>JARQAC010000015.1:830000-2030000 GCA_036172945.1 Meloidogyne incognita
GGTCTCACCGCGTACGCTCTTCCGCCACCCTACTGTAAACAGTTAGAATGGGGCCATGCTGCACTTTTTTACAAGATCGCACATCAGACTCTAAAGAGCCATCTACTTTCATTTCGCTTTTAGGTTTTTAACACCCAAAGACTTGCGCACACGATAAACTCCTTGGTCCGTGTTTCAAGACGGGTCGGATAGATGACCGGCTTTTACATGGGGAAGGAGTACGAGAGCATTAACTGGACCGAACTAATTGAAAAGCACGTGTCGCATGCGACCGTAACTTACACCTAGATCGAACCAATAAATGCCCGTAAGCCATACTCAAATGTCCAAGACAAAAAATGCTAACGCCGTTTGGGTACCAGCAAGCTGGCCTCAAAACGGCGGATACAAATCTGCATCAAACATCCCCAAGCACCAAGCAAGTAAATGCATCACAGAAAATTATGCTGCTTCCCTCTGTCCCAATCTGGAGCTCAGAGATCACAACATAAAAATAATGTAAATGAATACTTGAAAGATACGCCGACTCTATCCGTTTCCACCTCACCGGTTTCACGTCCTCTTTAACTCTCTCTTCAAAGTGCTTTGCAACTTTCCTTCACAGTACTTGTTTGCTATCGGTCTCGTGGCAATATTGAGTCTTAGATGAAGTTTACCACCGACTTTGGGCTGCGATCCCAAACAACCCGACTCTAAAGCACGCAAATATCGATCAATTATCTCAATGTACAGGACTTGCACCTTCTGTGGAACCCCTGTCAAGAGGACTTGTTTGAGATAAAAGATCAAAGATTACGGCTTATACGCTACACCTCATAATGCCTGAGGCAAAATGATTTAGCGATGGACATTTCCCTGTTCACTCGCCGTTACTGGGGGAATCCTGTTTAGTTTCTTTTCCTCCGCTTACTGATATGCTTAAGTTCAGCGGGTGCTCTCGACTGAGTTCAGGTCAAAATTGTTTGATTTTTGTAGTTAGATTCATACAATTAGGATAAACAACAATCCTCTTAAAATATAAAGCATCAATAGAAATATAGAAATAAAAGCTCTCGCTTTAAAAGAAAATGACCCTGAACCAGACGTAGCAAAGAGTTTGACCCCAATGCGGCAATATGCGTTCAAAACTTTTGTGCTCAAGGTTTCTGCAGTTCGCACAAATTATCGCAGTTTGCTGCGTTCTTCATCGATCCACGAGCCGAGTGATCCACCGATAAAGCTAGAAATTTTGTTTTTTTTATAAAATATAGAGAAAAAAGATTGCTGGCGTCCTCACTTAAGAGGCTCATTAAGTCTTAAACTCGGTAATTAGAGTCCTAACATGTCACCACATATACAGCCACGGACGTTCACAACTGTATCAGCAACACATAGACACCAGCGACAGCCGTTTCACAGCGATTATTTCATTGCGAATTCAAATTTGAACATCACATAAAGTAATGATCCAGCAGCAGGTTCACCTACAGCTACCTTGTTACGACTTTTGCCCGGTTCAAGCCACTGCGATTAAATTGGTTTCCATCAAAGTAATTTAGAAAAATTAAATCAACGGTCCCCAAATTTCTCGAAATGGCTCAGTCCCGGGCAGCGACGGGCGGTGTGTACAAAGGGCAGGGACGTAATCAACGCGAGCTGATGACTCGCACTTACTTGGAATTCCTCGTTCACGGAAAATAATTGCAATTTCCGATCCCAATCACGGCAAATTTTCAATGGTTTACCCGCCCCCTTCGGGGTAGGACAAGCACGTTGATTTTGCCAGTGTAGCGCGCGTGCAGCCCCGGACATCTAAGGGCATCACAGACCTGTTATTGCTCAATTTCTTTCGGCTGAACACCGCAAATCCCTCTAAGAAGCTGTATACACTAAGAGTATGTACCAGCTATTTAGTAGGTTAGAGTCTCGCTCGTTATCGGAATAAACCAGACAAATCACTCCACGAACTAAGAACGGCCATGCACCACCATCCACTGAATCATGAAAAAGCTATCAATCTGTCAATCCTCACAGTGTCCGGGCCGGGTGAGTTTCCCCGTGTTGAGTCAAATTAAGCCGCAGGCTCCACTCCTGGTGGTGCCCTTCCGTCAATTCCTTTAAGTTTCAGCTTTGCAACCATACTTCCCCGGAACCGGAAGACTTTCGTTTCCGGGAAGCTCCCCACCAAGGCAATATAATTTCCATCGGCGGATCGCTAGTTGGCATCGTTTACGGTCAGAACTAGGGCGGTATCTGATCGCCTTCGAACCTCTGACTTTCGTTCTTGATTAATGAAGACATTCTTGGCAAATGCTTTCGCTGTAGTTTGTCTGGCCACGGTCCAAGAATTTCACCTCTCACGGGGCCATACAAATGCCCCCGTTTGTCTCTGTTAACCATTATCTCAGTCCGTAAAACCAATAAAACTGAACCGAAATCGTTTTCTATTATTCCATGCACGATCATTCAAGCGAAAACGCCTGTTTGAAGCACTCTGATTTGTTCAAAGTAAACTTGCAATGCCTGTTAAGAATCCTGTTAAGGACTCAAAACCGAACATTACGATAAATCGATAACACCCAGAAACACCCAGAGGGTTCCAGGGTACCGATACGAATCCAACTACGAGCTTTTTAACCGCAGCAATAATTCTATGTATTAGCAGAGCTGGAATTACCGCGGCTGCTGGCACCAGACTTGCCCTCTGCTTGATACTCGTTAAAGGGTTTAAATTGTACCCATTCCGATGACCGGCCTCAAAGAGAACGATCTCGTTATTTCTCGTCACTACCTCCTCGAGCCGAGAGTGGGTAATTTGCGCGCCTGCTGCCATCCTTAGACGTAGTGGCCATTTCTCAGGCCCCTTCTCCGGAGTCGAACCCTGATCCTCCGTTATCCGTCACCACCACGGGAGTCGATTATGCTCCCGTCAAGTTGATAAAGTGGACGCTTGAAAGACACGCCGCCGGCACAAGGCCATGCGGTCAGCTTAGTTATTCTGAGTCAACAAGAAGCAGCCGAAGCCGCGTGGTTTTGTTCTAATAAATGCGCTTTTCCGAGAGGACAAAGCTTTGGTGCATGTATTAGCTCTAGCTTTTCCACAGTTATCCATTTAGATAATCAAGATCAAGTAAATCATGGCCATTGTAATGAGCCGTTCGCGGTTTCTCGTTAAAACGATTAAACTTATACATGCATGGCTTAATCTTTGAAATGAACACATCAGTTCAGGCAGGATCAACCAGATATCTCGTAATTCGGGTAAGATTCACTACCGAATTCTGAGGATATCAAATCTTACCCAAAAAAGCAATAGCTGAACGATAAAATAATCGAGCATAGTCGGCGCCAGAACGACCACGAGGCGAGACAGAGTTGGTCTCACAACCAATCTCGGGTCATTTGCTGGCTTTACGAAACACTCTAAGAGTGTCCCGAACCGACCGATTGCTCATCTTGCCAATTCCGCAATGGAATGGCACAAAATTAACATCCTTCGACGAGGACGCTTCGTCTCAACACAAAATCTCAACTTTTCACTTCACCAATTCAGCCTGGAGGCTACATTTAGTATCAAATTTTTTTCTCTTTCATCGAGATTAGAGCGAATTTCTTATTTTCAGCAGAGAATTTCAATTCTCGATGCTTATATAGGTGGCCTTCGTGAAATACACAAAAGATGATCGGCGCCTCCGAGATTAACATCCTTCGACGAGGACACTCAAATAATAAAAACAACCTTAGCTCTTTTAAATGATCATAAATCGATTTAAAACGGTTAGAAATCAAAGTAGCACATTTGAGTCTTCAGATTGTACCATAAACATGTTGATTGGATGCGAAGAATTTACATAAAAGGGCACCAAGAAACCGGAAGGACTTGAGATCTGCTAAGTCGAGAATTATTTATTTCATATACATTTTTCCTTTCCATTTCCACAGCAAACAACCACTTTATTTTACAATTCGCAAGCACACAGCCACTTTTTTAATTTTACTCAACAGACAACCACTTTTCTAATATAATATGAGTCGAGGCGAAAAGAGAAATGGACAAAATGCAACCCCAAGCTATGCGCCACCAAGAGAAAAATAAATGGAAAGAGAATTAAGCAAGAAAGAAAACAAAAAGTGGTCGTAGAATTAGTAAAAGTGGTTGTTTTTATAGTAGTTATTTAATATTAGTAGTAGTAGTAGTTAATTTTTGTTAAAAATGAGCATGACCCCTTCGCACAAATTTTTCAAAAATTTGGACATGACCCCTTCGCATAGTAATTTTAAATTTGAATTTTTGGATATGTTATAATGATTATGATATTCTTATTAACAGACTCCAACTTAGTCATTAATAAAAGAAAAGTGAACATTAATCCACGATTTTGCTCTTAAGCAGTTGTTGTTTGTCTTTTATATTCTAAATATGCCCTCTCCGCGAACTGAACACAGGCGAATTGAACACACTCCGCGAACTGAAAACAATTTATGATAACAATCTCTGGCATTTGTTTTCAATGACATTTAAATTATTTAAGTTGCAATGTTGGAAAATAAATCATTTCTAGTATTTTCTTTATTAAATTTAATGGAAAAACAATCATTAAAACTAGGATTTAGTTCAGCTTTATGTAGTAAAATTGGTAGGAAGCAATAATAAATAAAAAGTGTGTTTATTTATATTTTAAATGTAACAAAATTTTTGTTCACTTTTTTATCACTTTTTAAATTATCAATAGATCATCCGTGATTGATCAATCACATTATCTATCGTCAGATTAATTTTGATCACTATCTTGGATGATCTATCTTTGATTGGATTTTCGGTCTCCCGCTTGATCACTACCACGCAGATCATAACTCATTCTCTTAATTTCTCACACGATCTATTGAATCATAAATCGATCAAATATTTTATACTCATTAACTTTACTTCGGGTTTGACAAACTTCGGGTTTGACAAAAAAATCCCACTATTGGTAAATCCCACTATATTGGTAGAAATCCCACTATATAGGTTTTAATTTTATTCAAGTAGTAGTTATCCCCCAGGTCGTTTTCAAAATATATTTCCAAGTAGTATTTACACCAACCCTAAACAATTTTTAAATTTTATTCAAGTAGTAGTTATCCCCCAGGTCGTTTTCAAAATATATTTCCAAGTAGTATTTACACCAACCCTAAACAATTTTTAAATTTTATTCAAGTAGTAGTTATCCCCCAGGTCGTTTTCAAAATATATTTCCAAGTAGTATTTACACCAACCCTAAACAATTTTTAAATTTTATTCAAGTAGTAGTTATCCCCCCAGGTCGTTTTCAAAATATATTTCCAAGTAGTATTTACACCAACCCTAAACAATTTTTAAATTTTATTCAAGTAGTAGTTATCCCCCCAGGTCGTTTTCAAAATATATTTCCAAGTAGTATTTACACCAACCCTAAACAATTTTTAAATTTTATTCAAGTAGTAGTTATCCCCCCAGGTCGTTTTCAAAATATATTTCCAAGTAGTATTTACACCAACCCTAAACAATTTTTAAATTTTATTCAAGTAGTAGTTATCCCCCCAGGTCGTTTTCAAAATATATTTCCAAGTAATATTTACACCAACCCTAAACAATTTTTAAATTTTATTCAAGTAGTAGTTATCCCCCCAGGTCGTTTTCAAAATATATTTCCAAGTAGTATTTACACCAACCCTAAACAATTTTTAAATTTTATTCAAGTAGTAGTTATCCCCCCAGGTCGTTTTCAAAATATATTTCCAAGTAGTATTTACACCAACCCTAAACAATTTTTAAATTTTATTCAAGTAGTAGTTATCCCCCCAGGTCGTTTTCAAAATATATTTCCAAGTTTCCCATTTCGGTTTCCAAGTAGTTGATTGGATTTTCGGTCTCCCGCTTGATCACTACCACGCAGATCATAACTCATTCTCTTAATTTCTCACACGATCTATTGAATCATAAATCGATCAAATATTTTATACTCATTAACTTTACTTCGGGTTTGACAAACTTCGGGTTTGACAAAAAAATCCCACTATTGGTAAATCCCACTATATTGGTAGAAATCCCACTATATAGGTTTTAATTTTATTCAAGTAGTAGTTATCCCCCCAGGTCGTTTTCAAAATATATTTCCAAGTAGTATTTACACCAACCCTAAACAATTTTTAAATTTTATTCAAGTAGTAGTTATCCCCCCAGGTCGTTTTCAAAATATATTTCCAAGTAGTATTTACACCAACCCTAAACAATTTTTAAATTTTATTCAAGTAGTAGTTATCCCCCCAGGTCGTTTTCAAAATATATTTCCAAGTTTCCCATTTCGGTTTCCAAGTAGTTGATTGGATTTTCGGTCTCCCGCTTGATCACTACCACGCAGATCATAACTCATTCTCTTAATTTCTCACACGATCTATTGAATCATAAATCGATCAAATATTTTATACTCATTAACTTTACTTCGGGTTTGACAAACTTCGGGTTTGACAAAAAAATCCCACTATTGGTAAATCCCACTATATTGGTAGAAATCCCACTATATAGGTTTTAATTTTATTCAAGTAGTAGTTATCCCCCCAGGTCGTTTTCAAAATATATTTCCAAGTAGTATTTACACCAACCCTAAACAATTTTTAAATTTTATTCAAGTAGTAGTTATCCCCCCAGGTCGTTTTCAAAATATATTTCCAAGTAGTATTTACACCAACCCTAAACAATTTTTAAATTTTATTCAAGTAGTAGTTATCCCCCCAGGTCGTTTTCAAAATATATTTCCAAGTAGTATTTACACCAACCCTAAACAATTTTTAAATTTTATTCAAGTAGTAGTTATCCCCCCAGGTCGTTTTCAAAATATATTTCCAAGTAGTATTTACACCAACCCTAAACAATTTTTAAATTTTATTCAAGTAGTAGTTATCCCCCCAGGTCGTTTTCAAAATATATTTCCAAGTAGTATTTACACCAACCCTAAACAATTTTTAAATTTTATTCAAGTAGTAGTTATCCCCCCAGGTCGTTTTCAAAATATATTTCCAAGTAGTATTTACACCAACCCTAAACAATTTTTAAATTTTATTCAAGTAGTAGTTATCCCCCCAGGTCGTTTTCAAAATATATTTCCAAGTAGTATTTACACCAACCCTAAACAATTTTTAAATTTTATTCAAGTAGTAGTTATCCCCCCAGGTCGTTTTCAAAATATATTTCCAAGTAGTATTTACACCAACCCTAAACAATTTTTAAATTTTATTCAAGTAGTAGTTATCCCCCCAGGTCGTTTTCAAAATATATTTCCAAGTAGTATTTACACCAACCCTAAACAATTTTTAAATTTTATTCAAGTAGTAGTTATCCCCCCAGGTCGTTTTCAAAATATATTTCCAAGTAGTATTTACACCAACCCTAAACAATTTTTAAATTTTATTCAAGTAGTAGTTATCCCCCAGGTCGTTTTCAAAATATATTTCCAAGTAGTATTTACACCAACCCTAAACAATTTTTAAATTTTATTCAAGTAGTAGTTATCCCCCCAGGTCGTTTTCAAAATATATTTCCAAGTAGTATTTACACCAACCCTAAACAATTTTTAAATTTTATTCAAGTAGTAGTTATCCCCCGAGGTCGTTTTCAAAATATATTTCCAAGTAGTATTTACACCAACCCTAAACAATTTTTAAATTTTATTCAAGTAGTAGTTATCCCCCCAGGTCGTTTTCAAAATATATTTCCAAGTAGTATTTACACCAACCCTAAACAATTTTTAAATTTTATTCAAGTAGTAGTTATCCCCCCAGGTCGTTTTCAAAATATATTTCCAAGTAGTATTTACACCAACCCTAAACAATTTTTAAATTTTATTCAAGTAGTAGTTATCCCCCCAGGTCGTTTTCAAAATATATTTCCAAGTAGTATTTACACCAACCCTAAACAATTTTTAAATTTTATTCAAGTAGTAGTTATCCCCCAGGTCGTTTTCAAAATATATTTCCAAGTAGTATTTACACCAACCCTAAACAATTTTTAAATTTTATTCAAGTAGTAGTTATCCCCCAGGTCGTTTTCAAAATATATTTCCAAGTAGTATTTACACCAACCCTAAACAATTTTTAAATTTTATTCAAGTAGTAGTTATCCCCCCAGGTCGTTTTCAAAATATATTTCCAAGTAGTATTTACACCAACCCTAAACAATTTTTAAATTTTATTCAAGTAGTAGTTATCCCCCCAGGTCGTTTTCAAAATATATTTCCAAGTAGTATTTACACCAACCCTAAACAATTTTTAAATTTTATTCAAGTAGTAGTTATCCCCCCAGGTCGTTTTCAAAATATATTTCCAAGTAGTATTTACACCAACCCTAAACAATTTTTAAATTTTATTCAAGTAGTAGTTATCCCCCCAGGTCGTTTTCAAAATATATTTCCAAGTAGTATTTACACCAACCCTAAACAATTTTTAAATTTTATTCAAGTAGTAGTTATCCCCCCAGGTCGTTTTCAAAATATATTTCCAAGTAGTATTTACACCAACCCTAAACAATTTTTAAATTTTATTCAAGTAGTAGTTATCCCCACAGGTCGTTTTCAAAATATATTTCCAAGTAGTATTTACACCAACCCTAAACAATTTTTAAATTTTATTCAAGTAGTAGTTATCCCCCCAGGTCGTTTTCAAAATATATTTCCAAGTAGTATTTACACCAACCCTAAACAATTTTTAAATTTTATTCAAGTAGTAGCTCTTAAGCAGTTGTTGTTTGTCTTTTATATTCTAAATATGCCCTCTCCGCGAACTGAACACAGGCGAATTGAACACACTCCGCGAACTGAAAACAATTTATGATAACAATCTCTGGCATTTGTTTTCAATGACATTTAAATTATTTAAGTTGCAATGTTGGAAAATAAATCATTTCTAGTATTTTCTTTATTAAATTTAATGGAAAAACAATCATTAAAACTAGGATTTAGTTCAGCTTTATGTAGTAAAATTGGTAGGAAGCAATAATAAATAAAAAGTGTGTTTATTTATATTTTAAATGTAACAAAATCTTTGTTCACTTTTTTATCACTTTTTAAATTATCAATAGATCATCCGTGATTGATCAATCACATTATCTATCGTCAGATTAATTTTGATCACTATCTTGGATGATCTATCTTTGATTGGATTTTCGGTCTCCCGCTTGATCACTACCACGCAGATCATAACTCATTCTCTTAATTTCTCACACGATCTATTGAATCATAAATCGATCAAATATTTTATACTCATTAACTTTACTTCGGGTTTGACAAACTTCGGGTTTGACAAAAAAATCCCACTATTGGTAAATCCCACTATATTGGTAGAAATCCCACTATATAGGTTTTAATTTTATTCAAGTAGTAGTTATCCCCCCTGGTCGTTTTCAAAATATATTTCCAAGTAGTATTTACACCAACCCTAAACAATTTTTAAATTTTATTCAAGTAGTAGTTATCCCCCCAGGTCGTTTTCAAAATATATTTCCAAGTAGTATTTACACCAACCCTAAACAATTTTTAAATTTTATTCAAGTAGTAGTTATCACCCCAGGTCGTTTTCAAAATATATTTCCAAGTAGTATTTACACCAACTCTAAACAATTTTTAAATTTTATTCAAGTAGTAGTTATCCCCCCAGGTCGTTTTCAAAATATATTTCCAAGTAGTATTTACACCAACCCTAAACAATTTTTAAATTTTATTCAAGTAGTAGTTATCCCCCCAGGTCGTTTTCAAAATATATTTCCAAGTAGCATTTACACCAACCCTAAACAATTTTTAAATTTTATTTAAGTAGTAGTTATCCCCCCAGGTCGTTTTCAAAATATATTTCCAAGTAGTATTTACACCAACCCTAAACAATTTTTAAATTTTATTCACGTAGTAGTTATCCCCCAGGTCGTTTTCAAAATATATTTCCAAGTAGTATTTACACCAACCCTAAACAATTTTTAAATTTTATTCAAGTAGTAGTTATCACCCCAGGTCGTTTTCAAAATATATTTCCAAGTAGTATTTACACCAACTCTAAACAATTTTTAAATTTTATTCAAGTAGTAGTTATCCCCCCAGGTCGTTTTCAAAATATATTTCCAAGTAGTATTTACACCAACCCTAAACAATTTTTAAATTTTATTCAAATAGTAGTTTTCACCCCAGGATCTTTTCAAAATATATTTCCAAGTAGTATTTACACCAACCCTAAACAATTTTTAAATTTTATTCAAATAGTAGTTTTCACCCCAGGATCTTTTCAAAATATATTTCCAAGTAGTATTTACACCAACCCTAAACAATTTTTAAATTTTATTCAAGTAGTAGTTATCACCCCAGGTCGTTTTCAAATATATTTCCAAGTAGTATTTACACCAACCCTAAACAATTTTTAAATTTTATTCAAGTAGTATTTATCACCCCAGGTCGTTTTCAAAATATATTTCCAAGTAGTATTTACACCAACCCTAAACAATTTTTAAATTTTATTCAAGTAGTAGTTATCCCCCCAGGTCGTTTTCAAAATATATTTCCAAGTAGCATTTACACCAACCCTAAACAATTTTTAAATTTTATTCAAGTAGTAGTTATCCCCCCAGGTCGTTTTCAAAATATATTTCCAAGTAGTATTTACACCAACCCTAAACAATTTTTAAATTTTATTCAAGTAGTAGTTATCCCCCCAGGTCGTTTTCAAAATATATTTCCAAGTAGTATTTACACCAACCCTAAACAATTTTTAAATTTTATTCAAGTAGTAGTTATCACCCCAGGTCGTTTTCAAAATATATTTCCAAGTAGTATTTACACCAACTCTAAATAATTTTTAAATTTTATTCAAGTAGTAGTTATCCCCCCAGGTCGTTTTCAAAATATATTTCCAAGTAGTATTTACACCAACCCTAAACAATTTTTAAATTTTATTCAAATAGTAGTTTTCACCCCAGGATCTTTTCAAAATATATTTCCAAGTAGTATTTACACCAACCCTAAACAATTTTTAAATTTTATTCAAGTAGTAGTTATCACCCCAGGTCGTTTTCAAATATATTTCCAAGTAGTATTTACACCAACCCTAAACAATTTTTAAATTTTATTCAAATAGTAGTTTTCACCCCAGGATCTTTTCAAAATATATTTCCAAGTAGTATTTACACCAACCCTAAACAATTTTTAAATTTTATTCAAGTAGTAGTTATCACCCCAGGTCGTTTTCAAATATATTTCCAAGTAGTATTTACACCAACCCTAAACAATTTTTAAATTTTATTCAAGTAGTATTTATCACCCCAGGTCGTTTTCAAAATATATTTCCAAGTAGTATTTACACCAACCCTAAACAATTTTTAAATTTTATTCAAGTAGTAGTTATCCCCCCAGGTCGTTTTCAAAATATATTTCCAAGTAGCATTTACACCAACCCTAAACAATTTTTAAATTTTATTCAAGTAGTAGTTATCCCCCCAGGTCGTTTTCATAATATATTTCCAAGTAGTATTTACACCAACCCTAAACAATTTTTAAATTTTATTCAAGTAGTAGTTATCACCCCAGGTCGTTTTCAAAATATATTTCCAAGTAGTATTTACACCAACCCTAAACAATTTTTAAATTTTATTCAAGTAGTAGTTATCCCCCCAGATCGTTTTAAAAATATATTTCCAAGTAGTATTTACACCAACCCTAAACAATTTTTAAATTTTATTCAAGTAGTAGTTATCCCCCAGGTCGTTTTCAAAATATATTTCCAAGTAGTATTTACACCAACCCTAAACAATTTTTAAATTTTATTCAAGTAGTAGTTATCCCCCAGGTCGTTTTCAAAATATATTTCCAAGTAGTATTTACACCAACCCTAAACAATTTTTAAATTTTATTCAAGTAGTAGTTATCCCCCCAGGTCGTTTTCAAAATATATTTCCAAGTAGTATTTACACCAACCCTAAACAATTTTTAAATTTTATTCAAGTAGTAGTTATCACCCCAGGTCGTTTTCAAAATATATTTCCAAGTAGTATTTACACCAACTCTAAACAATTTTTAAATTTTATTCAAGTAGTAGTTATCCCCCCAGGTCGTTTTCAAAATATATTTCCAAGTAGTATTTACACCAACCCTAAACAATTTTTAAATTTTATTCAAGTAGTAGTTATCACCCCAGGTCGTTTTCAAAATATATTTCCAAGTAGTATTTACACCAACCCTAAACAATTTTTAAATTTTATTCAAGTAGTAGTTATCCCCCCAGATCGTTTTAAAAATATATTTCCAAGTAGTATTTACACCAACCCTAAACAATTTTTAAATTTTATTCAAGTAGTAGTTATCCCCCCAGGTCGTTTTCAAAATATATTTCCAAGTAGTATTTACACCAACCCTAAACAATTTTTAAATTTTATTCAAGTAGAAGTTATCCCCCCAGGTCGTTTTCAAAATATATTTCCAAGTAGTATTTACACCAACCCTAAACAATTTTTAAATTTTATTCAAGTAGTAGTTATCCCCCAGGTCGTTTTCAAAATATATTTCCAAGTAGTATTTACACCAACCCTAAACAATTTTTAAATTTTATTCAAGTAGTAGTTATCCCCCCAGGTCGTTTTCAAAATATATTTCCAAGTAGTATTTACATTAACCCTAAACAATTTTTAAATTTTATTCAAGTAGTAGTTATCCCCCCAGGTCGTTTTCAAAATATATTTCCAAGTAGTATTTACACCAACCCTAAACAATTTTTAAATTTTATTCAAGTAGTAGTTATCCCCCCAGGTCGTTTTCAAAATATATTTCCAAGTAGTATTTACACCAACCCTAAACAATTTCTAAATTTTATTCAAGTAATAGTTATCCCCCCAGGTCGTTTTCAAAATATATTTCCAAGTAGTATTTACACCAACCCTAAACAATTTTTAAATTTTATTCAAGTAGTAGTTATCCCCCCAGGTCGTTTTCAAAATATATTTCCAAGTAGTATTTACACCAACCCTAAACAATTTTTAAATTTTATTCAAGTAGTAGTTATCACCCCAGGTCGTTTTCAAAATATATTTCCAAGTAGTATTTACAACAACCCTAAACAATTTTTAAATTTTATTCAAGTAGTAGTTATCCCCCCAGATCGTTTTAAAAATATATTTCCAAGTAGTATTTACACCAACCCTAAACAATTTTTAAATTTTATTCAAGTAGTAGTTATCCCCCCAGGTCGTTTTCAAAATATATTTCCAAGTAGTATTTACACCAACCCTAAACAATTTTTAAATTTTATTCAAGTAGAAGTTATCCCCCCAGGTCGCTTTCAAAATATATTTCCAAGTAGTATTTACACCAACCCTAAACAATTTTTAAATTTTATTCAAGTAGTAGTTATCCCCCCAGGTCGTTTTCAAAATATATTTCCAAGTAGTATTTACACCAACCCTAAACAATTTTTAAATTTTATTCAAGTAGTAGTTATCCCCCCAGGTCGTTTTCAAAATATATTTCCAAGTAGTATTTACATTAACCCTAAACAATTTTTAAATTTTATTCAAGTAGTAGTTATCCCCCCAGGTCGTTTTCAAAATATATTTCCTAGTAGTATTTACACCAACCCTAAACAATTTTTAAATTTTATTCAAGTAGTGCCATCCTTAGACGTAGTGGCTGCTGCCATCCTTAGACGTAGTGGCCATTTCTCAGGCCCCTTCTCCGGAGTCGAACCCTGATCCTCCGTTATCCGTCACCACCACGGGAGTCGATTATGCTCCCGTCAAGTTTATAAAGTGGACGCTTGAAAGACACGCCGCCGGCACAAGGCCATGCGGTCAGCTTAGTTATTCTGAGTCAACAAGAAGCAGCCGAAGCCGCGTGGTTTTGTTCTAATAAATGCGCTTTTCCGAGAGGACAAAGCTTTGGTGCATGTATTAGCTCTAGCTTTTCCACAGTTATCCATTTAGATAATCAAGATCAAGTAAATCATGGCCATTGTAATGAGCCGTTCGCGGTTTCTCGTTAAAACGATTAAACTTATACATGCATGGCTTAATCTTTGAAATGAACACATCAGTTCAGGCAGGATCAACCAGATATCTCGTAATTCGGGTAAGATTCACTACCGAATTCTGAGGATATCAAATCTTACCCAAAAAAGCAATAGCTGGACGATAAAATAATCGAGCATAGTCGGCGCCAGAACGACCACGAGGCGAGACAGAGTTGGTCTCACAACCAATCTCGGGTCATTTGCTGGTTTTACGAAACACTCTAAGAGTGTCCCGAACCGACCGATTGCTCATCTTGCCAATTCCGCAATGGAATGGCACAAAATTAACATCCTTCGACGAGGACGCTTCGTCTCAACACAAAATCTCAACTTTTCACTTCACCAATTCAGCCTGGAGGCTACATTTAGTATCAAATTTTTTTCTCTTTCATCGAGATTAGAGCGAATTTCTTATTTTCAGCCGAGAATTCCAATTCTCGATGCTTATATAGTTGGCCTTCGTGAAATGAACACAAGATGATCGCCGCCGCCGAGATTAACATCCTTCGACGAGGACACTCAAATAATAAAAACAACCTTAGCTCTTTTAAATGATCATAAATCGATTTAAAACGGTAGAAATCAAAGTAGCACATTTGAGTCTTCAGATTGTACCATAAACATGTTGATTGGATGCGAAGAATTTACATAAAAGGGCACCAAGAAACCGGAAGGACTTGAGATCTGCTAAGTCGAGAATTATTTATTTCATATACATTTTTCCTTTCCATTTCCACAGCAAACAACCACTTTATTTTACAATTCGCAAGCACACAGCCACTTTTTTAATTTTACTCAACAGACAACCACTTTTCTAATATAATATGAGTCGAGGCGAAAAGAGAAATGGACAAAATGCAACCCCAAGCTATGCGCCACCAAGAGAAAAATAAATGGAAAGAGAATTAAGCAAGAAAGAAAACAAAAAGTGGTCGTAGAATTAGTAAAAGTGGTTGTTTTTATAGTAGTTATTTAATATTAGTAGTAGTAGTAGTTAATTTTTGTTAAAAATGAGCATGACCCCTTCGCACAAATTTTTCAAAAATTTGGACATGACCCCTTCGCATAGTAATTTTAAATTTGAATTTTTGGATATGTTATAAATTATAAATTATAACATATCCAAAAATTCAAATTTAAAATTACTATGCGAAGGTGATTGATCAATCACATTATCTATCGTCAGATTAATTTTGATCACTATCTTGGATGATCTATCTTTGATTGGATTTTCGGTCTCCCGCTTGATCACTACCACGCAGATCATAACTCATTCTCTTAATTTCTCACACGATCTATTGAATCATAAATCGATCAAATATTTTATACTCATTAACTTTACTTCGGGTTTGACAAACTTCGGGTTTGACAAAAAAATCCCACTATTGGTAAATCCCACTATATTGGTAGAAATCCCACTATATAGGTTTTAATTTTATTCAAGTAGTAGTTATCCCCCCTGGTCGTTTTCAAAATATATTTCCAAGTAGTATTTACACCAACCCTAAACAATTTTTAAATTTTATTCAAGTAGTAGTTATCACCCCAGGTCGTTTTCAAAATATATTTCCAAGTAGTATTTACACCAACCCTAAACAATTTTTAAATTTTATTCAAGTAGTAGTTATCCCCCCAGGTCGTTTTCAAAATATATTTCCAAGTAGTATTTACACCAACCCTAAACAATTTTTAAATTTTATTCAAGTAGTAGTTATCCCCCAGATCGTTTTAAAAATATATTTCCAAGTAGTATTTACACCAACCCTAAACAATTTTTAAATTTTATTCAAGTAGTAGTTATCCCCCCAGGTCGTTTTCAAAATATATTTCCAAGTAGTATTTACACCAACCCTAAACAATTTTTAAATTTTATTCAAGTAGAAGTTATCCCCCCAGGTCGTTTTCAAAATATATTTCCAAGTAGTATTTACACCAACCCTAAACAATTTTTAAATTTTATTCAAGTAGTAGTTATCCCCCCAGGTCGTTTTCAAAATATATTTCCAAGTAGTATTTACACCAACCCTAAACAATTTTTAAATTTTATTCAAGTAGTAGTTATCCCCCAGGTCGTTTTCAAAATATATTTCCAAGTAGTATTTACACCAACCCTAAATACTACTCTTTGAAATGAACACATCAGTTCATGCAGGATCAACCAGATATCTCGTAATTCGGGTAAGATTCACTACCGAATTCTGAGGATATCAAATCTTACCCCAAAAAGCAATAGCTGGACGATAAAATAATCGAGCATAGTCGGCGCCAGAACGACCACGAGGCGAGACAGAGTTGGTCTCACAACCAATCTCGGGTCATTTGCTGGCTTTACGAAACACTCTAAGAGTGTCCCGAACCGACCGATTGCTCATCTTGCCAATTCCGCAATGGAATGGCACAAAATTAACATCCTTCGACGAGGACGCTTCGTCTCAACACAAAATCTCAACTTTTCACTTCACCAATTCAGCCTGGAGGCTACATTTAGTATCAAATTTTTTTCTCTTTCATCGAGATTAGAGCGAATTTCTTATTTTCAGCAGAGAATTTCAATTCTCGATGCTTATATAGGTGGCCTTCGTGAAATACACAAAAGATGATCGGCGCCTCCGAGATTAACATCCTTCGACGAGGACACTCAAATAATAAAAACAACCTTAGCTCTTTTAAATGATCATAAATCGATTTAAAACGGTAGAAATCAAAGTAGCACATTTGAGTCTTCAGATTGTACCATAAACATGTTGATTGGATGCGAAGAATTTACATAAAAGGGCACCAAGAAACCGGAAGGACTTGAGATCTGCTAAGTCGAGAATTATTTATTTCATATACATTTTTCCTTTCCATTTCCACAGCAAACAACCACTTTATTTTACAATTCGCAAGCACACAGCCACTTTTTTAATTTTACTCAACAGACAACCACTTTTCTAATATAATATGAGTCGAGGCGAAAAGAGAAATGGACAAAATGCAACCCCAAGCTATGCGCCACCAAGAGAAAAATAAATGGAAAGAGAATTAAGCAAGAAAGAAAACAAAAAGTGGTCGTAGAATTAATAAAAGTGGTTGTTTTAATAGTAGATTTTACAGTTTTTATAGTAATTATTTAACAGTTTGTTTTAAATGTGTTTTCCATTTCTAAAATTATATAAATTAATACAAAAATAAATAAGCGAGATTCAGAAAAATGATCAGTAAACATAAATATTAGTTTTTAAAGAAATAGCCCAAAGAAAGAATTGAAAATATATATGTATCTGGATTGGAAAGGGCGGTAGGATGGTAAAAATATAAGGAAAATGTATGATTAAAAATAAATAAAAGTTGAAAGTCAATAATTTGAATAAGCTGAAATGAGAAACATTTGATAATGGAATGAGGAAATTATTCAAATTAGTTTTTATAGTGATCATTTAATAGTTATTTTAGATGATATGTTTTTTCTCCATTGGCAGATCCTCAAAAATATTCATTTACCTATGTAGGAGGATTGACTAAATGTATCTATGGTTGACAATGAAGTGTTAAATCCGGCTTCCCCATGTTCTTCGACTTGTAGCCTTTCCAACAATCCGAAAATATTGGTCCCAGGCATTATATGTCCCATCATTAATTAATTAAATAAATTTTTTAATTAAATTGTATTAATTTACGTTAATGTCCCAGAACGCTAATGTCTAAAAAATTAAACATTTATCAAATTTAAATACAGATTACTTTTCTCGTAGTACCTCTCTCGTAGTACCTAGCATTTTTTGGCTTATTTACTAAATATTCCACATAAATACAATAAATTTTTTGTATTTATATCACAGTTGATTACGAACATAGCGCGTTGAAAGCACGCCATCCCGTCCGATCTTGCAAGTTAAGCAACTTTTTAAAAAATTTATTGCTCATAATTCGTTCTCTCATAATTCTTAGATTGTTAGATTTTACTATTTACAAATCTTTCCCGGGACACAAATTGCCCGCCCTCCTTGTCTTTAGTAAAAATTTTATGTTAAATATTAAGAAATTAGATCACCGTTGTTTACGAACATACCGCGTTGAAAGCACGCCATCTCGTCCGATCTGGCAAGTTAAGCAACGCTGGGCTTCCTTAGTACTTGGAACGGAGATTCTAAAATTCTCCCAAAATGTTTCAAAAATTCCAAATATTTATCAAATTTAAATTCAAAGATTAGCTCTACTAGACCGGAACAGCCCGGTTAATTACAGCTCTTTAAAATATTTTTCTAATTTGTCTTATTTTGCTCTCCTATACTTATTAGATTTGTTCACATTTTAGTTAATTAATTTGACCATATATAAACAAAAAACTTGCCCATATATTAAAATAAATTTTCCAAAAATAAATATTTAAATATATTAATTTTCATCAAAATATATTTGATTGTTTTAACACTAAAAATTATTTAACACATAATTTTTTATATTTAGTATTAAATAATTATATAATATGTATATTAAATTTCAAATGGACAATACAACCTCAGCAAATAACAACATAAAAATTTCTGAAATCGTGATAACAGATGTTAAGGTTATAATTGAGAAATAAAGTTATGATAAAATGAAATGTGTCCATTACTTTCTGGTCACCCTGTAAATAATTCATAAAAATTTAAAATTTATAGAGACTAATAAAAGATGAGTATTTATTTAATAGTTTCTTTGGTACTTAGCAGTTATACGCCCACAAAATTTTTTCCTTTTTCTATCTTCCTTTCTTATTAAAGGAATGTTCTTTCCAGACTAGGACATGGATACGGATATGGATACATATATTATAAAAATGCCTGCGGATATCCGTCTGTATCCGCCGTAAATATCCGGATACGGATACCAAAATCAGTATCCATGTCCTAGTCTGGTTCTTTCTTATTTAAGTCATAATTGATCATATTGAATGATGGTCAACAAAAATTACGTTTCTCTCATACCTATTTAATTATTTTTTCAAGAATTAATCCTTTACTATGTATGTATATTCAATATTGACCATTTATGACTTAATATAGTAAAAGACGTTCCTTTAATAGGAGAAGGTTGTATTTGAATACTCTATCCGACATTTTATTTCAGTGAAAATGAAAAAATATCAAGGAAAATTATCAAAGTATATTAATATTATGTTTATTTTATTCGTTATTCATTGTTAAAATTTATAGAAAGCCGAATTTACATCTTTCCATTCATCAAAAATTATAGAGCTGCACATTTAAAAAACTCTCTAGCTTTAGTGTTACAAATATTATTCTTCTCCCAAGCATAATGCTTAAAGAAATATAATTATATATTGTATAATTGGGATCACCCCAGTGATACAGCCCAAAACGGCGCGCGGCCATGACGGCGCAAAGCCATAACTTGTCGGAAAATGTCTGGCCCTTACCAATTTTGGTACCAACCTCCTCAGCTCGATGAGAGGACTCGTTTAATACAAAGATTAAGAAATCATGAAGCAAGTTATGGCTTTGCGCCGTTGTGGCCGCGTGCCTGGGCGTATCCCCAACCCCAGTATATCGAAAGTTGGAAACCTTGTTTATAAATCGAAAGTTGGAAACCTTGTTCAGTGATATGAAATGTTGTTCCAACAACGCAGAAGGTTGTTTCTACGCAATTAAATCTTGTACGATCCGGAAAAATTATTCCAATTCAGAAAATTATTCCAACAAAATTATACCGACATGGGAAACAACATTTCCGTTGTTGGGACAACATCTCCTGGCATTTGAAGTCCCAATTCTCATAATTGGGACTTAGTTTCCAACTTTCGATATATATGGTAATTCGATATAAAGCGATTATGGAGGTTTCAATATACTGGGGTGGACCCGTATAAGTTTGCATGTATATTTATTTTATTAATACCTCAACGCATTTACATAGCTCGCCATCAGTTATGTATTTGCCCGTGCAACATGAAAATATAGCTTTCACTAAAAATTAAAATAGTAACAAATTTAATAATTATGATAATATAGAGTATACAGTAATCGATTAAATGGTCTAAAACTAAAAAGTCGCCGGATTTTGACGGTAGGCGAAATTTTTTAAACATTTTTTTAGAATTTTACATATTTAAAGGTCTAAAAAGTAAAGCCTTTGTTCTTTTCCCAGTGCCTCGTCGTTAGCCGAACTTTTGCCACACCCTGTAAGCACAGTCGCGCATGTTGAAATCATGTGTGAACTCCGCAGAGTATAGAAATAAATTAAACACACGCAGTGGGGAATATAGAGAGAGCGCTCTTGCCTACAAGAAGATGGATTGGCCGTCCGGCAGCTCTGTTGAATGAACGAAGAAGTGATCTCCTTTGCCTGTTCTTTTAGGGCTTATATGCACAGGCTTACTTTCCAATCGTCTTCCCAAGGATAAGCTAATGGCGATGTTAAGCTTCGATAATGGGCGGCCATAACTCACTGGGAATGACCATTTGTGGCGTTCTTTGCCTACTCTGGGCCTACTCTTCTTTGCCTACTCTGGGAAACTTCATGTGATTTAGGACGATCCTGGCTTTATAATAATTATATAGAAAACAGAAATAATGTAGGATTTCTTGCTTTCTAACCTGAATTTTGGAAAATAAAGTTTGTTAAAGAAATTTTCTCTATTTATGTTCAGGCGAGTAAGGGAACCTGAAACCTACGAAACTTTAAAATTTAGATTTTAATATATTGTTACATTTATCATTTGTGCATTGATTGACAAATCCGAACTGAAAAATATTATTTTTAATTTTATAACTTTTAATTTGAAAAACGGCGCGCGGCCATAACGGCGTAAAGCCAAAACATACTGAAAAATTTCTGGTCCTTAACAACTTTGGTATCAATTTCTTTAGCTCGATGAGAGGAATCGTTTAATACTAAATTTGGTAAGATTAAAAACGTTATGGCCGCGCGCCGTTTCGGCCCAGCCCGAAAAACAAACTTCGTTTTTATGATAGCATGGATGCTCCTTGGGAGCCGGCATGTCCCCTAATGCTGTGTGAGCTTCAATTTGATATAAAATTAACGATACAAAATAGATGATAAAAATAAGGAAATTAATTTTGTTTGGCATTTTGTTTAATTTAATTTTAGTGGAGAATTATGAGGATTTTCTGTTGGAATTCGCTAAATAACTTGAATGTTTACTCAATGTTTTCTGTTTATATATTAATAATCGGAGACTAATGACGTTAGATATTACGAAGAATTAAATTTTAAAAAATTTTTCTTTCGTTATAATTTTGTGTGAACAGCAGAATTTTAGTAATCTAAAATTTAGCTTCATAGCTATTTTAGCTATATTCAGCTTGACAAAAAACGGCAGCTTTCAATTAAATTTTAAACTATAATTTTATTAATGAGCTAAGTTTTATAAATTTTTCTTTCAATTTTACGTCAAAGAACGTGGCAAATTTAAATATTTCCATGAAAAAATCCTCTAAAAACGCTTCAATTCAATAATTTATAAATTTTTCTGACGCAAATAAATTAATTTAAAAATTAATATTAGATTCTATTAATTATTTTTAATAAGAATTTTGGTATAGTTTGGCCCGTCCTTTCATTTTGAGTTTTTTTGATTTATATATAATTTTATGTCAGATCGTTCGAAGGATCGCTTCGAGATGTCTTGAATGATACCAAGATCAGCCAGGATTCGAATTCTTGTCCGGGATTCGAAATAAACAAAGTCTAAGTTCAGATTCGGACTCAGAACACTCAAACACCTACTGGCAAGCCTCAAAAATATCGAACGAGTATTTATTACAAATTTTTTTATAGGGACTAATTATCTTAAGGATTACCGAATTTTGGTTATAGGTTGGTTTCAGACCCCCCACCCCTCACCTCCCCACTTCCCTGATCATTTTGAGCTTTTTTGCTTTACATATAATTTTATCATAGATCTTTCGAAGAGCTCTTCGAGCTGGGTTGAATGATACCAAGATTGGTTAAATCTGATGATTCTGAAAAATATGAAGCTAAATCCTCGTTAGAAAAGCTTTTTGAGTCGCTGCAAGGGATTAAAATAGACGATCATATCTTTGCGCTTTAAGTCAGATTTCGTAAGGGGCATATAATTTCTTAACACACCATAAGTACAGAATGACAAAAGAACATGATACTTCAACACAAGAATTTTTCATTACTACTGTTATAATGGGTACGGCCCAAGTAAGCGCGTGGCCATAACGGTGCAAAGCCATAACTTGCTTCGATTTCCAATTCTTACAAAATTTAGTATTAAACTATTCCTCTCGTCGAGCTAAATAAAGTGTACCAAAATTGATAAGGGCCAGAAATTTTCCAGCAAGTTATGGCTTTGCGCCGTTATGGCCGCGCGCCTACTAGGGCGTGTCCCTGATATAATGACTATTAATGTCTACATTTTTTATTGATAGTAAAATAAGAATATTTATAGGTCATGTTCAAAAAAGTTTTTTAGGCTATTTTCTTTTTTCAAAAAAAATTGCCCCTTGTTCATTATTTAACTTTGACTTAGAATATTTTAGCAGGCAATTTGATGAGACAACCTTTATTTCTGTAAAATCATTTCTAATAAAAAATCCAATCTAACAAATGTTGGTTCTTAATATTTTATTATTAAATTATAAATATTTAGTACCATAACATATAAGATTTAGTACTAGGTTGGACACAACCAGTTCTTAACTGGTACCCCTGATTTCCGGTTCAAATACAGGTTTTATTTTGGGGAAATTTTTAATGAAACGGTTAACTTTTGGCAAAAAATCTCAAAAATTATATTTATTAAAAATTATATTTATTAAAGGAATATTTATTAAAGTTAAATTTTATTCATTAATTATACAGTCGTCGACATAAAGATAGGGACAAGAGTAATTTAAATGCAAATTAACTATTTTTTATTCAAAAAATACGTTCTATATATCAATCGAAAGCTCTATTCGTATCTCAGTTGACATGTTTCTGCATTTTTCATGAAAATGAAAATTGATCGAGATAATCCGGATCTACCGGATATACCAAATCCCATAGCCTCGGAAAAATTTTTCGGAAAAAATTTAACAAACCCATTTGATAGAGCATATTTTTGTGAGTATGTACCACAAAACCGCTTAGAAATATCTTTTTCCGGTCCAGAGATATGATTTTTTGAAAATCGCATTTTTCCCTTAAAAATTGAATTTTACGCAAAAATAGGCTAAAAATGCGATTTTCAAAAAATCATATCTCTGCTCAGGAAAAAGATATTTCTAAGCGGTTTTGTGGTACATACTCACAAAAATATGCTCTATCAAATGGGTTTGTTAAATTTTTCCGAAAAATTTTTCCGAGGCTATGGGATTTGGTATATCCGGTAGATCCGGATTATCTCGGTCAATTTTCATTTTCATGAAAAATGCAGAAACATGTCAACTGAGATACGAATAGAGCTTTCGATTGATATATTGATTGTATTTTTTGAATAAAAAATAGTTAATTTGCATTTAAATTACTCTTGTCCCTATCTTTATGTCGACTACTGTATATATTTTAGCTTGATTTTTTATTAACATGTCTGGAATTGAATATCCCTGGCGTTCAAATTTTGATAGTGAGGAAGATTGGAAGAAGTCTAATAGAAATAATAGAAATAATCATTATAAACTATTTCAATATGTTGTCGATTATGTAAAATAATAATTGATAAAAATATAAAGAGCTATAATAGAAAGAATCATTATAAACTATTTCAATATGTTGTCGATTATGTAAAATAATAATTGATAAAAATATAAAGAGCTATAATAGAAATAAGCATTATAAACTATTTCAATATGTTGTCGATTATGTAAAATAATAATTGATAAAAATATAAAGAGCTATATAGAAAGAATCATTATAAAGTAATTCAATATGTTGTCGATTATGTAAAATAATAATTGATAAACATATAAAGAGCTATAATAGAAAGAATCATTATAAACTATTTCAATATGTTGTCGATTATGTAAAATAATAATTGATAAAAATATAAAGAGCTATAATAGAAAGAATCATTATAAACTATTTCAATATGTTGTCGATTATGTAAAATAATAATTGATAAAAATATAAAGAGCTATAATAGAAAGAATCATTATAAACTATTTCAATATGTTGTCGATTATGTAAAATAATAATTGATAAACATATAAAGAGCTATAATAGAAAGAATCATTATAAACTATTTCAATATGTTGTCGATTATGTAAAATAATAATTGATAAAAATATAAAGAGCTATAATAGAAATAAGCATTATAAACTATTTCAATATGTTGTCGATTATGTAAAATAATAATTGATAAAAATATAAAGAGCTATATAGAAAGAATCATTATAAAGTAATTCAATATGTTGTCGATTATGTAAAATAATAATTGATAAACATATAAAGAGCTATAATAGAAAGAATCATTATAAACTATTTCAATATGTTGTCGATTATGTAAAATAATAATTGATAAAAATATAAAGAGCTATATAGAAAGAATCATTATAAAGTAATTCAATATGTTGTCGATTATGTAAAATAATAATTGATAAAAATATAAAGAGCTATAATAGGAATAAGCATTATAAACTATTTCAATATGTTGTCGATTATGTAAAATAATAATTGATAAAAATATAAAGAGCTATATAGAAAGAATCATTATAAAGTAATTCAATATGTTGTCGATTATGTAAAATAATAATTGATAAAAATATAAAGAGCTATAATAGGAATAAGCATTATAAACTATTTCAATATGTTGTCGATTATGTAAAATAATAATTGATAAAAATATAAAGAGCTATAATAGAAAGAATCATTATAAACTATTTCAATATGTTGTCGATTATGTAAAATAATAATTGATAAACATATAAAGAGCTATAATAGGAATAAGCATTATAAACTATTTCAATATGTTGTCGATTATGTAAAATAATAATTGATAAAAATATAAAGAACTATAATAGAAAGAATCATTATAAACTATTTCAATATGTTGTCGATTATGTAAAATAATAATTGATAAAAATATAAAGAGCTATAATAGAAAGAATCATTATAAACTATTTCAATATGTTGTCGATTATGTAAAATAATAATTGATAAAAATATAAAGAGCTATAATAGAAAGAATCATTATAAACTATTTCAATATGTTGTCGATTATGTAAAATAATAATTGATAAACATATAAAGAGCTATAATAGAAAGAATCATTATAAACTATTTCAATATGTTGTCGATTATGTAAAATAATAATTGATAAAAATATAAAGAGCTATAATAGAAATAAGCATTATAAACTATTTCAATATGTTGTCGATTATGTAAAATAATAATTGATAAAAATATAAAGAGCTATATAGAAAGAATCATTATAAAGTAATTCAATATGTTGTCGATTATGTAAAATAATAATTGATAAACATATAAAGAGCTATAATAGAAGGAATCATTATAAACTATTTCAAGATGTTGTCGAGTATGTAAAATAATAAGTGATAAAAATATAAAGAGCTATAATAGAAAGAATCATTATAAACTATTTCAATATGTTGTCGATTATGTAAAATAATAATTGATAAAAATATAAAGAGCTATAATAGAAATAAGCATTATAAACTATTTCAATATGTTGTCGATTATGTAAAATAATAATTGATAAAAATATAAAGAGCTATATAGAAAGAATCATTATAAAGTAATTCAATATGTTGTCGATTATGTAAAATAATAATTGATAAAAATATAAAGAGCTATAATAGGAATAAGCATTATAAACTATTTCAATATGTTGTCGATTATGTAAAATAATAATTGATAAAAATATAAAGAGCTATAATAGAAAGAATCATTATAAACTATTTCAATATGTTGTCGATTATGTAAAATAATAATTGATAAACATATAAAGAGCTATATAGAAAGAATCATTATAAAGTAATTCAATATGTTGTCGATTATGTAAAATAATAATTGATAAAAATATAAAGAGCTATAATAGAAAGAATCATTATAAACTATTTCAATATGTTGTCGATTATGTAAAATAATAATTGATAAAAATATAAAGAGCTATATAGAAAGAATCATTATAAAGTAATTCAATATGTTGTCGATTATGTAAAATAATAATTGATAAAAATATAAAGAGCTATAATAGAAATAAGCATTATAAACTATTTCAATATGTTGTCGATTATGTAAAATAATAATTGATAAAAATATAAAGAGCTATAATAGAAAGAATCATTATAAACTATTTCAATATGTTGTCGATTATGTAAAATAATAATTGATAAAAATATAAAGAGCTATAATAGGAATAAGCATTATAAACTATTTCAATATGTTGTCGATTATGTAAAATAATAATTGATAAACATATAAAGAGCTATAATAGAAAGAATCATTATAAACTATTTCAATATGTTGTCGATTATGTAAAATAATAATTGATAAACATATAAATAGCTATAATAGAAAGAATCATTATAAACTATTTCAATATGTTGTCGATTATGTAAAGTAAGAATTGATAAGAATAGGAAGAGCTATAATAGGAATATGCATTATAGACTATTTCAATATGTTGTCGATTATGTAAAATAATAAATAATAAAAATATAAAGAACTATAATAGAAAAATTTATCAAAAACTATTTCAATATGTTGTCGATTATGTAAAATAATAATTGATAAAAATATAAAGAGCTATAATAGAAAGAATCATTATAAACTATTTCAATATGTTGTCGATTATGTAAAATAATAATTGATAAAAATATAAAGAGCTATAATAGAAAGAATCATTATAAACTATTTCAATATGTTGTCGATTATGTAAAATAATAATTGATAAAAATATAAAGAGCTATATAGAAAGAATCATTATAAAGTAATTCAATATGTTGTCGATTATGTAAAATAATAATTGATAAACATATAAAGAGCTATAATAGAAAGAATCATTATAAAGTAATTCAATATGTTGTCGATTATGTAAAATAATAATTGATAAAAATATAAAGACCTATATAGAAAGAATCATTATAAAGCACTTCAATATGTTGTCGATTATGTAAAATAATAATTGATAAAAATATAAAGAGCTATAATAGGAATAAGCATTATAAACTATTTCAATATGTTGTCGATTATGTAAAATAATAATTGATAAAAATATAAAGAGCTATAATAGAAAGAATCATTATAAACTATTTCAATATGTTGTCGATTATGTAAAATAATAATTGATAAACATATAAAGAGCTATAATAGGAATAAGCATTATAAACTATTTCAATATGTTGTCGATTATGTAAAATAATAATTGATAAAAATATAAAGAACTATAATAGAAAGAATCATTATAAACTATTTCAATATGTTGTCGATTATGTAAAATAATAATTGATAAAAATATAAAGAGCTATAATAGAAAGAATCATTATAAACTATTTCAATATGTTGTCGATTATGTAAAATAATAATTGATAAAAATATAAAGAGCTATAATAGAAAGAATCATTATAAACTATTTCAATATGTTGTCTGGCTAAAAAATTGAATAAAATAAATATTTAAATGTTGTAAATAAATATTTTCCTTCATCGTTTTTTTCGTTTTTTATTAAAAAAGTTTAAGAAAAAAGTCTCTCTGGTAAATAGAATTAATAGAAAATTTAAAAAATGAAAACTAAAATTAATTAAAATATAGTATAGTTAAATAGTTTTAATTAAATTTAAAATTCTTAAAAATGTGTCTTTATTTTAGTGTTTAATAATTTATTTTATTTATTAAATATATTCATTAAATATTAATGAATATATTTTGTTCTGATTCCAAGTACACAACAGAAAGTTTATCACACACAAGAAATACAATGAAGGTGGTTTGGGTAGAGGACGGTATATCTGTTGTGTATGGGCGTTAGCCCTTAGAGTGATTAGTATAAAAGCCCAGCCAATAGTTAGTTCTCTCTCCCAGTTTTAGTTCTTCTACCTACCTTCACCTGCTCTGTATTTTCGTGTGCGATAAACGTTTTGTTCTGATCTCTTCGTAAGCGGGGTCATAACAATATCACTTTTTTGCCTGCGAGTTTGCGCGGCAATAACTTTTGCACATAAATACTTGCAAGGGAACCTTCCGAACTGTAGAAATTATACAATAGTGTAGAGTGAGCTCGATAACTAGGGATGGGATTTATATGGACTATCAATCAAAAAATATGGACATATAATATGGACTAAAAATCTTAAAATATGGACTGAAATATGGACTAAAATCCAAAATATGGATCAAATACAGACCGAAAACTGAACATTTTTAGCGAAAAATTTCCATCTTTAAGCAGCAAAATGTTAATTAAGTTAATTTTATACACAATATTACAATAAATCTATTTATAGTAGTTATTTTGTTTCCGTAAATACTAGGAAAATATTTGAGTTGAAAATTTTTTTAAAAATTTCTGTCGTAAAATTTTTCGAAAAAATTTTTATAAAAAATTTTTATAAAAAATTTTCTGACCAAAAAAATTTCAAAAATTTGAAAATTTTGGCCAATTTTTGGCAAACTTTAAAAAAAAAACGAAATATGGACGAACTATGGAAAATATGGACTTAACACCAAAATATGGAAAAATATGGAAAATATGGATTGATAACTCATTATTGTTCTTATCAACATATGCTAAAACAATGTTTTTTGGACATTTCAGAACTCAACGAGGCCAGAAAAAATATTGAAATCCATATAAATCCCTAGTAGTAATGTAATGTAAGAAAAAGCTGAATTTTATCAAAAAAGAATGAAATTCAATTGTGAAAAATAGTAATTGCTGATAAAAGCAGGAAATTTACCTAATGCCAAAGGTCAAAGCATTAGTTACCGGATTGGAAGCTTCTTGTTACCAGTTAGGCGGCTTTGAAAAATGTTCTAGAGAGAAAGGGCGGGTTTACTAATGAATTAAAGTTAGTCCAAGGTGTTGAAGCTACTAAAAATCTAGAATAAATAATAATTGTAATCACTTTTCATCACGTATACTAAATTTACTTTTCTTCCAAGCTTCAGAAATTCCAGTTGCTAGATGGCTCCTAAAGTTTTAAAATAAATTTAAGAAACTAAATATTTTATATCTTTATATTTTAACTTTTTATCAAAAACTGGTATAATTACAGCCAAGCTTTCACTCTGTACTGATGCTGCGATTAGAGTTCGGTAAAATCTCATTCACGGGATCACGTAACTGGATTATCTTCAAAAGATCAAACGGGACAGAATCCCGCGTCATTAATCCCATAAATCCCCTTCTCCGCGTATATCACGGGATTTCGGGACAGGCTCACGTAAAATCCCGCACGGTCCCGTACCAACCTCTAGTTCCGATTATCTTATTTTCTGAAACATATGTTATAGAGGCTTAATGTCACATATCGAACACCTGACATTTATTTTTATATCATCCCCTTTTGATCAAATTATTGGCTCTTTATGAAATGAAGTCCCAAATCAAATTTTTTCCATCTTCCTTAAAATGAGTAATTTCCTTTACATTTCCCTCTATTTTTGATTTGTCCCGTAAGGCACAAAGATTAACTGAACGTGTGTTCGTGTGCTTATGACCGTGTGTGTCCGTGTTTTCTCTGTCTGTGTCTGTCCGAGCTCGTCCGTGTTTGTCTGTCCCAGTCCGTCCGTGTTTTGCCTGCCCGAATTCGTCCGTGTTTGTCTTTCCGAGTCGTCCGAACCGGTTCTAAATCGGTTCTGAACCTTTGCCGGTTCCACGGTTCGTGTTCCAAACTGCTCCCGGACCTTAACCGGTTCCACAGACACGGACAGACAAAACACGGACGAACTCGGACAGACACAGACAGAGAAAACACGGACACACACGGTCATAAACACACGAACACACACGTTCAGTTAATCTTTGTGCCTTACGGCACAAATCAAAAATAGAGGGAAATGTAAAGGAAATTACTCATTTTAAGGAAGATGGAAAAAATTTGATTTGGGACTTCATTTCATATAGGGTCAAATTATTAATTATTATTAGAATTCGCTTGGTTCTCATTTATTAATAGATTACAAGCATAATTTAAGCTATCTTTTCAAATAGAACCTCTTGCAAATACGTAGAGTATTGTCAATAGAGGCTTGAATTTGCGCAACCTATCCGTAAATTTAATTTATTAGAAGTAATTTTATTAATAATTTATTTATCAAAAAATGTCTTTTAATTTGGAATAATTTATAACTTAAAAAATTTTAGTCACAGCAAGTAGACCTTGCTTATCTATGATGTTCAGTATAAAATTTTATTTACTAAACAGCATATTTTGTTTAATTTTACAAAATAGTTTGAATGGGATAAAAAAGTAACCATAAACATAAAAATGTTTCTTATCGTAACTATTTCAGCAAAAATAAATTATGACCTAAAAATCAGATCACGAATAATTATTAATAAATTTACATGCTGTTGTAGTGCAGCATTAGCATTCAGTAATTCGATCGATTCAATAAATTGACTTAATGATTGTTGTTCATGTTGAAACTCTTGAGCTTTTTCTATCTATAAATTCTTTAATTAGAATACCAAACTAGGCCAAATTAAAATTGGAGCAGATTGGAATTTAAGCATCGAAAAAATTTTAGATAAAAATCTACAGGTGTTTATTAGTAGATTGTAAATCAAATGATTCTAGGGTAATTCTTCGGTTCGTATTCCCCCTCCTTTTTTCTGACCATTTTTTCATTTTTCCTTCCCTTTCTCCCTTATTTTTCATGAGGCAAGCATAAAGGATTATGAATGTTTATACATATAAATATGTATACATGAGAAAAGTTCTGAAAATTCATTTACATTATTCAATAACTAATATTGAGCAACTAGAAAATTTTATCATAATTAATTTGGGTGACAAACTGAGATTAAGCGACAACGATTTCGATGTTTGGATCGAAAAGCTTGGATTTCTTCATTATAAAAATGTAGGCAACAATACCAACATATATTTACGTACCGAAAAATTTTACGAAAGATTTGGTGATATTCCGAAAGATTTGGTATTTATGTACCGAGATGATTTGGTGATATTTCTCAAGTTTTTTTATAATTTTGGTATCATGTTTCTCTTTTCGATACTTTGAAAAATAAATCCTTTATGCTTGCCTCATGAAAAATAAGGGAGAAAGGGAAGGAAAAATGAAAAAATGGTCAGAAAAAAGGAGGGGGAATACGAACCGAAGAATTACCGATTTTATTATAAATATAATACATAAATGATTAGTTTAAACCCTCTATCTTTTTATCAGTCGTATCTTTCATTACTTGGAATCAATGAACAAAGTGTTATTACTATGGCCTCACAAAATCGAAAAACCTATTTGGAGACGAGATTTGAATATATTATGATTATTATTTTCTTAAATAAAAGAATATAACAACCCCAAAGGTCTTATAGAATTATCCCAGCATATCCTCTCCCGTTGTTTAATTTCAAAAGATTAGGTTTAGAAATCATCTCATTATAAAAAGCATTAATATCGGTCAAATGTTGAAAAGGCTTTTAGGCTATAACAAGCTTTATAATTTTTTAGATATCAAAAGCTTTTTATCATTTTTATAGACGATATATTTAATTACTCCTCAAATGTCGCAACACGATTTGAAAGGATAACCCACTTTAGAAAATAATTTATAATAATAAATTTAACCAGATCACGACGTATTTGACGTGTTATTCGATGCTGCAGAGCTTGATTGATTAAATTGATTAACTCCTCATATTCTGAATCAAGCTGAGCAGACTGCAATTATATTTTTGTATAATTGAAACTATTTCAATAGTAAAGGTAGGGGTTCTCCAAAATTCTCATTTTATAAAAGTTTAAATAAAAATGTGGGTCCGAGTCAAAAGTTCGAATATTTCTCGTCCTGGTTTTTATTTCATGTTGAAAAAAGACACATTAATTAGACATTATTTCAGATTCATTTCCACCTTCCGTCTATTTATCTGGAAGGGCAATAAGCTACATATTTCCGTTTATTTTCATTTTTAGTTGAATAAGAGAAGTTTTTAGTTCACTAAAATTCTCTAACAAATATCAATATTTCTTTCACATGCGTAAATTTTCCTATAACAACTTGACTGATGCTGTTAGTGGCTTTTATATTATCACAGTACCACAAACAACACAGACTAACAGGCCTCATATATTCTATAACCCACCTGTTCCAATCCAAAAATCACCCTGCCGCATTGTCTCTCAAATTGTCGAACTTGTGCCAGCTATTCAAAGATTTTTATATAAACAATTTAAAATTATTAATTTATTTTAAGGTGTAGTACCTTCTCCTAAATAGTATTATTAAATTCAATAAATGGCTGATGGGTAGGGTTGTCGGTTTTGGACCGAACCGAACCGAAGTACCGATGATACTTCGGTTCGGATATCCGAAATTTTCGGTTCGGTTCTTTGGTTCGTTTTCGGATATCCGAAGAATTCCCAAGAACTGACAACCCTCTCATCGGTACTCTGAAAAATTCGCCTTTGTTATTTCTTAAATAGTAGTACAGGGTAATTTTTTAATAAAGGGTAATGTCAGCAATTTTCTGTGAAGATATGAAATATACTATGAAAAAATTTATAAATATGCTAAGAAATTTACTTCAGCTAGAGTTATTCCTGGAGCCTCTCTATATTCTTGTCCAACACTTCGAGCTTCTTCTACCTGAAATTATGTCATCAATTTTTAATGAGTAAAACAGAAAGATGGCAAATTAAATCTCTGTTTAAATCTTTGATGTATCCAAAATAGGTAGAAAATCCTAAAATAAGATTCGCATTTTATAAGTCCGCAAATACCATCAAAGTTTTTCCATTACCAAGTTATGAATTTATTTTATTAATAATAAATTTAACCAGATTATGCAACTCTCTTATGTTTCCTTCTTGGCCATACGTAATTAAGCGGTTATTAAAACTTTGTAATGCGTTTTGAAGCGCATCATTTGCATTCGGCTATAAAATATGTTTGAAAGATATGTGAAAATAAAATTATTGTTAAATTAGCTAAATGTCTGTTTTATCCAAAACATGAAACTCAGTCAAGAAAAGTATAGTAACAAATAAATTAAACATTCTGTGTCTGTAAGAATGATCCACCTAACAGCATTTATAACACTTAGGCGGCCGTTAAACGATCTAAAAGATAAAGATAAAAAGATAAAGATTTATCTTTATAAAAGATAAAGCATTAGTCGATCCCCCGCTAGCTCAGTGGTAGAACTCCTGTATGTGGTAAGCTAAAGCGCCTAGCAATAACTACGAGGAGTTCGCAGGTGAATCCTGCCCGGTGGCTATACTTTTGCTAAATCTTTCTGGTCCGAATATAGCGGGTCCTCGAACCGGAAAATTAGGGTCCGTAAAATTCGTATAATAAGCTTTGCACGAAAATTAACCTGCACTCGTCCACTTCCAGGTCTAGGACAAGACACGACTTCGAATTCAAAAATAATCACCAAAAAAACGGATGTAATAAAAATTTTACCACCAAACGAACACATTTTTGTGTTTTTAAATAAGGATTTTTGGAATTTTAAATCTGAATAAAATTTAAAAAATAAATTAAAGAAAATTAAAAGTAGAAGAGGCATGAAGATCTTATTTAAAAAAATATTTGAAATTATTCCTGAATGGGCAATTTAATGAAATCAAATCTGATGAATAATATTGGATTAATTACAAAAAATTTTAGAGGGTGAGGGAGCTAGGAGGTCGCAGCTAACTTGGGGGCAGTGATGTCAAAGTTCCAGTTCCAGTTCCGGAACTAATTAGTTCTAGTTCCAGAACTAGAACTACGGAACTAACGTTTATCTGGAACTAGTTTGGAACTAGAACTACGGAACTAGTAAATGCTGGAACTAGCTTGGAACTGGAACTACGGAACTAGTAAATGGAGTTCCGGAACTGGAACTGGAACTACAAAAATTAAAAACCTGGTTCCGGAACTGGAACTGGAACTACAAAAATTAAAAACCTGGTTCCGGAACTGGAACTACTAAAATTAAAAACCTAGTTCTGGAACTGGAACTAGTTCCAGAGAAATTTTGGAACTTTGACATCACTGCTCGGGGGACTTGAAAGGGATTAAATGTAAATTCTTTTATTGTATTTGGTCGTGATAAAAGTCACATTAGACAAAATGAGGAGTTTTAAACAAACAAAATGGAAATAAAAATAATAAAATTTAAATTAAGAATAATAAGAAAATAATAATTCGGCATAGAGGTACAGCCCAAAACAACGAGCGGCCATAACAACGCAAAGCCATAAATAACTGGAAGATTACTGGCCCTTATCAATTTTGGTATATTCTCTTAAGCTCGATGAGAGGAATCGTTTAATACTAAATTTGTTAAAATTCGGAAATTTTGAAGCAAGTTATCGCTTAGCGTTGTGCGTGTTTGCGTGTTTTGGGCGAGTCCCTTCTGCATAGATGTTCGTTTCCAATAAAGTGGCCGAGCGATCAATGTGATAGACGTAGCCGAAGATAGAGCAGGAAAAAAGATCTTAAATTTTTGGCTTACGGTAGTGCCAAGGTCTTAAAAAATCGCAAAAATGTCGCAGACGGAGCCGGAGCTAACAAAATACCCAATGCCAATCACAAAAAAAGTTTGAAAGAAACCAGATACCACAATAAAACAATTTATAAACTTATTTTGAATTAAATTTTTTAAATTTTCTTTCTAATTTTTAAATTTTTTAATTAAATTTATAAGAATTATTGAATTAAAAATTTTTTTCACTCAATTTTCCTCATGATTGTCGCGCATTTAAATTTATTAATTGCTTGTTATTGATTTTAAATCTTGCTATTTCTACGATGTCTATTAACGTTAATAAATATTAATTTAAAATTTAATTTAAATAATATAAACATTCACACTTAAGTTCCAAGTTAATTAGCATTATATCTAGAAGGCGGACCTGGTTAACAACCATGAACAATATAAAACTTTCAGGAAGGTTCCGCAGTCCTTCTTGAGTTCTGAGTTTTTTGTGTGCTTTTAAAAACTTTTTTATATTAATATAATATTAATTTAACTTTAATTAATATTAACTTAAAATTATATTATATTTTTTCTAATTTATTTATTTAATTTATTTAATAAATAAGAAAGTTACAGTTTTATAATTTTAACGATGGAAAATAGAAACGTTTATGACTTGTCAAAAAGTTACCGTATTTTTACTAAAATAGCCATGAAGAATATTAAGTGATTAGAAGTGATTATGATGGTATTGAAGATTTAGGGGATTTTTGCGATTAAAAGAGATAAGTTACATAATTTTCTCATTGGCTTGAAGAGAAATCGGAGGATTTAAACGGATTGAGGATATTAATGGAGGATATAAACGGATTTAATTAATTAATAATTATGTCTATATTTAATTCTTTCTTTCCTTCGCTAGACGGTCAAACGATTTGGTAAATTTCAAAAAAAATTTTTTTCGGGAGTCTAGACAAGGAGTACACCAGGGGTGCAGCTCGTCTCGCTTCTCGCCTCTCGCTTCTCGCTTTTTCTCGCCTTTTTGGGCAGTCTCGCCTCTCGCTTCTCGCTCTCGCTTTTTCTCAAAAAAACGAGAATTAAGCGAGAATTTTTTATCCCTTTATTTTTCTAATTTTTATTTTCAAGGAATAAATAAATGAGATGTCAAAGATTTGGAATTATTTCACACTCTCTGGACGAATTGCATTCTGTAAAGAATGTGATTATAAAAAAGATTTTCCGCCAAGAGCACCAACAACGACATTGGCAACACATTTAAAAAGTAAGCACCCGGAACAACACAAACAATTTTTGGATCAATCAACAGAAGAAATCTCTTTCGTATTTAATGAGTACGAAAGAGATAATGAAATGGAGAATATGCTAAATACTCAATTGCCGTCTCCTGCTGAGCTTAATGCACATCAAAAAGCAGAGGTTGAAGTAAACGAGTATTTACATTCAAAAAGGCTGCAAATAACTGATGATCCATTTAAATACTGGTCTGGCGAAAATTCAATAAAATGGCCGTTACTGACAAAATTGTCTCATCGTTATTTCTCAGCACCAGCTACATCATCGGAGAGTGAAAGGTTTATTGAGAACAAATTTTATTTTAATCCTTTAAATTTTTAATTAGGCTTTTCTCAACTGCAGGATTGGTTGTAAGTAATTTACGCACAAGATTGTTGCCTGATAATGTCGAAAAATTGCTTTTTCTTCATAATAATTTAAAAATATACGATTATAAGTATGATTTATAAAAATATACTATTTAATTAGGCAAATAAAATTTTTACAATTTTTTTAAAATTCTCGCTTCTCGCCTCTCGCTTCTCGCTTTTTCTCGCCTTTTTTGGTAGTCTCGCCTCTCGCTTCTCGCTCTCGCTTTTTAATTTTCATTCTCGCTTCTCGTTTTCTCGTTCTCGCCTTTCAAAATTCAATTCGCTGCACCCCTGGAGTACACAATTGTTTAATTGATGGGAAAAAGAATATTCAAGCAAAGTTACAAAAGAGGAACGAAAGCAACGCAACTTTAAAAATTTTTACGCCAAATAACTGGTACAATGATTGAAAAAATTAATATGTTGTCTTCGTCTTTATATTTAATTGATATTTAATTAATTTAATATTAAATTAATTTAATTAATTTAATATTTATTTTCTTCGCCTTTATAATTTATTTTTATTTTATTTTAATTTTTCTTTTGTTTTGGCTTTCCTTCGCTAGACAGTCAAATGATTTTTAATTCGCTAATTAACATCTGACTCGTCTTTAATTAATTGATCGAGGCCATTTGATTTTGCTGGAGTCGAGATTTCTAACTATGAAAATATGACAGGAAGTAAATAATTGTGTAATTCGCTGGGAAAAAGAAATTCAGAAAAAGTTACAAAAGAGGAACTTTAAAAATTTTTACGCCAAATAACTTGTACAATGATTGAAAAAATTAATATGTTGAGCTTTAAATTTGATTTTTTGTTAAAAGATTTAGAACTTGACTCAATTTACTCTGATATTCTCAAGAAAACCCATCATTGACATATGTATAAACTATTTATTATAGGATTATATATCAACTAATATTATAAGCATTTAATCCAATAGAAATATTTTTTAAATAAAATATTTAAAAAAATATTAAAAAAACATTAAAAAAATTTTTTTAAGGTAAATAAACATAATAAAAAATCTTATAGGCTTAATTTTTAGACGTAAAGTATCGGAAAAAATTTATCATTTGCTATAAATCTGTAATATCTCCAGCAGAAAGTATTACCTTTTAGTATAGACATTCCCTTTATTTTAATGATCATTATTGCAAAACTTAATAATAATCATTTTGATTTATAAATATAGGAGAATTTATTGACTTATTGTTGCTGAGTTTTTATTTCATAAAATTTGATAATATATCAAGAATACATTTGATTAAACTTGATATTTCTTTGTGTTGGAGAGTTATTACATGTGCTATTTCATGTTGAACCTGTATATTTTTTATATGGCTATAGTGCTTCTATGCTTTTTAACAAATAGTTTTCTTCGACTTTATATTTAGTTGGATATTTAAATAATAAATATTTAATTAATTTAGTTAATTTAATATTTAATTTTCTTGCCTTTGTAATTAATTCTTTCTTTTGTTTAATTTTAATTTTTATATTAGAATTCTTTCTTTTGTTTAAGTCTTTCCTTCGCTAGACAGTCAAATGATTTTGAATTCTTTCTTTTGTTTAAGTCTAATTTTAAATTCTTAATTCTAATTTTTCTTTTGTTTAAGTCTTTCCGTCGCTATACAGTCAAATGATTTTTAATTAGTTATTGACATCTGACTTGTCTTTAATTATTAGATCGAGAAAGTCGAGATTCTGCGGGAAAGTCGAGATTCCGAGATAGGAAAATATGATAGAGGTAAATAATTGTTTAACTCACTGGTAAAAAGAATATTTAGGCAAAGTTATAATAGAAGAACGAAAGCAACGCAACTTTAAAAGTTTTTAACGCTAAATAACTGTTACAATGATTGAAAAAATTAATATGTTTAGCTTTATATTTGAATTTTTATTGAAAGTTTTAGAACTTGACTCAATTTACTCTAGTATTCGAAAAAACCCATTATTGACATATGCATAAACTATTTATTATAGGATTATATATCAACTAATATTATAAGCATTTAATTCAATAGAAATATTTTTTAAAAAAGATATTAAAAAATTTTTTAAATTTAAATTAACATAATAAAAAATCTTATAGGCTTAATTTTTAGACTTAAAGTATCGGAAAAAATTTAGCATTTGCTATAAATCTGTAATATCTTTGGCAGAAAATTATTTTGACGAAGTGTGTTTTGGGAATTCAAATGGCCAAAAATTCCAAAAATTCCATCTTTAGGGGTAAAAAATAATAAAGTTTAAAAAAATAGTTTTTTAATAAATTTACAATTTTTACTAATTTAAAAAATCTTTTTTAATTTTATTTAATAAATTTATAATTTACAACAAATAACTTTAATTTTCTTTAATTTATGGCATTTTTATTTTATACAAATTTTATTTTATTTTTTAAATTTTATTTTTTATCTTTAATTTAAAAATATTTGTTAAAAGGCTTAGAAGTACTATAGCCATATAGAAATCCCCAAGTTAAACACGAAATAACTCATGTAATAACTCTCCAACTAAAAGAAATATCAAGTTTAATCAAATGTGTTCTTGATATATTATCAAATTCTGCCAGAGATATTACGGATTGGTAAATGTCCAGTTTCCTACATGTCCTCAAAGAGAATGCGCACTTTTCTTCCCTTTCTTTGCATTTTTGGCGTTAGGAAAAATGCCCGCTTAAAGGGAAAGTTCTCCCTCGTTTTTCCTTTTCGTATTTAACATTTGACTTATGAAAGGAAGGAGAGAGCCGCACATAGGTAAAGTTAGATTTAGGCTGTTATCCCACTGATCTTTTAAAAATATATCTGAGAATGTTAGTATCTCAATTTTGTTTTTTAATCATTTATAAAATAAAGATATTTGTATCCACTTTGTTATAGTTCATTTCTCTCTCTTTTATGAGGGTATAACAGAAAGGAAAAATGAGGGTTAAGCGGGCATTTTTTCCTAACGCCAAAAATGCAAAGAAAGGGAAGAAAAGTGCGCATTCTCTTTGAGGACATGTAGGGAGTCAACTGGACATTTACCAATCTGTAATATCTCCGGCAGAACGTGTTACCTTTTAGTTTAGACATTCCCTTTATTTTAATGATTATTATTGCAAAACTTAATAATAATGATTTTGATTTAAAAATATAGGAGAATTTATTTACTTGTTGTTGTTGAGTTATTATTTCATAAAATTTGATAATATATCAAGAACACATTTGATTAAACTTGATATTTCTTTTAGTTGGAGAGTTATTACATGAGTTATTTCGTGTTTAACTTGGGGATATCTATATGGCTATAGTACTTCTAAGCCTTTTAACAAATATTTTTAAATTAAAGATAAAAAATAAAATTTAAAAAATAAAATAAAATTTGTATAAAATAAAAATGCCATAAATTAAAGAAAATTAAAGTTATTTGTTGTAAATTATAAATTTATTAAATAAAATTAAAAAAGATTTTTTAAATTAGTAAAAATTGTAAATTTATTAAAAAACTATTTTTTAAACTTTATTATTTTCATTTTGTTGTTATCATTTTATTGATATCTTTTTTATTTTTAGTTATTATTATAATTTTTGTTTCAATTATAATTTTTCTTCATTTTTATATTTAGTTTACAGTTTTTTTCATAAAAGATTGTTTTTTAGACATGTCTGTTATTTTAATAACTACAATTATCTACAATCACCTAAATTTACATAAAGAAGTTATTTAGTTTGGTCTGTCCATGGTTTAGGATTTATGTGAATATGAGTCCCATGAAAATAAGTTTTTTCGCCCTAAAGAGGATATTTATTGGATATTTAATTAATAGATATTTAATATTTAATTAATTTAATTTAATTTCTCGCCTTTATAATTAATTTTTTATTTTGTTTAATTTTACTTTTTAATTTTGAATTCTTTCTTTTGTTTAAGTCTAATTTTTAATTCTTAATTTTACTTTTGTTTAAGCCTTTCCTTCGCTAGGCAGTCAAATGGTTTTGAAAACGCTAATTGATTTTAACTCGATTTTTAATTTTTTCCTTTGTTCGCTATACAGTCAAATGATTTTTAATTCGTTATTGACATCTGACTTGTCTTTAATTATTAGATCGAGAGAGTCGAGATTCTGCGGGAAAGTCGAGATTCCGAGATAGGAAAATATGACAAGAGGTAAATAATTGTTTAACTCACTGGTAAAAAGAATATTTAGTCAAGCTTATTAAATAAAACTTTAAAAGTTTTTTTATGGTAAATAACTGGTACAAAATAACATTGCCGTAATAATAATAATGATTATTATTATTTAGTTAAGGAAAACACAATTTTAATAGAGTTTCTTATTAAAAATTAGAAAACACATTATATGATACAATATTGTAACATTCTTTTGCTTTATTTTTCGCTTTTAAAATTTGGCAAAACTGCTGATTTACTGAAATCTACTTAAAAACTACTGAATTTAAATTGACTCAAAAAAATCAAAGTTTTCCAGTAAATTATCCTTAAATTCAAAAATCTAGAAGCCAAAATCCATAGGCATAAGAACATCAAAATAAATTTCTTTATCGTCTCGCTATATTCTACGAGGCCTGTCTCGTTAAGGCCTGTCTCGTTATTTATGTCTAATAGAAAATGATTTTTAATTTATAATTCTCCATCTGATTTCTTAAGAAAGAGGGAGGAGTTTTTATTTAGAGCGTATATAAATATAATTTAAGGAGAGGGTAATTCATTCAGTTATTAAATAATTAGGTATTACAAGCGGACATTACTGTAATTTACTCCCAATAAAAGCGTATAGCTAAGGACAGGAGAAAATTAAGGTAGCGTGCGATTCTATCACTTACTTTAAATTCTATCACTTAATTTTATTCTCTGTAGCAGCACGTAAAGCGACTTATGAAGCATGCCTTTGGATGGGACACGCCCAAAACGGCGCGAGGCCATAACGGCGCAAAGCCATAACTTGCTTCAAGATTCTCTAATCCTTCCTTATTTAGTACTAAACGATTACACTCATCGAGCTAAGGAGAAATGTGCCAAAATTGATAAGGGCCAGAAATTTTCCACCAAGCTATGGCTTTGCGCCGTTATGGCCTCGCGCCGTTTTGGGCTGTACCCCCTTTGGATAGATTCTTAAATAGGTTTTTTCTATTTCTTTATTTTACTCCACATGCTCATCAATTTTAATAAATCAATTTTAAATAATTTTTTAAAATTAATTATATTAAAATATTTTTTAATAACAAATTAATTTATTTTATTTAAATTAAAAAAAATTTTAGCGCTAAAAATTATGTGAAAAAAATTTTTTTTTCATATTAAAAATGACTGAAGAATTTTAAAAAATTAATAAACATTTCCAATGATATTTTAGGAAATTAAAAATAACAAGTTGCTTAATTATTTTCTATAGGTATCTCAAATCACTAGGATTTTAGAGGACGTAAATTGTGTAATAGAGACGTAAATTGTGTAATTATCATTAAGGCTGTGATTTATAGGCAAATGCCTATTTTTTCTGCAAGCTTGGGATGTTGTAATACGTTCAAAAAACGTGTTTTTATCTTGGTCCGAAGAGTCTAGCATGACTTAACTTGCCTATTTTTGCCTATTTCGGACTTTCTGAGCCTTTTTGCCTATTTTGGAATTTTCGGTACTATTTTTGCCTTTTTAGCGATTTTTTCTAAATTTTGCCTAAAAATCAGTGAAAAATCTAAAAAAATCAGTGCCAACTCCCATTTTTAATTTATATTTCGACAAATTGAGTATTTTTACTCTGTTGGACATTTTGAGATTAGACGTTTTGTTGGCGGGACACTTTGGGGTGGGACGTTTTGTGGGTTGGGCAAGATTTTCTTTTTGTCAATTATCGACATTTTTAAAAAATTGCACCATTTTAATAAATGGCAAAATTGTCAAAAAACGACGAATAAGCGGTTATTTTATTGTTTTTATCATAATTTTATAGGCTGATAACCTTTTTTATCTGCCTATTTTTGTGCCTTTTTTGGCTTTTTGGTGCCTATTTTAGGCGCCTATTTCACTAATTTTACTTGCCTAACTATCACAGCCTTATTTATCATTTTTATATACCTTAATTTCCATATTTTAATTACCCTCATTTCCCCGTTCATTCTAGAAAGTGTATTTTTGAAAAAATTAGAATTAATATGTACAAGGTGACATAAAAGAAACTGCACACATTGTTTTTGGCATAACTTTATTAAAATGAAAGATATTGGGCTCACTTCGATCTTATTATTTTTATTATAGGCAAATGTCTAATTTCTCCCGACCTGTCCGTAAAGAGAATACATACTTTTCGGCTCCATGTGAAATCGTGCCAGACTTGATATTCTTCCTTACCGTTTTGGACTGGTCAACTTTTCCAAGTTTTTAATGTTTGTGATTTTTGCCGTTAGGAAAAATGGTGGGAAAAGTCTTTATACATAAAAATAAATACCGTATTTCCTCTACGGTATTTATTTTGCCGCTCTAATTTTCAATCCCCTCTCACAGTGCCGCTCTATGGGAGGCCACCGTTCACTTTTAAAGTTATAAGAACTAGAAAACTGGAACAATACATTAATATCTACAAGACATATATTCGGCCACAACTAGAATATGCAAGCGAGGTATGGAATCCTATGAAAAAAGTAAATTGCGAAAGGCTTGAAAAAATTCAAAAATATTTTACAAAAATTGCATTTAAAAAATCTGGATTTATAAAAATAAAATATGAAGAAAGATTAAAAATATGTAACATAGAGAAATTAGACATACGAAGACAAATTAATGATCTTCGTATGATTCAAAAAATCCTTTATCAGAATACACACTTAAAACCTGAAAACTTCTTCGCGTTTGCAAAGAAAGCCAAAAGAAAACCCCTACTCCTTCAAAGCCAAAGATATAATTCGAAATCCAGAAATAATTTTTTTATAAGAAATGTAACAAATTGGAATAAACTACCTAATGAAATTATGAGTATAATGCATAAAAAGCCATTCAGGAAATACATTAAAAAATGGATATCAGATAAAGGAAACATTTTTCCTTAAGTTTTAATTTATTAAATGTTTGGTGAAATAAAACAAATTTTTAACAAAATATACAACAAAACAATTATTTCACCAAACACTCTAAATACATAATTCTATTAAATTAATTTATTTATTTTACAAAAAATTTTTCTTTTTACATATATTTGTCTTTTTACATATATTTGTCTTTTTTACATATATTTGTCTTTTTTCACCACTATTAGTGTATTTTTTATACCGTGTGGTTGCTCATAAATAAATAAATAAATAAACTAGAGGCCGCCGCTCTATTTTTATTCACTAAATTTCGGCATAATGAAATTTCTTTTGTTTATAAAAATGAAAGAAAAATCCCCACATTTTATGACCCTACCCAATCTTTTGCAATTTTCAAGGATTTATCCGGATCCGTGTTTTTTCGCGGCTCCAAGATTTGTTCTATCTGGTTTACTGACAATATTCCTACTGAAATTTCCAAAATTTTACCTGCGACACATGGAAACAAGAGGCACCTTTTAAGAAACCTTGGTACTGTAAGCGAAGAATTCGGCTCTACTATAGGACATGCGTCCCATGAACTTTTATGCGTCCCATCAAAGTATATGCGTCCCGAAAATAGTATAAGCGTCCCATCAGACTCCGTCGACCATCTGATCATTTGATTGATCGCCCAGTATTTTATTGACAAATTTATGCAGAATTAGTATTCTCTTATTATTTTTCATTTAAATTTTATTATTTTCATTTCTCGTTTGGATACTTAAAATTCTTATTTTGTCGAATGTGACTTTTTTTCGACCATTTACAATAAAAAAATCTACATTTAATCCCACCCAAGTCCCACGAATTAGCTGCGACCCTCCTAGCTCCCTCACCCTCTAATTTTTTTATTTGATTGAATGTTATCCTTCAGATTTGATTACATTTAACTATTTATAATTTGTTTCAATATTTTTTTAAACTTTAATCAGATTTGAAATCCAAAAATCCTTATTTAAAAACACAAAAATGCGTTCGATTGGAGGCAAAATTATTATTACATACGTTCTTTTGGTGATTATTTTTGAATTCGATGTCGTATCTTGTGTTAGACGTAGAATCAGACAGAGAGTACAGGTTAATATTCGTGCGAAGTTTATTATCAGTATTTTATGGGTTATAATTTTCTTTATCAATTTTCGAAAACCCGATATGTTCGGACCTAAAAGTGTTTAGCAAAACTTTAGCCACCGGGCAGAATTTGAACCTGCGGCCTCGCTCACCATATACAGAAACTCTACCTCTGAGCTAGTCCGAAGGGCGTAGTGACAGAAGACTCACAGACAAAAGACCCACAAGGAAAAATTTCTACTAAAAGCTTAGAATAACAAGATTCGACAATGTTACGATACAAAAATCAAACAATATAAACCTATGGGATGTCGGCGAGACTCTTGTGCAAAACCCCACGCTTCGCTCGAGGTTTTGCGGCACGCGTCTCGCAGGTAGTCTATCTCGAGGTCTTTGGCACGCGTCTCTCTCGAGGTTCAACGGTCGCTGGGTTCTGCGCTAGTAACATAGACCTATTTTTATTATCGCTGCAGTGGGCATGCTTGACATCCTTCGCAGGAGCAAGGACCCTCAAAAAGACCATAGGCTGCTTGGACGTATATTGTGTAATATAGCCCTAATTTCGATTTAAATTTGTAAATTTATTTTTAGATCTTATCATAATTGAAAAATGGGAATTTTATAAATGAATGAGACGATAATGGTCAAAAAATCGAATTCTTTCCTAATGCCCACCTCTAAAACTGAGAAAATTTCGTCTGCGGCGTTGAAATTTCGATTTTTAATTTTTTAGTCAAACCCAGACACCAAACCCCGACCCAAAAGTCAACCCCGTCCCCGAACTCCGACATGCTCTCCGGCAAACCACGATCCCCGATCGATGCCGAAGGCTCGGGGAGCTTTCCTAGTTTATACATTCATAAAAATGATTATTTTTGCATAAAGAGCATAACTGTGAATTATTCTTTAGAAATTTATATGCGATCTAATAAGTTTTTCATAAGCTGCTTGGTCAAGAGCTCCCTCTAATATGAGAGTTTCATATGATTTTTTATTAGATATTTATCTAATTTAACGTTTTCAAATTTTCGCATTGAAAAATTCCAATTAAATTTCTAGGCACCAGCTTATGCTGGATTTGTAGATCAATATCGAGACATAGAAGGTCAATTGAATAATCTTAGACATGGATTTCATTTAAATGAATTGATTCAGCTGGTAATTTTCATTATAAATAAATTGGTTAGGAAAACATCCTTAAGGATATTCATCCAGATTATTATTTCCTAATTTTCGGACCAGATATTCCAAAAAGATTCCGTTTCGTATTTTCCTTGGTTTTGTTAGTATGTATTTTTATTTTCGTGTCGTGAAAATCAACTAAATTTTTACCGTTTCTTTAAAGAAATTTTAGTTTAGTATCGTTTCTTCATACTATTTTTTCATCTTTAGATTTATTAAAATATTGATAGTACTAATTTATAGGCACAACAAGCTCAAAATCTCTATGAGTTTGCACGACATCCGGAAATCATTCCAAATTATAATCAGGTAAATATAAATTTATGTTTAAAAGGGAAATTGCAAAAAAATTGTTGCATTTTATTCCTCTGCCTATTTTTCCTTTAGTTTCATAAAGAGTATCAACTAATAGGTTGCCAAACTGAAATAGTTACCCACTTTACAGTGCAGTCGAAAAATAAAGCCTCAGCCTGAATTAAAGTTCACCCTATTAATGAGAATTGAAGGATTAGAAGGGTATTGGAGGATTGGTGAGTATTAAGAATGATAACTAGGACTGTCCAAAAATATGCACGGAAAATCGCCAAATATGTGCATGTATATGCAGCGAAAAAGCCCAAAATATGCACTGAAATATGCAAAATTTTGCCGAAATATGCACTAAATATGCAGCAAAAATTGCGAAAATATGCTTCAAAATTCAATATTTTAAGTAAAAAACACCAATTTAGCCTTTAATTTTGCAATTTAAGAGTAATTCTAAAAGATTTTATTAATTTGAAATTTCAGCGAAAGAATTTAAAAAAATTTTCCCAAAAAATTTCATAAAAAAATTTTTTCAAAATATTTTTATGAAATTTTTTGGCTGAAAAATTTAAAATTTTTATCAATTTTTGGAAAATTTGACAAAAAAATGACGAAATATGGACCAAAATATGCAAAATTTGCCAAAATATGCACTGATATGCAAATATGCACGAGAGGGCCGAAATATGCAAATATATGCATTAAGACCGGGTCCTAAAGTGCTCGGACACATGTAAAAACACCATTTTTGGGCTTCCCACATCAATCCGCACACAAAACATGCATTTGCATGTTTTGGACAGCCCTACTGATAACAGTAAATTCGGATGGATAAATATAAACTAAGCCTTCAAACCCTCATTAATCACACTAAATCCCAAATAACCCCGATTCACGCCAGCTCATCTTTATCTTTTTTAATCCTTCGCATCCAACTTAATTCAGTGAGTTAATGAGTATATCGTGAGATTTAGTTAATTTAATTTTTAAAATTATTAATAAAAATATTTGAATAGGTTCAAGAAATTCAAGGACGTACATTTCATTTAGCCACTCAGATTAATAATGAAATTACACGACAGGTTATAGTGATAATTTATTTTTAATTGTGGTTAGTTACATAGGTATTATTTACTTTCACATGAGTCATACACAAGATGTCCCTTAGGACGCAATGGTGAATAAAAATGAAAATAAACGTAAACACAAAAATTTTCTAAAAAAAGGGGTTTGATGCTAATGGAGGGAAATCTGATAAAATAAAAAAAGGAAGCGGTCGATTCAAAACATAACGTCCCCCCTATGGTTTTTCAATTTTTCGGGACTTATAACTCGGTCCAGAATCATTTCCTAAAGTAGTGAGTTACGTTCATACAGCCATGAACGTAAACACAAAAATTTTCTAAAAAAGGGGTTTGATGCTAATGGAGGGAAATTTGATAAAATAAAAAAAGAGAAGCGGTCGATTCAAAACATAATTTTTCAGTTATAATTTTTAACAAATTTCTAGGCACGTGAACGCATTGGGTATCTCAATCAAAGCCTTAATAATTTGGTAGCTCAAGTGGGTTCGTCTACACCTGAAATTCTGGTACAATTAATTTTTATTAAATTATTTCTAAATGGTTATTGCATGTAATAATCATACTTAATCGTACTTTATCACTTGTTAAACATAACCAACATCACTCTTTCTAATGCTATGTACTTTTATTTGCAAAACAGTCAGAATCAGATGATTTTCGTAAACCATAGGATAAAAATGGATATAAACTTATATCTAAGGGAAATACCTTCAGAGTGTTTTGCAGGCTTGGGTCTGAGGCAACTTTTGCATAGGGATTGGATCTTTCAGCAGAAAAAAATTGAGTTACATCGAGGAAGAAAGAAAGGCTGACCTTTCTGAAAAATTAAGTTTGATTGATGACCTTCTTGCGAATAAATGGGGTGTGTAGTTTGCCAAAAGCGCCAAAAGCGCTTTTGCCAAAAGCCAAAAGCGCTTTTGCCAAAAGCGTCTTCGACGTTGTATACAAGCAAAATATAATCAATAATTTGTTCCTTATTTGATTCTTTATCATTTAAACTTTATTTGATCTCATTATGTTTAATTGCTAAACTTTTTCGGTCACCCTGTACTATGTAACCCGTTTAGTATGTATTACCCAAATTTAGTCATCAAATACAATATCCGCTATTAAGCTATAGATAACCCTGATAAAAACCTAATTAATAATTTTATACGTTCAATTTAAACAGTTAATTCCTAACTAGGGCAATTAAAAAATAAATTTGTGCAAATTTATAGTTCCAACAAGCCATAGCCCTCAATCAAGAATATGCTGACTTAGGCAATATTGTATCAAATGCAATACTTGAACCCAATGAACTACAGAATGTAAATTATTAATAATTATAAACTTGTTCATGTGCATTCTAGAAAAAGTTCCGAGGAATAGATAGGGAAATTACAACTAGGGGTGATATAACTAGGGATTACCGGCTAATATATTTGTTATCCTAATGAAATATAGGAGTAAAATTTCGGAATTTTGATTAAATACAAAAATCCCACATGTCACATTCGATCATGACCATCACCAAATGACCATGTCACCCACAAAAAATAATTAGGATCTCTAAAAAGCTGTGATAGGTTTAGCTTATGAAAGATTTCCTTTTATTTTAAATGTTGCAAACTCGGCAATAGAATTATTATTCTAAAATTATTTATATATTATAAATTAAATTTATGGATAGCTTTTGCAAATTGGAAACAACATTATTGCTTTCATACAACATTTGTATCAGGTTATATATGAAAAAATAATTAAACATAATTTACTAGTACTATGTCGGAATATTAGGGGTACACCCCAACTTACCGCGAGCCCAACTGAACGCAGAGCTATTCGTTCAGAATTGTCGAATTCGGGAACTTGGTATGGGTCGATTCAGTTCTCTCGAACGCATCGAACTATACCAAGGCGTCCCGGATTCGACAATTCTCAGTGAAGTTATAGCTCTACGGTAAGTTGGGCTCGCGGTAAGTTGGGCGGCTCCAGTATATTAGATTGTAAAAAGTTAAAAAAATAGGTATATTATAGGAAATAAGTTAATAACAACATATGTATATGGTAATGTATATGGATTAGAGGTCGGTGCGGGACGGGATCCCGCGCGGGATTTTGCGGGATCCCGTCCCGCAATCCCGCATTTTTTTGAATTGCGGGATTTTGCGGGATGCGGGATTTTGCGGGATTTATCCCGCGGGATCCCGTCCCGCAACGATTTCAAAAAAAAACCCCGCATGCGGGATCCCGCAAATACGATTTTACCGACCTCTAATATGGATAATATGTATCTGAATATAAGCAAATTTATTTTGTTGCTCCAGAAAATACCGAATGCAGAGTCCCCACCGAAATTCCCCCAACAAAAATACTTTATAAAAACTAAGTTATGACTGAAACCCCGATACTTACTATATGTAGAAATGTTAATTAATTAAATTTTAAAATTTATTTTTAAAACTTAGCTGCCACCAAGCCATTGAAATTTTTGTTGAACAAGGAGAAGAATTGTTCATAGCGGAAGAAAAAAATTGAGTGATTTATTATTCGGTTCCATTGCGCTCTTTATGACAGAATTTTCTTAAACTTCCACCACATTTTGGGAACAACCTAACGATGGTTGTTTTTTGGTTGTTTTTTTTTTGGTTTTTGTTTTTTGGTTTTTTGGGTTTTTTAAATCTGTTCCATGTTTGCCCCAGGGTGACTCTTTCCAAAACAATAAAATAGGCGAAGCCACGCAAAAATCTGGCAAAAATTGGCGAAATCTGTCAAAACTGAGAAAAATAGGGATTGTTTTAAAAAGCTAAAAATCATTGAAATTTCAAAAACGCTTTATTCAGAGTAATTTTCACTAGTTTTAACTAAATTGAGCAAATTAGGATCGGAGCTTTTCACGATAAAAATATTTTTAGAAAATTATAAATCGATAAAGTTATAATCGATAATATCGAAATTGAGAATAGGTTTAAAAATCTTGGAACTCGAAAGTCGAACCAAAATGTTTGGATATCCGAATTCGAGACCGATATCCTCTCAAAATTCATGCTTGATCCTTTTTCTCGTTGATTCTAATATTAAGCCAATATTCTCCTCTGCAGCGCCGCGGGCGAAAATTTTAAGAAAGTAGGACGGATAATGATCCGGATAATTTTTTAAATGATTGTTTAAAAATTTACAATAATTTTTTGAAAATTTGGAGGCCAAAAGCTAGATTTATTCGTTTTTTCGCATTTTATATACAAAATTCCAAAAAATTAAAAAATCATAAAATAGGGCAAAATATGGCAAAAGTAGAAAAAAGGGAGAAAATAGGGCGAAAAGACAAAGATAGGGCCAAGTCTGTAAATATGGAAATTGTCACCTTGATTTGTCCAAAAGATAACATGTATTTTGTTAAACATCAAATGAACTTCTTTATTCCTTTTTAAAGTCGGAATCCTTTTTTATTTTTTTAAATTTTATTCTCTCCGTAATCTTTCATTTGTATACTACCATGGGTTCCTTTTTAAAGTCTATGTACCAGTACCAACTATTTTACGTACCAATGTTTTTTATTCAATCAAGACATTTTTTTAAAGGTTTTAGTTAAAATTAGAATTGTTTTTTCGATAAATTTCTTTCTTTTACATGACAATGTTAAATCGAATTGTCGGTTTAAATTCAGATTGCTAAATATATTTATCAAAAAATTTTTTAACTTAGTTGTTTTTAAAAAATTTTTTAATAATTGACTAAAACTAGCCAAAATTTTTAATACAAAATATCTCGAGAAGATAAAACGTAATGTACGTAAGACGAAAAATCGAGTTTAAATAAAAAAATATTAAAAATTCTTGCAAAAAATTTGCAATACCTTATGATTTCATTTGTTTTCTTTAAAAAAAGAACTTGCATAGGATGTTATTGTCTTTATTTAAAATACACGGATTCAAAATACAACAAGGTAATGTACCACATGTAAAAGCTATATTACTTAAATAGAAAGTTATACTGAAGATCATTAATGAACTTATAAAAAGCCATATTTTACCAAAAATTGTTAATCATTTTAAAAATTACTTTAAAAAACAATTAATATTTTTAAGTCTAATATCAAATTTAATATTAAATTTAAATAATCTATTTTTATACCTATTTTTATATAAAGCCGAATACAAACCTATAAATTGCAGTAAAAGTTGTGCTATTTTTGGAAATATATTAACAAAATTTTTTAGTAATAAAGGAAAAATGCTCATAATAATAAAATTAAATATAAAGAATTAATTTTAAAACAAAGAATTTAAATTTAAATTTAAATTATCAAATTTAATAATAAATAAAGTGATTATATATTATAATTAATTTCATATTTTTTATTTCACATTTGAAACTTTTTACAAATACTAGGTTTAAAGATAAGATTTTCTTATTTATGAAAGTACGTTCCATACATAAGATATAATCAACTCTGTACAAAATGGTATAACATGAAAAAGTAATTAACTTGGTAAAAGCTAATTAAACTAAAAAGTAATTAACTTGAAGACTAAATATTTCTATGTAAACATTTACTTTTAACATCAAAAATTTTAAATAAATTTAACAAATTAGAAAAAAGTATAGAAAATAAAAAATAATCCTTAATGTTATGTGGAAGGATAAATGCAATCGTGTTTGTTCTCCAAATACTAGGTTTTTCTGTAAAAAATTAAGGATTTGCTTTATCACACAAAAAGATAAATGATTTCATCAACAGGTATTTCATGTCTTTAGATCAGAAAGTACAATTATTTAGAATTTATGATTTTCTACTATGTTAATTTATTTTCCCACGAAAATTATTAAAATGATTTAAATCTTATAACATAACTCTGTTTAAAAATTCTAACTTGAATTTTTCTGGAATAAATTTTTTGTAGACGCTGGATCTGATGATTAGAGGGCGGATTCTTATTGAAATATATTATTTTTTCCTGGATATATTATGTCGAGAAAAGCCCAAATATACCATTAGTTTTTTGATATTATGATTTTGAACAAAGATACATTTCAATATATTTCAATATTTTTCCATTTTTCCATTTATTTCAATATTTGGCACTTTTTGCAAATTATTTCAATATTTTTGCATATTTTTACCAAAATTCTGGGATTTTTCATAAATTTTAGCAAAAAAGTGAAGAAATTTGGCCGCATGACAACAAAAATTCACAAAATTTTCGCCTGCGGCGCTGAAAATTAGGAATTCTGGCTTATATAGGGTAATTCTTCTGGGAGATTGTACTTGCACTTTTTGTACTTACACTTGGAGTACGTCGAGTGGATAAGCCCACAAAATGTCACATCCTCATTTCGTCAATCTCAAAAGGCCTAAGAGAGTAAAATTACCCAATTCGTCAAACTATAAAGCTAATATGCAATTTTAAAAATTTGCTAACATTTTTTTGTTAAATTTCAACGTTTTTTGGCTTTTTGCTAGTGAATACACGAAAATTTATTTCAATATTTCATTAAATTTTGGCATTTTTTGTTAATATTTTGCCCATTTATTTCAATATTTTATGGCCATATTTCGCGATTTTATTTCAATAAAAATCCGGGCCCTACTGATGATGTAATGTTTAAATATAATATTTAAAGATATGTTATGTTTAAACATTATGAAAAAATTGCAAAAAATTCAATCGATTTTCATCGAGTTATTACAAAAATTTAGTGGCTCTATAATTCTGAAAAGAGTGTATTAATTATAAATTTATTTTAATAAAAAATTTAAATTCAAGCATGTCTAAATATTTTACATAAATAATATGTAGTTTTTTACTATTATATTCATTATCATGTTATTAATCTAATTTTCTATTTAATATCTACTCCAGATTTTCATTTTTAGGAAAAAAATAAACTAAAGTTTTTATACTAAAAATACTTGTACATGAATGCAATATGAAGAAGCTTACTAAGCCATAAATCCACTATTAATGACAGTTTTTCTATTTTTTATATAGATGCTTAAAGATTCATTTGAATGTTTTACCGAGAATTCTTTTCACTTCACTTTCCTAGTTTGATATTTTCGTTTTTCTTGTTTTCTAGGGAATCTACGAGAATGATTTTCAGGAATGCATAAACGCCAAGATCTGGGTACCGGATAGTAAAAAATGCACTCTAATGGAAATGGACTTTGAATATGAATATGTATTTATAAGCTTATGAGTTACATACATAAGCTTGATAGGGATTTAAATAGAGGATTTACGTTTACAATCTAAAGTTTTATGAAATATGTAATGGTTCTCTGGAACTTCAATAAATCTTAGTTTACCCTTCTTCAAGGCCTTCTGGATTTGATAACTTCATTCTTTATATCTTAATGATTGCTCCCACCTTTTAAATAAATATTACTTTCATTTCAAGTTAAATAATTTATTTAATTTTTTAATTTGATATTAATTTTTTAATTGTTTTGTAAATTTATATCAAAAAATTTTGGTTTTTGTTGCCGTGATTCTTTCGATAAAAATTTTTCAGATTTTGAGAATTCTCTATTTTTACGACTTTTTCTCTTTTTTACGACCTATTTGCCTAATTTTGTCACCTATTCTCGCATTTTATACAACCTATTTAGGTGCCTATTTTAAGGTTTATACGACCTAAAAATCCGATTTCTAATAATTAGGTTATCAAACCATTTGTTGTCTTGGTAACCGATTTTTAGAAAGAGTAATATAGACTATACAAACTACCTATTAGAGCAAACCAATTTTTCAAATATAAATGCGTATTTTTTATATTTCAATAAAATTAATTTAACTAATTTTTATTACCCTCTTGAACGCCTGAACCTGATGTGCCATAAAAATTGCGTCCTTGTTGAAGACTAGAATTTTGAGAAAATTGTGAATTGTCCCCATAGTGTTGGAAGTCAAATTTTGACATATATTGTTGGGAGATTTGATCTTAATTCGAAAATTGTTTCATCGTTAATTTGTCCAAGTATAGATAACGGAACGTCAAGGCCTAAAATTTCCCAAGACAGAAGACTAACAATAAGAAAGCAAAACACGACTAAAATTTCAGCTGTTATTTTAGAGCTCTATTGTGTAGAGAACCTCCAAAGGGTACTAACGCTTTTATGCTTTAAAAGCCAAAAAATCTATTAATCATTACTTTTACGTTGCGCAAAATAATTCCGAATCTCTTTGAGTTTTCCTATAGTCACTAACTGCTTTTCTCTGTTCTGCGATATAAGTTTTACAATTTCATCATGTTGTTTTGATCCTAAATAATCCTTAGATCTTTTCTTGTTAGAATGATTTTCTTGGTGTTTCCTTGCAAACTCTTTTTTAAGAAGATTAAGTTCTTCTCGAAGTTCATTGTCTTTCTTAATTTTATTGATTTCAGCCAAAGTTAAATGTCCTTAAAATTAAATGTGAATTTTAACTCATGCTCAGTTTATACGCCAATCAACAAGTATCCATTCAAACTTTATACGTTTATGCAAATGTTTACTGGTAATTAAGCGCACATAAAAATATAATACCTTTAACAGAAACATTCGTTCTCAATAAGCGAATATAAGGCTCATCATTCTCTTGTAGAAAAATTTGAAGTTTTGGGGGTGGATTTAGCTTAATTTTAGATTATTCCATTACTATTTAAGAAATAAAATGTTTAAAACTAAAACATAACATACTTCTCCCTGTCCGGAGCTTTCTCCAGGAGATGCCAGAACATCAAATAGACAGAACATCAAAAACAGTAAACAAGATAATAAGATGTTTTTTCGCATTGTTAATTTATGAATAAAAAAGATACTAAAAATTATTAAATAATTAAAAAGGATTCACCTTTTTTCTCAAGCCATTTAGAAACACTAACTTAATAGGGCTTATTCTTTTGATTTACCTCATAAATATTTCTCAGTAAAACCTAAATCTATGATAAATTACCTACATATTTAAGATTATTATGTTTTATATAATGAAATTCTTAATAAAATTTTAATAAAATAAAGTTAATATTATAACATGTTTTTACTAAAAATTCAAAGCTTTTAATAAAAATTTCTGAAATAATTTTAAATGGCATTGATAAACTCTCTTATTTTATTTAAAATATTCAAATAAAATTAAATAAAAATAAAAAATTATTATGGAAATAAAACGCAAAATAAAATTATAAAATAATAAAAGAATTAAATGGTAGGGCATTAAAAAGGAAAATTTTCCACGTGTGATGGCATATGATAAGAAATTGACTTCCGCTGACACTCTAAATAAATTTTTATAAGAGGGTAGCTAGGAGAAAAAAATTGAAAGGAGGACAATGAAAAAATTTTTCCATTAATCTAGCAAATGTTAAAGAATGATTCAATCAATTAAAACAATCTTTTTTAATTAAAGGAAAAAATTGAAGTAAAAAGGAAGTTAAATTAAGAGATTAAAAAAGGAAGTAAGAAATTAAGTTAAAAAAGAAGCTTGAAAAATAAGTAAAAAGCTGAAGAAAAAGTTACCGCACAAATTTAAATGATTTTTCTTTATTTGCTTTTAAAACCGAAAATTTTAGCGTACCTTGACTTAACTGAAAATAATACTAAATTGTTGCAAAGACTAGGAAAAACCGATAGATAACAGAATAACATCTGGGGTTGAAAAAACCGTAATCCTGGTGTAAAGTGCGTTTAGCTAAAGACTGATAAAAAAGAGCTTCCCTGTAAATATTTAAACAAGTTTGAATTTATCAAAATAAATTTTTAATAAATATTTTATATGAATTAAATCATTTTAATGATCTTAATGTGAAGATAACTTAACATAGTAGAAAATCATAAATTCTAAATAATTATGCTTTCTTATCTAAAGACATTATTATTATGCTTTCTGTATCTTTATGCTTTCATTATTATTATGCTTTCTGTATTATTATGCTTTCTGTATTATTATTATGCTTTCTGTATCTAAGACTGCTAATATTATATCAATTTTATTTAAAAAGATGTCTAGATTATTTTTTTCACTCTGCGCCTCTTTCTTAAAGTTATAACATTTTGATTCACTTTTTTCATCCTGAAACCTAGACTTTTCAAAAATAAAGTCACCTAATATGTATAATAGTAGCTTCGTTAAGTAACAGGGCTGGGCGATTTCGCATTTTCGCGTTTCGCATCTTTCGCATTTTTCACATTTTTCAGCGCGAAAAGTTTCGCATTCCGCATTTCGCTTTTTGGTCCAAATGCGAAATTTGTTTCGCCTTCTCATTTAGTATTTTTTATTTTCTAATATTTTGACGTAAAATATTTTAAAAGAAAAGGGAAGAAATATTTACATATAATCTATAGCAATATTGTTGGTCTATGGTGAAGTGGTTAGTTTGATTGACTTCGCTCACTTTTATGATTTTGGGGCTGGGTTCGAATCCAGACATGGAAAATAAGGCTTAAACAATTTTTCCTTCAAAAATAAATATTTTAAACTTTGATTTTGATTATAAAGTTGTAAATTTATTTTTTTAAATATTTAAACCTGAAAAACATTAAAAATTTTAATTTGGTAATGAATTTTCCAAAATTTAAAAAAAAATAAATGGAATTTTTTGAATAATTTTTGAATAAATTAACGAAAATATGCCGAGAACAAATTATTTTTGGATACTATACTATATACAAAATATTTCTAGAATTTTTAATAAATTTCGCATTTTCGCGTTTCGCATCTTTCGCATTTTTCACATTTTTTGACGCGAAAAGTTTCGCATTCCGCATTTCGCTTTTTATTTTTTTAAAAAAAGTTTCGCATTCCGCATTTCGCTTTTTATTTTTTGATTTCGCCCAGCCCTGTTAAATAAGTACTTTTTTTATTGATATAATTTTCTGAAACTGTTTTTGGAAATAATTTTTTCTGGACTCAGTGTCAAATATTATTGCGATTTTCTCACCTTTATCTTATTGATAACAGAAGGAAAAAAGGTAAATGTACAGTAAAACAAAAGTAAAAATTTCTGATAAAGAATTTGGTTGTTGTTGTGTTGACTAGAATCTTTAAAATTATTTTTTGTATTTAATTATTTATTTAATTACATATTACAATATATTTCATTAAAATAAAAACTTTTGAATTTTTTTATTAATTCAACTTTTTATTTAATTTTGAAATTAAAAGATGTCTAGATTATTTTTTCAAAATAACACTGCTAAAATCAATTTTATATAAAAAAATCAAAGAGAAAAGTGCAGGTATAACTCTGATAATATTATATAAATTTTATTTAAAAAAATCAAAGGGAAAAGTACAAATACAAAATAAAATGTTTATTTAACTTTAAGCATACATACATATACATATTTATTAGACTTTATTTAAATTATGTAATATAATAAATTACTTTACTTTGATTTTTTTATTTTGTTTAAAATTGTTATTTTTCATAATTACCTAATAACATAATTTAAATATTTTTTATCAATTTAATTTAATTTTTACTGATTGTAAACTCTTCCAATGTTTCTTTATTAAATTTACAATATATATTCCCAATCAGCATTTGTTTCCCTATTATCTTAACATTTCCAATTCGAAACAATTACCGAAAACATTCTATAATGTTATGTCCAAGGGTTGCCGATGTTGACTTGTACAAAAATTACAATATATCCTATGTAGAAATGTATAATGTGTGAGAGTGGATTGAGGCTAGAACAGACGAAAGAATGAAAAAAAGTCATCCATTTAGACTGACGATTTCACTGGCTATCTTTTGACTAGAAACTGCGACTTTTCTCTAATAGATCCTTAGACTACTTTTGTCTGGCTTTTAATAACGCTCAGCGAATTTATGAATAAGCTGTCTTAATTTACACATTTGTTGAGAAATACAACAATGAATATCAGAATCTTGAATTTTTCGACTGATAATCTCATCTCGGTTTTCTCGCATTCAAAATTGATATTAGCTGAATTAATTTCTGCACAAAAGCATTTAAATTCCATGTTTCATATCGTCTGACTAGGTTCAAACGAGGTTCACATAATTCTTCCAACACCTCGCTGACTAACTCGTCTAACTAATACTGTGAAAACTAGTCTGACTTTGACCTCCTTGACCTATGTCAATTATTTCGGCGTAAAAAATTTTGGGAGCAAATGGGCCAAATTTTTTCGCTTTTTGCGATGTAGTCGAAATTTTTGTGCTTCTGACAGAGTTCTGGTTCTTATTTTTTACTATTTATTACTATCTTAATTTGCTTTTTCCCCATTTTATTTAAAAATCCAAGAATTTGAAAAATATTATAAAATATCAGAAATAAGATAAGATATAGCAAATTTAGAAAATTTGGGGGAAAATAGCGAGAAGAGCCCAAAAATAGAGGAATTCCTCTATAAAAAAGATTTAAAAACTACCCTGACAATCACACATGAAAACTTTTAAAAAATTTTGCGTAATTTCAAATATCCCAAAATTAAATTTTTAAGATAAAAGAAAAAATGAAATCAATTAAATTTTTCATCTTCTCAACAATGTTATTTTTGTTTTATGAGTTTTCTTTAATTAAAGGGTCTGGTAGAGGATTAAAAAAAGGAAAAGGTTATTTCACTTAAATTCTTTTTATTAGGAGGTTTTATTAGGATTTTCTTTGTTTTGACCAAATTTATTAATTATACCTATTAGCCATGGCTGGGCGAAATCAAAAAATAAAAAGCGAAATGCGGAATGCAAAACTTTTCGAGCCAAAAAATGTGAAAACTGCGAAAGATGCGAAACGCGAAAATGAGAAATTAGTTAAAATTCTAGAAAAATGTTGGACACATATAACGGAAGCAAAATTTCGATAAGAAACACATACCATTCGATTTGTTGGGCGAGCTAGTCGAACGTTACCACTTCGCGGAACTGCCTGTAACCGAGAGAAGGTTCCTTCTTTCATGTAACTTTTCACCTTTTCCATCGAACTTTTCACATCTTACTCAAATCCCTTTCCTACGCCGCAGGCGAAAATTTTGAGAATTTCGGAGTTCCTTAAATCAGCTTTCTTTTATTTTCTGCGCAGCAGACGAAAATTTGTAAGATTCATTACTAAATTAAAATCTGTAATGTTTTTCAGGTTTGACATATTAAAAAAACTAAATTTACAGATTTAAACTCAAAATCAAAGTTTAAAATTTTTTACTTTTGGAAGGAAAAATTTTTCAAGTCCTATTTCCAAACCCTAGATTCAAACCCAGCTCCAAAAAAAACACCATTTGAGCAAAGTCAGTCAACCTAACCACTCTACCATAGACCAGGGTTCTAGCCGACCCGATTCCCGAAAATCGGGAATTGAATTTTTATGTCGGCTAGATCCCTGCCATAGACCAACGAAAGTAATTTTGGGATAGATTATAAATATTTCTTTCCCTTTTCCTTTAAAAAATTTAATGTAAAAATATCTAAAAAATAAAGAAATATTAAATTAAAAAGGCGAAACAAATTTTGCATTTGGCCCAAAAAGCGGAATGCGAAACTTTTGGCGCTAAAAAAGTGAAAAATGCGAAAGATGCGAAACGCGAAAATGCGAAATCGCCCAGCCCTGCTATTAGCTCCTAATTGTCAACGTTAATAAATTATGTTTAAATTAATTTTAAGTTGCGTCAACTTCTCATGATAATCAAGAAAGGTGTAAATGTGGAGAATTTTTATTGCAACAATTAGACGAATATGTGAATGTAACAGGGATTGATGTAAATGTAATCGAAATGAAATATACTACAAAAAATTTGGGCATAATTGGATTTGGATTATTTGCAACAGTAAGTTTTTAATAATAAAACTAAGCAAACAGTTTTTCCAGGCTAAAAATTTCCCAACAAAGAAATATAGGATATTTTTTAATATCTTTTATTTCAACTCTTACCGGAGGCATGGTTTGAAATAAAACACATAACATTCTTTTCGTCTCGTCAAGCTGATGAGTCCAATAGCGCCTTTTATAAGGAGACGAATGTGACCGAGATATAACTTCCAAAAATCAAAAAATCTTATGGGGAATAAGCAAAATTATGCCCCAATGGAGTGATTATGAAGTGATTAATCACTTCATCGTAATAATCATAATAACTTAATATTAATCACTTAATCAGTTTTAATTACTCAATTAATTATAAATGATTAAGAGACTATTTGAGGAGTTAACAGGTATATAAAGGCATTTCGGGCGATATTGGGGGATTTGATGGGATTTAAAGGAGTATCGGGGGACTTGTGTGTGTAACTATTAAAAATTTATCCAATATTTAAATATGTTTTAAAGGTTTATCACGCACATTGGAGTGGTGGAAATACATGTGTTGCATTAAAAATATATACTTTTAAAAATTATTTCGTACAAGAATTTAGAGTTTTGAACTTTTTTAATAGTATGATTGATTCGGAAAGGAATTATATTATTAAAATGCTAGGACAGTGAGTTTAATTAATTTTGATTATCCTTCAGAGCCGACACGTGGAAAATAATAACTATTTATGACCATCCCTTTGAGAAGTAATTTTGCACTAAGAATTGAGAACTCTGTATTTTTCATTTCGCTATAAATATTTTTAAATACATAAATTTCTAGTGGGGAATATGATGGAAAGTTTATTCTTGCTTTAGAACTTGGAGGAAAGAATTTGAGAGATTATTATTATGAACAATTTCCAAGAGGCAGAAAAATGACTCGATCCTATATGCAATTTCTTACTAAAATGATAAAAGGAGCAGCTCTGGCACTTGCACAATTCCATAAACGTGATCATAATTTTGTTTTATTTTACATAAAATAATTTAGATGGAGGTCATCATGATATTAAATACGATAATTTCATTGTTTCTCGTAACCAACATCCAAATGCTGATATTATTGATGTTAAATTGATTGATTTCAACCTTTCTAATCTTCACGGGGTAGTTGATTGTTATTATTTTAGTACCTTTATTTAAGCATCAAGTTGATGTTGAGAAAATTCAAAAAAATGACATTAAGAAATTTGGTGAGATGGTTTACCGAATAATAAATGAACACTATACGAGAGGTGCTATTTTATTTAAAAATATTTTCAAAAAATATAGCTTTTTTTTCCTTTATGCTTCTAAATTAATTTGATCCCTGTAGGTAATCCCTGCATATAAATCCCTGTAGGAAAATTTTACATGAATGTGGAATTCTCCAAGTTGATCTATTGAAGCAGGAAAAGAAACAATTTTTTGAAATTATTTTTTGATATTAAAAAAAGACAATAATTTAAAATAATTTTATAGGCGTACCAGAAGTACATCAAATAAACTTCGATGATAACTCAAAATTTGATTGTGTTATAAAAGTAATAATTAATTAAATCCTAAAATTTCATTTCCTCATATAAAAACACATACAAAATTATAAAAAAGTCATTTAAAAATAAGATTATTTTTGAAAATCTTTATTTAGATATAGGTAATTATTTATACAGGTTTGCTTTTAATTTAAATAGGCAACTATCACCTGGGCCAATATCTCCTGTGTCAGTTCCTGTACGAAATTTATCCATTAGCCTTGTATTTCTTTTTTAGACTAATTTAATCAAAAAGGGAATTACACTTTAACAAATTAATTGTAAATAAAAATAAAATTCTAGGCATGCCTTCGTGTAAATCCAGATGCTATTTTTTCACAAAATTCTTTAAAATACTTAGACAAATTCTTTAAAATACTTTCTTCCATACTTAGACAAGTGCAGATCGTTTTGTAGACAAGCTGCAGATAGTGAGCTTCTATTGTTATTAGAAGATTAAAGCTTCTATTTTTTTATTAATAATAAAAATATAAATAAATTTGATCTATAATAATATTGTAATTTATTAAAGGTTATTTTCTACACATCAAATATCAGATATCAATTTTAGATTTTATTATAAATAATTTTAATCATTTTAATTACAGAAGGCATATTAATAATTTTATAAAAATAGGAATTTTATTGAATATTTTAAAAGTATATCATTAATTAAAAATTTATTCTAACAAATATTTAAAGATAACAAAAAGATAACAAAAAATAACAAAAAAATTATTCCTGATAAGCATTCACAGTTAGCTTTCGTGAATAGACACTTGAAAATATTTTTATATCTTATAAAATTCAAGTCCTAATATCAAAAAAGGTAAAAAGCGTTGACCTTACCTACCCATTAGATAGTGTTTGGTAAAAACATTACCGGGACGAGCAAAACTTAACCAATTAGTAACAACGGTCATCTTTTGGGCAGCATGTTATCGCCGAACATCTATAAATTTACGAGATTTCTAAAAACTAAAATTAGAATTAATATTTAAATTGTTTTTACGCCAGATTTGAATAAAAATATAATTCTAAATAAAAATATAATTATCTATAAAAATATAATTATACTTTATTAAGCTTAAATACTCAAATATATAATGAATCAAAATAATTTAATAACTATGTGAGAAAACAACAAAATCACAGATATATATTCTAAAAAATATATTTGAAAGTATATAAATGAATAAAAAGCTCCAAGAGGTTATTGTTAATTAACAAATTAATTCAATAGACTTCTAAAATGATATTTAAATTTTGCAGTATAACGTTTGAAATAAGTTTACATGCAAATCCAATAATTGGAGGATAAAATTAGAGAAAAATGAAAACTAAATTTTCAATTTCCTTTATAAAATAATATGCAATAAAAATAGATGCAAATGAGGATAATGAAAATATACATTTAAATTTATAAATAAAACTCCAAAATATCGGTTATAATAATTGAAATAATTAAAATTTATTTATCTATATACAATTAATTCATTATTATATTCTTGTTAAATTATAAATTGTATTAAATAACAATTTAACTTAAATTTTTAAGTTAAATAATTTAACTTAAATTTTTAAGTTAAATAATTTAACTTAAATTTTTAAGTCAAATTATATATAGTTTCTTAAATATAAATATTAATATGATTTCTTTCTTAAATAAAAAATTTTAAAAAATTTAAAATTTTAACCTACTAGAACCCTAGGCTATCTGTATGGAACTATAAACATATAAATTATTTAATAAGAGTTATAGCGATAATAACCACCATAAAGTGGAGTCTCAGCCTCTATTTAAATGTTACTACATATGCATGTAATAAGAAGCGAACTTAAGAACAAAATAAATTCTCATCTTAGTAGGAACCTCAGACAACTGACTAAAAAATTTTACAAAATTTTACAAAATTTAAAACCCTACTCTTAGACACTTAATTTGAGCTTTTGGCAATCTTCCGAATAGAAATTTTTTGGATAGAACTTTTAAAAAATTTAAAACCCTACTCTTAGACACTTAATTTGAGCTTTTGGCAACCTTCCGAATAGAAATTTTTTGGATAGAACTTTTACAAAATTTAAAACCCTACTCTTAGACACTTAATTTGAGCTTTTGGCAATCTTACTAATAGAAATTTTTTGGATAGAACTTTTACAAAATTTAAAACCCTACTCTTAGACACTTAATTTGAGCTTTTGGCAATCTTCCTAATAGAAATTTTTTGGATAGAACTTTTACAAAATTTAAAACCTACTCTTAGACACTTAATTTGAGCTTTTGGCAATATTCCGAATAGAAATTTTTTGGATAGAACTTTTACAAAATTTAAAACCCTACTCTTAGACACTTAATTTGAGCTTTTGGCAATATTCCGAATAGAAATTTTTTGGATAGAACTTTTACAAAATTTAAAACCCTACTCTTAGACACTTAATTTGAGCTTTTGGCAATATTCCGAATAGAAATTTTTTGGATAGAACTTTTACAAAATTTAAAACCCTACTCTTAGACACTTAATTTGAGCTTTTGGCAACCTTCCGAATAGAAATTTTTTGGATAGAACTTTTACAAAATTTAAAACCCTACTCTTAGACACTTAATTTGAGCTTTTGGCAATCTTACTAATAGAAATTTTTTGGATAGAACTTTTACAAAATTTAAAACCCTACTCTTAGACACTTAATTTGAGCTTTTGGCAATCTTCCTAATAGAAATTTTTTGGATAGAACTTTTACAAAATTTAAAACCTACTCTTAGACACTTAATTTGAGCTTTTGGCAATATTCCGAATAGAAATTTTTTGGATAGAACTTTTACAAAATTTAAAACCCTACTCTTAGACACTTAATTTGAGCTTTTGGCAATATTCCGAATAGAAATTTTTTGGATAGAACTTTTACAAAATTTAAAACCCTACTCTTAGACACTTAATTTGAGCATTTGGCAATCTTACTAATAGAAATTTTTTGGATAGAACTTTTACAAAATTTAAAACCCTACTCTTAGACACTTAATTTGAGCTTTTGGCAATCTTCCTAATAGAAATTTTTTGGATAGAACTTTTACAAAATTTAAAACCTACTCTTAGACACTTAATTTGAGCTTTTGGCAATATTCCGAATAGAAATTTTTTGGATAGAACTTTTACAAAATTTAAAACCCTACTCTTAGACACTTAATTTGAGCTTTTGGCAATCTTCCGAATAGAAATTTTTTGGATAGAACTTTTACAAAATTTAAAACCCTACTCTTAGACACTTAATTTGAGCTTTTGGCAATCTTACTAATAGAAATTTTTTGGATAGAACTTTTACAAAATTTAAAACCCTACTCTTAGACACTTAATTTGAGCTTTTGGCAATCTTCCTAATAGAAATTTTTTGGATAGAACTTTTACAAAATTTAAAACCTACTCTTAGACACTTAATTTGAGCTTTTGGCAATATTCCGAATAGAAATTTTTTGGATAGAACTTTTACAAAATTTAAAACCCTACTCTTAGACACTTAATTTGAGCTTTTGGCAATATTCCGAATAGAAATTTTTTGGATAGAACTTTTACAAAATTTAAAACCCTACTCTTAGACACTTAAGACACTTAAATAGAACCTACTTAAACCTACTAAACTTAACCCTACTCTTAACCAGACATTTAACCCTACTCTTAGACACTTAATTTGAGCGTTTTGCAATCTTCCGAATAGAAATTTTTTGGATAGAACTTTTACAAAATTTAAAACCTACTCTTAGACACTTAATTTGAGCTTTTGGCAATCTTCCGAATAGAAATTTTTTGGATAGAACTTTTACAAAATTTAAAACCCTACTCTTAGACACTTAATTTGAGCTTTTGGCAATCTTACTAATAGAAATTTTTTGGATAGAACTTTTACAAAATTTAAAACCCTACTCTTAGACACTTAATTTGAGCTTTTGGCAATCTTCCTAATAGAAATTTTTTGGATAGAACTTTTACAAAATTTAAAACCTACTCTTAGACACTTAATTTGAGCTTTTGGCAATATTCCGAATAGAAATTTTTTGGATAGAACTTTTACAAAATTTAAAACCCTACTCTTAGACACTTAATTTGAGCTTTTGGCAATATTCCGAATAGAAATTTTTTGGATAGAACTTTTACAAAATTTAAAACCCTACTCTTAGACACTTAAGACACTTAAATAGAACCTACTTAAACCTACTAAACTTAACCCTACTCTTAACCAGACATTGAGCTTTAACCAGACATTTGAGCTTTTGGCAATCTTCCTAATAGAAATTTTTTGGATAGAACTTTTACAAAATTTAAAACCTACTCTTAGACACTTAATTTGAGCTTTTGGCACCTTCCGAATAGAAATTTTTTGGATAGAACTTTTACAAAATTTAAAACCCTACTCTTAGACACTTAATTTGAGCCTTTGGCAATCTTCCGAATAGAAATTTTTTGGATAGAACTTTTACAAAATTTAAAACCCTACTCTTAGACACTTAATTTGAGCTTTTGGCAATCTTACTAATAGAAATTTTTTGGATAGAACTTTTACAAAATTTAAAACCCTACTCTTAGACACTTAATTTGAGCTTTTGGCAATCTTCCTAATAGAAATTTTTTGGATAGAACTTTTACAAAATTTAAAACCCTACTCTTAGACACTTAATTTGAGCTTTTGGCAATCTTCCTAATAGAAATTTTTTGGATAGAACTTTTACAAAATTTAAAACCTACTCTTAGACACTTAATTTGAGCTTTTGGCACCTTCCGAATAGAAATTTTTTGGATAGAACTTTTACAAAATTTAAAACCCTACTCTTAGACACTTAATTTGAGCTTTTGGCAATCTTCCGAATAGAAATTTTTTGGATAGAACTTTTACAAAATTTAAAACCCTACTCTTAGAGGGTTTTAAAAAAAATCTTCCGAATAGAAATTGGATAGAACTTTTAATTGGATAGAATATAATTTAATTGGATAAAATAAATTTAATTGGATAGAACTTTTACAAAATTTAAAACCTACTCTTAGACACTTAATTTGAGCGTTTTGCAATCTTCCGAATAGAAATTTTTTGGATAGAACTTTTACAAAATTTAAAACCTACTCTTAGACACTTAATTTGAGCTTTTGGCTTACTCTTAACTTTTGGCTTACTCTTTGGCTTACTCTCTACTCTTAACCAGACATTTAACCCTACTCTTAGACACTTAATTTGAGCGTTTTGCAATCTTCCGAATAGAAATTTTTTGGATAGAACTTTTACAAAATTTAAAACCCTACTCTTAGAGGGTTTTAAAAAAAATCTTCCGAATAGAAATTGGATAGAACTTTTAATTGGATAGAATATAATTTAATTGGATAAAATAAATTTAATTGGATAGAACTTTTACAAAATTTAAAACCTACTCTTAGACACTTAATTTGAGCGTTTTGCAATCTTCCGAATAGAAATTTTTTGGATAGAACTTTTACAAAATTTAAAACCTACTCTTAGACACTTAATTTGAGCTTTTGGCAATCTTCCGAATAGAAATTTTTTGGATAGAACTTTTACAAAATTTAAAACCCTACTCTTAGACACTTAATTTGAGCTTTTGGCAATCTTCCGAATAGAAATTTTTTGGATAGAACTTTTACAAAATTTAAAACCCTACTCTTAGACACTTAATTTGAGCTTTTGGCAATCTTCCTAATAGAAATTTTTTGGATAGAACTTTTATTTAACTTGGCATTTAAAATTTATGGCATTTAAAATTTATTAGGTCAAATTTTTATAATAAATTTGTTATAAACGTTCAATGCTCTCGTATAAATGTCATCATTATTGACTAATAACTGCTGAACATTTATTTCCTTTCATTTGCGGAATATGCCTATAACGTGGCATTTAAAATTTATTATGTCAAATTTTTATAATAAATTTGTTATAAACGTTCAATGCTCTCCTATAAATGTCATAATTATTGACTAATAACTGCTGAACATTTATTTCCTTTCAGTTGCGGAATATGCCTATAACGTGGCATTTAAAATTTATTCGGTCAAATTTTTATAATAAATTTGTTATAAACGTTCAATGCTCTCCTATAAATGTCATAATTATTGACTAATAACTGCTGAACATTTATTTCCTTTCAGTTGCGGAATATGCCTATAACGTGGCATTTAAAATTTATTCGGTCAAATTTTTATAATAAATTTGTTATAAACGTTCAATGCTCTCCTATAAATGTCATAATTATTGACTAATAACTGCTGAACATTTATTTCCTTTCAGTTGCGGAATATGCCTATAACGTGGCATTTAAAATTTATTAGGTCAAATTTTTATAATAAATTTGTTATAAACGTTCAATGCTCTTTTATAAATGTCATAATTATTGACTAATAACTGCTGAACATTTATTTCCTTTCAGTTGCGGAATATGCCTATAACGTGGCATTTAAAATTTATTCGGTCAAATTTTTATAATAAATTTGTTATAAACGTTCAATGCTCTCCTATAAATGTCATAATTATTGACTAATAACTGCTGAACATTTATTTCCTTTCAGTTGCGGAATATGCCTATAACGTGGCATTTAAAATTTATTCGGTCAAATTTTTATAATAAATTTGTTATAAACGTTCAATGCTCTCCTATAAATGTCATAATTATTGACTAATAACTGCTGAACATTTATTTCCTTTCAGTTGCGGAATATGCCTATAACGTGGCATCTAAAATTTATTCGGTCAAATTTTTATAATAAATTTGTTATAAACGTTCAATGCTCTCCTATAAATGTCATAATTATTGACTAATAACTGCTGAACATTTATTTCCTTTCAGTTGCGGAAAGGAAATAAATATATGAACAACCTTTAGCTCGATTAGAAAAACGTCTTGATAAGCTAGAAAAACTTGTACATTCAGTTGTTGCATCATTAAAACAACAAAATGTTGGACAAAATTCTAATCTTACAACAGATTTCACACCACAGACAACAAATACTATTTCGCTATGGGGCTGTCCACCTGACCTTATTATTCGACATGTCAATGCTGCAATGTTAGATAGAGAAATTATAGAAGAAAAATCGAAGAGGGCAGTGTTAGAGAAGGTACCAGAGAATATCGATGAAAAAGAGGTAATAAAATCGATTGTGGAGAAATGTGGTTTAGAAAACGAATTAATAGAAGAAGATATTCATCGCCATCCAAGGCAAAAAAGTGAGTCAAATAATAAATCTCGTATAATTAAAATACCATTTCGCACAGATAAGGCCCGAAATACTTTTTTAAAAACGTACCGTAAGGCACTAAAAAATTTACCAAATATTCCAAAATTCATCAGTGCCAGACGGGACATGACTATGTCTGAATTGTCCATTTTATATAATTTGCGTTCTAAGGCATATGCCGAAAACCATAAATGTGGCCAATATAAATATGTTGTAAATGACCTTTCAATTAATGAATTGCCTAACCCAAAACCATTCAAAACTCATGTATAGGGATCTCCGAGCAAACCAACTAAAATAAATAAACAAATGAATAATGATATAATTCCACGAATTTCTTGTATACTTATTAATGCGAGGTCTATATTAAACAAAATTGCTGATTTAGAATTCTTAGTTAATAGCACACGCCCGACATACTTATCATAAATGAGACATGGCTAAATACCAATAATACGATTTGTTCCGAGATAACAGGTAAAATGAAATGCATGATAATGAAAAAAATAGATAATTATATAAAAATAGATAATATAGAAAAATATTATATTTTAGAATATCATAATTTAAATTATTTTAATATTGAAAATAGCTGCTAACTAATATTAAATAAATAATAATATTAAAATACTATGTATAATCTGCATTTAATATTGACAATAATTTAAAAAAGGTTAGTTTTATGTGAAAAGTTTTTAATTTTAAATTAGTTTATTTCAAAATATTTTTGCAACAGATGCACAGATTGAGCTTGTGCAAAAAATACTCGAATTTGAGGTCACATCTCTTTCTAAAACAATGAAATTAGGAAAAAATAAATGTGGCCTGAAATTTGAGGCCAGATAAAGATGTAATTTGTGAAAATGTAATTTGTAAAATAATTTGTAAAAATTGTAAATTTTTACAATTATAATGTATTTCAATGAAATTTGAGGGCCACTTTTACCACACCAAACTAAATTAACCAATAAGGCCAAAAAGTGGCCCTGAAAAATATCAAGAAACACTAGATAAAAAAGTATTACAAGGAAATCTGAAAGATTATTTATTGATGAATTCTAAACTTTTAAAAGTAAACTAACTAACTTAATCAAAAAATATTTTATTACAAAATTAAGCACTTCAAATGTGTGATACTGAACTAGAATGTCTGCAACACATTTTTTAAAAAAAGATCAAATTAAAAAGAAATGCAGAATAGTTTTTCTTTTTTTTCTATGATTAAAGGGCGCTAATAAATGAAAAGGAGTAATTAAAGAATAAATAAAAAATAATGAATTCGAAAAAAATTAATAAAAATAAAAAAATAATTAATATTCTGAATTAAATTTGTATATATTTGGTAATAATAATAATAAATATTTTTGGTAATAATAATAATTTTGGTAATAATAATAATAATTTGGTAATAATAATAATACGATAATAATAAATAAAAATTATAAAAAATATTTCTAGTAAATAAATCTGTTATACTAACGTTAATCTAACAGCTGTCAATTTAATCGGAGGAAAAGCCAAAATCCTATCTTCACTTTTTTTTCTTTATTCTTGTTGAATTAAAAAAGCTAAAATTTGGCTTTTCCTCCTCCTTTATAAAAATAAAATAAAAGAATAAATTTTTGTTAAGAAGAAAAGAGTTTTCTAAGTAAAATTACGCGGGGTTCCCGCGTCCCTCCCGGCCCTTCGGGGACTGGGGATAAATTTGTTATAAACGTTCAATGCTCTCCTATAAATGTCATAATTATTGACTAATAACTGCTGAACATTTATTTCCTTTCAGTTGCGGAATATGCCTATAACGTGGCATTTAAAATTTATTCGGTCAAATTTTTATAATAAATTTGTTATAAACGTTCAATGCTCTCCTATAAATGTCATAATTATTGACTAATAACTGCTGAACATTTATTTCCTTTCAGTTGCGGAATATGCCTATAACTTGGCATTTAAAATTTATTCGGTCAAATTTTTATAATAAATTTCTTATAAACGTTCAATGCTCTCCTATAAATGTCATAATTATTGACTAATAACTGCTGAACATTTATTTCCTTTCAGTTGCGGAATATGCCTATAACTTGGCATTTAAAATTTATTCGGTCAAATTTTTATAAGAAATTTCTTATAAACGTTCAATGCTCTCCTATAAATGTCATAATTATTGACTAATAACTGCTGAACATTTATTTCCTTTCAGTTGCGGAATATGCCTATAACTTGGCATTTAAAATTTATTCGGTCAAATTTTTATAAAAAATTTCTTATAACCGTTCAATGCTCTCCTATAAATGTCATAATTATTGACTAATAACTGCTGAACATTTATTTCCTTTCAGTTGCGGAATATGCCTATAACTTGGCATTTAAAATTTATTCGGCCAAATTTTTATAATAAATTTCTTATAAACGTTCAATGCTCTCCTATAAATGTCATAATTATTGACTAATAACTGCTGAACATTTATTTCCTTTCAGTTGTGGAATATGCCTATAACGTGGTATTTAAAATTTATTAGGTCAAATTTTTATAATAAATTTGTTATGAACGTTCAATGCTCTCCTATAAATGTCATAATTATTGACTAATAACTGCTGAACATTTATTTCCTTTCAGTTGCGGAATATGCCTATAACTTGGCATTTAAAATTTATTCGGTCAAATTTTTATAATAAATTTCTTATAAACGTTCAATGCTCTCCTATAAATGTCATAATTATTGACTAATAACTGCTGAACATTTATTTCCTTTCAGTTGCGGAATATGCCTATAACGTGGCATTTAAAATTTATTCGGTCAAATTTTTATAATAAATTTGTTATAAACGTTCAATGCTCTCCTATAAATGTCATAATTATTGACTAATAACTGCTGAACATTTATTTCCTTTCAGTTGCGGAATATGCCTATAACGTGGCATTTAAAATTTATTCGGTCAAATTTTTATAATAAATTTGTTATAAACGTTCAATGCTCTCCTATAAATGTCATAATTATTGACTAATAACTGCTGAACATTTATTTCCTTTCAGTTGCGGAATATGCCTATAACGTGGCATTTAAAATTTATTCGGTCAAATTTTTATAATAAATTTGTTATAAACGTTCAATGCTCTCCTATAAATGTCATAATTATTGACTAATAACTGCTGAACATTTATTTCCTTTCAGTTGCGGAATATGCCTATAACGTGGCATTTAAAATTTATTCGGTCAAATTTTTATAATAAATTTGTTATAAACGTTCAATGCTCTCCTATAAATGTCATAATTATTGACTAATAACTGCTGAACATTTATTTCCTTTCAGTTGCGGAATATGCCTATAACGTGGCATTTAAAATTTATTCGGTCAAATTTTTATAATAAATTTGTTATAAACGTTCAATGCTCTCCTATAAATGTCATAATTATTGACTAATAACTGCTGAACATTTATTTCCTTTCAGTTGCGGAATATGCCTATAACGTGGCATTTAAAATTTATTAGGTCAAATTTTTATAATAAATTTGTTATAAACGTTCAATGCTCTTTTATAAATGTCATAATTATTGACTAATAACTGCTGAACATTTATTTCCTTTCAGTTGCGGAATATGCCTATAACGTGGCATTTAAAATTTATTCGGTCAAATTTTTATAATAAATTTGTTATAAACGTTCAATGCTCTCCTATAAATGTCATAATTATTGACTAATAACTGCTGAACATTTATTTCCTTTCAGTTGCGGAATATGCCTATAACGTGGCATTTAAAATTTATTCGGTCAAATTTTTATAATAAATTTGTTATAAACGTTCAATGCTCTCCTATAAATGTCATAATTATTGACTAATAACTGCTGAACATTTATTTCCTTTCAGTTGCGGAATATGCCTATAACGTGGCATTTAAAATTTATTCGGTCAAATTTTTACAATAAATTTGTTATAAACGTTCAATGCTCTCCTATAAATGTCATAATTATTGACTAATAACTGCTGAACATTTATTTCCTTTCAGTTGCGGAATATGCCTATAACTTGGCATTTAAAATTTATTCGGTCAAATTTTTATAATAAATTTCTTATAAACGTTCAATGCTCTCCTATAAATGTCATAATTATTGACTAATAACTGCTGAACATTTATTTCCTTTCAGTTGCGGAATATGCCTATAACGTGGCATTTAAAATTTATTCGGTCAAATTTTTATAATAAATTTGTTATAAACGTTCAATGCTCTCCTATAAATGTCATAATTATTGACTAATAACTGCTGAACATTTATTTCCTTTCAGTTGCGGAATATGCCTATAACGTGGCATTTAAAATTTATTCGGTCAAATTTTTATAATAAATTTGTTATAAACGTTCAATGCTCTCCTATAAATGTCATAATTATTGACTAATAACTGCTGAACATTTATTTCCTTTCAGTTGCGGAATATGCCTATAACGTGGCATTTAAAATTTATTCGGTCAAATTTTTATAATAAATTTGTTATAAACGTTCAATGCTCTCCTATAAATTTCATAATTATAAATGTCATAATTATTGACTAATAACTGCTGAACATTTATTTCCTTTCAGTTGCGGAATATGCCTATAACTTGGCATTTAAAATTTATTCGATCAAATTTTTATAATAAATTTCTTATAACCGTTCAATGCTCTCCTATAAATATCATAATTATTGACTAATAACTGATGAACATTTATTTCCTTTCAGTTGCGGAATATGCCTATAACGTGGCATTTAAAATTTATTCGGTCAAATTTTTATAATAAATTTGTTATAAACGTTCAATGCTCTCCTATAAATGTCATAATTATTGACTAATAACTGCTGAACATTTATTTCCTTTCAGTTGCGGAATATGCCTATAACGTGGCATTTAAAATTTATTCGGTCAAATTTTTATAATAAATTTGTTATAAACGTTCAATGCTCTCCTATAAATGTCATAATTATTGACTAATAACTGCTGAACATTTATTTCCTTTCAGTTGCGGAATATGCCTATAACGTGGCATTTAAAATTTATTCGGTCAAATTTTTATAATAAATTTGTTATAAACGTTCAATGCTCTCCTATAAATTTCATAATTATTGACTAATAACTGCTGAACATTTATTTCCTTTCAGTTGCGGAATATGCCTATAACGTGGCATTTAAAATTTATTCGGTCAAATTTTTATAATAAATTTGTTATAAACGTTCAATGCTCTCCTATAAATGTCATAATTATTGACTAATAACTGCTGAACATTTATTTCCTTTCAGTTGCGGAATATACCTATAACGTGGCATTTAAAATTTATTCGGTCAAATTTTTATAATAAATTTGTTATAAACGTTCAATGCTCTCCTATAAATGTCATAATTATTGACTAATAACTGCTGAACATTTATTTCCTTTCAGTTGCGGAATATGCCTATAACGTGGCATTTAAAATTTATTCGGTCAAATTTTTATAATAAATTTGTTATAAACGTTCAATGCTCTCCTATAAATGTCATAATTATTGACTAATAACTGCTGAACATTTATTTCCTTTCAGTTGCGGAATATGCCTATAACGTGGCATTTAAAATTTATTCGGTCAAATTTTTACAATAAATTTGTTATAAACGTTCAATGCTCTCCTATAAATGTCATAATTATTGACTAATAACTGCTGAACATTTATTTCCTTTCAGTTGCGGAATATGCCTATAACTTGGCATTTAAAATTTATTCGGTCAAATTTTTATAATAAATTTCTTATAAACGTTCAATGCTCTCCTATAAATGTCATAATTATTGACTAATAACTGCTGAACATTTATTTCCTTTCAGTTGCGGAATATGCCTATAACGTGGCATTTAAAATTTATTCGGTCAAATTTTTACAATAAATTTGTTATAAACGTTCAATGCTCTCCTATAAATGTCATAATTATTGACTAATAACTGCTGAACATTTATTTCCTTTCAGTTGCGGAATATGCCTATAACTTGGCATTTAAAATTTATTCGGTCAAATTTTTATAATAAATTTCTTATAAACGTTCAATGCTCTCCTATAAATGTCATAATTATTGACTAATAACTGCTGAACATTTATTTCCTTTCAGTTGCGGAATATGCCTATAACGTGGCATTTAAAATTTATTCGGTCAAATTTTTATAATAAATTTGTTATAAACGTTCAATGCTCTCCTATAAATGTCATAATTATTGACTAATAACTGCTGAACATTTATTTCCTTTCAGTTGCGGAATATGCCTATAACGTGGCATTTAAAATTTATTCGGTCAAATTTTTATAATAAATTTGTTATAAACGTTCAATGCTCTCCTATAAATGTCATAATTATTGACTAATAACTGCTGAACATTTATTTCCTTTCAGTTGCGGAATATGCCTATAACGTGGCATTTAAAATTTATTCGGTCAAATTTTTATAATAAATTTGTTATAAACGTTCAATGCTCTCCTATAAATTTCATAATTATAAATGTCATAATTATTGACTAATAACTGCTGAACATTTATTTCCTTTCAGTTGCGGAATATGCCTATAACTTGGCATTTAAAATTTATTCGATCAAATTTTTATAATAAATTTCTTATAACCGTTCAATGCTCTCCTATAAATATCATAATTATTGACTAATAACTGATGAACATTTATTTCCTTTCAGTTGCGGAATATGCCTATAACATGGCATTTAAAATTTATTCGGTCAAATTTTTATAATAAATTTCTTATAAACGTTCAATGCTCTCCTATAAATGTCATAATTATTGACTAATAACTGCTGAACATTTATTTCCTTTCAGTTGCGGAATATGCCTATAACGTGGCATTTAAAATTTATTCGGTCAAATTTTTATAATAAATTTCTTATAAACGTTCAATGCTCTCCTATAAATGTCATAATTATTGACTAATAACTGCTGAACATTTATTTCCTTTCAGTTGCGGAATATGCCTATAACTTGGCATTTAAAATTTATTCGATCAAATTTTTATAATAAATTTCTTATAACCGTTCAATGCTCTCCTATAAATATCATAATTATTGACTAATAACTGATGAACATTTATTTCCTTTCAGTTGCGGAATATGCCTATAACATGGCATTTAAAATTTATTCGGTCAAATTTTTATAATAAATTTCTTATAAACGTTCAATGCTCTCCTATAAATGTCATAATTATTGACTAATAACTGCTGAACATTTATTTCCTTTCAGTTGCGGAATATGCCTATAACATGGCATTTAAAATTTATTCGGTCAAATTTTTATAATAAATTTCTTATAAACGTTCAATGCTCTCCTATAAATGTCATAATTATTGACTAATAACTGCTGAACATTTATTTCCTTTCAGTTGCGGAATATGCCTATAACATGGCATTTAAAATTTATTCGGTCAAATTTTTATAATAAATTTCTTATAAACGTTCAATGCTCTCCTATAAATGTCATAATTATTGACTAATAACTGCTGAACATTTATTTCCTTTCAGTTGCGGAATATGCCTATAACGTGGCATTTAAAATTTATTCGGTCAAATTTTTATAATAAATTTGTTATAAACGTTCAATGCTCTCCTATAAATGTCATAATTATTGACTAATAACTGCTGAACATTTATTTCCTTTCAGTTGCGGAATATGCCTATAACGTGGCATTTAAAATTTATTCGGTCAAATTTTTATAATAAATTTGTTATAAACGTTCAATGCTCTCCTATAAATTTCATAATTATAAATGTCATAATTATTGACTAATAACTGCTGAACATTTATTTCCTTTCAGTTGCGGAATATGCCTATAACTTGGCATTTAAAATTTATTCGATCAAATTTTTATAATAAATTTCTTATAACCGTTCAATGCTCTCCTATAAATATCATAATTATTGACTAATAACTGATGAACATTTATTTCCTTTCAGTTGCGGAATATGCCTATAACATGGCATTTAAAATTTATTCGGTCAAATTTTTATAATAAATTTCTTATAAACGTTCAATGCTCTCCTATAAATGTCATAATTATTGACTAATAACTGCTGAACATTTATTTCCTTTCAGTTGCGGGATATGCCTATAACTTGGCATTTAAAATTTATTCGGTCAAATTTTTATTATAAATTTCTTATAAACGTTCAATGCTCTCCTATATATGTCATAATTATTGACTAATAACTGCTGAACATTTATTTCCTTTCAGTTGCGGAATATGCCTATAACGTGGCATTTAAAATTTATTCGGTCAAATTTTTATAATAAATTTGTTATAAACGTTCAATGCTCTCCTATAAATTTCATAATTATAAATGTCATAATTATTGACTAATAACTGCTGAACATTTATTTCCTTTCAGTTGCGGAATATGCCTATAACTTGGCATTTAAAATTTATTCGATCAAATTTTTATAATAAATTTCTTATAACCGTTCAATGCTCTCCTATAAATATCATAATTATTGACTAATAACTGATGAACATTTATTTCCTTTCAGTTGCGGAATATGCCTATAACATGGCATTTAAAATTTATTCGGTCAAATTTTTATAATAAATTTCTTATAAACGTTCAATGCTCTCCTATAAATGTCATAATTATTGACTAATAACTGCTGAACATTTATTTCCTTTCAGTTGCGGAATATGCCTATAACATGGCATTTAAAATTTATTCGGTCAAATTTTTATAATAAATTTCTTATAAACGTTCAATGCTCTCCTATAAATGTCATAATTATTGACTAATAACTGCTGAACATTTATTTCCTTTCAGTTGCGGAATATGCCTATAACGTGGCATTTAAAATTTATTCGGTCAAATTTTTATAATAAATTTGTTATAAACGTTCAATGCTCTCCTATAAATGTCATAATTATTGACTAATAACTGCTGAACATTTATTTCCTTTCAGTTGCGGAATATGCCTATAACGTGGCATTTAAAATTTATTCGGTCAAATTTTTATAATAAATTTGTTATAAACGTTCAATGCTCTCCTATAAATGTCATAATTATTGACTAATAACTGCTGAACATTTATTTCCTTTCAGTTGCGGAATATGCCTATAACGTGGCATTTAAAATTTATTCGGTCAAATTTTTATAATAAATTTGTTATAAACGTTCAATGCTCTCCTATAAATGTCATAATTATTGACTAATAACTGCTGAACATTTATTTCCTTTCAGTTGCGGAATATGCCTATAACGTGGCATTTAAAATTTATTCGGTCAAATTTTTATAATAAATTTGTTATAAACGTTCAATGCTCTCCTATAAATTTCATAATTATAAATGTCATAATTATTGACTAATAACTGCTGAACATTTATTTCCTTTCAGTTGCGGAATATGCCTATAACTTGGCATTTAAAATTTATTCGATCAAATTTTTATAATAAATTTCTTATAACCGTTCAATGCTCTCCTATAAATATCATAATTATTGACTAATAACTGATGAACATTTATTTCCTTTCAGTTGCGGAATATGCCTATAACATGGCATTTAAAATTTATTCGGTCAAATTTTTATAATAAATTTCTTATAAACGTTCAATGCTCTCCTATAAATGTCATAATTATTGACTAATAACTGCTGAACATTTATTTCCTTTCAGTTGCGGAATATGCCTATAACATGGCATTTAAAATTTATTCGGTCAAATTTTTATAATAAATTTCTTATAAACGTTCAATGCTCTCCTATAAATGTCATAATTATTGACTAATAACTGCTGAACATTTATTTCCTTTCAGTTGCGGAATATGCCTATAACGTGGCATTTAAAATTTATTCGGTCAAATTTTTATAATAAATTTGTTATAAACGTTCAATGCTCTCCTATAAATGTCATAATTATTGACTAATAACTGCTGAACATTTATTTCCTTTCAGTTGCGGAATATGCCTATAACGTGGCATTTAAAATTTATTCGGTCAAATTTTTATAATAAATTTGTTATAAACGTTCAATGCTCTCCTATAAATTTCATAATTATAAATGTCATAATTATTGACTAATAACTGCTGAACATTTATTTCCTTTCAGTTGCGGAATATGCCTATAACTTGGCATTTAAAATTTATTCGATCAAATTTTTATAATAAATTTCTTATAACCGTTCAATGCTCTCCTATAAATATCATAATTATTGACTAATAACTGATGAACATTTATTTCCTTTCAGTTGCGGAATATGCCTATAACATGGCATTTAAAATTTATTCGGTCAAATTTTTATAATAAATTTCTTATAAACGTTCAATGCTCTCCTATAAATGTCATAATTATTGACTAATAACTGCTGAACATTTATTTCCTTTCAGTTGCGGGATATGCCTATAACTTGGCATTTAAAATTTATTCGGTCAAATTTTTATTATAAATTTCTTATAAACGTTCAATGCTCTCCTATATATGTCATAATTATTGACTAATAACTGCTGAACATTTATTTCCTTTCAGTTGCGGAATATGCCTATAACTTGGCTTTTAAAATTTATTCGTTCAAATTTTTACAATAAATTTGTTATAAACGTTCAATGCTATCCTATAAATTTCATAATTATTGACTAATAACTGCTGAACATTTATTTCTTTTCAGTTGCGGAATATGCCTATAACTTTGCATTTAAAATTTATTCGGTCAAATTTTTATAATAAATTTCTTATAAACGTTCAATGCTCTCCTATAAATGTTATAATTATTGACTAATAACTGCTGAACATTTATTTCCTTTCAGTTGCGGAATATGCCTATAACGTGGCATTTAAAATTTATTCGGTAAAATTTTTATAATAAATTTGTTATAAACGTTCAATGCTCTCCTATAAATGTCATAATTATTGACTAATAACTGCTGAACATTTATTTCCTTTCAGTTGCGGAATATGCCTATAACTTGGCATTTAAAATTTATTCGGTCAAATTTTTATAATAAATTTCTTATAATTTCTTATAATCTTATAAGGTTTGTTCCTAAATTAAATTTTTATTATTCTTCGGTTATATTATTTGAATAAAATAATCGCAAAAGATTTTAAAAGAAGAAGCTCCAGATAAGTGAGGTTTGTTCCTAAATTAAATTTTTATTATTCTTCGGTTATATTATTTGAATAAAATAATCGCAAAAGATTATAAAAGAAGAAGCTCCAGATAAGTAAGGTTTGTTCCTAAATTAAATTTTTATTATTCTTCGGTTATATTATTTGAATAAAATAATCGCAAAAGATTTTAAAAGAAGAAGCTCCAGATAAGTGAGGTTTGTTCCTAAATTAAATTTTTATTATTCTTCGGTTATATTATTTGAATAAAATAATCGCAAAAGATTTTAAAAGAAGAAGCTCCAGATAAGTGAGGTTTGTTCCTAAATTAAATTTTTATTATTCTTCGGTTATATTATTTGAATAAAATAATCGCAAAAGATTTTAAAAGAAGAAGCTCCAGATAAGTGAGGTTTGTTCCTAAATTAAATTTTTATTATTCTTCGGTTATATTATTTGAATAAAATAATCGCAAAAGATTTTAAAAGAAGAAGCTCCAGATAATTGAGGTTTGTTCCTAAATTAAATTTTTATTATTCTTCGGTTATATTATTTGAATAAAATAATCGCAAAAGATTTTAAAAGAAGAAGCTCCAGATAAGTGAGGTTTGTTCCTAAATTAAATTTTTATTATTCTTCGGTTATATTATTTGAATAAAATAATCGCAAAAGATTATAAAAGAGGAAGCTCCAGATAAGTAAGGTTTGTTCCTAAATTAAATTTTTATTATTCTTCGGTTATATTATTTGAATAAAATAATCGCAAAAGATTTTAAAAGAAAAAGCTCCAGATAAGTGAGGTTTGTTCCTAAATTAAATTTTTATTATTCTTCGGTTATATTATTTGAATAAAATAATCGCAAAAGATTATAAAAGAAGAAGCTCCAGATAAGTGAGGTTTGTTCCTAAATTAAATTTTTATTATTCTTCGGTTATATTATTTGAATAAAATAATCGCAAAAGATTTTAAAAGAAGAAGCTCCAGATAAGTGAGGTTTGTTCCTAAATTAAATTTTTATTATTCTTCGGTTATATTATTTGAATAAAATAATCGCAAAAGATTTTAAAAGAAGAAGCTCCAGATAAGTGAGGTTTGTTCCTAAATTAAATTTTTATTATTCTTCGGTTATATTATTTGAATAAAATAATCGCAAAAGATTTTAAAAGAAGAAGCTCCAGATAAGTGAGGTTTGTTCCTAAATTAAATTTTTATTATTCTTCGGTTATATTATTTGAATAAAATAATCGCAAAAGATTTTAAAAGAAGAAGCTCCAGATAAGTGAGGTTTGTTCCTAAATTAAATTTTTATTATTCTTCGGTTATATTATTTGAATAAAATAATCGCAAAAGATTTTAAAAGAAGAAGCTCCAGATAAGTGAGGTTTGTTCCTAAATTAAATTTTTATTATTCTTCGGTTATATTATTTGAATAAAATAATCGCAAAAGATTATAAAAGAGGAAGCTCCAGATAAGTAAGGTTTGTTCCTAAATTAAATTTTTATTATTCTTCGGTTATATTATTTGAATAAAATAATCGCAAAAGATTTTAAAAGAAGCTCCAGATAAGTGAGGTTTGTTCCTAAATTAAATTTTTATTATTCTTCGGTTATATTATTTGAATAAAATAATCGCAAAAAATTTTAAAAGAATCTCCAGATAAGTGAGGTTTGTTCCTAAATTAAATTTTTATTATTCTTCGGTTATGTTATTTGAATAAAATAATTGCATAAGATTATAAAAGAAGAAGCTCCAGATAAGTGAGGTTTGTTCCTAAATTAAAATATTAATTTATTTCGGTTATATTATTTGAATAAGATAATCGCAGATTTTAAAAGAAGAAGAACCAGATAAGTAAGGTTTGTTCCTAAATTAAAATTTTATTTTGAAATAATATTCGTAAAAGATTATAAAAGAAGAAGCTCCAGATAAGTGAGGTTTGTTCCTAAATTAAAATTTTATTTTTCTTCGGTCATCTCCAGATAAGTGAGCTTTGTTCCTAAATTAAATTTTTATTATTCTTCGGTTATATTATTTGAATAAAATAATCGCAAAAGATTTTAAAAGAAGAAGCTCCAGATAAGTGAGGTTTGTTCCTAAATTAAATTTTTATTATTCTTCGGTTATATTATTTGAATAAAATAATCGCAAAAGATTATAAAAGAAGAAGCTCCAGATAAATAAGGTTTGTTCCTAAATTAAATTTTTATTATTCTTCGGTTATATTATTTGAATAAGATAATCGCAAAAGATTATAAAAGAGGAAGCTCCAGATAAGTAAGGTTTGTTCCTAAATTAAATTTTTATTATTCTTAGGTTATATTATTTGAATAAAATAATCGCAAAAGATTATAAAAGAAGAAGCTCCAGATAAGTAAGGTTTGTTCCTAAGTTAAAATTTTATTTTTCTTCGGTTATATTATTTGAATAAAATAATCGCAAAAGATTATAAAAGAAGAAGCTCCAGATAAGTAAGGTTTGTTCCTAAATTAAAATTTTATTATTCTTCGGTTATATTACTTGAATAAAATAATCGCAAAAGATTATAAAAGAAGAAGCTCCAGATAAGTAAGGTTTGTTCCTAAATTAAAATATTAATTTTCTTCGGTTATATTATTTGAATAAAATAATCGCAAAAGATTTTAAAAGAAGAAGCTCCAGATAAGTGAGGTTTGTTCCTAAATTAAATTTTTATTATTCTTCGGTTATATTATTTGAATAAAATAATCGCAAAAGATTTTAAAAGAAGAAGCTCCAGATAAGTGAGGTTTGTTCCTAAATTAAATTTTTATTATTCTTCGGTTATATTATTTGAATAAAATAATCGCAAAAGATTATAAAAGAAGAAGCTCCAGATAAATAAGGTTTGTTCCTAAATTAAATTTTTATTATTCTTCGGTTATATTATTTGAATAAGATAATCGCAAAAGATTATAAAAGAGGAAGCTCCAGATAAGTAAGGTTTGTTCCTAAATTAAATTTTTATTATTCTTCGGTTATATTATTTGAATAAAATAATCGCAAAAGATTTTAAAAGAAGAAGCTCCAGATAAGTGAGGTTTGTTCCTAAATTAAATTTTTATTATTCTTCGGTTATATTATTTGAATAAAATAATCGCAAAAGATTTTAAAAGAAGAAGCTCCAGATAAGTGAGGTTTGTTCCTAAATTAAATTTTTATTATTCTTCGGTTATATTATTTGAATAAAATAATCGCAAAAGATTTTAAAAGAAGAAGCTCCAGATAAGTGAGGTTTGTTCCTAAATTAAATTTTTATTATTCTTCGGTTATATTATTTGAATAAAATAATCGCAAAAGATTTTAAAAGAAGAAGCTCCAGATAAGTAAGGTTTGTTCCTAAATTAAAATTTTATTTTGAAATAATATTCGTAAAAGATTATAAAAGAAGAAGCTCCAGATAAGTGAGGTTTGTTCCTAAATTAAAATTTTATTTTTCTTCGGTCATCTCCAGATAAGTGAGCTTTGTTCCTAAATTAAATTTTTATTATTCTTCGGTTATATTATTTGAATAAAATAATCGCAAAAGATTTTAAAAGAAGAAGCTCCAGATAAGTGAGGTTTGTTCCTAAATTAAATTTTTATTATTCTTCGGTTATATTATTTGAATAAAATAATCGCAAAAGATTATAAAAGAAGAAGCTCCAGATAAGTAAGGTTTGTTCCTAAATTAAATTTTTATTATTCTTCGGTTATATTATTTGAATAAAATAATCGCAAAAGATTTTAAAAGAAGAAGCTCCAGATAAGTGAGGTTTGTTCCTAAATTAAATTTTTATTATTCTTCGGTTATATTATTTGAATAAAATAATCGCAAAAGATTATAAAAGAAAAAAGCTCCAGATAAATAAGGTTTGTTCCTAAATTAAATTTTTATTATTCTTCGGTTATATTATTTGAATAAGATAATCGCAAAAGATTATAAAAGAGGAAGCTCCAGATAAGTGAGGTTTGTTCCTAAATTAAATTTTTATTATTCTTCGGTTATATTATTTGAATAAAATAATCGCAAAAGATTATAAAAGAAGAAGCTCCAGATAAATAAGGTTTGTTCCTAAATTAAATTTTTATTATTCTTCGGTTATATTATTTGAATAAGATAATCGCAAAAGATTATAAAAGAGGAAGCTCCAGATAAGTAAGGTTTGTTCCTAAATTAAATTTTTATTATTCTTCGGTTATATTATTTGAATAAAATAATCGCAAAAGATTTTAAAAGAAGAAGCTCCAGATAAGTGAGGTTTGTTCCTAAATTAAATTTTTATTATTCTTCGGTTATATTATTTGAATAAAATAATCGCAAAAGATTTTAAAAGAAGAAGCTCCAGATAAGTGAGGTTTGTTCCTAAATTAAATTTTTATTATTCTTCGGTTATATTATTTGAATAAAATAATCGCAAAAGATTTTAAAAGAAGAAGCTCCAGATAAGTGAGGTTTGTTCCTAAATTAAATTTTTATTATTCTTCGGTTATATTATTTGAATAAAATAATCGCAAAAGATTTTAAAAGAAGAAGCTCCAGATAAGTAAGGTTTGTTCCTAAATTAAATTTTTATTATTCTTCGGTTATATTATTTGAATAAAATAATCGCAAAAGATTTTAAAAGAAGAAGCTCCAGATAAGTGAGGTTTGTTCCTAAATTAAATTTTTATTATTCTTCGGTTATATTATTTGAATAAAATAATCGCAAAAGATTTTAAAAGAAGAAGCTCCAGATAAGTGAGGTTTGTTCCTAAATTAAATTTTTATTATTCTTCGGTTATATTATTTGAATAAAATAATCGCAAAAGATTTTTAAAGAAGAAGCTCCAGATAAGTAAGGTTTGTTCCTAAATTAAAATTTTATTTTGAAATAATATTCGTAAAAGATTATAAAAGAAGAAGCTCCAGATAAGTGAGGTTTGTTCCTAAATTAAAATTTTATTTTTCTTCGGTCATCTCCAGATAAGTGAGCTTTGTTCCTAAATTAAATTTTTATTATTCTTCGGTTATATTATTTGAATAAAATAATCGCAAAAGATTTTAAAAGAAGCTCCAGATAAGTGAGGTTTGTTCCTAAATTAAATTTTTATTATTCTTCGGTTATATTATTTGAATAAAATAATCGCAAAAGATTATAAAAGAAGAAGCTCCAGATAAATAAGGTTTGTTCCTAAATTAAATTTTTATTATTCTTCGGTTATATTATTTGAATAAGATAATCGCAAAAGATTATAAAAGAGGAAGCTCCAGATAAGTAAGGTTTGTTCCTAAATTAAATTTTTATTATTCTTAGGTTATATTATTTGAATAAAATAATCGCAAAAGATTATAAAAGAAGAAGCTCCAGATAAGTAAGGTTTGTTCCTAAGTTAAAATTTTATTTTTCTTCGGTTATATTATTTGAATAAAATAATCGCAAAAGATTATAAAAGAAGAAGCTCCAGATAAGTAAGGTTTGTTCCTAAATTAAAATTTTATTATTCTTCGGTTATATTACTTGAATAAAATAATCGCAAAAGATTATAAAAGAAGAAGCTCCAGATAAGTAATTTTATCAGAATTAAAGATAAAACAAATAGATACAAGCTAAAATTTTTGTGATATAATATTTCATAATTAAAAATAATTGTCAGAATTAAAGATAAAACAAATAGATACAAGCTAAAATTTTTGTGATATAATATTTCATAATTAAAAATAAATGTCAGCATTAAAAATATTTTTCGTAAAATAATCTTTCAAATTAAAAATAATTGTCAGAATTAAAGATAAAACAAATAGATACAAGCTAAAATTTTTGTGATATAATATTTCATAATTAAAAATAAATGTCAGAATTAAAAATATTTTTCGTAAAATAATCTTTCAAATTAAAAATAATTGTCAGAATTAAAGATAAAACAAATAGATACAAGCTAAAATTTTTGTGATATAATATTTCATAATTAAAAATAAATGTCAGAATTAAAAATATTTTTCGTAAAATAATCTTTCAAATTAAAAATAATTGTCAGAATTAAAGATAAAACAAATAGATACAAGCTAAAATTTTTGTGATATAATATTTCATAATTAAAAATAATTGTCAGAATTAAAGATAAAATAAATAGATACAAGCTAAAATTTTTGTGATATAATATTTCATAATTAAAAATAAATGTCAGAATTAAAAATATTTTTCGTAAAATAATCTTTCAAATTAAAAATAATTGTCAGAATTAAAGATAAAACAAATAGATACAAGCTAAAATTTTTGTGATATAATATTTCATAATTAAAGATAAATGTCAGAATTAAAAATATTTTTCGTAAAATAATCTTTCAAATTAAAAATAATTGTCAGAATTAAAGATAAAATAAATAGATACAAGCTAAAATTTTTGTGATATAATATTTCATAATTAAAAATAATTGTCAGAATTAAAGATAAAATAAATAGATACAAGCTAAAATTTTTGTGATATAATATTTCATAATTAAAAATAATTGTCAGAATTAAAGATAAAATAAATAGATACAAGCTAAAATTTTTGTGATATAATATTTCATAATTAAAAATAAATGTCAGAATTAAAAATATTTTTCGTAAAATAATCTTTCAAATTAAAAATAATTGTCAGAATTAAAGATAAAACAAATAGATACAAGCTAAAATTTTTGTGATATAATATTTCATAATTAAAAATAAATGTCAGAATTAAAAATATTTTTCGTAAAATAATCTTTCAAATTAAAAATAATTGTCAGAATTAAAGATAAAACAAATAGATACAAGCTAAAATTTTTGTGATATAATATTTCATAATAAATGTCAGAATTAAAAATATTTTTCGTAAAATAATCTTTCAAATTAAAAATAATTGTCAGAATTAAAGATAAAACAAATAGATACAAGCTAAAATTTTTGTGATATAATATTTCATAATTAAAAATAAATGTCAGAATTAAAAATATTTTTCGTAAAATAATCTTTCAAATTAAAAATAATTGTCAGAATTAAAGATAAAACAAATAGATACAAGCTAAAATTTTTGTGATATAATATTTCATAATTAAAAATAAATGTCAGAATTAAAAATATTTTTCGTAAAATAATCTTTCAAATTAAAAATAATTGTCAGAATTAAAGATAAAACAAATAGATACAAGCTAAAATTTTTGTGATATAATATTTCATAATTAAAAATAAATGTCAGAATTAAAAATATTTTTCGTAAAATAATCTTTCAAATTAAAAATAATTGTCAGAATTAAAGATAAAACAAATAGATACAAGCTAAAATTTTTGTGATATAATATTTCATAATTAAAAATAAATGTCAGAATTAAAAATATTTTTCGTTAAAAAATCTTTCAAATTAAAAATAATTGTCTGAATTAAAGATAAAACAAATAGATACAAGCTAAAATTTTTGTGATATAATAATTCATAATTAAAAATAAATGTCAGAATTAAAAATATTTTTCGTAAAATAATCTTTCAAATTAAAAATAATTGTCAGAATTAAAGATAAAACAAATAGATACAAGCTAAAATTTTTGTGATATAATATTTCATAATTAAAAATAATTGTCAGAATTAAAGATAAAATAAATAGATACAAGCTAAAATTTTTGTGATATAATATTTCATAATTAAAGATAAATGTCAGAATTAAAAATATTTTTCGTAAAATAATCTTTCAAATTAAAAATAATTGTCAGAATTAAAGATAAAACAAATAGATACAAGCTAAAATTTTTGTGATATAATATTTCATAATTAAAAATAAATGTCAGAATTAAAAATATTTTTCGTAAAATAATCTTTCAAATTAAAAATAATTGTCAGAATTAAAGATAAAACAAATAGATACAAGCTAAAATTTTTGTGATATAATATTTCATAATTAAAAATAAATGTCAGAATTAAAACTATTTTTCATAAAATAATATTTAAAATGAAAAATAATTGTCAGAATTAAAGATAAAACAAATAGATACAAGCTAAAATTTTTGTGATATAATATTTCATAATTAAAAATAAATGTCAGAATTAAAAATATTTTTCGTAAAATAATCTTTTTTATCTTCTGCCCTTTAACAGACAACGATAAATACTAAAACATTTTCTATATTCTAAATCTATATGTATTATTAATGTAAGATCGCCTTAACCCTATCACTATCAATAAATCAATGATTTTAGGGACCCTCCTCATAAGCTATGGCTTATTCAAAAGAGCATATAGCTTATTCAAAAAAGCATCTAAAACTGTATCTACTTTGGAGCTTATAACACTGGAATAAGACTAAGATTGGGTCCGCTACAGCCAGGTACCTGGAAGTTGCTACCGTTGTCTGTCGTTTTTGTTATCGTAGTGTTGTCGTTGTTTTGCTGTTTATGTAGAGATGAGAGGATGTGATGACTAATTTGCTTTTATAGTAAACAAATGCACTTATGGAGTGACCGAAAACTCAGTAATGTAATTCAAAGAGATTAAGGACCCTCCTCATAAGCTATAGCTTTGTTCAATCTTGTTCTTTTAAACTTTTATTAGAAATTTTTTCTTTTGGTCTTTTGTCCGTGGGTCTTCTGTCTGTGGGTCCTCTGTCCTTGGGTCTTCTGTCTGTGGGTCTTCTGTCACTACGCCCAGCAAAACGAACCTTGCTTATGAACATCGGAGGTTAGAAAATCGGAAGGCAGAGGTCGGAATTCCGACCCAACGCTGCATATCAGAGATCATATCGACAAAAAATAAAATTTTAAAAATTTTTGAAAATTTAAATTCCCGATTTAGTGCCGAAATGAAAATTTTGTTTAACTTGCAGTTGATTTCAGCGCCGCAGGCGAAAATTTTGAGAATTTTGGAAGACCATGAAGCAAAAAATCTTTGATTTTCAGCGCCGCAGGCGAAATTTTTTAGAATTTTGTAAGGGCGTAGGCCAAAAAAATGCACTTTTTTGCCCAATCCCCACACCAAATTTCCTTTTCCCCAATTACTCCCTCCCTGGCTACGGGCCTGGTATAAATTTTTAGACCTCCATAATTCTGAAAATCTTTGTTTGCTCAGATAAAAGTGAATTTTTTTGGCCTACGGCCTCTAAAATTCTCAAAATTTCCGCCTGCGGCGCTGAAAATGGAAGAAAATGGCTTATTGGCTTTCCAAAATTCTAAAAATTTTCGCCGTGAGTAGGGCTTCCCGAGCCTCGGGTTCGGGATCGTCGGGAATCAGGGTTTGACGGGGAGGGCATGTCGTGGAACGGGGTTCCTTGAAACCTCCTTGAAAACCGAAAAACCAAAGGGGGGACCAAGCACTTTTTTGGGGAGAAAAATTCGAATATGCAAATAAATCTCATTCGAAAGAGCTCGTCGAGCTGATTCGAATGACACCAAAATCAACGAAATCCGACTTGATTTGACAAAGTTATGATCTTTTATTTTAGCTCCTTACCTATTGCATCTGTGGAGATTTCTGCTGATACGGAGGCCCCAAATACATCCAGAACAAGGGAGATAGGAATAGGTTTATGTTACGAGCCCAGACCCAGCGCCCGTAGACTCCCCGCGAGGCGCGTGCCGCAAAATTTCCACTTTTTATTTATTCGAATTTTTTATTATTTTCATTGACGACTACTGTCAGCAATGTGTTTGTTAATTTATGACTATTTTTAACTTCATCTAATTAGAATAAGATCAATTTCGTCGATTTGTGATTCGATACTTTTGATGTAATATTTTTTGATAATATTGATACTAATATGAAATAATCAAAATCTTTTATTTCGTTAATATTTGCATTTTTGTAAAGTTTATTTAAATTATTTAACTTTACATCCATTGTTTTGCTTTTAAAAGCAAAATTATACAACAATATTTATGTTTGCTCTCTAATTCTTTTATTTTGATTGGCTATATCGACCTAGACAAATTTTGGAAATTCGATTTCAACATAAAATAATTTTATTTTAACATAATGAGTAAAATAACATAATTTTTAAATTCTGCTTTATTCAATTTGCAAATATGTACATTCTTTTTTCTTAGGTTTTTAAATTTTTTCATTCAAAAATTATTTGAGCATTTTGTTAATCGTTATTACATTTTAATATATGATTCCTCTGAATCTAATTTTTTCCTTTAATTTTATTAATGCTTTTTTCACTTTTTGACCCTTATTCAAATCTGTCGGTCATAATATTGTCTTGTGTATTGGCCAGTTAACTCATTTAATAAAAATATGTTTCTTAGAATAAGTATTGCTTTGCATTCAGTGAACGACAGAACTAAGTGAGTGCCGCCGAATTTACTGTTTCATCAGTCTATCTTTAACAGTGGAGTCAAACTTTCCGCAATATAATATCGTACCACGCTTCAAATTACGCAAGTTTTTCGACCAACGTACACGAATACTGGTGGTAATTACATTCTACCGGCTTCCACCAATTTGCTATTACAACAAATTTTAAAAATCTATTTTCATTATAATTAATCATATATTTTTTAATTGAATAAATTGAAAATAGTTTACTGATTTAATTATGTTGTGACGTTTTAATTAATTTTAAATGTGATAATTTGCAATTCTTTAAAGTTCCAATTTTTTATAATAATAATAAAATTTAGTTTTTACATTAATTCTAATTTTTTAACATTTTTCCTTTAAAGTTTAATAGAAATTAAAATCTTCATCTTAAAAATTTACAAACCGTTACAATGAAAAATAAATATTAAATATAAAATAAATTATTTTCATGTATACTGATTAAAAGAAATATCTTTATAGTATTGTTAATCGAAGCATCATAAAAATAACAAAAACATTAATAATAAAGTGTATTTAATTATTCAATTTTCAATAGATAATACATTAATAAATTTGAAATAGAATTTTCAACATTTGTGATAGAATCTCGATTTATTTTCGAATTTATACTGAACTAAGTTATTAAGAAAATATATAAATAAAGAAATATCTTTATAGTATTATCTTTATAGCAATTCATAACTACAGATAGCTCCTTATCCTTCGATATATCCAAAACTTAACCGACATCAGTCGGTAATCACATGGATTTTTTCAAATCTCCTTGATCCCTCCAAATTACATCCGTAATAACCAGCTGCTTCTTTAAACCCCTTGATCCCTTTAAATCCTCTGATATCCTTCATAATCTCGTATATCCCCTATACCACCCCAAATCATACCCATTCAAATAACATGTATCATAAAATCTCGTAGGACTCCCCGACTTATAGTAATACGTCGATTTTTAACTGAAAAAATGGCTAATGCTTGATAAAAAAATTTTCCCCAATTTTTCGTTCTTGCGCTCTGCGTTAAATTTTGGCCCTGCGTTGCGTTTTTTGAGATTGTCTTGCGCTCATCCCTGGTGACTAGTGAGGAGTTGTTTCCAGTCGCAAATGATGTTTTTGATTACAGACGTTCATGTTTGAATCCTGATACAGCAGAAAAAATTCTTTTTTTAAATAAAACTCTACCATTTATAAATTACAAATATTAAAATTATGTTCATTTTTCGAATTTTAATGTAAAGATTTTAAAAATAAAATTTAAAAAAATTTTATAAAATTAAAAAAATACCAAATACCGGCCGGTATACCGAAAATGTTGAGACGGTATTTTCCGGTATCGGTATTTTTCCGGTATATCGATACCGTACCGGTCAATTTTTGTAAAAAACGGTATTTTTCGGTATCGTTATTTTTTCGGTATACCGATCCGAATACCGGAAAAGGTCATTTGCCGAACACTAGTAAATACAAATATATTTACTTCATAAGTAAATATATTTGAAATAATTATATTGAGTAGCTATTGAAATAAAAGTCAACTTAGTAACTCTGAACTAGTATGTTTTTAAACTAAATTCCCCGAAATATCGAAATTTTATTTTAATATTAAAAAAGGCAAAAGTGAAAAAAGTGAATGAAAAATATTTCTTTTTAAATAAAAAGAAATAGCAAAAAAATGTGTGTCATCGCAAAAAAATAAAAATAAAAAAATAAATTTTTCAAAGTTCTTTTTTCTTTGTCATATTTGATGACACTCCGCGCACAGAAAAATTCAGTCCTTCACTGATTTTGATAATTGTATGAAGAGCTCAGCCAAAATTTTAATTATTGTTGCTATTGCTGGCATATTCTCCCATCGATTTCCCATTTCCAATAATTCATGATAAACCTTTTTAGTAGACTTTGTAGTTAAATATGTCGTTGAAGAATGAGAAGTACTCGGACGACATTTTAATTGCAATAGAGTAGGGCAAGATTTTGTTAAATGCCCAGTTTTCCCACAAACAAAACAGTTTTTCTGTTGTTGTAGGAATTTCTGATTGGGCCTACGGCCGATTGTTGCTGAGGAAATGGATTTTCTTGTTCGAATGGAAGCTGTTGTTGTTGAGGGACAATAGCGGCAATTGGCGGAGCTGTTGAAATGGGTGTTGCTGTTGTATGTGATGTTGAAGGTGTTGATTGAAGAGAATTTGTTGCTGATGCTGCTGTAAAGGAAGACATTGGTCTGGTTGCTATCCAACTCTCCAAAATTTGTTCAAATACATGAACAATTTGTTTATTTCCATCCGAGGTTTGTGCTTGTGGTCAAGTTACCACACTAGCATGAGTCTGTGTATTATTGTTAATATTATCTATATTATTGTTAATATTATCTATGTTAATATATATATATATATATATTATTGTTAATATTATCAGTTTCATTTTTTAACAAATCCGGGTAATTAATTATATCTATCCCCAAGCATTCTAAAGGATAGAAATCTTCATCCCCATTAAATTCATTCTCAACTAAAATACCGGGTCCGACTATCAAATTACGTGATTCTTCCGGAGTCATATATTTTTCAACTAATTGACGGTTTCTTTCACAAACCTTCTCATATTCAAAATAATCGAAACAATTTGGTTTAACCGAGTTACTCCCCTTATTCTTAACTAAAAACCAATCACTACATTCTACCTTTTGTATTGTTTCCTCTCCAAGAATTTATTCCAGAAAAGTAAGGAAGAGCCTTTATTTATTAATTTCCTCACTTCAAGCTCGACGTGTCTACGATCCTTGAGACCGTCTGACAGTCGCCAGTAAATTCCCTCTTCAGGGCCATTTAATAATTGTGCAGCAAAAAGTGGAAGCCCATTAAACATTTTCTTTGAATAAAATAATTTTTTAGAATTAAATAAATTTTTATTTGTAATATCTAAAATAATTTTCTTAAAATAAAATGTAAATAATTTATATAAAAAATAAATAATGTATATGAATGTAAATAATGTATATATACATACACTTTCCTTCTCAACAGTTGTATTCTTTAACAAATGATTCACTGATTCATCAGAGCCTCCACTGGCAACAAAAGAAAGTATTAGAAATAACAAAAATAAATTATTCAGCCTCCTATACGTATAGAAAAAGGGCGAAAATTTGAATAATGGATTAAATAGAAAACATATAATTATTAAAGATAATGGTATTATCAATATTAACTTCCAATTAACAAAATCCATACTATTTAAGTCAATTAGTTTTAAATTACTCCAGGTATTAAATATCCAATTATCAGCATTATCCTTGCATTTATAATCGTTTTGAATTTATTTAAAAACCTTACTTAGTAAGTTATTGCGATATCAAAATTTTTTTAGCTGTTTTTATTATATAGTAAATTTCTATTTATTTTTTGTATATTAAAAACTATAAACATGTTTAAAACTATATATTAAAAACTATAAACAATTTTATCAAATTGTTTATTTAAATTTTTCCTGAAAATTTTATATTATATATATAGGTATACTATTAGTAGATAGCTCTGCACCAGATTAGCTATTATTGGCTCTAACAAATTATCTTTAAAATTATTGGCTCTAACATATTATCTCTTTAACCATAAATTTAAATATATATTTTTCTTTTCTCTTTATTAAATGTATAATATTTTAAATCTTATGGTACAACATATTATATCAATTATATTATTCTAGCAATAATTTTACAATTTTTACATTTTCTATTTTAGAACTAAAAATTTATTGAATAAAAAATTTAAAACATATATTCACATATATTTAAATAGATTTTTAGGTATATTTATGGTATATTAATTTTATGGATCTAAAATTTATTATATTTTCTAACTCATAAAAGAAATGTAGATATATTTAAAATAAAAGATGTGCAAAAAATTAAAATAAAGTAGATGGCTTCTTTTTGCTAAGAGAATAAGATTGGGAAATATAAAAAAATATAAGATTATTCAGCAAAAAAAGAAGAGGAACTATTTGGAAAAAAACATTTTAAATAGATGGGTACAAATTGTGCCGACCATATTTTTCTCCAGCTACTTTGATGTTATTTGCTTTCTTTTTAATTATAGTTAAATAATTGTGTTTATATTTATAAATTTGTTGTCGAAAAAAAGGACTACTCTCTTATTATTTGGTGTTTGCTCTTTTTTGAAGTTAAATAACTGAAAAGGCTTTGGTTGATCAGACCAAGCCGAGTGAGCAACGAGCAAAACACAGATACTTTCCCATTATATTTGTATTTTAGAAAAATGGGTTCCAAAAAATTCTTAATAGAATTTAATTAAATTTTAATTATATGTAAATAATATTTTTAAATTATAATAATTATTTTAATAAGTGTATTTAAATTGAATATTTAGTTATGTATAAATAATTAAAAAAATATACATATGAAATAATAATGCAATTAATTTTAATGAATCTTGTCTGTATTTTTAATTATATTTATCTTATTATTTTTTAACAGTTCTAGAGACAAGTAAATTTGTTTACAATTTTTAATTTTTAAATCCTTTGTTGCTTGCCCATTAAAATTTATCATATATTTTTATCAAGATTTAAAACTACATTCATTAGATTTAAATAGGTTTCTTATATTTTGTTTTTTTTTATTTTATTTTTTAAAATTATTGCTTTTTTATTTGTTTTATGATAAAGGAACCTTTATTTTAACATAATTAATGAATAAAACATTATTAGTTTGTAAATTATTTTTAATTTTTATTTTTAAATATATTTTTTAAAGAAATGTGATCAGTATACTTATTTATTATTCAATCTTTATAAATTGTTTGTATCCTATCCTTAGCTGTTCCCGAGTATCTAAATTTGCTATATTGTATTTTAATTCTATACATACTATCTTTCATAATTTTTATTTTAGTAAATTTACATCCCATAATTTTTAATTTCAAAAAAGCATTATATTAAAAATTTATCTAGCTTTTGTTTTGAACGTTTATTTGACCAGATATTTTTGTTCGGAATTCGAGTTCTTTTTGCTAACTCGTAAAGGATTTCTATATTTCATTAATATAATTATTCCACTTTTCAATAATATATTTTTTTAATATTTTGTTATTTTTATTCTTTTTTCTTTTGATATTTTTTTAATTTGCCTTTTTCCATGTGATAATATTATTGTTGTATTTTTGTAATGTTGTATTTTTTTGTTTGTTCCCATTGTCCCCCAAATTTTTGTATGTATTTTTGTTTGTTTGTTTGGCTCGCAAAGTGTTGAGTATATTGTAAAGCTTCGGCTTTAAGTGAAGCCGAACCTTTTTTTTCAAGTGGGGAGGTGTTGTGTGCGGGCGTCAGCCCTTAGAGTGATTAGTATAAAAGCCCAGCCAATAGTTAGTTCCTCTCCCAGTTTTAGTTCTTCTACCTACCCTCACCTGCTCTGTATTTCTTGTGCGATAAACGTTTGTTCTGATCTCTTCGTAAGCGGGGTCATAACAAATTGAAAGTTGACTCCTAGCAATGACTGACTTGGTATATTTTCAGTGGCATTGAAGAATGAAAAATACCCTGCTTTTATACTATACTCTCTGTTAGGGTCGCCAGTTAGTCAGTCCTAGTCAAAGCTAGTATTCTACTCCAGCTATTCAAAGCTAGTATTCTACTCTACAACCGCAAGTCGATACATAACAATCTCACCCCTAAAACTTAATTCAACTGGCAAAGCTTTACTATAAAAGCCCCCATTTCCTCACTCCCCAAATCATTTTACTATAAAAGCCCCTTTTCTATAAAAGGACAAACAGACACACACACCGTTCTCAATTATATAATAAGATTGAACTCTTTTATTTCCATTGTAAATTTATTACTTATACATATGTATATACATTTATTTTTATTAAAAAATTATTAAATACTTTCCATAAGTCTTGTCAGCTGATTTCCCTTTGTAGAGTGTTTCTCAAGAATTAAAATTTTTCCTATTTTTAATCAAACAAACAATATTTTTTTAAATTTATTTTTGAGGAAAAGGTGTGAACAAATGAAAGGATATTTTTAACATTTTATACTACCATTAAAATCTATTGTTTTTCTTTTTTCTTTAATTTCCAAATCATTCTATTACAGCAGTTGTCCCTAGAAATTATGTAATTTTTACTTTTGCGTGGGCTATGGAATTTTTATCCTTAATTAATTGCTTTGTTTACCTCTTTTTAACAATTAAATTTCTTATTTTCACTAAAATTTTTTAAAAAATTTATTACTCTACTTTCACTAAATTTATTATTTTGCACTTTTCATGCAAACAACTGTTTTAATTTTTAATTTTTTTTTATTTTCTTCTTTTTATTTTTTGTATTTTTAATTTTTTCCTTTTATATTTACCTATTTTCGGGCCGACAATCGTCGGCCCGCTACACCTTAGTGGTTTTTGAAGCTTGATTTATTTTAAAGAAACACGTTGGATATGAAAGCTGATTTAAATTACATAAAAATTTGCTGTGACAGAAATTAAAATGTTTTGAATGTCTTCTTTTTGTTTTTTTGTAATACTACCTAAAAATAAAAATACTTTTTATCTCAGTTTTTATCAACTTTATCTCAGTTTCTATCTTTTCAAACTCAAATGATTATCGAAAGATATCAAAAAAGATTTTATATTAATTTTTTATTATGTCCCGGTTCTTCTAATTAATAATTTTAAATATATTCTTTTAAATACTAATAAATCTAACTCAAATAACCTTTAAATACTTTTGCAGTTTTCGGACCGAAAACAGGCAGATTAGCAGTTGTTGTTGCGGGCTTGATGATTTATAATGAATAGGTATCTTTAAAATGATTTATAATATATTTTTGACTTAAAAATCCTTTAGTTTATAAATATAACATCTCATGCTTTATTTTTGTCAGAAATAAATTTTAATTTAGATTTGAAAAAAATATCTCAAATCAATTTTAAATTATTGAAAGTAAATATAAATACTGTTTTGTATTTCTATTCGATTGACAGAATCATAAATTTTAGAAGTTATTTCATGTAATTTAAATAGTATAATTAAATTGTTGGGAAAAAGTTCAATTCCCGAATTTTTTCTTAGCACATGCGCCTCGCCGGCTCCCCATAGGTTTACGTTGTTTGTTTTTTTGTCGTAATTTTGTCCAATCTTGTTTAATCACGGAGATTTTGGTGTCAAACAACTCAGCTCGTCGAGCTCTTTTGAACGAGCTATTATTTGTATAAAAAAGTTTTTATTCCAATAATCGCCCCTTTGGCACTTCGATATTTAGGAGCCTATATCTCGGTCCAATCAAGTCGGATTTCGCTGATTTTGGTGTCATTCGACTCAGCTCGAGGAGCTTTACTTGTGATATTTACTGGACTGGCCTAAAACAGTTTGCGCAATACCTCAGAATCCGTCGAGACTGATCTTCCCGATCAATGCTTTTCATCGAGACTTAGGTCGTCATCTTTGAATTTTTGAACCAATTTTGTACCAGACGAGCTGAAGTACACCATCACATACAATTTCGCAAATTTTTCGCGCAGATTCCGTTGCTTTTAAGTTCTGTTTCCAATAGTGAAGTAAAAGTGCACGAAAATAGTATTTTTCCATATTTTTTCTAAAAACCATAAAAAATTTTTAAAAAAGTGAAAAATTATGAAATAAGTTGTATTTGATAGACAATTCTTTGCTGAATAAGATGAACTCAAGAAGTTTTAATTTGATCAATTCCAAGGTAAGATATAGACGATTATCTAGGACAGCATAAAAAACGAACGAACTTATGGACCACCCTAGTAATATAATTGGTTAATTAAATATATTAGGCGAATTAATTAATTTAATGTGTATCTGACTGAGCGCCCATTAATGTTGCATACGATCAAAATTTTATCATTATATTATTGTTGTTACCTATTTTTTTAACAAATTATTGTATAAATTGTATTTCGTCTCCATTTGATTGAGGGTGTTAGGTGGGTATTTACTGTAGGTATTTACAATATTTGTAGATCTAACTCGTTTTAATTTATATTTTATTTAGATCGATTAAATTTGGTGGCTTGCTTTCTATATCTATATTTGAATAGATTATTTTTGTCTAAATTATTATTTTTAATTGATGAAACTTAATGCTGTATTTATACATATATCAGGTATATTTTAACTGATGATGAATTAATAATTTTTTTTAGAAAACTTTAACATTAATGAATTTTCTGTTTTAACTAAATATTTATATATTATAATTTATAAATAGTCTGACAAAGCATTCAATGTGAGTTGAATTATAAAGCAAACCTAATGTATTGGAATGTATTTTGCCAAAAACTTTTTTCATTTTTTATTTATTGTTTTAAACTTCAAATTAAATAAGTTATAGAAATCAATATTTTTATTAATTGTAATTCTTATCTCAAATACTTCATTATATGTTAGCATTTCCTATGTTTGTACGGATTCGTTTGACTCAGAACTTTACTAAATCTATTAAATAGTTTTACTTAGTTTGTTAATTTACATTTGAAATTTTTTATGAATAATGAGCAAGAATGGTGATAAAGTAAGTTCAAAACTGACACGACAGAAGCGTTAGACGATTCATTGATCATTTTGAAAATTTTCTAAAGGAACATCTTTAGGATTATTTACACATATGTAATCTTTTTTGAAATTCTTATTTTTGATATTTTAAGCATTAATAAAATTGCAGCACGTAAATCGTTTATTAAATAAAATTAGTAAAAGTAAAAAATAATATAATCCTTTAAAAAATTCAGAAATATTATATTATTGCATTTCAAATGATTGACATTGAAACGAGAAAAAATAATATTTCTCAATTAAGAAAATTATAAATTTTAAGAATGTTCATTTGACTTCTAAAAATAAAACTGTTGGGATCAATTGAATAGATTTAAATATTTATACAAAATCCATTTATTCAGTAAGTCTTAATTTAAATTAATTTGTGAATTATAATCTAATTTATATAAATAAATTTATTTTAATCTAATATAATTATTTCAAACATTATCTATTTAATACATGACGGGAAGGTGTTATTTTCTATTGTGCTCATTAAAATAAATTATTATTTTATGGAAAAATAAATTAACAGTATATTTAGCTAAGCATTTATAAAAATTGAAAAAAATAAAAGTTGTAAAATTATTTTAATGTATTAAAAACATATGCCTATTGTATAACTTTTATCTTTATTATATTATAAATTAAAAAATTATTTTCATATTCTTATGTTTTAATAAAAAAAGTAATTAATTTATTTTTATGTTAATAATTTTTAAAGTTATGATGCAAGGACGTGACACCAAGTAGAGTTAAATTTTCACTATTATTAAATACATTCCTTAAAATTAAGATCCACACAAAATCCCACAAGATTTTGAATTATTGCTTTTTGACTAAAATGGCATTTTATTCGAAATATATTTATCTTAAATATTGAAAATTTGAAAACTTTTTCGTAACAAACAGTTTGTTTTCATAAACATAAAATGTATTTATAATGTAATTGAAAATATTTGTCATTTGAATAATTTAGCTTATGTTCCAAATAAATATATAATAAAAATCAACAAAAGACGAAAAATGTAAATTTTTTGCCTAATCTAATAGTAAAGTTTTATTAGTAAGTTCGTGGACTCCAACGCAAAATGCATTCCAAAAGCAGGTAAATTCAACGCATTTACCACTAAATTTTGGGAGAGATAATTTTGGGAGGACTCTAATCAGTTTTCGCCTTTAATTAAGCCATATTTATTTATTTCCAATTGTAATATTCTAATTTGCAGCAGTATAAGGTCTAGTGTTTTATAAAAATTCCTTTAAATATTTTTATTAATTTGGTGTTAAATTTAAAAGATCAATTACTCTATTCAGTTTTCGCCTTTAATTAAGCCATATTTTATTAAGCCATATTTATTGTTATTAGCTTCATTATCTTCTGTTATATCAAAATTTTGAGCTACTTCAGAATCAGAACCTGATCGTCTAATCCATATACGTATCATAAAGCAGACAGATTTCCTTCTTTTTTCATATTAATGTTTTTTAATTTCCCAAGCGATGTAATAAGCGTAAACATTTCATTTTCACTTTGAGCGGGTTTTTCATTTTTATTATCAAGTAGGATTTTTGATTTTATCATAATTACATTATTTATATTTTCGGATGAATAATATTTAGTTCACACAAGTTGATATCATAAATAAGTTTTTTTATTTATATAATTTACAATATAACAATATTTTTTCTTTAATAAATTTGCTCTTCCTTTCTCATTACAAGCTCTACAATTTATTGCCAAAAATGGCGCATTTATTTTTGCTAGAATTTTCTAGAATATTTATCAATGTATTCTAAAGTAATTAATAAATAATATTAACTTGACTATCTTGCATTGAATTCTCTCTTCCAAGAAACAAAAAATTTTGAAGTATTTTTTTAATTAATTTTTTAAACAAAAATTACCCGTCTTATTTGCTTCCTCGACAAATGTAATTGGCTCTCATTGTTTATTTAATGAATTAATTATTACAAGAATATTAGCGATTTATCTGAAATTGCTTTGGAACATAAATTGTTTTTAATTAAAATTTAATTAAAATTATAAATTGTTTGGAACATTTACCGGCAAAAATTCTAGTAAAAATACAAGATTATTACGACAAGAATACAAGATTATTACGACTCTTATTTCAATATTAACCGATTCCATATTTGTCCATGTAAAACTTGTTCTCATGGTAAAAATTTTATTTCAATAACCATTTCAAATAAATATTTCAACTTTTTTTTTATATTTACAACACATTTTTCTTCCTGAGCGGTAAAAGTGGTTAATTGGTGACTCAGGAGTGAATGCTATAATCGATATTAAACTATTGTTAGTTTTATAGGACTTATTTCCCTTTTGGACTTTATCCTTCGATTCCGTTGAGATGTATTGTATAAATCTAAGAATATTTGAATATTTTGTCTAAATTTATAGTTCTAAATATAAGAATAAAAACTGGTTTCCGATTAATAAAGTTTTTAACGAATTCAATCAAAATAGTGGAAATTTTATTCACAAAAAATATTAATTTATGTCTATTTTAAGTGCTTACTTAAATTTAATTATTTGTTTTAATATTGAATACTGCTTAATTTGGTTATTACCATTTGTTCTACAATATCATTAATATTTAATTAGTTGTTTCACATTATGTACAATTTTTGTCATATTTAATTATAAAATTGCATTTTATTTTAAGTTGATATACTTTATTATGTGTATTATATACATATATTTTGGCGATTTACATATTTATATTAATACGTGCCACCCCTCTATTCTAGGACTATGTCGTAATTAAAGGGGCAGGAGGAGAGGAATGAGATAGGAAGCTTTAATCTAATTAACAATTTATGTGATTTGGACGTGATCGAGGGTGATCTCGCAAAATATTTTGTATTTTTAATTCCATTAATAAATATTGACAATATTTATAAATATTGAGAATGGCTTATTTTTATTCTGAATTTGGTGATTTTTTGTAACTATAATAAATTTTTTTGATATAATAGTTTTGTTTATTTCACTATTTTGAGATCATAAACTTCAGACAACAAGACACCATTCTTTTTTCCTTAGTCAGTTTTGGTCTAATTTCAAAACGCGTGAATATTAATCAATATCTTTTTCATAAGACTTTAATATTTTTTCTCCGATTTCTTCGAATTTTAATTTTGTTACAATAATGTGTCTATAATTATCTTTTGAATTTCCGAAAAATCACAGCTGCGTCAGGAGACTCCATCTCATATGCACCTAAGATTAAATTCGTTTACCAATTTTGCCACAGGAATGTTAGTGAATTGCCTCCATATAAATAAATTCTGAACTGCTTGCAAATCTACGATATAGAAATTATAAAAAAATAATTTAAATTTAAATCTAAATTCTTTAAAATATATTTAGTATATTGCTGAATATTTGAAATAATAGTACACGTTAAAATTTATTTTCTGGAATTATATGAATGAATATGAATGAATGAATGTGGAAGTTTTGTTGCCACGAGAAGTTGCTAAAATTATGATAAAAATAAAGGTACATATAAAATTTCATAATATTTTTGATTAGATAAAATCAAAAATGGTTAAAAATCAAAAATGGTTTAAATTAAACTCATTCTATACTATATATATTTTAATAATCAATACAAATTATTATTCAATAATTTTAATTAATAAATCAGCTAATAAAATTTTTAAACATCAATAATCATTAAATAGTCATTTCTCACATAAAAACAACTTCTAACATTATCTCTGACCCTTTATTAAAATTAAGATCCCTTAAAACTCAACAGAATTTGTTCTTTCAAAAATTTAGAAATATTTTAATAAAATTAATTAGTGCTTTGATTTCTTGTTCATAATTTCCTTCTTTTAAATGTTTATTCTCTTACTCAATTTTATTCAATTCTTTTTAGTTTTAGCCAATTCTCCATCGATTTTAGTCACTAAGAATTCAATAAGTTTTTAGACAGATATTAAGCAATATTAGTTTATTATTTTGCAATTTTTATCATTAATCAATAGAATCTTTGCAGTTAAACTAATAATATTTTTCATTATAACTAATAATATTTCCTTGTAACTAATGATATTTTTCTTTTAAATTTGCTTATAAATTATTAATTATTTATTTATTTTAATTAAACATGTTAATATAAATATAGTATACACTATTTTTTATATATTTCAAATGAAATATATCACAAGTCCGATAATGAATATTAATATCATTCATTATCGGACAACATACTTGACATAGCATTGTCGACGGCGCGATTATTTTTAGCGACCAATAAAATATTTGCTCGGAGATTGTGTACTTGTTTTCCGATTTCGAGTGTTAAAGTGGCTTTTCGAGAAGAACGCTTTTTATATAACTGCAATCCGAGTAGTATTGAGTATTGAAAAATATATAAAATAACACTTTATATTAACTTTTATTAGGCTTAAATGTTTTGGTTTCAATTTTCATCTTGCAATTTTCAATTTGAAATAGTGAATTAAATGTTAATAGTTGTTGCCTTTTAAAACTTTTTTAAAATCTAAAAAACACATACCGGCATAATAGAGCATTAAGAATATCAGCATTCATAGTCATAGTCATAGTTGAAAAATATATAAAATAACACTTTATATTACGGCAAATATATATAATTATTATATATAATTATTTTTTAAAGGAATTTTATAAATTGTTATTTTAGATAGCTGACGAGTTCGAGGTTGACGGTCTTTTCGTGAACTCGTAGCTTGTTTAGAAGTAATTTGATCAATAAATAGTTTAATTAATGTTTTTTTATCTAAAGTTAGTAACTAACATATAAAAGATCTAATTTGATTATTATTCTAGTGTATTTTCAAATTATTAATTTCAAAAATATCTATTAATTAATTAAATAATTTGTATATTTTAACACATCAGATGCGAAAGCTAATATTAGAAAAGGTAGGATGCATGTGTTTTCATTGGAAAAATTCAAGATTTATAAGTTATTAGTTAATAAAAAATAAAAAAACTAATAAATAAAAATTATTTTATTTTAAACTAAAAAATTGCAAAAAATCTACAATAAACAATATTAAAATGCAATAAAAAATGCTATTTTTACTAAACCACACTAAGTGTAAATAAGGGATGTTGAGGATTAATATACACTTTAGTAGTTATTTATACTTTAGTAATTTAATATATGTACACTTTAGAATAATTTTTAAACAAATCGAGAGAAAAATACTTTGCTCTCTAAAATAAATGAACCATTTAATAAAAAATTATAAATAATATAAAATTACTATTCAAAAGTCATTATAATGCATACAATAATGTGTATATCCAATCTTTCAATAAACATTTGATGTAAACAATCGTGATTTATTAGTGTGTACTTGGATTTTGAACATGAAAGACTCATATAAGACTCATGTATTGATCTTGTCAATGAAAATACGCGAATTGATAAAAGTTAGGGCTCCTCTATCTCCAACTTTTTTAAAGCTAAAAAATTCGCTTAATGATAAATATAAATTAAAATCTAAAGTTTACTATTTTTAATAATTGTTTAAAGCCTCAATGCAATTACAGGCTAAATTTAAAAATGTGTTAACTTGACAAAACTATAAATATATGAAATGTAGTATTATTAAATATTCAGTTAATAAGAATAATTATATAAATTACGGAAATTACAACTAATTACTAATGTAAATATATGTTCAAAAATACTCATAAATATATAATAAATATTCCATATATATCACAAAAATATCGTGCAAAAAATAATTTAAACTTTTAAAAATTAACTAACGAAATAGAAGATTAGATTTTTGTAAATTTTTAGTTAAAATTAGTATTAATCATATTTTAATTTTTTCCCTAGAATTCTGCCAAAAGTCAAATGCGAAAAAGTGATTTCAAATGCAGAAATATCAAAAAGATTTACCAAAAAATTAATTTTAGTTTTCATTAATTTTCAACTTTCTATTTTATTCTTAATTTCAACTTTCTATTTTATTCTTAATATTTTATTCTAAATTTTATGCTTAATCATTTACTTTGATCCTGTGGTAAAGGATGAAAAAAATAGCAACTATTTTAATATACAAAATAATTATTTCTCTAGCGCGCATGACATCAAATAAATAAGTCTTTCTTAACGGTTGTCTCTCTTTTCTACATATTGCAACTTAATCGATCTTTTTGTGTCTGCATAAAATTTATGATCCACTCTACCCAAACCAAACTTTCGACCATTTATTCTTATTTTAAGCAAATTTAAACAACTGGAAATTTATATTTGTTAGTAAACATTTTTCTTTAAATTTATCTGATATAATAGTTATTTAAACGTTAAAATTCTTAAAATATAACTGAAAATAATATTCATATTAACTTAAATTAAATTACATTATATGTAATCGTTCTAATAATTAGCATTCTGTTAAAAATGAATTTTGAAATGATATAATATGATTTCCTTCTTGAAAGATGATATGACAACGATGATAACACAGAAATTAAATAAAGGTATTTTTGAAAAATATATTGTTCGATAAGAAGAAATAATATTATTTAATTAGATTATAAATCATGCAAAAAGATTTATGCTATAATTATGTAAATAAATTTATTTATATAAAATATCAAAATAAAAGAAAAATAATTAAAGTAATTTATACTAATGTGCTAAAAAGTATAAAAAATCACTAAAAAATCTCAATTAAAAATAAAACATTTCATATTAAAGTAAATTATATTTCAAACCAAAGAAGCTGCCGGTAAACTTGATTAGCAAAACCAAGAAAATAAGTTAAATCTAATATGAATAAGTAAAATAATAATAAATCATTAAATTTTAGTTTGTTAGCATACCCAAACATTTTGTGGTACCAGAAGATGGTAACAAAAGAGAAACTTGGACTGGTACAATTGACTTCAAACTTATGTTCACGCGAGCGTCGAGCCTGACAATATTGTAGGGTTATGTAAAAGTTACCCAACTATTCTTCTTAATGAAGATTAATATAAAAATTAATTTTTTATTAATATTTTAGAATTCTTGACTCTAAAGAACAATTGTAAAACTCTAAAGAGCCAAGACTTAATTGACTTAAGCTTATATTTTATTATTTTATTAAATCAATTTATTATTTAAACAATCTTTTTATATTGTATGTCTAATATTTAATCAAATTCCTTCGATTAAATCAAACTTCTGCTTACTCTCATACAACTATAAGATAAAGTATAAAGGAACATATAAATAAAAGACACGCTAATTTTAATTATTTAATTAGTGTTTATTTTTAATAGTTTATTAATGTATATATAAATATTCTATATATAATAATTCCCGGAATATTAATTTCTTAAAGATTTACCCAAGAAAAATATCACTCTAAAATATTATTCATTTTCCAAGATATATTAACACATCAGCACTATATTATTAAATATTATAGAAAGCAAATCTGAATCTACTAACTTCTTATTTACAATAAATTCTGATTATTCTTTTATTAAATTTAATTTATTAAATTTTTTGAATTTTAATTCTCTCAATTCTCTATTGAATGAAAATAATTTTTATTAAAAATATTTATTTTACTCTAATTATACGTAAATATTCATCAAAATTTTTAAAATTTATTGTCTTAAAGTGAAATAAAATATATGTAATTATTTTACCAATAATGATATCTATTTTCGATGGTTTTAACTAGACCACAAGGAATCTGAACTGAATATAAAAATGTTCTTTAAAAAATGGATATATTTGTTTTAAAATTAATAATAACATTAAACATTTATTAATGATTAATTTTAAAAAACTGTTCTACTTTAAATTCAAAAATTATAGAATACAATAAATAACGCTAAATTATTATAATTAATGGATAACTTGTCAAATATTATAATTTTCAAAATATAATTCAGAATACACAGGATCAACCTCGAAATTTTTAAAGGTCGAAAGACTCTCTTACATTTGCTTGATTTATTAACGCGTATAACAAAGTAGCAATGACTTACAATTGGGATGACAAACGATGAACCACTACATTAAAATGAAACTTTGAGCATACATCATCCTTATCTAATTAGCTGGAATAGAGTGTATGTATGAGTAAAAATTATCTATTGAGTGATTACTAACGCAAAAAATAAATTATATACAAATAATATACTATATATTAAATATACGTTCTTTATTTCATTCTTTTATTTAGTGGCCAATCATTCGAAAAGTGAAGCAGCCCCATGTAATGTTACAATGAAATTCAATAAAAATACTACAAACAATGTTTGAGTAATCTTTCCCTACAGTTTCGAAAAAATATCTTTAAATTTGTAATAACTAATAATAAAATAAAAGTGACAAAAAATAGAAAAATAAAAAAAAACAAGTTAGTAATAGAATAAAACAATTGAAAAAATGCAAAAAATTTTGTAACAAAGAAACGTTCTAATATTGTAAATAAAAGGTATTGTTAAATGAATTATATTTTAATGAGGCACTCAAAATTTATGATAAAATAAAAAAATTTTTTTTAAATGTGCTATACTTACAGTTCTTATAAATAATCCACCTCTTTACACAGTTCAATTAGAGTTCTAAAAGCATATTGATATTTCTAACGTATGATTAAAGTACAAGAAGTTTTCTAATGAAAATATTAAATTCTCTGCTTAAATTTTTAAAGTGTGACCATTTTAAATAAATTCTTATTTTTATTAAGAAAATTTAATTTATTTAATTTTATAAAATTGAATTAGATTTATATGACAATTTTGCTACTGCTAAGATGTCTCATTCAGTCATGTAAAAGTCGCTCACTGGCTTCATCCGCACCACGAGTTCCTGTTACCTTAAAAAATTTCGATATTTGAATAAATCAAATATTTCATCATCCCGGCGAGATCGTCTCGCTTGCGAATCTTTTTGCCTTATATTGGAAATAATTTGATTAAATTGAATAAATTTTTGGAAATTACTGTTGGACTATATTTTTATTTACTCACTTAAAACCTCATATTGTTGATACCCTATCTTTAATGTATGAAAATATTTCTTTAAAATTTCTATAATGTTAGGATTTTTGATTATAGATTTATTTTCTTAATAATTTTTTATATGAATTATGTTTTTTATATCCATTATTAACTATGTTAATTCTTAGTAATTGTGTCGAAATAATATTTTATGATTTTAAAAGTTTATATTAGGCATATTTAAGACACGCTAATTTTAATTATTTAATTAGTGTTTATTTAAAATAGTTTATTAATGTATATATAAATATTCTCTTTTCCAATTCGTATTTGTTTTACTTCTTCCTCAATTAGTTTTATCCATTTGATTATCTTCTTATATTACTTAATAAGCTACATTCTGCGTCCTGATTAGCTTCTTCACTTTATTTTTAAATTCCGTTATTATTAGTCACATATAGCCAAAATTATGCATTTGCACTTTTTATTTATTCTATTAGTAATTATGTATAATATCTTTTTAATATTTAATTATCATAAAATAAAACAATAATATATTATACTATTAACGATGAGTAAAAATTTGTGTAGAATTTTTGTTACCATTTACATACAATTATAATTTTAAGAAAAGTTGGATATTTTTATTACAAGAACTACAAATCAGACCTGCTCATGGATACGGATTTTGCTATCCGTATCCGATTGTATCCGTCCAACTTTTTAGGCATATCCATATCCGCGGATATATCCGTTTTTTCTCAAAATGGTCAGCCTGGCTAGAATTTTCAAAATGGTCAAATTTATTTAAATTCGATTAATGGTAGATAATGAGGTATAACTGGATGCGCAAAACTAACCTTGCTTATGGTTAGTTCGGTTCGGTTAGTTCGGTATGGTTAGCAGAGATAGGAATTCTGATCCAACAATTCTGATCCTAACGATCCGTTTTTTAAAAAAATATGGGTTGACCTTGCAATATTTTCACCGATTGGCCTTCGAAAATTATCAAAATTTTCGCCTGCGGCGCCAGAAAAGGAAGAAATCTAGCTCCTTGTTCTCACAAATTCTCAAAATTTTCGCCTGCGGCGCTGAAAAAGGAAGAAATATGTTTCCTTGGTTCACCTAAACTCCCAAAATTTTCGCCTGCGGTGCTGTAAAAGGAAGTTTGATGGCATAACGAAGGATTTGGATGGATGAAGGTTGATTTTGAGTTACATCGTGTGATTTCAAGGGTCATAGGTAATATAGAGGGATTTAGTGTGATGTCGAGGGATTGAGCTGTGCAAGGTAAATATCAGGGATTGGATATCGGGGGATTTGGCCTGAAAAATCTTGGCACTTCTCACTTGGCCTTCCGAAATTCAGAAAATTTTCGCCTGCGGCGCTGAAAAGGAAGGAAGAATATGGTAGTATTGAGAATTTGCATGGATTAATGGGGATCTGGTGAGATTAAGGATAAATTGAAGAAATTCGCGGATCAAAGGATTTCATGAAATATCGCTCCTTATTCCACTGATATCCCTTAAACGCCCTTACAATTCTGAATCCTTATATCGCCAGATATCAAACACTTTTACCAACAAATCAGTTCATACACCACTCTCTAATACAAATGTATCACTTATCGCCGACAAATTTTCGGTTCGATTTTGGTTAATCAAAAGTTTTAAGACAAAACTTGTTTTGTCTTAAAAGCTGTGTATATACTATTGATTAAATGCTTCGTTGTATCGTCAATACAATACATCTTTCAGAACTTTATATGATTGACTTTTGTAGAACATAACAAAATTCACAAAATCTTATATATTTAAACTACTGTGATCAATAACCTTATTTATACTTATTTTTGTATAGATAATTTTTTGTATAGTTTTGTATAGTTGTAGCCCATATTTGACCTTAAATAAGTAATAATTTTATTTGCCCGATTAGTTAAATTTTTGCAAAAAAGTAATCTAAATTAAATTATGTAATTTAAATTAATCTAAATTACAAACATGTTCTGGGGGAATTTTTTACTTTGAATTACATATTCTTATTCCCAAATATTATTTTTATTTTATTTAAGCAAAATATTTTCTAAATTTATTTTTAACTTACTAATACACATGCAATTGTTTATCTAATTTATATTATATGGTAATTATAAATAAAGTGTAACGATACACTGGGTTAACGAGGACTTTGATATAAAAGTTATGTTGTTATCAGCATTTCCAATGACTGGTCTTATTTAGACAGCAAGCATACAGCACTTAGTTAATTATTTATAGATAAATTATTTAAAAAATGATAAAAAATTTTATTAAAAATTAAATAATCAATTAAAATTAATAGCTAATCTACATGTGTAGTTTTAAGATTCCCGTGAAGTTTTCTATAATGAGATATCAGATGCCCATTATTAAATTTTCACTCAATAAATGTAAAATTATTAGGATTGTGACTAAATTTTTAAAATGCATTACGGTTTTATTTCATTAAAATATAATTGGAGTAATCACTTTAAGATATTTAAATTATCATTTTTATTACAGAATGCATTCACAGTTTTAGGCGGTACAAAACCATTAACTCTGCCATAACAATTTTAGGCGGTACAAAATCTTTAACTTCGTCATAATTTTATAAAGTTTTTTGATTAATAATGTCAATTTTGATGTATTTTTGTCATAATCTATGAAATAAATAGTTTGTTAAATTGTTTTTTGTAATATTTTTTTTGAATAATCTGCCTTTGTCGTTTAATATCATAAAGTTGACTTTGTAATTTTTACATATTTATAACTTTCTTGATTTTTAATTTTTTTGCATTTATGTGATTTCCATCAACATCAGATGAAACCTTAAGAATTAATTTTTATGATTTTTATTTCAATTAGAGAGGAAGGTACCAGGCATCAAGTACTAAGACTAGTACCAGACCTCCAACCCTTGGGTCGGTACCGGCATCCAGTACTAGGATTAGTAACGGGCTGTCAGCATTATAAATTGATTCTGTCAAAGATTTTTTAATAGAGGTAAGGATGATTTTATTTATAGTTGATTTTGCTTAATATAGATTAACATTTCTTTCCGAAGTTGACTTTAAGTTTCATATATGTTTTCTTAAAATTTAAAGCTTAAATAAATTATAAAATTTGTTAAATAATGATGAATATTTGATGAATTTTATGATGAATTTATATATGAAAATTTCTCAAAGATAAAATTAAATGAAAACGGTAAGATATTTTATAGCGATTTTAGTTAAATAAAATATTACAAAAAGCCAATTTTATTGTTTTTATCTAGTTACTTGTGTCTATCCAAATCACTATTCCTATTTATACCTTGAAAATTTAAATAAACCTTTTAAAATATTTTCATAAAGAAATTTTTTCATTTAACTAATTCCCCTCATAAATGAGAGAATTTCCCTCTTTGACCATTTTACTTTCCTCTTTTCTTTTGCAGCGTCTGACCATTTTATACTTTCCTCGTTAATGACCATTTTTTTCTTTTCTCTGTTGTCTTTTTCTTTTTCTCTGTCTGTCAACGGGTTTGAACCACTGTGAGCCATTTTCTATGGACAAACAATTTTATTGATTTTATGTGTTCGGACGGGATATTTTATTACATTTTTTCCCCAAAATTAAACAAGTTATTTATTTATATTTTTAGTGTAAAAACACCGCCACCACTCGTCACAGGAGTGGTGGCGGTGTTAAAAATCTCTGAATACATTCTGACAAATGTAAGAATATTTTCTTTAGATGCAGATATGGTTAGTTAATTAATTTACATAATTTGAATAATAATTAATTTAAAGGCATACATATATTCGTTGGACACCTTCAAATAAAAAACCCCACAAAGCTATACCCAAATTAAATTTAAATTAAAGTTTCAATTGATTCAATAAAAGAAGTTCGTGTTGGGTGGAATTCTGAATTACTTAGATTAACTAAACCAATTGTTTCTCCTGAAATTGATGTTTGAGTTTATTTTAAAAAATAATTTTAAATAAAAATTAAAATAGGAAGAATGTGCATTTTCAATAATTCACGGGGATGAACATGAATGTTTAGATTTAATTGCTTTAAATGCAAGTGATGCTAATATTTGGGTAAATAAATATTTATTTTTAAATAAAAAATATTTTCTTTTTTATAAAGATTACCGGGTTAATTGCTTTAGCAAGTGAAGGAGTTCCTTCAATTAGAGGGAGGGATGTTAGTGGTAGTTTATATTCTTCTCCAGCAAATTTACGTGAAATATGGCTGTCTTCTTCTTTTAAAGAAATTGATCAAGATGTTTTTTAATTAAATTAATTTTTAAAAAATAATTCCTTTTTAAAGATAAAAGGTTATATAAGTACGGCCCATATAAATGCTTATACAATGATTATACATCAAGATAGCCACGAAAACTTAAAAATCACAATGGTGCTATAGGCAAACGTCAATGAGGCAAATCGGAGAATCAGTTCTATGTTTTCAAGTCCGATAAAGATTACAATTTTCATTTTAACAAAAATTTCAACAAAATAATGATATAGACCGAATTTTTATTCTCGAAAAAAAGATTGAATAGGATAATAAATTAAAGTCGCAAAATAAAAAATCTAAAATTAGAGATTTCAAACTTACATATAAAAGAAACAATAAATGTAGTTTTAATAAAAAAATAAAAATATCATAAAAGAAATAATAAATATAAATATGTCTTATAAAAGAAATATAAAATAATACATATATAATACATATGTATAAAGAAAATAAATAATAAATACATATAAAAGAAACCTAATTATAGTGATAATTTTGGAAAAAATTGTCTAAAAATTGAAAAACGTTGCAAGCCAAGCAATTTCAGAGATATGCTACCACTCCTAAGGTTGGATGATGGTTACTAATCATAAATATAAAAGAAAATAAAATTAATTTGAAAAAATTTCTATAAAATAATTTTTATAAAATTCTTCAGAAACAGAAAGAAATAAAGTTAAAAAAGAAAATAAAATTTCAAACAATTTAGGATATTTTGAAATATTTTAAACATCTTTCTTGTTTAAAAAATTTTATTTTAAAATATACAAAAAATATTCTTACATTTTATTTTTAAGAATTCAAATAAAATCTATAAAATAATTTTAATAATTTAAAGTTATATTATTTCTTAAGTGTAAATAAATGACGATTTAGATGGGATGATGGTCATGGCCCTCTCTTTCATCAAATTAAAAAGAAAGTTCATATTAGATATAGTATACTCAGAAGATAATTAATCTTTTTATCAGAATGAATGATTTCCAATATATAACTTACTCCAAGTTGCATGAAAAATTCTCATTAACTTTTTCAAAAAATTCTATAAGTTCAACAATCTTGAGAATAATTGACACATCTAATATATTTAAATATTATCAAAGTTTATAGTTAAATAAAAATTAATAAAGCATTTAATATTAAATTAATGATGTAACATATCGGTTAATATAAGTTATAAATAGATATACAAAATAAAAATAAACATATGACGTAAAATATGAAATCTATTGTTTCATCTAAGCAAAAAATTTCTACAAATAATTTTGATTGTGGTTATCTTTTATAAGTAAACTAGAATTACGACAAAACTCTCATGCTATCGTGCAGGATCCTTTTGTCTTGAATTAGATGAAAGGAATTATTTTTTAATAATTTTAAATTGCTAAATTTGCTAAAATTCAATTAGCACCGTTATTAACTTTTACTAAAACTTCTTGTTGGATTGAAGGCGATGGTAATTGTTATATTTTTGTATGAAAGTTATTAACTCTCAGAAAATAATTCTATGTTTAGAAAATTATTTTATAAGCAAAATTACTTGCAAATCTTACGCAGCAACATGGTGCCATTAATGCTTCTTTTAAACAGAAAATTATTCAAAAATGCTAATATAAAATAAAAAGTGCGAACTTTAAAAAAAACTGAAAAACACATTACAATTACTAAAATATTTTAATGACTACTGAAAATAGAGCAATGATAGTTATTAAATACTAAAAAATACTTGCAAATCTTAAGCAGCAACATCAAACATCAAATTAACTAAGAAAGTACTTAAAATATTATAATAACAATGAGTATAATGTCAAAAAACGAGTAAAAATCTCATAAAATATAAATTTAATTTAATATAATATAGAGATCAAGAAACTAAAATAATCTAAAAAATACAGTTTTACAAGTAAAATTAAAAACATAAATCAATATTAATAATTATAAATCGATAATATAAATTATTTTTAATCACCATCAGGATTTTATTATTCATCACTTGCAAATAGAAAAATACGAATATTAATACACACAAGTCATACACACTCTTTTGTTGAGTTTTTAAAAGATACAGAGCCTCACCGCACCCATAGTATTTAAGGGTGTCCGGAAAATTGGGCTCTGGAAAATTGGGCTCCAAGATTTTTCGGAAATTTGGGCTCCAACTTTTCGGAAAATTGGGCTCCAGCGGTAATTTGGGCTCTGCGTGAAAAAATCGGAATATTGGGCTCTAAAATTTTGGGCTCCGGAGGAATTTTGGGCTCTGAGGAAAAAAGTCAAATTATGCAAAAATTAGAGATGAGTCTTCGAAATCGTGAGATTTTGAATGTACGCCCAACTGTTTGTGGAAGGAATAGGATTTCTTTATCAAATTCCACTGAATCGGACCGACCAATTTGAACCAATTTGAGTATACTTTAAAGGAATAGGGCCAAATACTCACCCAGACCAACTGGCCGTAGGTTCCGAACACAGAACTCGACTTCGCTCCGTAAGTTTGCATAATTTGACTTTTTTTCTCAGAGCCAAAATTCCTCCGGAGCCCAAAATTTTAGAGCCCAATATTCCGATTTTTTCACGCAGAGCCCAAATTACCGCTGGAGCCCAATTTTCCGAAAAGTTGGAGCCCAAATTTCCGAAAAATCATGGAGCCCAATTTTCCAGAGCCCAATTTTCCGGCACCCGTATTTAAGATAGGTAAAAAATTATTGAATTGAATTTGAATTTTTAATGAGTAGTTGTTTGTTCTGTTAATAATTCAAGTATAGGGATGCGAGCTTTTTTCCTAATGTAACCTTAGTTATATTTGAAATTATAATAGAATATTTTTCAAGAAAATATATTTTGAATTCAATATGTCTTTTTGTTCATTTTTTGCATCTATTATTACTATATATAAATCAGAGTCTTTCTTTGCTAAATGATTTGTTTGACTTTCTACTAAATGTATTTTTGTATTTTTTGACAATTTTTCTGCAACAAAATTTTTTATTTTACCATATTCTTTTTATACCATTGTATTTTTCTATATAATATTTTCCTTGTATATTTCTTCATCTCTGCGTATAATTCATTAAATTTTCAATAAATTGCAATGAATAAAACAACAAATACAGAAATTTAAATAAGATATTTTTCTCAATAAGAAGTGAATACAAACATTAAATATTACATGACTAATATGTAAATTAAAATAATGTATGAACAAAATAAAAGAGAAACTATATGTTTTAATTCAGACCAATAAAAATAATCAAGAAGTTTTATTTAAGACTTCTATCGCTTTATGCAACCTCCTTAAGGTGCAAAAAGATTCTATTAAAGAAAGATATACTTAAATTACTTATAGAAAAGTATTTTCTAAACAGATTATAGTTGCTGCTTCAGCTTACGAAAAGGCATTTTTTGAGCATTCTAAAAATAGACACTTTTTTAATATATATAAACTTATTTCATTGTATAGTTAGGTTTTACTGAAGCTTCCATGATTTAAATATTTATAAACCCATAAGTAATCGTTATTTCATTATCAAAAGTTTCTTTCAGTGTCTTAATTTTTCAGTAGTATATATTTTCTTGTTTAATTTTCTGATTCTAATATTGTAATTTTTTAAATTTTAATTTATTTTTCAATTTCTTTCTTTATTTTTTTAATTAGAATTATTGAGAATGCATTAAAATAGTGTTAATTTTTATAATTTATACATTTTATTTTTGTTAGTTTGTATATTTATTAGATTTTTTGCAATTAATTCTCTGATAGACTATGTATGTATTTTTAAACTCTTATTACATTCTCCATATAAAAAACCAGAGTGTACTTAATAATTATAATTAATAATAATATTTTAAGTTGATTTTAGATTTAGGCTACTGGTGTTTAATTTATAATTGACTACAAAAAATTCTAAATATTATAATAATTTTTGTAAATTTATTAATTTATAAAACATTTTCTTTGAATATTTTTAATTTTTTTAATTTTTGAACAGCAAACAACAAATTCTTCTTATAATTTCTTAAACTTTTCATAATTAGATCATTAATTTGACTATTAATTCTATATTTCTTTCTAATTTAATATTACGATGAAAAACTTTAAATTGTTTTACCATGGTCGTGAATTCAACATTTGATATATATCTTTTCACATCTGATATATTACTACATATACTACAAAAATAAATAATCAATCTGATTTTAGATTTAAATTGCCAATTCCGATGTTATTTCATTAGAGAAAAAGTGCGTTGTTAATAATTAGATATTAATAGATACAAAATAAATTATCATTAAACTTGGAAATTTTAATGCAAATATGAACAAAAAGATGAAACTTTTAAATGAATCTTTATTTTAGCAGAAAACTTAAGTGCTTAACTTTATTGAATGAATTTAAATATCTTTATTTTTTGAACGAAAAACTATAATTTAACTAAACTATCAAACAAAAAACCTTTAATTTGATTTATTTCTCAAATATATATCTTTCCCATGGAATATCCTAATAATTAATTGTTTTGGCTTTGTGTTTTATAAGAAGTGCTTCTATTGTTTGTCAAAAGGACAATAACAAATAATGTTAAATTAACTCGCAATTTTTATATTTCAACATTTGATCGACTTCCAAAAGTAATATTCATATTAATATTTTAATATAATCTTTATATATTGGGAATTCTGGGTACGTGTTTCAAAACATAATTTTATGATTGTCAGTTATAGCTGTAGATGTCAAAAATTTTTTTAATGAATCGGCGAAACTAACAATGTAAATTAATGTTTTTGTCGGATTATTCTTTGAATTTTATTAAATTGAAGTTATGAATTTGATTATTGAACAAATTAAATCAAGTTATTAATGAAAATATAAAAATAAACTACATACATTATTAAAACATTTTCTATGATAAAATATGCGAAAATAATCCATTAGAAGGGACCAGTAGAACAAATGTTAAGTAATAATTTTACAATATTAAATTTTTATGATAATTGTTAAAAATGGTTAAGGTTATCTAGAATGATTTAATAATACTAATGTTTTAATAAATTTATTAATGGTATAACTATTTTTTAATGATTTGAACCTAATTCGGTGTTACTTTTTAAAACAAACCAAAATAGAATATTTGATCGTATATAGCTACACTAACTTCATTTTCATATGGCATGTTGCAATTATTTTGAACAATATGTTGGATTGTACGTATGATGTTATTATTAGCAATAATATTTTTGATAAGTAAAGTTTCATACTTATAACGTCTTTAAATTACAACTAATTTTAAAAATAATACTATCTGTTTATAAAAATACTATCTGATAAAATGACAGTCTAGTGATTCTTGACATGTTTAATTTAAATAATTAAAAAATTATTATTGTATGATATAAAAATTTTATTCAAAAATAATTTCGATTATAATTATTTTATATGGCTAGTTGACACAACTTTTCCAAAATTTTGAACTTATTGGCATCATTACTTATCATTGTTTATTAAATATCATTCTAATTTATATTTAGAATTTAATATGTAAATTTTAAGCAATTATTGCTTGTTATTCCGCCATTTAATGAATCCTTCGTAACTATATTAGTTTATATTCTCTATAAATATCACCAATATTTAGTTTGTATGCATTTTGGTATTATTATTATTTCACATTTCTAATCGAGCATTATAAATTTATACATTAGTTTGTTGTGATGTCTATCTCAAATGTATGTATATATATATTTCCTTTAAATAATTATGGCAATTGTATTTTTTTAGCATTTCCTTTTCAAATAATCCTTCATTTGCATCTTTATTTATTTCATTTAATTTTTCATCTACATTTTTATATACTTCACATTTTTCTATATCCAGCTCTTTATTTTTCATAAATATACAAAAAATAAAATAAAGATAATGCACCTTGATCTCTTTTTCCCATTTGTAAGGCCAATTTCATTAGTTATAAAAAAGTGCTTTAAATTCATATTTATAACGGATTCGGCGAAAGAAAATCATCACTTTCCCAATTATTAATTATTTTTAATTAATTAATAATTATTTTTAATTAATAATTGGAAAAGATAGATTAAATATTGCTTAATAATATTATTTTATTTTTATTTTAAATTTTTAATTTTAATTAACTCTTTCAATAATATGTTTATTTATGTTAATCATATATGTTTTACATTTAATTTGAAATATTTAATAAAGTAATTGTTTACAAGCCTACACAATTGTTACAATTTAGGCCTTGATTAGGTGCTAATTATTTTATCTAATTCAAATATTTATTTTAATTTCCGTTATTTTTAATTTTGTTGTTTATTTATTTAACAATATATTAATATTTATTTAAACTAAATTGATAGAAAAAATTTTTCAATACTAGGTGTTATTTTCAGAAGGCCTGTATTGGAAAGACAATTAGAAGACTTTCTAGCTTTTCTATGCCGTATTAATTTAGTATATAATTTCATGTTTCATCCAATTTTTCCTTTCTAATATTAGTTTATATCGGATTCGAATACATTACTAGAATAAATATGGCACTAATAATTTTGACGAGACTAAATGAAAACAAAATTTAGATTTTTATTATTCACACACAATTGACATTATCTGTTTATTTAGGTTGTAGAACTTTTATATCGAATTCGAATACATTACTCGAATAAATATGGCACTAATAATTTTGAAGAGACTAAATGAAAACAAAATTTAGATTTTTATTATTCACACACAATTGACATTATCTGTTTATTTAGGTCGTAGAACTTTTATATCGAATTCGAATACATTACTAGAATAAATATGGCACTAATAATTTTGAAGAGACTAAATGAAAACAAAATTTAGATTTTTATTATTCACACACAATTGACATTATCTGTTTATTTAGGTTGTAGAACTTTTATATCGAATTCGAATACATTACTAGAATAAATATGGCACTAATAATTTTGACGAGACTAAATGAAAACAAAATTTAGATTTTTATTATTCACACACAATTGACATTATCTGTTTATTTAGGTCGTAGAACTTTTATATCGAATTCGAATACATTACTAGAATAAATATGGCACTAATAATTTTGAAGAGACTAAATGAAAACAAAATTTAGATTTTTATTATTCACACACAATTGACATTATCTGTTTATTTAGGTCGTAGAACTTTTATAGCGAATTCGAATACATTACTAGAATAAATATGGCACTAATAATTTTGACGAGACTAAATGAAAACAAAATTTAGATTTTTATTATTCACACACAATTGACATTATCTGTTTATTTAGGTCGTAGAACTTTTATATCGAATTCGAATACATTACTAGAATAAATATGGCACTAATAATTTTGAAGAGACTAAATGAAAACAAAATTTAGATTTTTATTATTCACACACAATTGACATTATCTGTTTATTTAGGTCGTAGAACTTTTATATCGAATTCGAATACATTACTAGAATAAATATGGCACTAATAATTTTGAAGAGACTAAATGAAAACAAAATTTAGATTTTTATTATTCACACACAATTGACATTATCTGTTTATTTAGGTCGTAGAACTTTTATATCGAATTCGAATACATTACTAGAATAAATATGGCACTAATAATTTTGAAGAGACTAAATGAAAACAAAATTTAGATTTTTATTATTCACACACAATTGACATTATCTGTTTATTTAGGTCGTAGAACTTTTATATCGAATTCGAATACATTACTAGAATAAATATGGCACTAATAATTTTGAAGAGACTAAATGAAAACAAAATTTAGATTTTTATTATTCACACACAATTGACATTATCTGTTTATTTAGGTCGTAGAACTTTTATATCGAATTCGAATACATTACTAGAATAAATATGGCACTAATAATTTTGACGAGACTAAATGAAAACAAAATTTAGATTTTTATTATTCACACACAATTGACATTATCTGTTTATTTAGGTCGTAGAACTTTTATATCGAATTCGAATACATTACTAGAATAAATATGGCACTAATAATTTTGAAGAGACTAAATGAAAACAAAATTTAGATTTTTATTATTCACACACAATTGACATTATCTGTTTATTTAGGTCGTAGAACTTTTATATCGAATTCGAATACATTACTAGAATAAATATGGCACTAATAATTTTGACGAGACTAAATGAAAACAAAATTTAGATTTTTATTATTCACACACAATTGACATTATCTGTTTATTTAGGTCGTAGAACTTTTATATCGAATTCGAATACATTACTAGAATAAATATGGCACTAATAATTTTGACGAGACTAAATGAAAACAAAATTTAGATTTTTATTATTCACACACAATTGACATTATCTGTTTATTTAGGTCGTAGAACTTTTATATCGAATTCGAATACATTACTAGAATAAATATGGCACTAATAATTTTGAAGAGACTAAATGAAAACAAAATTTAGATTTTTATTATTCACACACAATTGACATTATCTGTTTATTTAGGTCGTAGAACTTTTATATCGAATTCGAATACATTACTAGAATAAATATGGCACTAATAATTTTGAAGAGACTAAATGAAAACAAAATTTAGATTTTTATTATTCACACACAATTGACATTATCTGTTTATTTAGGTCGTAGAACTTTTATATCGAATTCGAATACATTACTAGAATAAATATGGCACTAATAATTTTGAAGAGACTAAATGAAAACAAAATTTAGATTTTTATTATTCACACACAATTGACATTATCTGTTTATTTAGGTCGTAGAACTTTTATATCGAATTCGAATACATTACTAGAATAAATATGGCACTAATAATTTTGAAGAGACTAAATGAAAACAAAATTTAGATTTTTATTATTCACACACAATTGACATTATCTGTTTATTTAGGTCGTAGAACTTTTATATCGAATTCGAATACATTACTAGAATAAATATGGCACTAATAATTTTGAAGAGACTAAATGAAAACAAAATTTAGATTTTTATTATTCACACACAATTGACATTATCTGTTTATTTAGGTCGTAGAACTTTTATATCGAATTCGAATACATTACTAGAATAAATATGGCACTAATAATTTTGAAGAGACTAAATGAAAACAAAATTTAGATTTTTATTATTCACACACAATTGACATTATCTGTTTATTTAGGTCGTAGAACTTTTATATCGAATTCGAATACATTACTAGAATAAATATGGCACTAATAATTTTGAAGAGACTAAATGAAAACAAAATTTAGATTTTTATTATTCACACACAATTGACATTATCTGTTTATTTAGGTCGTAGAACTTTTATATCGAATTCGAATACATTACTAGAATAAATATGGCACTAATAATTTTGAAGAGACTAAATGAAAACAAAATTTAGATTTTTATTATTCACACACAATTGACATTATCTGTTTATTTAGGTCGTAGAACTTTTATATCGAATTCGAATACATTACTAGAATAAATATGGCACTAATAATTTTGACGAGACTAAATGAAAACAAAATTTAGATTTTTATTATTCACACACAATTGACATTATCTGTTTATTTAGGTCGTAGAACTTTTATATCGAATTCGAATACATTACTAGAATAAATATGGCACTAATAATTTTGAAGAGACTAAATGAAAACAAAATTTAGATTTTTATTATTCACACACAATTGACATTATCTGTTTATTTAGGTCGTAGAACTTTTATATCGAATTCGAATACATTACTAGAATAAATATGGCACTAATAATTTTGACGAGACTAAATGAAAACAAAATTTAGATTTTTATTATTCACACACAATTGACATTATCTGTTTATTTAGGTCGTAGAACTTTTATATCGAATTCGAATACATTACTAGAATAAATATGGCACTAATAATTTTGAAGAGACTAAATGAAAACAAAATTTAGATTTTTATTATTCACACACAATTGACATTATCTGTTTATTTAGGTCGTAGAACTTTTATATCGAATTCGAATACATTACTAGAATAAATATGGCACTAATAATTTTGAAGAGACTAAATGAAAACAAAATTTAGATTTTTATTATTCACACACAAATGACATTATCTGTTTATTTAGGTCGTAGAACTTTTATATCGAATTCGAATACATTACTAGAATAAATATGGCACTAATAATTTTGAAGAGACTAAATGAAAACAAAATTTAGATTTTTATTATTCACACACAATTGACATTATCTGTTTATTTAGGTCGTAGAACTTTTATATCGAATTCGAATACATTACTAGAATAAATATGGCACTAATAATTTTGAAGAGACTAAATGAAAACAAAATTTAGATTTTTATTATTCACACACAATTGACATTATCTGTTTATTTATGTCGTAGAACTTTTATATCGAATTCGAATACATTACTAGAATAAATATGGCACTAATAATTTTGAAGAGACTAAATGAAAACAAAATTTAGATTTTTATTATTCACACACAATTGACATTATCTGTTTATTTAGGTCGTAGAACTTTTATATCGAATTCGAATACATTACTAGAATAAATATGGCACTAATAATTTTGACGAGACTAAATGAAAACAAAATTTAGATTTTTATTATTCACACACAATTGACATTATCTGTTTATTTAGGTCGTAGAACTTTTATATCGAATTCGAATACATTACTAGAATAAATATGGCACTAATAATTTTGAAGAGACTAAATGAAAACAAAATTTAGATTTTTATTATTCACACACAATTGACATTATCTGTTTATTTAGGTCGTAGAACTTTTATATCGAATTCGAATACATTACTAGAATAAATATGGCACTAATAATTTTGAAGAGACTAAATGAAAACAAAATTTAGATTTTTATTATTCACACACAATTGACATTATCTGTTTATTTAGGTCGTAGAACTTTTATATCGAATTCGAATACATTACTAGAATAAATATGGCACTAATAATTTTGACGAGACTAAATGAAAACAAAATTTAGATTTTTATTATTCACACACAATTGACATTATCTGTTTATTTAGGTCGTAGAACTTTTATATCGAATTCGAATACATTACTAGAATAAATATGGCACTAATAATTTTGAAGAGACTAAATGAAAACAAAATTTAGATTTTTATTATTCACACACAATTGACATTATCTGTTTATTTAGGTCGTAGAACTTTTATATCGAATTCGAATACATTACTAGAATAAATATGGCACTAATAATTTTGACGAGACTAAATGAAAACAAAATTTAGATTTTTATTATTCACACACAATTGACATTATCTGTTTATTTAGGTCGTAGAACTTTTATATCGAATTCGAATACATTACTAGAATAAATATGGCACTAATAATTTTGAAGAGACTAAATGAAAACAAAATTTAGATTTTTATTATTCACACACAATTGACATTATCTGTTTATTTAGGTCGTAGAACTTTTATATCGAATTCGAATACATTACTAGAATAAATATGGCACTAATAATTTTGAAGAGACTAAATGAAAACAAAATTTAGATTTTTATTATTCACACACAATTGACATTATCTGTTTATTTAGGTCGTAGAACTTTTATATCGAATTCGAATACATTACTAGAATAAATATGGCACTAATAATTTTGACGAGACTAAATGAAAAGAAAATTTAGATTTTTATTATTCACACACAATTGACATTATCTGTTTATTTAGGTCGTAGAACTTTTATATCGAATTCGAATACATTACTAGAATAAATATGGCACTAATAATTTTGAAGAGACTAAATGAAAACAAAATTTAGATTTTTATTATTCACACACAATTGACATTATCTGTTTATTTAGGTCGTAGAACTTTTATATCGAATTCGAATACATTACTAGAATAAATATGGCACTAATAATTTTGACGAGACTAAATGAAAACAAAATTTAGATTTTTATTATTCACACACAATTGACATTATCTGTTTATTTAGGTCGTAGAACTTTTATATCGAATTCGAATACATTACTAGAATAAATATGGCACTAATAATTTTGAAGAGACTAAATGAAAACAAAATTTAGATTTTTATTATTCACACACAATTGACATTATCTGTTTATTTAGGTCGTAGAACTTTTATATCGAATTCGAATACATTACTAGAATAAATATGGCACTAATAATTTTGAAGAGACTAAATGAAAACAAAATTTAGATTTTTATTATTCACACACAATTGACATTATCTGTTTATTTAGGTCGTAGAACTTTTATATCGAATTCGAATACATTACTAGAATAAATATGGCACTAATAATTTTGAAGAGACTAAATGAAAACAAAATTTAGATTTTTATTATTCACACACAATTGACATTATCTGTTTATTTAGGTCGTAGAACTTTTATATCGAATTCGAATACATTACTAGAATAAATATGGCACTAATAATTTTGAAGAGACTAAATGAAAACAAAATTTAGATTTTTATTATTCACACACAATTGACATTATCTGTTTATTTAGGTCGTAGAACTTTTATATCGAATTCGAATACATTACTAGAATAAATATGGCACTAATAATTTTGAAGAGACTAAATGAAAACAAAATTTAGATTTTTATTATTCACACACAATTGACATTATCTGTTTATTTAGGTCGTAGAACTTTTATATCGAATTCGAATACATTACTAGAATAAATATGGCACTAATAATTTTGAAGAGACTAAATGAAAACAAAATTTAGATTTTTATTATTCACACACAATTGACATTATCTGTTTATTTAGGTCGTAGAACTTTTATATCGAATTCGAATACATTACTAGAATAAATATGGCACTAATAATTTTGAAGAGACTAAATGAAAACAAAATTTAGATTTTTATTATTCACACACAATTGACATTATCTGTTTATTTAGGTCGTAGAACTTTTATATCGAATTCGAATACATTACTAGAATAAATATGGCACTAATAATTTTGAAGAGACTAAATGAAAACAAAATTTAGATTTTTATTATTCACACACAATTGACATTATCTGTTTATTTAGGTCGTAGAACTTTTATATCGAATTCGAATACATTACTAGAATAAATATGGCACTAATAATTTTGAAGAGACTAAATGAAAACAAAATTTAGATTTTTATTATTCACACACAATTGACATTATCTGTTTATTTAGGTCGTAGAACTTTTATATCGAATTCGAATACATTACTAGAATAAATATGGCACTAATAATTTTGAAGAGACTAAATGAAAACAAAATTTAGATTTTTATTATTCACACACAATTGACATTATCTGTTTATTTAGGTCGTAGAACTTTATATCGAATTCGAATACATTACTAGAATAAATATGGCACTAATAATTTTGAAGAGACTAAATGAAAACAAAATTTAGATTTTTATTATTCACACACAATTGACATTATCTGTTTATTTAGGTCGTAGAACTTTTATATCGAATTCGAATACATTACTAGAATAAATATGGCACTAATAATTTTGACGAGACTAAATGAAAACAAAATTTAGATTTTTATTATTCACACACAATTGACATTATCTGTTTATTTAGGTCGTAGAACTTTTATATCGAATTCGAATACATTACTAGAATAAATATGGCACTAATAATTTTGAAGAGACTAAATGAAAACAAAATTTAGATTTTTATTATTCACACACAATTGACATTATCTGTTTATTTAGGTCGTAGAACTTTTATATCGAATTCGAATACATTACTAGAATAAATATGGCACTAATAATTTTGAAGAGACTAAATGAAAACAAAATTTAGATTTTTATTATTCACACACAATTGACATTATCTGTTTATTTAGGTCGTAGAACTTTTATATCGAATTCGAATACATTACTAGAATAAATATGGCACTAATAATTTTGACGAGACTAAATGAAAAGAAAATTTAGATTTTTATTATTCACACACAATTGACATTATCTGTTTATTTAGGTCGTAGAACTTTTATAGCGAATTCGAATACATTACTAGAATAAATATGGCACTAATAATTTTGAAGAGACTAAATGAAAACAAAATTTAGATTTTTATTATTCACACACAATTGACATTATCTGTTTATTTAGGTCGTAGAACTTTTATATCGAATTCGTATACATTACTAGAATAAATATGGCACTAATAATTTTGAAGAGACTAAATGAAAACAAAATTTAGATTTTTATTATTCACACACAATTGACATTATCTGTTTATTTAGGTCGTAGAACTTTTATATCGAATTCGAATACATTACTAGAATAAATATGGCACTAATAATTTTGAAGAGACTAAATGAAAACAAAATTTAGATTTTTATTATTCACACACAATTGACATTATCTGTTTATTTAGGTCGTAGAACTTTTATATCGAATTCGAATACATTACTAGAATAAATATGGCACTAATAATTTTGAAGAGACTAAATGAAAACAAAATTTAGATTTTTATTATTCACACACAATTGACATTATCTGTTTATTTAGGTCGTAGAACTTTTATATCGAATTCGAATACATTACTAGAATAAATATGGCACTAATAATTTTGACGAGACTAAATGAAAACAAAATTTAGATTTTTATTATTCACACACAATTGACATTATCTGTTTATTTAGGTCGTAGAACTTTTATATCGAATTCGAATACATTACTAGAATAAATATGGCACTAATAATTTTGAAGAGACTAAATGAAAACAAAATTTAGATTTTTATTATTCACACACAATTGACATTATCTGTTTATTTAGGTCGTAGAACTTTTATAGCGAATTCGAATACATTACTAGAATAAATATGGCACTAATAATTTTGACGAGACTAAATGAAAACAAAATTTAGATTTTTATTATTCACACACAATTGACATTATCTGTTTATTTAGGTCGTAGAACTTTTATATCGAATTCGAATACATTACTAGAATAAATATGGCACTAATAATTTTGAAGAGACTAAATGAAAACAAAATTTAGATTTTTATTATTCACACACAATTGACATTATCTGTTTATTTAGGTCGTAGAACTTTTATATCGAATTCGAATACATTACTAGAATAAATATGGCACTAATAATTTTGAAGAGACTAAATGAAAACAAAATTTAGATTTTTATTATTCACACACAATTGACATTATCTGTTTATTTAGGTCGTAGAACTTTTATATCGAATTCGAATACATTACTAGAATAAATATGGCACTAATAATTTTGAAGAGACTAAATGAAAACAAAATTTAGATTTTTATTATTCACACACAATTGACATTATCTGTTTATTTAGGTCGTAGAACTTTTATATCGAATTCGAATACATTACTAGAATAAATATGGCACTAATAATTTTGAAGAGACTAAATGAAAACAAAATTTAGATTTTTATTATTCACACACAATTAACATTATTTGTTTATTTAGGTCGTAGAACTTTTATATCGAATTCGAATACATTACTAGAATAAATATGGCACTAATAATTTTGAAGAGACTAAATGAAAACAAAATTTAGATTTTTATTATTCACACACAATTGACATTATCTGTTTATTTAGGTCGTAGAACTTTTATATCGAATTCGAATACATTACTAGAATAAATATGGCACTAATAATTTTGAAGAGACTAAATGAAAACAAAATTTAGATTTTTATTATTCACACACAATTGACATTATCTGTTTATTTAGGTCGTAGAACTTTTATATCGAATTCGAATACATTACTAGAATAAATATGGCACTAATAATTTTGAAGAGACTAAATGAAAACAAAATTTAGATTTTTATTATTCACACACAATTGACATTATCTGTTTATTTAGGTCGTAGAACTTTTATATCGAATTCGAATACATTACTAGAATAAATATGGCACTAATAATTTTGAAGAGACTAAATGAAAACAAAATTTAGATTTTTATTATTCACACACAATTGACATTATCTGTTTATTTAGGTCGTAGAACTTTTATATCGAATTCGAATACATTACTAGAATAAATATGGCACTAATAATTTTGACGAGACTAAATGAAAACAAAATTTAGATTTTTATTATTCACACACAATTGACATTATCTGTTTATTTAGGTCGTAGAACTTTTATATCGAATTCGAATACATTACTAGAATAAATATGGCACTAATAATTTTGAAGAGACTAAATGAAAACAAAATTTAGATTTTTATTATTCACACACAATTAACATTATCTGTTTATTTAGGTCGTAGAACTTTTATATCGAATTCGAATACATTACTAGAATAAATATGGCACTAATAATTTTGACGAGACTAAATGAAAACAAAATTTAGATTTTTATTATTCACACACAATTGACATTATCTGTTTATTTAGGTCGTAGAACTTTTATATCGAATTCGAATACATTACTAGAATAAATATGGCACTAATAATTTTGACGAGACTAAATGAAAACAAAATTTAGATTTTTATTATTCACACACAATTGACATTATCTGTTTATTTAGGTCGTAGAACTTTTATATCGAATTCGAATACATTACTAGAATAAATATGGCACTAATAATTTTGAAGAGACTAAATGAAAACAAAATTTAGATTTTTATTATTCACACACAATTGACATTATCTGTTTATTTAGGTCGTAGAACTTTTATATCGAATTCGAATACATTACTAGAATAAATATGGCACTAATAATTTTGACGAGACTAAATGAAAACAAAATTTAGATTTTTATTATTCACACACAATTGACATTATCTGTTTATTTAGGTCGTAGAACTTTTATATCGAATTCGAATACATTACTAGAATAAATATGGCACTAATAATTTTGAAGAGACTAAATGAAAACAAAATTTAGATTTTTATTATTCACACACAATTGACATTATCTGTTTATTTAGGTCGTAGAACTTTTATATCGAATTCGAATACATTACTAGAATAAATATGGCACTAATAATTTTGAAGAGACTAAATGAAAACAAAATTTAGATTTTTATTATTCACACACAATTGACATTATCTGTTTATTTAGGTCGTAGAACTTTTATATCGAATTCGAATACATTACTAGAATAAATATGGCACTAATAATTTTGAAGAGACTAAATGAAAACAAAATTTAGATTTTTATTATTCACACACAATTGACATTATCTGTTTATTTAGGTCGTAGAACTTTTATATCGAATTCGAATACATTACTAGAATAAATATGGCACTAATAATTTTGAAGAGACTAAATGAAAACAAAATTTAGATTTTTATTATTCACACACAATTGACATTATCTGTTTATTTAGGTCGTAGAACTTTTATATCGAATTCGAATACATTACTAGAATAAATATGGCACTAATAATTTTGAAGAGACTAAATGAAAACAAAATTTAGATTTTTATTATTCACACACAATTGACATTATCTGTTTATTTAGGTCGTAGAACTTTTATATCGAATTCGAATACATTACTAGAATAAATATGGCACTAATAATTTTGAAGAGACTAAATGAAAACAAAATTTAGATTTTTATTATTCACACACAATTGACATTATCTGTTTATTTAGGTCGTAGAACTTTTATATCGAATTCGAATACATTACTAGAATAAATATGGCACTAATAATTTTGAAGAGACTAAATGAAAACAAAATTTAGATTTTTATTATTCACACACAATTGACATTATCTGTTTATTTAGGTCGTAGAACTTTTATATCGAATTCGAATACATTACTAGAATAAATATGGCACTAATAATTTTGAAGAGACTAAATGAAAACAAAATTTAGATTTTTATTATTCACACACAATTGACATTATCTGTTTATTTAGGTCGTAGAACTTTTATATCGAATTCGAATACATTACTAGAATAAATATGGCACTAATAATTTTGAAGAGACTAAATGAAAACAAAATTTAGATTTTTATTATTCACACACAATTGACATTATCTGTTTATTTAGGTCGTAGAACTTTTATATCGAATTCGAATACATTACTAGAATAAATATGGCACTAATAATTTTGAAGAGACTAAATGAAAACAAAATTTAGATTTTTATTATTCACACACAATTGACATTATCTGTTTATTTAGGTCGTAGAACTTTTATATCGAATTCGAATACATTACTAGAATAAATATGGCACTAATAATTTTGAAGAGACTAAATGAAAACAAAATTTAGATTTTTATTATTCACACACAATTGACATTATCTGTTTATTTAGGTCGTAGAACTTTTATATCGAATTCGTATACATTACTAGAATAAATATGGCACTAATAATTTTGAAGAGACTAAATGAAAACAAAATTTAGATTTTTATTATTCACACACAATTGACATTATCTGTTTATTTAGGTCGTAGAACTTTTATATCGAATTCGAATACATTACTAGAATAAATATGGCACTAATAATTTTGAAGAGACTAAATGAAAACAAAATTTAGATTTTTATTATTCACACACAATTGACATTATCTGTTTATTTAGGTCGTAGAACTTTTATATCGAATTCGAATACATTACTAGAATAAATATGGCACTAATAATTTTGAAGAGACTAAATGAAAACAAAATTTAGATTTTTATTATTCACACACAATTGACATTATCTGTTTATTTAGGTCGTAGAACTTTTATATCGAATTCGAATACATTACTAGAATAAATATGGCACTAATAATTTTGAAGAGACAAAATGAAAACAAAATTTAGATTTTTATTATTCACACACAATTGACATTATCTGTTTATTTAGGTCGTAGAACTTTTATATCGAATTCGAATACATTACTAGAATAAATATGGCACTAATAATTTTGAAGAGACTAAATGAAAACAAAATTTAGATTTTTATTATTCACACACAATTGACATTATCTGTTTATTTAGGTCGTAGAACTTTTATATCGAATTCGAATACATTACTAGAATAAATATGGCACTAATAATTTTGAAGAGACTAAATGAAAACAAAATTTAGATTTTTATTATTCACACACAATTGACATTATCTGTTTATTTAGGTCGTAGAACTTTTATATCGAATTCGAATACATTACTAGAATAAATATGGCACTAATAATTTTGAAGAGACTAAATGAAAACAAAATTTAGATTTTTATTATTCACACACAATTGACATTATCTGTTTATTTAGGTCGTAGAACTTTTATATCGAATTCGAATACATTACTAGAATAAATATGGCACTAATAATTTTGAAGAGACTAAATGAAAACAAAATTTAGATTTTTATTATTCACACACAATTGACATTATCTGTTTATTTAGGTCGTAGAACTTTTATATCGAATTCGAATACATTACTAGAATAAATATGGCACTAATAATTTTGAAGAGACTAAATGAAAACAAAATTTAGATTTTTATTATTCACACACAATTGACATTATCTGTTTATTTAGGTCGTAGAACTTTTATATCGAATTCGAATACATTACTAGAATAAATATGGCACTAATAATTTTGAAGAGACTAAATGAAAACAAAATTTAGATTTTTATTATTCACAAACAATTGACATTATCTGTTTATTTAGGTCGTAGAACTTTTATATCGAATTCGAATACATTACTAGAATAAATATGGCACTAATAATTTTGAAGAGACTAAATGAAAACAAAATTTAGATTTTTATTATTCACACACAATTGACATTATCTGTTTATTTAGGTCGTAGAACTTTTATATCGAATTCGAATACATTACTAGAATAAATATGGCACTAATAATTTTGAAGAGACTAAATGAAAACAAAATTTAGATTTTTATTATTCACACACAATTGACATTATCTGTTTATTTAGGTCGTAGAACTTTTATATCGAATTCGAATACATTACTAGAATAAATATGGCACTAATAATTTTGAAGAGACTAAATGAAAACAAAATTTAGATTTTTATTATTCACACACAATTGACATTATCTGTTTATTTAGGTCGTAGAACTTTTATATCGAATTCGAATACATTACTAGAATAAATATGGCACTAATAATTTTGAAGAGACTAAATGAAAACAAAATTTAGATTTTTATTATTCACACACAATTGACATTATCTGTTTATTTAGGTCGTAGAACTTTTATATCGAATTCGAATACATTACTAGAATAAATATGGCACTAATAATTTTGAAGAGACTAAATGAAAACAAAATTTAGATTTTTATTATTCACACACAATTGACATTATCTGTTTATTTAGGTCGTAGAACTTTTATATCGAATTCGAATACATTACTAGAATAAATATGGCACTAATAATTTTGAAGAGACTAAATGAAAACAAAATTTAGATTTTTATTATTCACACACAATTGACATTATCTGTTTATTTAGGTCGTAGAACTTTTATATCGAATTCGAATACATTACTAGAATAAATATGGCACTAATAATTTTGAAGAGACAAAATGAAAACAAAATTTAGATTTTTATTATTCACACACAATTGACATTATCTGTTTATTTAGGTCGTAGAACTTTTATATCGAATTCGAATACATTACTAGAATAAATATGGCACTAATAATTTTGAAGAGACTAAATGAAAACAAAATTTAGATTTTTATTATTCACACACAATTGACATTATCTGTTTATTTAGGTCGTAGAACTTTTATATCGAATTCGAATACATTACTAGAATAAATATGGCACTAATAATTTTGAAGAGACTAAATGAAAACAAAATTTAGATTTTTATTATTCACACACAATTGACATTATCTGTTTATTTAGGTCGTAGAACTTTTATATCGAATTCGAATACATTACTAGAATAAATATGGCACTAATAATTTTGAAGAGACTAAATGAAAACAAAATTTAGATTTTTATTATTCACACACAATTGACATTATCTGTTTATTTAGGTCGTAGAACTTTTATATCGAATTCGAATACATTACTAGAATAAATATGGCACTAATAATTTTGAAGAGACTAAATGAAAACAAAATTTAGATTTTTATTATTCACACACAATTGACATTATCTGTTTATTTAGGTCGTAGAACTTTTATATCGAATTCGAATACATTACTAGAATAAATATGGCACTAATAATTTTGAAGAGACTAAATGAAAACAAAATTTAGATTTTTATTATTCACACACAATTGACATTATCTGTTTATTTAGGTCGTAGAACTTTTATATCGAATTCGAATACATTACTAGAATAAATATGGCACTAATAATTTTGAAGAGACTAAATGAAAACAAAATTTAGATTTTTATTATTCACACACAATTGACATTATCTGTTTATTTAGGTCGTAGAACTTTTATATCGAATTCGAATACATTACTAGAATAAATATGGCACTAATAATTTTGAAGAGACTAAATGAAAACAAAATTTAGATTTTTATTATTCACACACAATTGACATTATCTGTTTATTTAGGTCGTAGAACTTTTATATCGAATTCGAATACATTACTAGAATAAATATGGCACTAATAATTTTGAAGAGACTAAATGAAAACAAAATTTAGATTTTTATTATTCACACACAATTGACATTATCTGTTTATTTAGGTCGTAGAACTTTTATATCGAATTCGAATACATTACTAGAATAAATATGGCACTAATAATTTTGAAGAGACTAAATGAAAACAAAATTTAGATTTTTATTATTCACACACAATTGACATTATCTGTTTATTTAGGTCGTAGAACTTTTATATCGAATTCGAATACATTACTAGAATAAATATGGCACTAATAATTTTGAAGAGACTAAATGAAAACAAAATTTAGATTTTTATTATTCACACACAATTGACATTATCTGTTTATTTAGGTCGTAGAACTTTTATATCGAATTCGAATACATTACTAGAATAAATATGGCACTAATAATTTTGAAGAGACTAAATGAAAACAAAATTTAGATTTTTATTATTCACACACAATTGACATTATCTGTTTATTTAGGTCGTAGAACTTTTATATCGAATTCGAATACATTACTAGAATAAATATGGCACTAATAATTTTGAAGAGACTAAATGAAAACAAAATTTAGATTTTTATTATTCACACACAATTGACATTATCTGTTTATTTAGGTCGTAGAACTTTTATATCGAATTCGTATACATTACTAGAATAAATATGGCACTAATAATTTTGAAGAGACTAAATGAAAACAAAATTTAGATTTTTATTATTCACACACAATTGACATTATCTGTTTATTTAGGTCGTAGAACTTTTATATCGAATTCGAATACATTACTAGAATAAATATGGCACTAATAATTTTGAAGAGACTAAATGAAAACAAAATTTAGATTTTTATTATTCACACACAATTGACATTATCTGTTTATTTAGGTCGTAGAACTTTTATATCGAATTCGAATACATTACTAGAATAAATATGGCACTAATAATTTTGAAGAGACTAAATGAAAACAAAATTTAGATTTTTATTATTCACACACAATTGACATTATCTGTTTATTTAGGTCGTAGAACTTTTATATCGAATTCGAATACATTACTAGAATAAATATGGCACTAATAATTTTGAAGAGACTAAATGAAAACAAAATTTAGATTTTTATTATTCACACACAATTGACATTATCTGTTTATTTAGGTCGTAGAACTTTTATATCGAATTCGAATACATTACTAGAATAAATATGGCACTAATAATTTTGAAGAGACTAAATGAAAACAAAATTTAGATTTTTATTATTCACACACAATTGACATTATCTGTTTATTTAGGTCGTAGAACTTTTATATCGAATTCGAATACATTACTAGAATAAATATGGCACTAATAATTTTGAAGAGACTAAATGAAAACAAAATTTAGATTTTTATTATTCACACACAATTGACATTATCTGTTTATTTAGGTCGTAGAACTTTTATATCGAATTCGAATACATTACTAGAATAAATATGGCACTAATAATTTTGAAGAGACTAAATGAAAACAAAATTTAGATTTTTATTATTCACACACAATTGACATTATCTGTTTATTTAGGTCGTAGAACTTTTATATCGAATTCGAATACATTACTAGAATAAATATGGCACTAATAATTTTGAAGAGACTAAATGAAAACAAAATTTAGATTTTTATTATTCACACACAATTGACATTATCTGTTTATTTAGGTCGTAGAACTTTTATATCGAATTCGAATACATTACTAGAATAAATATGGCACTAATAATTTTGAAGAGACTAAATGAAAACAAAATTTAGATTTTTATTATTCACACACAATTGACATTATCTGTTTATTTAGGTCGTAGAACTTTTATATCGAATTCGAATACATTACTAGAATAAATATGGCACTAATAATTTTGAAGAGACTAAATGAAAACAAAATTTAGATTTTTATTATTCACACACAATTGACATTATCTGTTTATTTAGGTCGTAGAACTTTTATATCGAATTCGAATACATTACTAGAATAAATATGGCACTAATAATTTTGAAGAGACTAAATGAAAACAAAATTTAGATTTTTATTATTCACACACAATTGACATTATCTGTTTATTTAGGTCGTAGAACTTTTATATCGAATTCGTATACATTACTAGAATAAATATGGCACTAATAATTTTGAAGAGACTAAATGAAAACAAAATTTAGATTTTTATTATTCACACACAATTGACATTATCTGTTTATTTAGGTCGTAGAACTTTTATATCGAATTCGAATACATTACTAGAATAAATATGGCACTAATAATTTTGAAGAGACTAAATGAAAACAAAATTTAGATTTTTATTATTCACACACAATTGACATTATCTGTTTATTTAGGTCGTAGAACTTTTATATCGAATTCGAATACATTACTAGAATAAATATGGCACTAATAATTTTGAAGAGACTAAATGAAAACAAAATTTAGATTTTTATTATTCACACACAATTGACATTATCTGTTTATTTAGGTCGTAGAACTTTTATATCGAATTCGAATACATTACTAGAATAAATATGGCACTAATAATTTTGAAGAGACTAAATGAAAACAAAATTTAGATTTTTATTATTCACACACAATTGACATTATCTGTTTATTTAGGTCGTAGAACTTTTATATCGAATTCGAATACATTACTAGAATAAATATGGCACTAATAATTTTGAAGAGACTAAATGAAAACAAAATTTAGATTTTTATTATTCACACACAATTGACATTATCTGTTTATTTAGGTCGTAGAACTTTATATCGAATTCGAATACATTACTAGAATAAATATGGCACTAATAATTTTGAAGAGACTAAATGAAAACAAAATTTAGATTTTTATTATTCACACACAATTGACATTATCTGTTTATTTAGGTCGTAGAACTTTTATATCGAATTCGAATACATTACTAGAATAAATATGGCACTAATAATTTTGAAGAGACTAAATGAAAACAAAATTTAGATTTTTATTATTCACACACAATTGACATTATCTGTTTATTTAGGTCGTAGAACTTTTATATCGAATTCGAATACATTTCTAGAATAAATATGGCACTAATAATTTTGAAGAGACTAAATGAAAACAAAATTTAGATTTTTATTATTCACACACAATTGACATTATCTGTTTATTTAGGTCGTAGAACTTTATATCGAATTCGAATACATTACTAGAATAAATATGGCACTAATAATTTTGAAGAGACTAAATGAAAACAAAATTTAGATTTTTATTATTCACACACAATTGACATTATCTGTTTATTTAGGTCGTAGAACTTTTATATCGAATTCGAATACATTACTAGAATAAATATGGCACTAATAATTTTGAAGAGACTAAATGAAAACAAAATTTAGATTTTTATTATTCACACACAATTGACATTATCTGTTTATTTAGGTCGTAGAACTTTTATATCGAATTCGAATACATTTCTAGAATAAATATGGCACTAATAATTTTGAAGAGACTAAATGAAAACAAAATTTAGATTTTTATTATTCACACACAATTGACATTATCTGTTTATTTAGGTCGTAGAACTTTATATCGAATTCGAATACATTACTAGAATAAATATGGCACTAATAATTTTGAAGAGACTAAATGAAAACAAAATTTAGATTTTTATTATTCACACACAATTGACATTATCTGTTTATTTAGGTCGTAGAACTTTTATATCGAATTCGAATACATTACTAGAATAAATATGGCACTAATAATTTTGACGAGACTAAATGAAAACAAAATTTAGATTTTTATTATTCACACACAATTGACATTATCTGTTTATTTAGGTCGTAGAACTTTTATATCGAATTCGAATACATTACTAGAATAAATATGGCACTAATAATTTTGAAGAGACTAAATGAAAACAAAATTTAGATTTTTATTATTCACACACAATTGACATTATCTGTTTATTTAGGTCGTAGAACTTTTATATCGAATTCGAATACATTACTAGAATAAATATGGCACTAATAATTTTGAAGAGACTAAATGAAAACAAAATTTAGATTTTTATTATTCACACACAATTGACATTATCTGTTTATTTAGGTCGTAGAACTTTTATATCGAATTCGAATACATTACTAGAATAAATATGACACTAATAATTTTGAAGAGACTAAATGAAAACAAAATTTAGATTTTTATTATTCACACACAATTGACATTATCTGTTTATTTAGGTCGTAGAACTTTTATATCGAATTCGAATACATTACTAGAATAAATATGGCACTAATAATTTTGAAGAGACTAAATGAAAACAAAATTTAGATTTTTATTATTCACACACAATTGACATTATCTGTTTATTTAGGTCGTAGAACTTTTATATCGAATTCGTATACATTACTAGAATAAATATGGCACTAATAATTTTGAAGAGACTAAATGAAAACAAAATTTAGATTTTTATTATTCACACACAATTGACATTATCTGTTTATTTAGGTCGTAGAACTTTTATATCGAATTCGAATACATTACTAGAATAAATATGGCACTAATAATTTTGAAGAGACTAAATGAAAACAAAATTTAGATTTTTATTATTCACACACAATTGACATTATCTGTTTATTTAGGTCGTAGAACTTTTATATCGAATTCGAATACATTACTAGAATAAATATGGCACTAATAATTTTGAAGAGACTAAATGAAAACAAAATTTAGATTTTTATTATTCACACACAATTGACATTATCTGTTTATTTAGGTCGTAGAACTTTTATATCGAATTCGAATACATTACTAGAATAAATATGGCACTAATAATTTTGAAGAGACTAAATGAAAACAAAATTTAGATTTTTATTATTCACACACAATTGACATTATCTGTTTATTTAGGTCGTAGAACTTTTATATCGAATTCGAATACATTACTAGAATAAATATGGCACTAATAATTTTGAAGAGACTAAATGAAAACAAAATTTAGATTTTTATTATTCACACACAATTGACATTATCTGTTTATTTAGGTCGTAGAACTTTTATATCGAATTCGAATACATTACTAGAATAAATATGGCACTAATAATTTTGAAGAGACTAAATGAAAACAAAATTTAGATTTTTATTATTCACACACAATTGACATTATCTGTTTATTTAGGTCGTAGAACTTTTATATCGAATTCGAATACATTACTAGAATAAATATGGCACTAATAATTTTGAAGAGACTAAATGAAAACAAAATTTAGATTTTTATTATTCACACACAATTGACATTATCTGTTTATTTAGGTCGTAGAACTTTTATATCGAATTCGAATACATTACTAGAATAAATATGGCACTAATAATTTTGAAGAGACTAAATGAAAACAAAATTTAGATTTTTATTATTCACACACAATTGACATTATCTGTTTATTTAGGTCGTAGAACTTTTATATCGAATTCGAATACATTACTAGAATAAATATGGCACTAATAATTTTGAAGAGACTAAATGAAAACAAAATTTAGATTTTTATTATTCACACACAATTGACATTATCTGTTTATTTAGGTCGTAGAACTTTTATATCGAATTCGAATACATTACTAGAATAAATATGGCACTAATAATTTTGAAGAGACTAAATGAAAACAAAATTTAGATTTTTATTATTCACACACAATTGACATTATCTGTTTATTTAGGTCGTAGAACTTTTATATCGAATTCGAATACATTACTAGAATAAATATGGCACTAATAATTTTGAAGAGACTAAATGAAAACAAAATTTAGATTTTTATTATTCACACACAATTGACATTATCTGTTTATTTAGGTCGTAGAACTTTTATATCGAATTCGAATACATTACTAGAATAAATATGGCACTAATAATTTTGAAGAGACTAAATGAAAACAAAATTTAGATTTTTATTATTCACACACAATTGACATTATCTGTTTATTTAGGTCGTAGAACTTTTATATCGAATTCGAATACATTACTAGAATAAATATGGCACTAATAATTTTGAAGAGACTAAATGAAAACAAAATTTAGATTTTTATTATTCACACACAATTGACATTATCTGTTTATTTAGGTCGTAGAACTTTTATATCGAATTCGAATACATTACTAGAATAAATATGGCACTAATAATTTTGAAGAGACTAAATGAAAACAAAATTTAGATTTTTATTATTCACACACAATTGACATTATCTGTTTATTTAGGTCGTAGAACTTTTATATCGAATTCGAATACATTACTAGAATAAATATGGCACTAATAATTTTGAAGAGACTAAATGAAAACAAAATTTAGATTTTTATTATTCACACACAATTGACATTATCTGTTTATTTAGGTCGTAGAACTTTTATATCGAATTCGAATACATTACTAGAATAAATATGGCACTAATAATTTTGAAGAGACTAAATGAAAACAAAATTTAGATTTTTATTATTCACACACAATTGACATTATCTGTTTATTTAGGTCGTAGAACTTTTATATCGAATTCGTATACATTACTAGAATAAATATGGCACTAATAATTTTGAAGAGACTAAATGAAAACAAAATTTAGATTTTTATTATTCACACACAATTGACATTATCTGTTTATTTAGGTCGTAGAACTTTTATATCGAATTCGAATACATTACTAGAATAAATATGGCACTAATAATTTTGAAGAGACTAAATGAAAACAAAATTTAGATTTTTATTATTCACACACAATTGACATTATCTGTTTATTTAGGTCGTAGAACTTTTATATCGAATTCGAATACATTACTAGAATAAATATGGCACTAATAATTTTGAAGAGACTAAATGAAAACAAAATTTAGATTTTTATTATTCACACACAATTGACATTATCTGTTTATTTAGGTCGTAGAACTTTTATATCGAATTCGAATACATTACTAGAATAAATATGGCACTAATAATTTTGAAGAGACTAAATGAAAACAAAATTTAGATTTTTATTATTCACACACAATTGACATTATCTGTTTATTTAGGTCGTAGAACTTTTATATCGAATTCGAATACATTACTAGAATAAATATGGCACTAATAATTTTGAAGAGACTAAATGAAAACAAAATTTAGATTTTTATTATTCACACACAATTGACATTATCTGTTTATTTAGGTCGTAGAACTTTTATATCGAATTCGAATACATTACTAGAATAAATATGGCACTAATAATTTTGAAGAGACTAAATGAAAACAAAATTTAGATTTTTATTATTCACACACAATTGACATTATCTGTTTATTTAGGTCGTAGAACTTTTATATCGAATTCGAATACATTACTAGAATAAATATGGCACTAATAATTTTGAAGAGACTAAATGAAAACAAAATTTAGATTTTTATTATTCACACACAATTGACATTATCTGTTTATTTAGGTCGTAGAACTTTTATATCGAATTCGAATACATTACTAGAATAAATATGGCACTAATAATTTTGAAGAGACTAAATGAAAACAAAATTTAGATTTTTATTATTCACACACAATTGACATTATCTGTTTATTTAGGTCGTAGAACTTTTATATCGAATTCGAATACATTACTAGAATAAATATGGCACTAATAATTTTGAAGAGACTAAATGAAAACAAAATTTAGATTTTTATTATTCACACACAATTGACATTATCTGTTTATTTAGGTCGTAGAACTTTTATATCGAATTCGAATACATTACTAGAATAAATATGGCACTAATAATTTTGAAGAGACTAAATGAAAACAAAATTTAGATTTTTATTATTCACACACAATTGACATTATCTGTTTATTTAGGTCGTAGAACTTTTATATCGAATTCGAATACATTACTAGAATAAATATGGCACTAATAATTTTGAAGAGACTAAATGAAAACAAAATTTAGATTTTTATTATTCACACACAATTGACATTATCTGTTTATTTAGGTCGTAGAACTTTTATATCGAATTCGTATACATTACTAGAATAAATATGGCACTAATAATTTTGAAGAGACTAAATGAAAACAAAATTTAGATTTTTATTATTCACACACAATTGACATTATCTGTTTATTTAGGTCGTAGAACTTTTATATCGAATTCGAATACATTACTAGAATAAATATGGCACTAATAATTTTGAAGAGACTAAATGAAAACAAAATTTAGATTTTTATTATTCACACACAATTGACATTATCTGTTTATTTAGGTCGTAGAACTTTTATATCGAATTCGAATACATTACTAGAATAAATATGGCACTAATAATTTTGAAGAGACTAAATGAAAACAAAATTTAGATTTTTATTATTCACACACAATTGACATTATCTGTTTATTTAGGTCGTAGAACTTTTATATCGAATTCGAATACATTACTAGAATAAATATGGCACTAATAATTTTGAAGAGACTAAATGAAAACAAAATTTAGATTTTTATTATTCACACACAATTGACATTATCTGTTTATTTAGGTCGTAGAACTTTTATATCGAATTCGAATACATTACTAGAATAAATATGGCACTAATAATTTTGAAGAGACTAAATGAAAACAAAATTTAGATTTTTATTATTCACACACAATTGACATTATCTGTTTATTTAGGTCGTAGAACTTTATATCGAATTCGAATACATTACTAGAATAAATATGGCACTAATAATTTTGAAGAGACTAAATGAAAACAAAATTTAGATTTTTATTATTCACACACAATTGACATTATCTGTTTATTTAGGTCGTAGAACTTTTATATCGAATTCGAATACATTACTAGAATAAATATGGCACTAATAATTTTGAAGAGACTAAATGAAAACAAAATTTAGATTTTTATTATTCACACACAATTGACATTATCTGTTTATTTAGGTCGTAGAACTTTTATATCGAATTCGAATACATTTCTAGAATAAATATGGCACTAATAATTTTGAAGAGACTAAATGAAAACAAAATTTAGATTTTTATTATTCACACACAATTGACATTATCTGTTTATTTAGGTCGTAGAACTTTATATCGAATTCGAATACATTACTAGAATAAATATGGCACTAATAATTTTGAAGAGACTAAATGAAAACAAAATTTAGATTTTTATTATTCACACACAATTGACATTATCTGTTTATTTAGGTCGTAGAACTTTTATATCGAATTCGAATACATTACTAGAATAAATATGGCACTAATAATTTTGACGAGACTAAATGAAAACAAAATTTAGATTTTTATTATTCACACACAATTGACATTATCTGTTTATTTAGGTCGTAGAACTTTTATATCGAATTCGAATACATTACTAGAATAAATATGGCACTAATAATTTTGAAGAGACTAAATGAAAACAAAATTTAGATTTTTATTATTCACACACAATTGACATTATCTGTTTATTTAGGTCGTAGAACTTTTATATCGAATTCGAATACATTACTAGAATAAATATGGCACTAATAATTTTGAAGAGACTAAATGAAAACAAAATTTAGATTTTTATTATTCACACACAATTGACATTATCTGTTTATTTAGGTCGTAGAACTTTTATATCGAATTCGAATACATTACTAGAATAAATATGACACTAATAATTTTGAAGAGACTAAATGAAAACAAAATTTAGATTTTTATTATTCACACACAATTGACATTATCTGTTTATTTAGGTCGTAGAACTTTTATATCGAATTCGAATACATTACTAGAATAAATATGGCACTAATAATTTTGAAGAGACTAAATGAAAACAAAATTTAGATTTTTATTATTCACACACAATTGACATTATCTGTTTATTTAGGTCGTAGAACTTTTATATCGAATTCGTATACATTACTAGAATAAATATGGCACTAATAATTTTGAAGAGACTAAATGAAAACAAAATTTAGATTTTTATTATTCACACACAATTGACATTATCTGTTTATTTAGGTCGTAGAACTTTTATATCGAATTCGAATACATTACTAGAATAAATATGGCACTAATAATTTTGAAGAGACTAAATGAAAACAAAATTTAGATTTTTATTATTCACACACAATTGACATTATCTGTTTATTTAGGTCGTAGAACTTTTATATCGAATTCGAATACATTACTAGAATAAATATGGCACTAATAATTTTGAAGAGACTAAATGAAAACAAAATTTAGATTTTTATTATTCACACACAATTGACATTATCTGTTTATTTAGGTCGTAGAACTTTTATATCGAATTCGAATACATTACTAGAATAAATATGGCACTAATAATTTTGAAGAGACTAAATGAAAACAAAATTTAGATTTTTATTATTCACACACAATTGACATTATCTGTTTATTTAGGTCGTAGAACTTTTATATCGAATTCGAATACATTACTAGAATAAATATGGCACTAATAATTTTGAAGAGACTAAATGAAAACAAAATTTAGATTTTTATTATTCACACACAATTGACATTATCTGTTTATTTAGGTCGTAGAACTTTTATATCGAATTCGAATACATTACTAGAATAAATATGGCACTAATAATTTTGAAGAGACTAAATGAAAACAAAATTTAGATTTTTATTATTCACACACAATTGACATTATCTGTTTATTTAGGTCGTAGAACTTTTATATCGAATTCGTATACATTACTAGAATAAATATGGCACTAATAATTTTGAAGAGACTAAATGAAAACAAAATTTAGATTTTTATTATTCACACACAATTGACATTATCTGTTTATTTAGGTCGTAGAACTTTTATATCGAATTCGAATACATTACTAGAATAAATATGGCACTAATAATTTTGAAGAGACTAAATGAAAACAAAATTTAGATTTTTATTATTCACACACAATTGACATTATCTGTTTATTTAGGTCGTAGAACTTTTATATCGAATTCGAATACATTACTAGAATAAATATGGCACTAATAATTTTGAAGAGACTAAATGAAAACAAAATTTAGATTTTTATTATTCACACACAATTGACATTATCTGTTTATTTAGGTCGTAGAACTTTTATATCGAATTCGAATACATTACTAGAATAAATATGGCACTAATAATTTTGACGAGACTAAATGAAAACAAAATTTAGATTTTTATTATTCACACACAATTGACATTATCTGTTTATTTAGGTCGTAGAACTTTTATATCGAATTCGAATACATTACTAGAATAAATATGGCACTAATAATTTTGAAGAGACTAAATGAAAACAAAATTTAGATTTTTATTATTCACACACAATTGACATTATCTGTTTATTTAGGTCGTAGAACTTTTATAGCGAATTCGAATACATTACTAGAATAAATATGGCACTAATAATTTTGACGAGACTAAATGAAAACAAAATTTAGATTTTTATTATTCACACACAATTGACATTATCTGTTTATTTAGGTCGTAGAACTTTTATATCGAATTCGAATACATTACTAGAATAAATATGGCACTAATAATTTTGAAGAGACTAAATGAAAACAAAATTTAGATTTTTATTATTCACACACAATTGACATTATCTGTTTATTTAGGTCGTAGAACTTTTATATCGAATTCGAATACATTACTAGAATAAATATGGCACTAATAATTTTGAAGAGACTAAATGAAAACAAAATTTAGATTTTTATTATTCACACACAATTGACATTATCTGTTTATTTAGGTCGTAGAACTTTATATCGAATTCGAATACATTACTAGAATAAATATGGCACTAATAATTTTGAAGAGACTAAATGAAAACAAAATTTAGATTTTTATTATTCACACACAATTGACATTATCTGTTTATTTAGGTCGTAGAACTTTTATATCGAATTCGAATACATTACTAGAATAAATATGGCACTAATAATTTTGAAGAGACTAAATGAAAACAAAATTTAGATTTTTATTATTCACACACAATTGACATTATCTGTTTATTTAGGTCGTAGAACTTTTATATCGAATTCGAATACATTACTAGAATAAATATGGCACTAATAATTTTGAAGAGACTAAATGAAAACAAAATTTAGATTTTTATTATTCACACACAATTGACATTATCTGTTTATTTAGGTCGTAGAACTTTATATCGAATTCGAATACATTACTAGAATAAATATGGCACTAATAATTTTGAAGAGACTAAATGAAAACAAAATTTAGATTTTTATTATTCACACACAATTGACATTATCTGTTTATTTAGGTCGTAGAACTTTTATATCGAATTCGAATACATTACTAGAATAAATATGGCACTAATAATTTTGAAGAGACTAAATGAAAACAAAATTTAGATTTTTATTATTCACACACAATTGACATTATCTGTTTATTTAGGTCGTAGAACTTTTATATCGAATTCGAATACATTACTAGAATAAATATGGCACTAATAATTTTGAAGAGACTAAATGAAAACAAAATTTAGATTTTTATTATTCACACACAATTGACATTATCTGTTTATTTAGGTCGTAGAACTTTTATATCGAATTCGAATACATTACTAGAATAAATATGGCACTAATAATTTTGAAGAGACTAAATGAAAACAAAATTTAGATTTTTATTATTCACACACAATTGACATTATCTGTTTATTTAGGTCGTAGAACTTTTATATCGAATTCGAATACATTACTAGAATAAATATGGCACTAATAATTTTGAAGAGACTAAATGAAAACAAAATTTAGATTTTTATTATTCACACACAATTGACATTATCTGTTTATTTAGGTCGTAGAACTTTTATATCGAATTCGAATACATTACTAGAATAAATATGGCACTAATAATTTTGAAGAGACTAAATGAAAACAAAATTTAGATTTTTATTATTCACACACAATTGACATTATCTGTTTATTTAGGTCGTAGAACTTTTATATCGAATTCGAATACATTACTAGAATAAATATGGCACTAATAATTTTGAAGAGACTAAATGAAAACAAAATTTAGATTTTTATTATTCACACACAATTGACATTATCTGTTTATTTAGGTCGTAGAACTTTTATATCGAATTCGAATACATTACTAGAATAAATATGGCACTAATAATTTTGAAGAGACTAAATGAAAACAAAATTTAGATTTTTATTATTCACACACAATTGACATTATCTGTTTATTTAGGTCGTAGAACTTTATATCGAATTCGAATACATTACTAGAATAAATATGGCACTAATAATTTTGAAGAGACTAAATGAAAACAAAATTTAGATTTTTATTATTCACACACAATTGACATTATCTGTTTATTTAGGTCGTAGAACTTTTATATCGAATTCGAATACATTACTAGAATAAATATGGCACTAATAATTTTGAAGAGACTAAATGAAAACAAAATTTAGATTTTTATTATTCACACACAATTGACATTATCTGTTTATTTAGGTCGTAGAACTTTTATATCGAATTCGAATACATTACTAGAATAAATATGGCACTAATAATTTTGAAGAGACTAAATGAAAACAAAATTTAGATTTTTATTATTCACACACAATTGACATTATCTGTTTATTTAGGTCGTAGAACTTTATATCGAATTCGAATACATTACTAGAATAAATATGGCACTAATAATTTTGAAGAGACTAAATGAAAACAAAATTTAGATTTTTATTATTCACACACAATTGACATTATCTGTTTATTTAGGTCGTAGAACTTTTATATCGAATTCGAATACATTACTAGAATAAATATGGCACTAATAATTTTGAAGAGACTAAATGAAAACAAAATTTAGATTTTTATTATTCACACACAATTGACATTATCTGTTTATTTAGGTCGTAGAACTTTTATATCGAATTCGAATACATTACTAGAATAAATATGGCACTAATAATTTTGAAGAGACTAAATGAAAACAAAATTTAGATTTTTATTATTCACACACAATTGACATTATCTGTTTATTTAGGTCGTAGAACTTTTATATCGAATTCGAATACATTACTAGAATAAATATGGCACTAATAATTTTGAAGAGACTAAATGAAAACAAAATTTAGATTTTTATTATTCACACACAATTGACATTATCTGTTTATTTAGGTCGTAGAACTTTATATCGAATTCGAATACATTACTAGAATAAATATGGCACTAATAATTTTGAAGAGACTAAATGAAAACAAAATTTAGATTTTTATTATTCACACACAATTGACATTATCTGTTTATTTAGGTCGTAGAACTTTTATATCGAATTCGAATACATTACTAGAATAAATATGGCACTAATAATTTTGAAGAGACTAAATGAAAACAAAATTTAGATTTTTATTATTCACACACAATTGACATTATCTGTTTATTTAGGTCGTAGAACTTTTATATCGAATTCGAATACATTACTAGAATAAATATGGCACTAATAATTTTGAAGAGACTAAATGAAAACAAAATTTAGATTTTTATTATTCACACACAATTGACATTATCTGTTTATTTAGGTCGTAGAACTTTTATATCGAATTCGAATACATTACTAGAATAAATATGGCACTAATAATTTTGAAGAGACTAAATGAAAACAAAATTTAGATTTTTATTATTCACACACAATTGACATTATCTGTTTATTTAGGTCGTAGAACTTTTATATCGAATTCGAATACATTACTAGAATAAATATGGCACTAATAATTTTGAAGAGACTAAATGAAAACAAAATTTAGATTTTTATTATTCACACACAATTGACATTATCTGTTTATTTAGGTCGTAGAACTTTTATATCGAATTCGAATACATTACTAGAATAAATATGGCACTAATAATTTTGAAGAGACTAAATGAAAACAAAATTTAGATTTTTATTATTCACACACAATTGACATTATCTGTTTATTTAGGTCGTAGAACTTTTATATCGAATTCGAATACATTACTAGAATAAATATGGCACTAATAATTTTGAAGAGACTAAATGAAAACAAAATTTAGATTTTTATTATTCACACACAATTGACATTATCTGTTTATTTAGGTCGTAGAACTTTTATATCGAATTCGAATACATTACTAGAATAAATATGGCACTAATAATTTTGAAGAGACTAAATGAAAACAAAATTTAGATTTTTATTATTCACACACAATTGACATTATCTGTTTATTTAGGTCGTAGAACTTTTATATCGAATTCGAATACATTACTAGAATAAATATGGCACTAATAATTTTGAAGAGACTAAATGAAAACAAAATTTAGATTTTTATTATTCACACACAATTGACATTATCTGTTTATTTAGGTCGTAGAACTTTATATCGAATTCGAATACATTACTAGAATAAATATGGCACTAATAATTTTGAAGAGACTAAATGAAAACAAAATTTAGATTTTTATTATTCACACACAATTGACATTATCTGTTTATTTAGGTCGTAGAACTTTTATATCGAATTCGAATACATTACTAGAATAAATATGGCACTAATAATTTTGAAGAGACTAAATGAAAACAAAATTTAGATTTTTATTATTCACACACAATTGACATTATCTGTTTATTTAGGTCGTAGAACTTTTATATCGAATTCGAATACATTACTAGAATAAATATGGCACTAATAATTTTGAAGAGACTAAATGAAAACAAAATTTAGATTTTTATTATTCACACACAATTGACATTATCTGTTTATTTAGGTCGTAGAACTTTTATATCGAATTCGAATACATTACTAGAATAAATATGGCACTAATAATTTTGAAGAGACTAAATGAAAACAAAATTTAGATTTTTATTATTCACACACAATTGACATTATCTGTTTATTTAGGTCGTAGAACTTTATATCGAATTCGAATACATTACTAGAATAAATATGGCACTAATAATTTTGAAGAGACTAAATGAAAACAAAATTTAGATTTTTATTATTCACACACAATTGACATTATCTGTTTATTTAGGTCGTAGAACTTTTATATCGAATTCGAATACATTACTAGAATAAATATGGCACTAATAATTTTGAAGAGACTAAATGAAAACAAAATTTAGATTTTTATTATTCACACACAATTGACATTATCTGTTTATTTAGGTCGTAGAACTTTTATATCGAATTCGAATACATTACTAGAATAAATATGGCACTAATAATTTTGAAGAGACTAAATGAAAACAAAATTTAGATTTTTATTATTCACACACAATTGACATTATCTGTTTATTTAGGTCGTAGAACTTTTATATCGAATTCGAATACATTACTAGAATAAATATGGCACTAATAATTTTGAAGAGACTAAATGAAAACAAAATTTAGATTTTTATTATTCACACACAATTGACATTATCTGTTTATTTAGGTCGTAGAACTTTTATATCGAATTCGAATACATTACTAGAATAAATATGGCACTAATAATTTTGAAGAGACTAAATGAAAACAAAATTTAGATTTTTATTATTCACACACAATTGACATTATCTGTTTATTTAGGTCGTAGAACTTTTATATCGAATTCGAATACATTACTAGAATAAATATGGCACTAATAATTTTGAAGAGACTAAATGAAAACAAAATTTAGATTTTTATTATTCACACACAATTGACATTATCTGTTTATTTAGGTCGTAGAACTTTATATCGAATTCGAATACATTACTAGAATAAATATGGCACTAATAATTTTGAAGAGACTAAATGAAAACAAAATTTAGATTTTTATTATTCACACACAATTGACATTATCTGTTTATTTAGGTCGTAGAACTTTTATATCGAATTCGAATACATTACTAGAATAAATATGGCACTAATAATTTTGAAGAGACTAAATGAAAACAAAATTTAGATTTTTATTATTCACACACAATTGACATTATCTGTTTATTTAGGTCGTAGAACTTTATATCGAATTCGAATACATTACTAGAATAAATATGGCACTAATAATTTTGAAGAGACTAAATGAAAACAAAATTTAGATTTTTATTATTCACACACAATTGACATTATCTGTTTATTTAGGTCGTAGAACTTTTATATCGAATTCGAATACATTACTAGAATAAATATGGCACTAATAATTTTGAAGAGACTAAATGAAAACAAAATTTAGATTTTTATTATTCACACACAATTGACATTATCTGTTTATTTAGGTCGTAGAACTTTTATATCGAATTCGAATACATTACTAGAATAAATATGGCACTAATAATTTTGAAGAGACTAAATGAAAACAAAATTTAGATTTTTATTATTCACACACAATTGACATTATCTGTTTATTTAGGTCGTAGAACTTTATATCGAATTCGAATACATTACTAGAATAAATATGGCACTAATAATTTTGAAGAGACTAAATGAAAACAAAATTTAGATTTTTATTATTCACACACAATTGACATTATCTGTTTATTTAGGTCGTAGAACTTTTATATCGAATTCGAATACATTACTAGAATAAATATGGCACTAATAATTTTGAAGAGACTAAATGAAAACAAAATTTAGATTTTTATTATTCACACACAATTGACATTATCTGTTTATTTAGGTCGTAGAACTTTTATATCGAATTCGAATACATTACTAGAATAAATATGGCACTAATAATTTTGAAGAGACTAAATGAAAACAAAATTTAGATTTTTATTATTCACACACAATTGACATTATCTGTTTATTTAGGTCGTAGAACTTTATATCGAATTCGAATACATTACTAGAATAAATATGGCACTAATAATTTTGAAGAGACTAAATGAAAACAAAATTTAGATTTTTATTATTCACACACAATTGACATTATCTGTTTATTTAGGTCGTAGAACTTTATATCGAATTCGAATACATTACTAGAATAAATATGGCACTAATAATTTTGAAGAGACTAAATGAAAACAAAATTTAGATTTTTATTATTCACACACAATTGACATTATCTGTTTATTTAGGTCGTAGAACTTTTATATCGAATTCGAATACATTACTAGAATAAATATGGCACTAATAATTTTGAAGAGACTAAATGAAAACAAAATTTAGATTTTTATTATTCACACACAATTGACATTATCTGTTTATTTAGGTCGTAGAACTTTTATATCGAATTCGAATACATTACTAGAATAAATATGGCACTAATAATTTTGAAGAGACTAAATGAAAACAAAATTTAGATTTTTATTATTCACACACAATTGACATTATCTGTTTATTTAGGTCGTAGAACTTTATATCGAATTCGAATACATTACTAGAATAAATATGGCACTAATAATTTTGAAGAGACTAAATGAAAACAAAATTTAGATTTTTATTATTCACACACAATTGACATTATCTGTTTATTTAGGTCGTAGAACTTTTATATCGAATTCGAATACATTACTAGAATAAATATGGCACTAATAATTTTGAAGAGACTAAATGAAAACAAAATTTAGATTTTTATTATTCACACACAATTGACATTATCTGTTTATTTAGGTCGTAGAACTTTTATATCGAATTCGAATACATTACTAGAATAAATATGGCACTAATAATTTTGAAGAGACTAAATGAAAACAAAATTTAGATTTTTATTATTCACACACAATTGACATTATCTGTTTATTTAGGTCGTAGAACTTTTATATCGAATTCGAATACATTACTAGAATAAATATGGCACTAATAATTTTGAAGAGACTAAATGAAAACAAAATTTAGATTTTTATTATTCACACACAATTGACATTATCTGTTTATTTAGGTCGTAGAACTTTTATATCGAATTCGAATACATTACTAGAATAAATATGGCACTAATAATTTTGAAGAGACTAAATGAAAACAAAATTTAGATTTTTATTATTCACACACAATTGACATTATCTGTTTATTTAGGTCGTAGAACTTTTATATCGAATTCGAATACATTACTAGAATAAATATGGCACTAATAATTTTGAAGAGACTAAATGAAAACAAAATTTAGATTTTTATTATTCACACACAATTGACATTATCTGTTTATTTAGGTCGTAGAACTTTATATCGAATTCGAATACATTACTAGAATAAATATGGCACTAATAATTTTGAAGAGACTAAATGAAAACAAAATTTAGATTTTTATTATTCACACACAATTGACATTATCTGTTTATTTAGGTCGTAGAACTTTTATATCGAATTCGAATACATTACTAGAATAAATATGGCACTAATAATTTTGAAGAGACTAAATGAAAACAAAATTTAGATTTTTATTATTCACACACAATTGACATTATCTGTTTATTTAGGTCGTAGAACTTTTATATCGAATTCGAATACATTACTAGAATAAATATGGCACTAATAATTTTGAAGAGACTAAATGAAAACAAAATTTAGATTTTTATTATTCACACACAATTGACATTATCTGTTTATTTAGGTCGTAGAACTTTATATCGAATTCGAATACATTACTAGAATAAATATGGCACTAATAATTTTGAAGAGACTAAATGAAAACAAAATTTAGATTTTTATTATTCACACACAATTGACATTATCTGTTTATTTAGGTCGTAGAACTTTTATATCGAATTCGAATACATTACTAGAATAAATATGGCACTAATAATTTTGAAGAGACTAAATGAAAACAAAATTTAGATTTTTATTATTCACACACAATTGACATTATCTGTTTATTTAGGTCGTAGAACTTTTATATCGAATTCGAATACATTACTAGAATAAATATGGCACTAATAATTTTGAAGAGACTAAATGAAAACAAAATTTAGATTTTTATTATTCACACACAATTGACATTATCTGTTTATTTAGGTCGTAGAACTTTTATATCGAATTCGAATACATTACTAGAATAAATATGGCACTAATAATTTTGAAGAGACTAAATGAAAACAAAATTTAGATTTTTATTATTCACACACAATTGACATTATCTGTTTATTTAGGTCGTAGAACTTTATATCGAATTCGAATACATTACTAGAATAAATATGGCACTAATAATTTTGAAGAGACTAAATGAAAACAAAATTTAGATTTTTATTATTCACACACAATTGACATTATCTGTTTATTTAGGTCGTAGAACTTTTATATCGAATTCGAATACATTACTAGAATAAATATGGCACTAATAATTTTGAAGAGACTAAATGAAAACAAAATTTAGATTTTTATTATTCACACACAATTGACATTATCTGTTTATTTAGGTCGTAGAACTTTTATATCGAATTCGAATACATTACTAGAATAAATATGGCACTAATAATTTTGAAGAGACTAAATGAAAACAAAATTTAGATTTTTATTATTCACACACAATTGACATTATCTGTTTATTTAGGTCGTAGAACTTTATATCGAATTCGAATACATTACTAGAATAAATATGGCACTAATAATTTTGAAGAGACTAAATGAAAACAAAATTTAGATTTTTATTATTCACACACAATTGACATTATCTGTTTATTTAGGTCGTAGAACTTTATATCGAATTCGAATACATTACTAGAATAAATATGGCACTAATAATTTTGAAGAGACTAAATGAAAACAAAATTTAGATTTTTATTATTCACACACAATTGACATTATCTGTTTATTTAGGTCGTAGAACTTTTATATCGAATTCGAATACATTACTAGAATAAATATGGCACTAATAATTTTGAAGAGACTAAATGAAAACAAAATTTAGATTTTTATTATTCACACACAATTGACATTATCTGTTTATTTAGGTCGTAGAACTTTTATATCGAATTCGAATACATTACTAGAATAAATATGGCACTAATAATTTTGAAGAGACTAAATGAAAACAAAATTTAGATTTTTATTATTCACACACAATTGACATTATCTGTTTATTTAGGTCGTAGAACTTTTATATCGAATTCGAATACATTACTAGAATAAATATGGCACTAATAATTTTGAAGAGACTAAATGAAAACAAAATTTAGATTTTTATTATTCACACACAATTGACATTATCTGTTTATTTAGGTCGTAGAACTTTATATCGAATTCGAATACATTACTAGAATAAATATGGCACTAATAATTTTGAAGAGACTAAATGAAAACAAAATTTAGATTTTTATTATTCACACACAATTGACATTATCTGTTTATTTAGGTCGTAGAACTTTATATCGAATTCGAATACATTACTAGAATAAATATGGCACTAATAATTTTGAAGAGACTAAATGAAAACAAAATTTAGATTTTTATTATTCACACACAATTGACATTATCTGTTTATTTAGGTCGTAGAACTTTTATATCGAATTCGAATACATTACTAGAATAAATATGGCACTAATAATTTTGAAGAGACTAAATGAAAACAAAATTTAGATTTTTATTATTCACACACAATTGACATTATCTGTTTATTTAGGTCGTAGAACTTTATATCGAATTCGAATACATTACTAGAATAAATATGGCACTAATAATTTTGAAGAGACTAAATGAAAACAAAATTTAGATTTTTATTATTCACACACAATTGACATTATCTGTTTATTTAGGTCGTAGAACTTTATATCGAATTCGAATACATTACTAGAATAAATATGGCACTAATAATTTTGAAGAGACTAAATGAAAACAAAATTTAGATTTTTATTATTCACACACAATTGACATTATCTGTTTATTTAGGTCGTAGAACTTTTATATCGAATTCGAATACATTACTAGAATAAATATGGCACTAATAATTTTGAAGAGACTAAATGAAAACAAAATTTAGATTTTTATTATTCACACACAATTGACATTATCTGTTTATTTAGGTCGTAGAACTTTTATATCGAATTCGAATACATTACTAGAATAAATATGGCACTAATAATTTTGAAGAGACTAAATGAAAACAAAATTTAGATTTTTATTATTCACACACAATTGACATTATCTGTTTATTTAGGTCGTAGAACTTTTATATCGAATTCGAATACATTACTAGAATAAATATGGCACTAATAATTTTGAAGAGACTAAATGAAAACAAAATTTAGATTTTTATTATTCACACACAATTGACATTATCTGTTTATTTAGGTCGTAGAACTTTTATATCGAATTCGAATACATTACTAGAATAAATATGGCACTAATAATTTTGAAGAGACTAAATGAAAACAAAATTTAGATTTTTATTATTCACACACAATTGACATTATCTGTTTATTTAGGTCGTAGAACTTTTATATCGAATTCGAATACATTACTAGAATAAATATGGCACTAATAATTTTGAAGAGACTAAATGAAAACAAAATTTAGATTTTTATTATTCACACACAATTGACATTATCTGTTTATTTAGGTCGTAGAACTTTATATCGAATTCGAATACATTACTAGAATAAATATGGCACTAATAATTTTGAAGAGACTAAATGAAAACAAAATTTAGATTTTTATTATTCACACACAATTGACATTATCTGTTTATTTAGGTCGTAGAACTTTATATCGAATTCGAATACATTACTAGAATAAATATGGCACTAATAATTTTGAAGAGACTAAATGAAAACAAAATTTAGATTTTTATTATTCACACACAATTGACATTATCTGTTTATTTAGGTCGTAGAACTTTTATATCGAATTCGAATACATTACTAGAATAAATATGGCACTAATAATTTTGAAGAGACTAAATGAAAACAAAATTTAGATTTTTATTATTCACACACAATTGACATTATCTGTTTATTTAGGTCGTAGAACTTTATATCGAATTCGAATACATTACTAGAATAAATATGGCACTAATAATTTTGAAGAGACTAAATGAAAACAAAATTTAGATTTTTATTATTCACACACAATTGACATTATCTGTTTATTTAGGTCGTAGAACTTTTATATCGAATTCGAATACATTACTAGAATAAATATGGCACTAATAATTTTGAAGAGACTAAATGAAAACAAAATTTAGATTTTTATTATTCACACACAATTGACATTATCTGTTTATTTAGGTCGTAGAACTTTTATATCGAATTCGAATACATTACTAGAATAAATATGGCACTAATAATTTTGAAGAGACTAAATGAAAACAAAATTTAGATTTTTATTATTCACACACAATTGACATTATCTGTTTATTTAGGTCGTAGAACTTTTATATCGAATTCGAATACATTACTAGAATAAATATGGCACTAATAATTTTGAAGAGACTAAATGAAAACAAAATTTAGATTTTTATTATTCACACACAATTGACATTATCTGTTTATTTAGGTCGTAGAACTTTTATATCGAATTCGAATACATTACTAGAATAAATATGGCACTAATAATTTTGAAGAGACTAAATGAAAACAAAATTTAGATTTTTATTATTCACACACAATTGACATTATCTGTTTATTTAGGTCGTAGAACTTTTATATCGAATTCGAATACATTACTAGAATAAATATGGCACTAATAATTTTGAAGAGACTAAATGAAAACAAAATTTAGATTTTTATTATTCACACACAATTGACATTATCTGTTTATTTAGGTCGTAGAACTTTTATATCGAATTCGAATACATTACTAGAATAAATATGGCACTAATAATTTTGAAGAGACTAAATGAAAACAAAATTTAGATTTTTATTATTCACACACAATTGACATTATCTGTTTATTTAGGTCGTAGAACTTTATATCGAATTCGAATACATTACTAGAATAAATATGGCACTAATAATTTTGAAGAGACTAAATGAAAACAAAATTTAGATTTTTATTATTCACACACAATTGACATTATCTGTTTATTTAGGTCGTAGAACTTTATATCGAATTCGAATACATTACTAGAATAAATATGGCACTAATAATTTTGAAGAGACTAAATGAAAACAAAATTTAGATTTTTATTATTCACACACAATTGACATTATCTGTTTATTTAGGTCGTAGAACTTTTATATCGAATTCGAATACATTACTAGAATAAATATGGCACTAATAATTTTGAAGAGACTAAATGAAAACAAAATTTAGATTTTTATTATTCACACACAATTGACATTATCTGTTTATTTAGGTCGTAGAACTTTTATATCGAATTCGAATACATTACTAGAATAAATATGGCACTAATAATTTTGAAGAGACTAAATGAAAACAAAATTTAGATTTTTATTATTCACACACAATTGACATTATCTGTTTATTTAGGTCGTAGAACTTTTATATCGAATTCGAATACATTACTAGAATAAATATGGCACTAATAATTTTGAAGAGACTAAATGAAAACAAAATTTAGATTTTTATTATTCACACACAATTGACATTATCTGTTTATTTAGGTCGTAGAACTTTTATATCGAATTCGAATACATTACTAGAATAAATATGGCACTAATAATTTTGAAGAGACTAAATGAAAACAAAATTTAGATTTTTATTATTCACACACAATTGACATTATCTGTTTATTTAGGTCGTAGAACTTTTATATCGAATTCGAATACATTACTAGAATAAATATGGCACTAATAATTTTGAAGAGACTAAATGAAAACAAAATTTAGATTTTTATTATTCACACACAATTGACATTATCTGTTTATTTAGGTCGTAGAACTTTATATCGAATTCGAATACATTACTAGAATAAATATGGCACTAATAATTTTGAAGAGACTAAATGAAAACAAAATTTAGATTTTTATTATTCACACACAATTGACATTATCTGTTTATTTAGGTCGTAGAACTTTTATATCGAATTCGAATACATTACTAGAATAAATATGGCACTAATAATTTTGAAGAGACTAAATGAAAACAAAATTTAGATTTTTATTATTCACACACAATTGACATTATCTGTTTATTTAGGTCGTAGAACTTTTATATCGAATTCGAATACATTACTAGAATAAATATGGCACTAATAATTTTGAAGAGACTAAATGAAAACAAAATTTAGATTTTTATTATTCACACACAATTGACATTATCTGTTTATTTAGGTCGTAGAACTTTTATATCGAATTCGAATACATTACTAGAATAAATATGGCACTAATAATTTTGAAGAGACTAAATGAAAACAAAATTTAGATTTTTATTATTCACACACAATTGACATTATCTGTTTATTTAGGTCGTAGAACTTTATATCGAATTCGAATACATTACTAGAATAAATATGGCACTAATAATTTTGAAGAGACTAAATGAAAACAAAATTTAGATTTTTATTATTCACACACAATTGACATTATCTGTTTATTTAGGTCGTAGAACTTTTATATCGAATTCGAATACATTACTAGAATAAATATGGCACTAATAATTTTGAAGAGACTAAATGAAAACAAAATTTAGATTTTTATTATTCACACACAATTGACATTATCTGTTTATTTAGGTCGTAGAACTTTTATATCGAATTCGAATACATTACTAGAATAAATATGGCACTAATAATTTTGAAGAGACTAAATGAAAACAAAATTTAGATTTTTATTATTCACACACAATTGACATTATCTGTTTATTTAGGTCGTAGAACTTTTATATCGAATTCGAATACATTACTAGAATAAATATGGCACTAATAATTTTGAAGAGACTAAATGAAAACAAAATTTAGATTTTTATTATTCACACACAATTGACATTATCTGTTTATTTAGGTCGTAGAACTTTTATATCGAATTCGAATACATTACTAGAATAAATATGGCACTAATAATTTTGAAGAGACTAAATGAAAACAAAATTTAGATTTTTATTATTCACACACAATTGACATTATCTGTTTATTTAGGTCGTAGAACTTTTATATCGAATTCGAATACATTACTAGAATAAATATGGCACTAATAATTTTGAAGAGACTAAATGAAAACAAAATTTAGATTTTTATTATTCACACACAATTGACATTATCTGTTTATTTAGGTCGTAGAACTTTATATCGAATTCGAATACATTACTAGAATAAATATGGCACTAATAATTTTGAAGAGACTAAATGAAAACAAAATTTAGATTTTTATTATTCACACACAATTGACATTATCTGTTTATTTAGGTCGTAGAACTTTATATCGAATTCGAATACATTACTAGAATAAATATGGCACTAATAATTTTGAAGAGACTAAATGAAAACAAAATTTAGATTTTTATTATTCACACACAATTGACATTATCTGTTTATTTAGGTCGTAGAACTTTTATATCGAATTCGAATACATTACTAGAATAAATATGGCACTAATAATTTTGAAGAGACTAAATGAAAACAAAATTTAGATTTTTATTATTCACACACAATTGACATTATCTGTTTATTTAGGTCGTAGAACTTTTATATCGAATTCGAATACATTACTAGAATAAATATGGCACTAATAATTTTGAAGAGACTAAATGAAAACAAAATTTAGATTTTTATTATTCACACACAATTGACATTATCTGTTTATTTAGGTCGTAGAACTTTTATATCGAATTCGAATACATTACTAGAATAAATATGGCACTAATAATTTTGAAGAGACTAAATGAAAACAAAATTTAGATTTTTATTATTCACACACAATTGACATTATCTGTTTATTTAGGTCGTAGAACTTTTATATCGAATTCGAATACATTACTAGAATAAATATGGCACTAATAATTTTGAAGAGACTAAATGAAAACAAAATTTAGATTTTTATTATTCACACACAATTGACATTATCTGTTTATTTAGGTCGTAGAACTTTTATATCGAATTCGAATACATTACTAGAATAAATATGGCACTAATAATTTTGAAGAGACTAAATGAAAACAAAATTTAGATTTTTATTATTCACACACAATTGACATTATCTGTTTATTTAGGTCGTAGAACTTTATATCGAATTCGAATACATTACTAGAATAAATATGGCACTAATAATTTTGAAGAGACTAAATGAAAACAAAATTTAGATTTTTATTATTCACACACAATTGACATTATCTGTTTATTTAGGTCGTAGAACTTTATATCGAATTCGAATACATTACTAGAATAAATATGGCACTAATAATTTTGAAGAGACTAAATGAAAACAAAATTTAGATTTTTATTATTCACACACAATTGACATTATCTGTTTATTTAGGTCGTAGAACTTTTATATCGAATTCGAATACATTACTAGAATAAATATGGCACTAATAATTTTGAAGAGACTAAATGAAAACAAAATTTAGATTTTTATTATTCACACACAATTGACATTATCTGTTTATTTAGGTCGTAGAACTTTTATATCGAATTCGAATACATTACTAGAATAAATATGGCACTAATAATTTTGAAGAGACTAAATGAAAACAAAATTTAGATTTTTATTATTCACACACAATTGACATTATCTGTTTATTTAGGTCGTAGAACTTTTATATCGAATTCGAATACATTACTAGAATAAATATGGCACTAATAATTTTGAAGAGACTAAATGAAAACAAAATTTAGATTTTTATTATTCACACACAATTGACATTATCTGTTTATTTAGGTCGTAGAACTTTTATATCGAATTCGAATACATTACTAGAATAAATATGGCACTAATAATTTTGAAGAGACTAAATGAAAACAAAATTTAGATTTTTATTATTCACACACAATTGACATTATCTGTTTATTTAGGTCGTAGAACTTTATATCGAATTCGAATACATTACTAGAATAAATATGGCACTAATAATTTTGAAGAGACTAAATGAAAACAAAATTTAGATTTTTATTATTCACACACAATTGACATTATCTGTTTATTTAGGTCGTAGAACTTTTATATCGAATTCGAATACATTACTAGAATAAATATGGCACTAATAATTTTGAAGAGACTAAATGAAAACAAAATTTAGATTTTTATTATTCACACACAATTGACATTATCTGTTTATTTAGGTCGTAGAACTTTTATATCGAATTCGAATACATTACTAGAATAAATATGGCACTAATAATTTTGAAGAGACTAAATGAAAACAAAATTTAGATTTTTATTATTCACACACAATTGACATTATCTGTTTATTTAGGTCGTAGAACTTTTATATCGAATTCGAATACATTACTAGAATAAATATGGCACTAATAATTTTGAAGAGACTAAATGAAAACAAAATTTAGATTTTTATTATTCACACACAATTGACATTATCTGTTTATTTAGGTCGTAGAACTTTTATATCGAATTCGAATACATTACTAGAATAAATATGGCACTAATAATTTTGAAGAGACTAAATGAAAACAAAATTTAGATTTTTATTATTCACACACAATTGACATTATCTGTTTATTTAGGTCGTAGAACTTTTATATCGAATTCGAATACATTACTAGAATAAATATGGCACTAATAATTTTGAAGAGACTAAATGAAAACAAAATTTAGATTTTTATTATTCACACACAATTGACATTATCTGTTTATTTAGGTCGTAGAACTTTTATATCGAATTCGAATACATTACTAGAATAAATATGGCACTAATAATTTTGAAGAGACTAAATGAAAACAAAATTTAGATTTTTATTATTCACACACAATTGACATTATCTGTTTATTTAGGTCGTAGAACTTTTATATCGAATTCGAATACATTACTAGAATAAATATGGCACTAATAATTTTGAAGAGACTAAATGAAAACAAAATTTAGATTTTTATTATTCACACACAATTGACATTATCTGTTTATTTAGGTCGTAGAACTTTTATATCGAATTCGAATACATTACTAGAATAAATATGGCACTAATAATTTTGAAGAGACTAAATGAAAACAAAATTTAGATTTTTATTATTCACACACAATTGACATTATCTGTTTATTTAGGTCGTAGAACTTTATATCGAATTCGAATACATTACTAGAATAAATATGGCACTAATAATTTTGAAGAGACTAAATGAAAACAAAATTTAGATTTTTATTATTCACACACAATTGACATTATCTGTTTATTTAGGTCGTAGAACTTTATATCGAATTCGAATACATTACTAGAATAAATATGGCACTAATAATTTTGAAGAGACTAAATGAAAACAAAATTTAGATTTTTATTATTCACACACAATTGACATTATCTGTTTATTTAGGTCGTAGAACTTTTATATCGAATTCGAATACATTACTAGAATAAATATGGCACTAATAATTTTGAAGAGACTAAATGAAAACAAAATTTAGATTTTTATTATTCACACACAATTGACATTATCTGTTTATTTAGGTCGTAGAACTTTTATATCGAATTCGAATACATTACTAGAATAAATATGGCACTAATAATTTTGAAGAGACTAAATGAAAACAAAATTTAGATTTTTATTATTCACACACAATTGACATTATCTGTTTATTTAGGTCGTAGAACTTTTATATCGAATTCGAATACATTACTAGAATAAATATGGCACTAATAATTTTGAAGAGACTAAATGAAAACAAAATTTAGATTTTTATTATTCACACACAATTGACATTATCTGTTTATTTAGGTCGTAGAACTTTTATATCGAATTCGAATACATTACTAGAATAAATATGGCACTAATAATTTTGAAGAGACTAAATGAAAACAAAATTTAGATTTTTATTATTCACACACAATTGACATTATCTGTTTATTTAGGTCGTAGAACTTTTATATCGAATTCGAATACATTACTAGAATAAATATGGCACTAATAATTTTGAAGAGACTAAATGAAAACAAAATTTAGATTTTTATTATTCACACACAATTGACATTATCTGTTTATTTAGGTCGTAGAACTTTATATCGAATTCGAATACATTACTAGAATAAATATGGCACTAATAATTTTGAAGAGACTAAATGAAAACAAAATTTAGATTTTTATTATTCACACACAATTGACATTATCTGTTTATTTAGGTCGTAGAACTTTTATATCGAATTCGAATACATTACTAGAATAAATATGGCACTAATAATTTTGAAGAGACTAAATGAAAACAAAATTTAGATTTTTATTATTCACACACAATTGACATTATCTGTTTATTTAGGTCGTAGAACTTTTATATCGAATTCGAATACATTACTAGAATAAATATGGCACTAATAATTTTGAAGAGACTAAATGAAAACAAAATTTAGATTTTTATTATTCACACACAATTGACATTATCTGTTTATTTAGGTCGTAGAACTTTTATATCGAATTCGAATACATTACTAGAATAAATATGGCACTAATAATTTTGAAGAGACTAAATGAAAACAAAATTTAGATTTTTATTATTCACACACAATTGACATTATCTGTTTATTTAGGTCGTAGAACTTTTATATCGAATTCGAATACATTACTAGAATAAATATGGCACTAATAATTTTGAAGAGACTAAATGAAAACAAAATTTAGATTTTTATTATTCACACACAATTGACATTATCTGTTTATTTAGGTCGTAGAACTTTTATATCGAATTCGAATACATTACTAGAATAAATATGGCACTAATAATTTTGAAGAGACTAAATGAAAACAAAATTTAGATTTTTATTATTCACACACAATTGACATTATCTGTTTATTTAGGTCGTAGAACTTTATATCGAATTCGAATACATTACTAGAATAAATATGGCACTAATAATTTTGAAGAGACTAAATGAAAACAAAATTTAGATTTTTATTATTCACACACAATTGACATTATCTGTTTATTTAGGTCGTAGAACTTTATATCGAATTCGAATACATTACTAGAATAAATATGGCACTAATAATTTTGAAGAGACTAAATGAAAACAAAATTTAGATTTTTATTATTCACACACAATTGACATTATCTGTTTATTTAGGTCGTAGAACTTTTATATCGAATTCGAATACATTACTAGAATAAATATGGCACTAATAATTTTGAAGAGACTAAATGAAAACAAAATTTAGATTTTTATTATTCACACACAATTGACATTATCTGTTTATTTAGGTCGTAGAACTTTTATATCGAATTCGAATACATTACTAGAATAAATATGGCACTAATAATTTTGAAGAGACTAAATGAAAACAAAATTTAGATTTTTATTATTCACACACAATTGACATTATCTGTTTATTTAGGTCGTAGAACTTTTATATCGAATTCGAATACATTACTAGAATAAATATGGCACTAATAATTTTGAAGAGACTAAATGAAAACAAAATTTAGATTTTTATTATTCACACACAATTGACATTATCTGTTTATTTAGGTCGTAGAACTTTTATATCGAATTCGAATACATTACTAGAATAAATATGGCACTAATAATTTTGAAGAGACTAAATGAAAACAAAATTTAGATTTTTATTATTCACACACAATTGACATTATCTGTTTATTTAGGTCGTAGAACTTTTATATCGAATTCGAATACATTACTAGAATAAATATGGCACTAATAATTTTGAAGAGACTAAATGAAAACAAAATTTAGATTTTTATTATTCACACACAATTGACATTATCTGTTTATTTAGGTCGTAGAACTTTATATCGAATTCGAATACATTACTAGAATAAATATGGCACTAATAATTTTGAAGAGACTAAATGAAAACAAAATTTAGATTTTTATTATTCACACACAATTGACATTATCTGTTTATTTAGGTCGTAGAACTTTATATCGAATTCGAATACATTACTAGAATAAATATGGCACTAATAATTTTGAAGAGACTAAATGAAAACAAAATTTAGATTTTTATTATTCACACACAATTGACATTATCTGTTTATTTAGGTCGTAGAACTTTTATATCGAATTCGAATACATTACTAGAATAAATATGGCACTAATAATTTTGAAGAGACTAAATGAAAACAAAATTTAGATTTTTATTATTCACACACAATTGACATTATCTGTTTATTTAGGTCGTAGAACTTTTATATCGAATTCGAATACATTACTAGAATAAATATGGCACTAATAATTTTGAAGAGACTAAATGAAAACAAAATTTAGATTTTTATTATTCACACACAATTGACATTATCTGTTTATTTAGGTCGTAGAACTTTTATATCGAATTCGAATACATTACTAGAATAAATATGGCACTAATAATTTTGAAGAGACTAAATGAAAACAAAATTTAGATTTTTATTATTCACACACAATTGACATTATCTGTTTATTTAGGTCGTAGAACTTTTATATCGAATTCGAATACATTACTAGAATAAATATGGCACTAATAATTTTGAAGAGACTAAATGAAAACAAAATTTAGATTTTTATTATTCACACACAATTGACATTATCTGTTTATTTAGGTCGTAGAACTTTTATATCGAATTCGAATACATTACTAGAATAAATATGGCACTAATAATTTTGAAGAGACTAAATGAAAACAAAATTTAGATTTTTATTATTCACACACAATTGACATTATCTGTTTATTTAGGTCGTAGAACTTTATATCGAATTCGAATACATTACTAGAATAAATATGGCACTAATAATTTTGAAGAGACTAAATGAAAACAAAATTTAGATTTTTATTATTCACACACAATTGACATTATCTGTTTATTTAGGTCGTAGAACTTTATATCGAATTCGAATACATTACTAGAATAAATATGGCACTAATAATTTTGAAGAGACTAAATGAAAACAAAATTTAGATTTTTATTATTCACACACAATTGACATTATCTGTTTATTTAGGTCGTAGAACTTTTATATCGAATTCGAATACATTACTAGAATAAATATGGCACTAATAATTTTGAAGAGACTAAATGAAAACAAAATTTAGATTTTTATTATTCACACACAATTGACATTATCTGTTTATTTAGGTCGTAGAACTTTTATATCGAATTCGAATACATTACTAGAATAAATATGGCACTAATAATTTTGAAGAGACTAAATGAAAACAAAATTTAGATTTTTATTATTCACACACAATTGACATTATCTGTTTATTTAGGTCGTAGAACTTTTATATCGAATTCGAATACATTACTAGAATAAATATGGCACTAATAATTTTGAAGAGACTAAATGAAAACAAAATTTAGATTTTTATTATTCACACACAATTGACATTATCTGTTTATTTAGGTCGTAGAACTTTTATATCGAATTCGAATACATTACTAGAATAAATATGGCACTAATAATTTTGAAGAGACTAAATGAAAACAAAATTTAGATTTTTATTATTCACACACAATTGACATTATCTGTTTATTTAGGTCGTAGAACTTTTATATCGAATTCGAATACATTACTAGAATAAATATGGCACTAATAATTTTGAAGAGACTAAATGAAAACAAAATTTAGATTTTTATTATTCACACACAATTGACATTATCTGTTTATTTAGGTCGTAGAACTTTATATCGAATTCGAATACATTACTAGAATAAATATGGCACTAATAATTTTGAAGAGACTAAATGAAAACAAAATTTAGATTTTTATTATTCACACACAATTGACATTATCTGTTTATTTAGGTCGTAGAACTTTATATCGAATTCGAATACATTACTAGAATAAATATGGCACTAATAATTTTGAAGAGACTAAATGAAAACAAAATTTAGATTTTTATTATTCACACACAATTGACATTATCTGTTTATTTAGGTCGTAGAACTTTTATATCGAATTCGAATACATTACTAGAATAAATATGGCACTAATAATTTTGAAGAGACTAAATGAAAACAAAATTTAGATTTTTATTATTCACACACAATTGACATTATCTGTTTATTTAGGTCGTAGAACTTTTATATCGAATTCGAATACATTACTAGAATAAATATGGCACTAATAATTTTGAAGAGACTAAATGAAAACAAAATTTAGATTTTTATTATTCACACACAATTGACATTATCTGTTTATTTAGGTCGTAGAACTTTTATATCGAATTCGAATACATTACTAGAATAAATATGGCACTAATAATTTTGAAGAGACTAAATGAAAACAAAATTTAGATTTTTATTATTCACACACAATTGACATTATCTGTTTATTTAGGTCGTAGAACTTTTATATCGAATTCGAATACATTACTAGAATAAATATGGCACTAATAATTTTGAAGAGACTAAATGAAAACAAAATTTAGATTTTTATTATTCACACACAATTGACATTATCTGTTTATTTAGGTCGTAGAACTTTATATCGAATTCGAATACATTACTAGAATAAATATGGCACTAATAATTTTGAAGAGACTAAATGAAAACAAAATTTAGATTTTTATTATTCACACACAATTGACATTATCTGTTTATTTAGGTCGTAGAACTTTTATATCGAATTCGAATACATTACTAGAATAAATATGGCACTAATAATTTTGAAGAGACTAAATGAAAACAAAATTTAGATTTTTATTATTCACACACAATTGACATTATCTGTTTATTTAGGTCGTAGAACTTTTATATCGAATTCGAATACATTACTAGAATAAATATGGCACTAATAATTTTGAAGAGACTAAATGAAAACAAAATTTAGATTTTTATTATTCACACACAATTGACATTATCTGTTTATTTAGGTCGTAGAACTTTTATATCGAATTCGAATACATTACTAGAATAAATATGGCACTAATAATTTTGAAGAGACTAAATGAAAACAAAATTTAGATTTTTATTATTCACACACAATTGACATTATCTGTTTATTTAGGTCGTAGAACTTTTATATCGAATTCGAATACATTACTAGAATAAATATGGCACTAATAATTTTGAAGAGACTAAATGAAAACAAAATTTAGATTTTTATTATTCACACACAATTGACATTATCTGTTTATTTAGGTCGTAGAACTTTTATATCGAATTCGAATACATTACTAGAATAAATATGGCACTAATAATTTTGAAGAGACTAAATGAAAACAAAATTTAGATTTTTATTATTCACACACAATTGACATTATCTGTTTATTTAGGTCGTAGAACTTTATATCGAATTCGAATACATTACTAGAATAAATATGGCACTAATAATTTTGAAGAGACTAAATGAAAACAAAATTTAGATTTTTATTATTCACACACAATTGACATTATCTGTTTATTTAGGTCGTAGAACTTTATATCGAATTCGAATACATTACTAGAATAAATATGGCACTAATAATTTTGAAGAGACTAAATGAAAACAAAATTTAGATTTTTATTATTCACACACAATTGACATTATCTGTTTATTTAGGTCGTAGAACTTTTATATCGAATTCGAATACATTACTAGAATAAATATGGCACTAATAATTTTGAAGAGACTAAATGAAAACAAAATTTAGATTTTTATTATTCACACACAATTGACATTATCTGTTTATTTAGGTCGTAGAACTTTTATATCGAATTCGAATACATTACTAGAATAAATATGGCACTAATAATTTTGAAGAGACTAAATGAAAACAAAATTTAGATTTTTATTATTCACACACAATTGACATTATCTGTTTATTTAGGTCGTAGAACTTTTATATCGAATTCGAATACATTACTAGAATAAATATGGCACTAATAATTTTGAAGAGACTAAATGAAAACAAAATTTAGATTTTTATTATTCACACACAATTGACATTATCTGTTTATTTAGGTCGTAGAACTTTTATATCGAATTCGAATACATTACTAGAATAAATATGGCACTAATAATTTTGAAGAGACTAAATGAAAACAAAATTTAGATTTTTATTATTCACACACAATTGACATTATCTGTTTATTTAGGTCGTAGAACTTTATATCGAATTCGAATACATTACTAGAATAAATATGGCACTAATAATTTTGAAGAGACTAAATGAAAACAAAATTTAGATTTTTATTATTCACACACAATTGACATTATCTGTTTATTTAGGTCGTAGAACTTTTATATCGAATTCGAATACATTACTAGAATAAATATGGCACTAATAATTTTGAAGAGACTAAATGAAAACAAAATTTAGATTTTTATTATTCACACACAATTGACATTATCTGTTTATTTAGGTCGTAGAACTTTTATATCGAATTCGAATACATTACTAGAATAAATATGGCACTAATAATTTTGAAGAGACTAAATGAAAACAAAATTTAGATTTTTATTATTCACACACAATTGACATTATCTGTTTATTTAGGTCGTAGAACTTTTATATCGAATTCGAATACATTACTAGAATAAATATGGCACTAATAATTTTGAAGAGACTAAATGAAAACAAAATTTAGATTTTTATTATTCACACACAATTGACATTATCTGTTTATTTAGGTCGTAGAACTTTTATATCGAATTCGAATACATTACTAGAATAAATATGGCACTAATAATTTTGAAGAGACTAAATGAAAACAAAATTTAGATTTTTATTATTCACACACAATTGACATTATCTGTTTATTTAGGTCGTAGAACTTTATATCGAATTCGAATACATTACTAGAATAAATATGGCACTAATAATTTTGAAGAGACTAAATGAAAACAAAATTTAGATTTTTATTATTCACACACAATTGACATTATCTGTTTATTTAGGTCGTAGAACTTTTATATCGAATTCGAATACATTACTAGAATAAATATGGCACTAATAATTTTGAAGAGACTAAATGAAAACAAAATTTAGATTTTTATTATTCACACACAATTGACATTATCTGTTTATTTAGGTCGTAGAACTTTTATATCGAATTCGAATACATTACTAGAATAAATATGGCACTAATAATTTTGAAGAGACTAAATGAAAACAAAATTTAGATTTTTATTATTCACACACAATTGACATTATCTGTTTATTTAGGTCGTAGAACTTTTATATCGAATTCGAATACATTACTAGAATAAATATGGCACTAATAATTTTGAAGAGACTAAATGAAAACAAAATTTAGATTTTTATTATTCACACACAATTGACATTATCTGTTTATTTAGGTCGTAGAACTTTTATATCGAATTCGAATACATTACTAGAATAAATATGGCACTAATAATTTTGAAGAGACTAAATGAAAACAAAATTTAGATTTTTATTATTCACACACAATTGACATTATCTGTTTATTTAGGTCGTAGAACTTTATATCGAATTCGAATACATTACTAGAATAAATATGGCACTAATAATTTTGAAGAGACTAAATGAAAACAAAATTTAGATTTTTATTATTCACACACAATTGACATTATCTGTTTATTTAGGTCGTAGAACTTTTATATCGAATTCGAATACATTACTAGAATAAATATGGCACTAATAATTTTGAAGAGACTAAATGAAAACAAAATTTAGATTTTTATTATTCACACACAATTGACATTATCTGTTTATTTAGGTCGTAGAACTTTTATATCGAATTCGAATACATTACTAGAATAAATATGGCACTAATAATTTTGAAGAGACTAAATGAAAACAAAATTTAGATTTTTATTATTCACACACAATTGACATTATCTGTTTATTTAGGTCGTAGAACTTTTATATCGAATTCGAATACATTACTAGAATAAATATGGCACTAATAATTTTGAAGAGACTAAATGAAAACAAAATTTAGATTTTTATTATTCACACACAATTGACATTATCTGTTTATTTAGGTCGTAGAACTTTATATCGAATTCGAATACATTACTAGAATAAATATGGCACTAATAATTTTGAAGAGACTAAATGAAAACAAAATTTAGATTTTTATTATTCACACACAATTGACATTATCTGTTTATTTAGGTCGTAGAACTTTATATCGAATTCGAATACATTACTAGAATAAATATGGCACTAATAATTTTGAAGAGACTAAATGAAAACAAAATTTAGATTTTTATTATTCACACACAATTGACATTATCTGTTTATTTAGGTCGTAGAACTTTTATATCGAATTCGAATACATTACTAGAATAAATATGGCACTAATAATTTTGAAGAGACTAAATGAAAACAAAATTTAGATTTTTATTATTCACACACAATTGACATTATCTGTTTATTTAGGTCGTAGAACTTTTATATCGAATTCGAATACATTACTAGAATAAATATGGCACTAATAATTTTGAAGAGACTAAATGAAAACAAAATTTAGATTTTTATTATTCACACACAATTGACATTATCTGTTTATTTAGGTCGTAGAACTTTTATATCGAATTCGAATACATTACTAGAATAAATATGGCACTAATAATTTTGAAGAGACTAAATGAAAACAAAATTTAGATTTTTATTATTCACACACAATTGACATTATCTGTTTATTTAGGTCGTAGAACTTTATATCGAATTCGAATACATTACTAGAATAAATATGGCACTAATAATTTTGAAGAGACTAAATGAAAACAAAATTTAGATTTTTATTATTCACACACAATTGACATTATCTGTTTATTTAGGTCGTAGAACTTTATATCGAATTCGAATACATTACTAGAATAAATATGGCACTAATAATTTTGAAGAGACTAAATGAAAACAAAATTTAGATTTTTATTATTCACACACAATTGACATTATCTGTTTATTTAGGTCGTAGAACTTTTATATCGAATTCGAATACATTACTAGAATAAATATGGCACTAATAATTTTGAAGAGACTAAATGAAAACAAAATTTAGATTTTTATTATTCACACACAATTGACATTATCTGTTTATTTAGGTCGTAGAACTTTTATATCGAATTCGAATACATTACTAGAATAAATATGGCACTAATAATTTTGAAGAGACTAAATGAAAACAAAATTTAGATTTTTATTATTCACACACAATTGACATTATCTGTTTATTTAGGTCGTAGAACTTTTATATCGAATTCGAATACATTACTAGAATAAATATGGCACTAATAATTTTGAAGAGACTAAATGAAAACAAAATTTAGATTTTTATTATTCACACACAATTGACATTATCTGTTTATTTAGGTCGTAGAACTTTTATATCGAATTCGAATACATTACTAGAATAAATATGGCACTAATAATTTTGAAGAGACTAAATGAAAACAAAATTTAGATTTTTATTATTCACACACAATTGACATTATCTGTTTATTTAGGTCGTAGAACTTTATATCGAATTCGAATACATTACTAGAATAAATATGGCACTAATAATTTTGAAGAGACTAAATGAAAACAAAATTTAGATTTTTATTATTCACACACAATTGACATTATCTGTTTATTTAGGTCGTAGAACTTTTATATCGAATTCGAATACATTACTAGAATAAATATGGCACTAATAATTTTGAAGAGACTAAATGAAAACAAAATTTAGATTTTTATTATTCACACACAATTGACATTATCTGTTTATTTAGGTCGTAGAACTTTTATATCGAATTCGAATACATTACTAGAATAAATATGGCACTAATAATTTTGAAGAGACTAAATGAAAACAAAATTTAGATTTTTATTATTCACACACAATTGACATTATCTGTTTATTTAGGTCGTAGAACTTTTATATCGAATTCGAATACATTACTAGAATAAATATGGCACTAATAATTTTGAAGAGACTAAATGAAAACAAAATTTAGATTTTTATTATTCACACACAATTGACATTATCTGTTTATTTAGGTCGTAGAACTTTTATATCGAATTCGAATACATTACTAGAATAAATATGGCACTAATAATTTTGAAGAGACTAAATGAAAACAAAATTTAGATTTTTATTATTCACACACAATTGACATTATCTGTTTATTTAGGTCGTAGAACTTTTATATCGAATTCGAATACATTACTAGAATAAATATGGCACTAATAATTTTGAAGAGACTAAATGAAAACAAAATTTAGATTTTTATTATTCACACACAATTGACATTATCTGTTTATTTAGGTCGTAGAACTTTATATCGAATTCGAATACATTACTAGAATAAATATGGCACTAATAATTTTGAAGAGACTAAATGAAAACAAAATTTAGATTTTTATTATTCACACACAATTGACATTATCTGTTTATTTAGGTCGTAGAACTTTTATATCGAATTCGAATACATTACTAGAATAAATATGGCACTAATAATTTTGAAGAGACTAAATGAAAACAAAATTTAGATTTTTATTATTCACACACAATTGACATTATCTGTTTATTTAGGTCGTAGAACTTTATATCGAATTCGAATACATTACTAGAATAAATATGGCACTAATAATTTTGAAGAGACTAAATGAAAACAAAATTTAGATTTTTATTATTCACACACAATTGACATTATCTGTTTATTTAGGTCGTAGAACTTTTATATCGAATTCGAATACATTACTAGAATAAATATGGCACTAATAATTTTGAAGAGACTAAATGAAAACAAAATTTAGATTTTTATTATTCACACACAATTGACATTATCTGTTTATTTAGGTCGTAGAACTTTTATATCGAATTCGAATACATTACTAGAATAAATATGGCACTAATAATTTTGAAGAGACTAAATGAAAACAAAATTTAGATTTTTATTATTCACACACAATTGACATTATCTGTTTATTTAGGTCGTAGAACTTTATATCGAATTCGAATACATTACTAGAATAAATATGGCACTAATAATTTTGAAGAGACTAAATGAAAACAAAATTTAGATTTTTATTATTCACACACAATTGACATTATCTGTTTATTTAGGTCGTAGAACTTTTATATCGAATTCGAATACATTACTAGAATAAATATGGCACTAATAATTTTGAAGAGACTAAATGAAAACAAAATTTAGATTTTTATTATTCACACACAATTGACATTATCTGTTTATTTAGGTCGTAGAACTTTTATATCGAATTCGAATACATTACTAGAATAAATATGGCACTAATAATTTTGAAGAGACTAAATGAAAACAAAATTTAGATTTTTATTATTCACACACAATTGACATTATCTGTTTATTTAGGTCGTAGAACTTTATATCGAATTCGAATACATTACTAGAATAAATATGGCACTAATAATTTTGAAGAGACTAAATGAAAACAAAATTTAGATTTTTATTATTCACACACAATTGACATTATCTGTTTATTTAGGTCGTAGAACTTTTATATCGAATTCGAATACATTACTAGAATAAATATGGCACTAATAATTTTGAAGAGACTAAATGAAAACAAAATTTAGATTTTTATTATTCACACACAATTGACATTATCTGTTTATTTAGGTCGTAGAACTTTTATATCGAATTCGAATACATTACTAGAATAAATATGGCACTAATAATTTTGAAGAGACTAAATGAAAACAAAATTTAGATTTTTATTATTCACACACAATTGACATTATCTGTTTATTTAGGTCGTAGAACTTTTATATCGAATTCGAATACATTACTAGAATAAATATGGCACTAATAATTTTGACGAGACTAAATGAAAACAAAATTTAGATTTTTATTATTCACACACAATTGACATTATCTGTTTATTTAGGTCGTAGAACTTTTATATCGAATTCGAATACATTACTAGAATAAATATGACACTAATAATTTTGAAGAGACTAAATGAAAACAAAATTTAGATTTTTATTATTCACACACAATTGACATTATCTGTTTATTTAGGTCGTAGAACTTTTATATCGAATTCGAATACATTACTAGAATAAATATGGCACTAATAATTTTGAAGAGACTAAATGAAAACAAAATTTAGATTTTTATTATTCACACACAATTGACATTATCTGTTTATTTAGGTCGTAGAACTTTTATATCGAATTCGAATACATTACTAGAATAAATATGGCACTAATAATTTTGAAGAGACTAAATGAAAACAAAATTTAGATTTTTATTATTCACACACAATTGACATTATCTGTTTATTTAGGTCGTAGAACTTTTATATCGAATTCGAATACATTACTAGAATAAATATGGCACTAATAATTTTGAAGAGACTAAATGAAAACAAAATTTAGATTTTTATTATTCACACACAATTAACATTATCTGTTTATTTAGGTCGTAGAACTTTTATATCGAATTCGAATACATTACTAGAATAAATATGGCACTAATAATTTTGAAGAGACTAAATGAAAACAAAATTTAGATTTTTATTATTCACACACAATTGACATTATCTGTTTATTTAGGTCGTAGAACTTTTATATCGAATTCGAATACATTACTAGAATAAATATGGCACTAATAATTTTGAAGAGACTAAATGAAAACAAAATTTAGATTTTTATTATTCACACACAATTAACATTATCTGTTTATTTAGGTCGTAGAACTTTTATATCGAATTCGAATACATTACTAGAATAAATAGGGCACTAATAATTTTGAAGAGACTAAATGAAAACAAAATTTAGATTTTTATTATTCACACACAATTGACATTATCTGTTTATTTAGGTCGTAGAACTTTTATATCGAATTCGAATACATTACTAGAATAAATATGGCACTAATAATTTTGAAGAGACTAAATGAAAACAAAATTTAGATTTTTATTATTCACACACAATTGACATTATCTGTTTATTTAGGTCGTAGAACTTTTATATCGAATTCGAATACATTACTAGAATAAATATGGCACTAATAATTTTGAAGAGACTAAATGAAAACAAAATTTAGATTTTTATTATTCACACACAATTAACATTATCTGTTTATTTAGGTCGTAGAACTTTTATATCGAATTCGAATACATTACTAGAATAAATATGGCACTAATAATTTTGAAGAGACTAAATGAAAACAAAATTTAGATTTTTATTATTCACACACAATTGACATTATCTGTTTATTTAGGTCGTAGAACTTTTATATCGAATTCGAATACATTACTAGAATAAATATGGCACTAATAATTTTGAAGAGACTAAATGAAAACAAAATTTAGATTTTTATTATTCACACACAATTGACATTATCTGTTTATTTAGGTCGTAGAACTTTTATATCGAATTCGAATACATTACTAGAATAAATATGGCACTAATAATTTTGAAGAGACTAAATGAAAACAAAATTTAGATTTTTATTATTCACACACAATTAACATTATCTGTTTATTTAGTTCGTAGAACTTTTATATCGAATTCGAATACATTACTAGAATAAATATGGCACTAATAATTTTGAAGAGACTAAATGAAAACAAAATTTAGATTTTTATTATTCACACACAATTGACATTATCTGTTTATTTAGGTCGTAGAACTTTTATATCGAATTCGAATACATTACTAGAATAAATATGGCACTAATAATTTTGAAGAGACTAAATGAAAACAAAATTTAGATTTTTATTATTCACACACAATTGACATTATCTGTTTATTTAGGTCGTAGAACTTTTATATCGAATTCGAATACATTACTAGAATAAATATGGCACTAATAATTTTGAAGAGACTAAATGAAAACAAAATTTAGATTTTTATTATTCACACACAATTGACATTATCTGTTTATTTAGGTCGTAGAACTTTTATATCGAATTCGAATACATTACTAGAATAAATATGGCACTAATAATTTTGAAGAGACTAAATGAAAACAAAATTTAGATTTTTATTATTCACACACAATTAACATTATCTGTTTATTTAGGTCGTAGAACTTTTATATCGAATTCGAATACATTACTAGAATAAATATGGCACTAATAATTTTGAAGAGACTAAATGAAAACAAAATTTAGATTTTTATTATTCACACACAATTGACATTATCTGTTTATTTAGGTCGTAGAACTTTTATATCGAATTCGAATACATTACTAGAATAAATATGGCACTAATAATTTTGAAGAGACTAAATGAAAACAAAATTTAGATTTTTATTATTCACACACAATTGACATTATCTGTTTATTTAGGTCGTAGAACTTTATATCGAATTCGAATACATTACTAGAATAAATATGGCACTAATAATTTTGAAGAGACTAAATGAAAACAAAATTTAGATTTTTATTATTCACACACAATTGACATTATCTGTTTATTTAGGTCGTAGAACTTTTATATCGAATTCGAATACATTACTAGAATAAATATGGCACTAATAATTTTGAAGAGACTAAATGAAAACAAAATTTAGATTTTTATTATTCACACACAATTGACATTATCTGTTTATTTAGGTCGTAGAACTTTTATATCGAATTCGAATACATTACTAGAATAAATATGGCACTAATAATTTTGAAGAGACTAAATGAAAACAAAATTTAGATTTTTATTATTCACACACAATTGACATTATCTGTTTATTTAGGTCGTAGAACTTTATATCGAATTCGAATACATTACTAGAATAAATATGGCACTAATAATTTTGAAGAGACTAAATGAAAACAAAATTTAGATTTTTATTATTCACACACAATTGACATTATCTGTTTATTTAGGTCGTAGAACTTTTATATCGAATTCGAATACATTACTAGAATAAATATGGCACTAATAATTTTGACGAGACTAAATGAAAACAAAATTTAGATTTTTATTATTCACACACAATTGACATTATCTGTTTATTTAGGTCGTAGAACTTTTATATCGAATTCGAATACATTACTAGAATAAATATGGCACTAATAATTTTGAAGAGACTAAATGAAAACAAAATTTAGATTTTTATTATTCACACACAATTGACATTATCTGTTTATTTAGGTCGTAGAACTTTTATATCGAATTCGAATACATTACTAGAATAAATATGGCACTAATAATTTTGAAGAGACTAAATGAAAACAAAATTTAGATTTTTATTATTCACACACAATTGACATTATCTGTTTATTTAGGTCGTAGAACTTTTATATCGAATTCGAATACATTACTAGAATAAATATGGCACTAATAATTTTGAAGAGACTAAATGAAAACAAAATTTAGATTTTTATTATTCACACACAATTGACATTATCTGTTAATTTAGGTCGTAGAACTTTTATATCGAATTCGAATACATTACTAGAATAAATATGGCACTAATAATTTTGAAGAGACTAAATGAAAACAAAATTTAGATTTTTATTATTCACACACAATTGACATTATCTGTTTATTTAGGTCGTAGAACTTTTATATCGAATTCGAATACATTACTAGAATAAATATGGCACTAATAATTTTGACGAGACTAAATGAAAACAAAATTTAGATTTTTATTATTCACACACAATTGACATTATCTGTTTATTTAGGTCGTAGAACTTTTATATCGAATTCGAATACATTACTAGAATAAATATGGCACTAATAATTTTGAAGAGACTAAATGAAAACAAAATTTAGATTTTTATTATTCACACACAATTGACATTATCTGTTTATTTAGGTCGTAGAACTTTTATATCGAATTCGAATACATTACTAGAATAAATATGGCACTAATAATTTTGACGAGACTAAATGAAAACAAAATTTAGATTTTTATTATTCACACACAATTGACATTATCTGTTTATTTAGGTCGTAGAACTTTTATATCGAATTCGAATACATTACTAGAATAAATATGGCACTAATAATTTTGAAGAGACTAAATGAAAACAAAATTTAGATTTTTATTATTCACACACAATTGACATTATCTGTTTATTTAGGTCGTAGAACTTTTATATCGAATTCGAATACATTACTAGAATAAATATGGCACTAATAATTTTGACGAGACTAAATGAAAACAAAATTTAGATTTTTATTATTCACACACAATTGACATTATCTGTTTATTTAGGTCGTAGAACTTTTATATCGAATTCGAATACATTACTAGAATAAATATGGCACTAATAATTTTGAAGAGACTAAATGAAAACAAAATTTAGATTTTTATTATTCACACACAATTGACATTATCTGTTTATTTAGGTCGTAGAACTTTTATATCGAATTCGAATACATTACTAGAATAAATATGGCACTAATAATTTTGAAGAGACTAAATGAAAACAAAATTTAGATTTTTATTATTCACACACAATTGACATTATCTGTTTATTTAGGTCGTAGAACTTTTATATCGAATTCGAATACATTACTAGAATAAATATGGCACTAATAATTTTGAAGAGACTAAATGAAAACAAAATTTAGATTTTTATTATTCACACACAATTGACATTATCTGTTTATTTAGGTCGTAGAACTTTATATCGAATTCGAATACATTACTAGAATAAATATGGCACTAATAATTTTGAAGAGACTAAATGAAAACAAAATTTAGATTTTTATTATTCACACACAATTGACATTATCTGTTTATTTAGGTCGTAGAACTTTTATATCGAATTCGAATACATTACTAGAATAAATATGGCACTAATAATTTTGAAGAGACTAAATGAAAACAAAATTTAGATTTTTATTATTCACACACAATTGACATTATCTGTTTATTTAGGTCGTAGAACTTTATATCGAATTCGAATACATTACTAGAATAAATATGGCACTAATAATTTTGAAGAGACTAAATGAAAACAAAATTTAGATTTTTATTATTCACACACAATTGACATTATCTGTTTATTTAGGTCGTAGAACTTTATATCGAATTCGAATACATTACTAGAATAAATATGGCACTAATAATTTTGAAGAGACTAAATGAAAACAAAATTTAGATTTTTATTATTCACACACAATTGACATTATCTGTTTATTTAGGTCGTAGAACTTTTATATCGAATTCGAATACATTACTAGAATAAATATGGCACTAATAATTTTGAAGAGACTAAATGAAAACAAAATTTAGATTTTTATTATTCACACACAATTGACATTATCTGTTTATTTAGGTCGTAGAACTTTATATCGAATTCGAATACATTACTAGAATAAATATGGCACTAATAATTTTGAAGAGACTAAATGAAAACAAAATTTAGATTTTTATTATTCACACACAATTGACATTATCTGTTTATTTAGGTCGTAGAACTTTTATATCGAATTCGAATACATTACTAGAATAAATATGGCACTAATAATTTTGAAGAGACTAAATGAAAACAAAATTTAGATTTTTATTATTCACACACAATTGACATTATCTGTTTATTTAGGTCGTAGAACTTTTATATCGAATTCGAATACATTACTAGAATAAATATGGCACTAATAATTTTGAAGAGACTAAATGAAAACAAAATTTAGATTTTTATTATTCACACACAATTGACATTATCTGTTTATTTAGGTCGTAGAACTTTTATATCGAATTCGAATACATTACTAGAATAAATATGGCACTAATAATTTTGAAGAGACTAAATGAAAACAAAATTTAGATTTTTATTATTCACACACAATTGACATTATCTGTTTATTTAGGTCGTAGAACTTTTATATCGAATTCGAATACATTACTAGAATAAATATGGCACTAATAATTTTGAAGAGACTAAATGAAAACAAAATTTAGATTTTTATTATTCACACACAATTGACATTATCTGTTTATTTAGGTCGTAGAACTTTTATATCGAATTCGAATCAAAAAAACTTTTATATCGAATTCGAATCTTATTTGAAAACTTTTATATCGAATTCGAATCTTTTATATCGAATTCGAAAAAAACTTTTATCTTTTATATCGAATTCGAAAAAAACTTTTATATCGAATTCGAATCTTATTTGAAGTGGTTCTTCAAAAAGAACCATCCGGTGCTACCAGTGAGGTTTACACGTATTGGGCCACTCAGTAAATTAAACGAGGCTAGGTATCGACACCGTGAGGGCTAGTTTCTATTCAAATACAACGTTGTATGTGCTCCGTTAGAAGCAAAGCTTAGGCCCTAATTATTGCGCATAAAATAAAATTTATTTAACATGAACATTTACAAACATATTTTAAAACATGTTTTTAAAGACAAGTTTTAGTTTAAAAATATTCTGAACATTGTTTTGTTTGCTTAAACAGTCACTATGTGTTTTCCGGAAAACTTTTTTGTTTAACCGGAAACTTTAAATTAATTATTCTTATTTTACCGTTCTGTGCTAAAAGATCTCCCCATTTCTGGTAATGTTGTCATTGAACGTCTTGATGTCATAGTTTCTCTATTATTTTCCTTCATCTGTTGTTCATCTATTATTGGTACAGGGCTTGAATTGTCAAAAGACCCGCTTCTTTTTTGTTCCATTAACTCTATCAAATTTTCATCCAGCAAGTATTGCCCCTTTTGTATTGCTTCACTTCTGTCTTTAGAAAAAAAATACTTTTATCTTAAAATTTTTTATAAATTAAAAAAAATTTTTTTCATACATTTTACTTGATTTCTAAATCGCTGTGCTTTTTCTTGTTGTGTTTGTTCACGATTAGTTTTTGACATGTTTTTGTTTTGAAATGTGTGTTTAATAAATATTAAATTAAAATTGAATGTATTTTCTGAAGCATTAATTATTGTATTTTTTGTATTTTTTAAAGTTTTTGTGTATTTTCCGGAAAGGGGGGAATATTCGTTTACGGAAATGTTTGAATTATATATATTTTCCGGAAACATTACAATATAAACTTGGAGAAACATTTAATTATGTGTTTTCCGGAAAAGAAATGTTGTGTTTTTTAGAAATGTGTTTTTAAGTTTCCGGAATGTAAAAATGTTTCGAGTGTTTTTCCGAAAAGTTTATTTGTATTTTTCGTAAATTTATTTAATTCTTAAGAGTGTAAAAGTTTAATTGTGTTTTTGTTAACCGAATAAATAACCGAATAAAATAAGACCTTAGTGTATTTTGTTCAGTTATTATGTTCATTATTTTATGATTTATTTTTAACCTATGAATGTAAACTAACCGAATAGAATAAGACCTTAGTGTATTTTGGTCAGTTATTATGTTCATTATTTTATGATTTATTTTTAACCTAAGAATGTAAACTAACCGAATAAAATAAGACCTTAGTGTATTTTGGTCAGTTATTATGTTCATTATTTTATGATTTATTTTTAACCTATGAATGTAAACTACCCGAATAAAATAAGACCTTAGTGTATTTTGGTCAGTTATTATGTTCATTATTTTATGATTTATTTTTAACCTATGAATGTAAACTAACCGAATAAAATAAGACCTTAGTGTATTTTGGTCAGTTATTATGTTCATTATTTTATGATTTATTTTTAACCTATGAATGTAAACTAACCGAATAAAATAAGACCTTAGTGTATTTTGGTCAGTTATTATGTTCATTATTTTATGATTTATTTTTAACCTATGAATGTAAACTACCCGAATGAAATAAGACCTTAGTGTATTTTGGTCAGTTATTATGTTCATTATTTTATGATTTATTTTTAACCTATGAATGTAAACTAACCGAATAAAATAAGACCTTAGTGTATTTTGGTCAGTTATTATGTTCATTATTTTATGATTTATTTTTAACCTATGAATGTAAACTACCCGAATGAAATAAGACCTTAGTGTATTTTGGTCAGTTATTATGTTCATTATTTTATGATTTATTTTTAACCTATGAATGTAAACTACCCGAATAAAATAAGACCTTAGTGTATTTTGGTCAGTTATTATGTTCATTATTTTATGATTTATTTTTAACCTATGAATGTAAACTAACCGAATAAAATAAGACCTTAGTGTATTTCGAATTCGAATACATTACTAGAATAAATATGGCACTAATAATTTTGAAGAGACTAAATGAAAACAAAATTTAGATTTTTATTATTCACACACAATTGACATTATCTGTTTATTTAGGTCGTAGAACTTTTATATCGAATTCGAATACATTACTAGAATAAATATGGCACTAATAATTTTGAAGAGACTAAATGAAAACAAAATTTAGATTTTTATTATTCACACACAATTAACATTATCTGTTTATTTAGGTCGTAGAACTTTTATATCGAATTCGAATACATTACTAGAATAAATATGGCACTAATAATTTTGAAGAGACTAAATGAAAACAAAATTTAGATTTTTATTATTCACACACAATTGACATTATCTGTTTATTTAGGTCGTAGAACTTTTATATCGAATTCGAATACATTACTAGAATAAATATGGCACTAATAATTTTGAAGAGACTAAATGAAAACAAAATTTAGATTTTTATTATTCACACACAATTGACATTATCTGTTTATTTAGGTCGTAGAACTTTATATCGAATTCGAATACATTACTAGAATAAATATGGCACTAATAATTTTGAAGAGACTAAATGAAAACAAAATTTAGATTTTTATTATTCACACACAATTGACATTATCTGTTTATTTAGGTCGTAGAACTTTTATATCGAATTCGAATACATTACTAGAATAAATATGGCACTAATAATTTTGAAGAGACTAAATGAAAACAAAATTTAGATTTTTATTATTCACACACAATTGACATTATCTGTTTATTTAGGTCGTAGAACTTTTATATCGAATTCGAATACATTACTAGAATAAATATGGCACTAATAATTTTGAAGAGACTAAATGAAAACAAAATTTAGATTTTTATTATTCACACACAATTGACATTATCTGTTTATTTAGGTCGTAGAACTTTTATATCGAATTCGAATACATTACTAGAATAAATATGGCACTAATAATTTTGAAGAGACTAAATGAAAACAAAATTTAGATTTTTATTATTCACACACAATTGACATTATCTGTTTATTTAGGTCGTAGAACTTTTATATCGAATTCGAATACATTACTAGAATAAATATGGCACTAATAATTTTGAAGAGACTAAATGAAAACAAAATTTAGATTTTTATTATTCACACACAATTGACATTATCTGTTTATTTAGGTCGTAGAACTTTATATCGAATTCGAATACATTACTAGAATAAATATGGCACTAATAATTTTGAAGAGACTAAATGAAAACAAAATTTAGATTTTTATTATTCACACACAATTGACATTATCTGTTTATTTAGGTCGTAGAACTTTTATATCGAATTCGAATACATTACTAGAATAAATATGGCACTAATAATTTTGACGAGACTAAATGAAAACAAAATTTAGATTTTTATTATTCACACACAATTGACATTATCTGTTTATTTAGGTCGTAGAACTTTTATATCGAATTCGAATACATTACTAGAATAAATATGGCACTAATAATTTTGAAGAGACTAAATGAAAACAAAATTTAGATTTTTATTATTCACACACAATTGACATTATCTGTTTATTTAGGTCGTAGAACTTTTATATCGAATTCGAATACATTACTAGAATAAATATGGCACTAATAATTTTGAAGAGACTAAATGAAAACAAAATTTAGATTTTTATTATTCACACACAATTGACATTATCTGTTTATTTAGGTCGTAGAACTTTTATATCGAATTCGAATACATTACTAGAATAAATATGGCACTAATAATTTTGAAGAGACTAAATGAAAACAAAATTTAGATTTTTATTATTCACACACAATTGACATTATCTGTTAATTTAGGTCGTAGAACTTTTATATCGAATTCGAATACATTACTAGAATAAATATGGCACTAATAATTTTGAAGAGACTAAATGAAAACAAAATTTAGATTTTTATTATTCACACACAATTGACATTATCTGTTTATTTAGGTCGTAGAACTTTTATATCGAATTCGAATACATTACTAGAATAAATATGGCACTAATAATTTTGACGAGACTAAATGAAAACAAAATTTAGATTTTTATTATTCACACACAATTGACATTATCTGTTTATTTAGGTCGTAGAACTTTTATATCGAATTCGAATACATTACTAGAATAAATATGGCACTAATAATTTTGAAGAGACTAAATGAAAACAAAATTTAGATTTTTATTATTCACACACAATTGACATTATCTGTTTATTTAGGTCGTAGAACTTTTATATCGAATTCGAATACATTACTAGAATAAATATGGCACTAATAATTTTGACGAGACTAAATGAAAACAAAATTTAGATTTTTATTATTCACACACAATTGACATTATCTGTTTATTTAGGTCGTAGAACTTTTATATCGAATTCGAATACATTACTAGAATAAATATGGCACTAATAATTTTGAAGAGACTAAATGAAAACAAAATTTAGATTTTTATTATTCACACACAATTGACATTATCTGTTTATTTAGGTCGTAGAACTTTTATATCGAATTCGAATACATTACTAGAATAAATATGGCACTAATAATTTTGAAGAGACTAAATGAAAACAAAATTTAGATTTTTATTATTCACACACAATTGACATTATCTGTTTATTTAGGTCGTAGAACTTTTATATCGAATTCGAATACATTACTAGAATAAATATGGCACTAATAATTTTGAAGAGACTAAATGAAAACAAAATTTAGATTTTTATTATTCACACACAATTGACATTATCTGTTTATTTAGGTCGTAGAACTTTTATATCGAATTCGAATACATTACTAGAATAAATATGGCACTAATAATTTTGAAGAGACTAAATGAAAACAAAATTTAGATTTTTATTATTCACACACAATTGACATTATCTGTTTATTTAGGTCGTAGAACTTTATATCGAATTCGAATACATTACTAGAATAAATATGGCACTAATAATTTTGAAGAGACTAAATGAAAACAAAATTTAGATTTTTATTATTCACACACAATTGACATTATCTGTTTATTTAGGTCGTAGAACTTTTATATCGAATTCGAATAGATTACTAGAATAAATATGGCACTAATAATTTTGAAGAGACTAAATGAAAACAAAATTTAGATTTTTATTATTCACACACAATTGACATTATCTGTTTATTTAGGTCGTAGAACTTTTATATCGAATTCGAATACATTACTAGAATAAATATGGCACTAATAATTTTGAAGAGACTAAATGAAAACAAAATTTAGATTTTTATTATTCACACACAATTGACATTATCTGTTTATTTAGGTCGTAGAACTTTATATCGAATTCGAATACATTACTAGAATAAATATGGCACTAATAATTTTGAAGAGACTAAATGAAAACAAAATTTAGATTTTTATTATTCACACACAATTGACATTATCTGTTTATTTAGGTCGTAGAACTTTTATATCGAATTCGAATACATTACTAGAATAAATATGGCACTAATAATTTTGAAGAGACTAAATGAAAACAAAATTTAGATTTTTATTATTCACACACAATTGACATTATCTGTTTATTTAGGTCGTAGAACTTTTATATCGAATTCGAATACATTACTAGAATAAATATGGCACTAATAATTTTGAAGAGACTAAATGAAAACAAAATTTAGATTTTTATTATTCACACACAATTGACATTATCTGTTTATTTAGGTCGTAGAACTTTTATATCGAATTCGAATACATTACTAGAATAAATATGGCACTAATAATTTTGAAGAGACTAAATGAAAACAAAATTTAGATTTTTATTATTCACACACAATTGACATTATCTGTTTATTTAGGTCGTAGAACTTTTATATCGAATTCGAATACATTACTAGAATAAATATGGCACTAATAATTTTGAAGAGACTAAATGAAAACAAAATTTAGATTTTTATTATTCACACACAATTGACATTATCTGTTTATTTAGGTCGTAGAACTTTTATATCGAATTCGAATCAAAAAAACTTTTATATCGAATTCGAATCTTATTTGAAAACTTTTATATCGAATTCGAATCTTTTATATCGAATTCGAAAAAAACTTTTATCTTTTATATCGAATTCGAAAAAAACTTTTATATCGAATTCGAATCTTATTTGAAGTGGTTCTTCAAAAAGAACCATCCGGTGCTACCAGTGAGGTTTACACGTATTGGGCCACTCAGTAAATTAAACGAGGCTAGGTATCGACACCGTGAGGGCTAGTTTCTATTCAAATACAACGTTGTATGTGCTCCGTTAGAAGCAAAGCTTAGGCCCTAATTATTGCGCATAAAATAAAATTTATTTAACATGAACATTTACAAACATATTTTAAAACATGTTTTTAAAGACAAGTTTTAGTTTAAAAATATTCTGAACATTGTTTTGTTTGCTTAAACAGTCACTATGTGTTTTCCGGAAAACTTTTTTGTTTAACCGGAAACTTTAAATTAATTATTCTTATTTTACCGTTCTGTGCTAAAAGATCTCCCCATTTCTGGTAATGTTGTCATTGAACGTCTTGATGTCATAGTTTCTCTATTATTTTCCTTCATCTGTTGTTCATCTATTATTGGTACAGGGCTTGAATTGTCAAAAGACCCGCTTCTTTTTTGTTCCATTAACTCTATCAAATTTTCATCCAGCAAGTATTGCCCCTTTTGTATTGCTTCACTTCTGTCTTTAGAAAAAAAATACTTTTATCTTAAAATTTTTTATAAATTAAAAAAAATTTTTTTCATACATTTTACTTGATTTCTAAATCGCTGTGCTTTTTCTTGTTGTGTTTGTTCACGATTAGTTTTTGACATGTTTTTGTTTTGAAATGTGTGTTTAATAAATATTAAATTAAAATTGAATGTATTTTCTGAAGCATTAATTATTGTATTTTTTGTATTTTTTAAAGTTTTTGTGTATTTTCCGGAAAGGGGGGAATATTCGTTTACGGAAATGTTTGAATTATATATATTTTCCGGAAACATTACAATATAAACTTGGAGAAACATTTAATTATGTGTTTTCCGGAAAAGAAATGTTGTGTTTTTTAGAAATGTGTTTTTAAGTTTCCGGAATGTAAAAATGTTTCGAGTGTTTTTCCGAAAAGTTTATTTGTATTTTTCGTAAATTTATTTAATTCTTAAGAGTGTAAAAGTTTAATTGTGTTTTTGTTAACCGAATAAATAACCGAATAAAATAAGACCTTAGTGTATTTTGTTCAGTTATTATGTTCATTATTTTATGATTTATTTTTAACCTATGAATGTAAACTAACCGAATAGAATAAGACCTTAGTGTATTTTGGTCAGTTATTATGTTCATTATTTTATGATTTATTTTTAACCTAAGAATGTAAACTAACCGAATAAAATAAGACCTTAGTGTATTTTGGTCAGTTATTATGTTCATTATTTTATGATTTATTTTTAACCTATGAATGTAAACTACCCGAATAAAATAAGACCTTAGTGTATTTTGGTCAGTTATTATGTTCATTATTTTATGATTTATTTTTAACCTATGAATGTAAACTAACCGAATAAAATAAGACCTTAGTGTATTTTGGTCAGTTGTTATGTTCATTATTTTATGATTTATTTTTAACCTATGAATGTAAACTAACCGAATAAAATAAGACCTTAGTGTATTTTGGTCAGTTATTATGTTCATTATTTTATGATTTATTTTTAACCTATGAATGTAAACTACCCGAATGAAATAAGACCTTAGTGTATTTTGGTCAGTTATTATGTTCATTATTTTATGATTTATTTTTAACCTATGAATGTAAACTAACCGAATAAAATAAGACCTTAGTGTATTTTGGTCAGTTATTATGTTCATTATTTTATGATTTATTTTTAACCTATGAATGTAAACTACCCGAATGAAATAAGACCTTAGTGTATTTTGGTCAGTTATTATGTTCATTATTTTATGATTTATTTTTAACCTATGAATGTAAACTACCCGAATAAAATAAGACCTTAGTGTATTTTGGTCAGTTATTATGTTCATTATTTTATGATTTATTTTTAACCTATGAATGTAAACTAACCGAATAAAATAAGACCTTAGTGTATTTTGGTCAGTTATTATGTTCATTATTTTATGATTTATTTTTAACCTATGAATGTAAACTAACCGAATAAAATAAGACCTTAGTGTATTTTGGTCAGTTATTATGTTCATTATTTTATGATTTATTTTTAACCTATGAATGTAAACTAACCGAATAAAATAAGACCTTAGTGTATTTTGGTCAGTTATTATGTTCATTATTTTATGATTTATTTTTAACCTATGAATGTAAACTACCCGAATAAAATAAGACCTTAGTGTATTTTGGTCAGTTATTATGTTCATTATTTTATGATTTATTTTTAACCTATGAATGTAAACTAACCGAATAAAATAAGACCTTAGTGTATTTTGGTCAGTTATTATGTTCATTATTTTATGATTTATTTTTAACCTATGAATATAAACTACCCGAATAAAATAAGACCTTAGTGTATTTTGGTCAGTTATTATGTTCATTATTTTATGATTTATTTTTAACCTATGAATGTAAACTACCCGAATAAAATAAGACCTTAGTGTATTTTGGTCAGTTATTATGTTCATTATTTTATGATTTATTTTTAACCTATGAATGTAAACTACCCGAATAAAATAAGACCTTAGTGTATTTTGGTCAGTTATTATGTTCATTATTTTATGATTTATTTTTAACCTATGAATGTAAACTAACCGAATAAAATAAGACCTTAGTGTATTTTGGTCAATTATTATGTTCATTATTTTATGATTTATTTTTAACCTATGAATGTAAACTACCCGAATAAAATAAGACCTTAGTGTATTTTGGTCAGTTATTATGTTCATTATTTTATGATTTATTTTTAACCTATGAATGTAAACTAACCGAATAAAATAAGACCTTAGTGTATTTTGGTCAGTTATTATGTTCATTATTTTATGATTTATTTTTAACCTATAGTGAGGTTTTGACGTATTGGGCCACCCAGTAAATTAAATGAGGCGAGGTATCGACACCGTGAGGGCTAGTTTCTATTCAAATACAACGTTGTATGTGCTCCGTTAGAAGCAAAGCTTAGGCCCTAATTATTGCGCATAAAATAATATTTATTTAAACGTAAAATATAAAATCGCGATTGAATTATATAAAGTTAAAACAAAAATGATTAATAATATAATTGATTGTATAAGTCGACATTGAATAACAAAAGAGAACGTTCCCGGGAATAAAACTTTAGCGCTTATTAATCATAAAATAATTAGCTAGCGTCGCTGCTCTAAGATTAATGTGATTGCTTCCTTCTCCCGTTGGGCCCAACTAGACTGATCTCTTTCAACTGTTTTCTCATGTATTAAATAATCCTGTCTTTATCCTTATGGGGCGTGTGCTTAAGTGTTCTTTCAACTTGTCATGGACAAACACGGCCTTACACCTCCAACCTGGGGGAAGACCGGACCCTCGGTCTTAAAGACCGCTCTCGATGCATTGAATGTGGGCTACGAGAGAGTGCACTTTAATTGTGTCTTTTCTTTAAATCTTTTCTTTAGATTTTTTTAGTTAGTTTTTTTTTGTTTTTTTTCGATCTTTTCTTTTCTCTCTTTTTTCTCTAAGGATTTATTCTAATAGACCCTAAAATTATTCAACCCTATTTTCGGTTACCTTTTAATCTGACTGAAGGGCTAAAAAGCAAGTCAGTCCATTAGAATAAATTCTATATTTACATTATTTTTCAAGATTCATCAATTAAGTCTTTCTTCTTTCTTGGTTTTCTGTTGATTGAGAAGGTTGTTTTTTTCAATTTTTTTTTGAAGATTTTGATGGACATTTTGTTTGTTGGATCCTTGTTGCTTTCGTTGGTTTCCTTGTTGTTTTTCAATTCATCTGTCTTCAACCTTATCGAGGACCGTCCCTGGTCCGTTACATGATGATTGCTTTTACATTTTTTTAGAATTTTCTGATGATTTCTTTTCCTTTTTTTCTATGAAGCGCTTCTATATCTTTTATTTCTTTAATTTTTATTTATGGTTCGGAACTCGCCTTCGGCTTTTGTCCTCTTCCATTGTATCATTTAACTTTTTTAATATTTTTAGTTTTGTTGACAAGTTTTGTATTTTTTTTTGTTTTGATGATTTGTCTGATATAGTTGTTCGTTTCTTCTTTTTTTTTTTTTAATTGCATCTTTGCAGGCACTGTTGTTTTGATTTTTCGTTGCTTTGAAGATTGTTGTCAGGTACACAAATACAATAAAATTACAATCATGTGGGTCAGGGAACAAGATTTATACAACCCTTGTACCCAATGCATCTTTTAAAGTGTCCCTTTTTTAGAAGGAGATGTTAGACCGTTATATTATTACGTTCCTTTTTTTTTAGAGTTACTGCGCGTGCATTGATATAGTGCGTCGCTTGTATTTCAGTTTTTTCACCTGCGTTTGCTATTCAATGTCTCTTCTCATTCGACACAATAAATTTTAAGTTAGTAATATCCGAAGGATCCATAGAGGCTGTGATCAAGTTACAAACCTAGAGGCTATGAATAAAGTTTCAGAATAAAGTTACAATATTCCAAGAGGCTAAGACAAAGTCTTCTAGAGGCTAATGATCAAGTGTACATTTACTAGAGGCTGTTAAAGTGTGTTACAAAAGACTATTATACTAGAGGCTACAAATAAAGTTTCCCAGAGGCTATATATTTTTTTTTCTACAACTCCTTTTATCTTCTGTACATGCAATTTATCTTCGTGTGCCCTTGTTGTCCACACCAAGAGCACGGCGCATGCGGGCAGTTGTCTCTTTGATGTCCCATTATGTAACAATATCCACATGGTCGTCGTGGGCACTGTCCTTTCAAATGAGGAGCTATTCCATGACACACCATACAAGGAGAATAGTCACAAATGTCTTCGTGTACGTTCGGGACAATCGAATGGCAGCCACTGCATTGTGTCACCTGTGGGACGTTAGAAGGCAAAGGGACCCCTATTATTTCCTTTTGATAAATTCCCCCTATTACTGGTCCACCTGACTGTTGAGGGTGTTGGAGTTGATGTTGTGGCTGTTGTGGCATCCGCACAGGTTGTGTCCATTGGGGTTGGTTCACTGGAGGTGCGGTTGTTGGCCCATAATATCCTTGATATCCACCTGGAGCCGGTGTTTGTGTTGAGGTTATCTGTACAGGCTGTATGGCCTGTCCACTTGTTGATGGAGTGCTTTCACACTCCATTGCTTGTTGGACCTGTGGTGTCCTTGTAACTAGATTATTATCAATTTTCATTTTTTCGTAAAATTCCCAAGCTATTGGTATCTCACCTTTATAATCGGCAATTACCCCATTCACCCTTTGAATATTACCCGACTTCATTAATTCAATGAACGCCGGCGTCACCACCACTGTCTGTTTGCACGCCTCCAACACAAATTTCTCCCAAACTTCTCCCTTTTGGCATAGGAATGGTAAGTCCCCAATTACAATTAACCCGTATCGGGCCCTGGACAAGGCCACATTAGTCCTACGGGGATCAGACCAAAACAAACCCTTTTCCTCCTCACTAGATTGCTTCTGCTGCACACTGGTTTTGGTGGTTGTGAGAATGACTAGATCCGCCTCTTGCGATTGTATTGCATCACAAGTCGAGCAAGTGACATTTGACCAATTATACTCTTTAATGGCTCTCTTAATGTCAGATACCTGGGCAGTATATAGACCAATCACGAGAATTTTCATTCTCCTAGAGGCTAGTGGCGGGACTAACTCCCTTAATAAAGTTACCGTTGTGATTGTATGCCCACCATTGGTCAATGAAAAAGACGTTGCATCCATCTCCACTGCTGTATTTTGCTGAATCAAAATTATCGGAGTATTTTGAATCGGTAGATTCAATCCTATTTGATTTGTCAGCAGGTCCCTTTGGGATTCATTTAGTCCTGGCCTTAGTTGTTCACCATTTGGCTCATAGACACTCAATGCCAAGCAGTTCACCAGTTTTGGGTGGGATCTGTAAGACGTTGTGAGTCTTACGAAACTTACACCATTACAATCCCTCAGTCGGTCCAATACCGAATTCATACCCAATTTATCCCTAATTACCATGGGTTGAGAGGGTTGGTGAACTTGCAACTGTAAATAATCTCCTGTCATCAACAATTTCTTCAAATTAGGGAATTGTGACACACTGGAGATTACGCTGTTGTGTTGGGCTTGGCCAACTTCATCTATTACCATGTGTGTGATTAATGGGGAAATTACCTCCTTCTTTGGGTCTGGGCTATCAGGACTTGCGTCAAGAAAGAGTTGAAGCTCCTCCGCCAGAGAGTGGGTCATAAAAATGACCTTGAACCGTTTAATTTGGGTTAACTCAAACGCCACTGTTCTCTCTTGGGCTATTTTCGGTGCCACTTTCACATCACGTTCATACCTTTCAACTTTCTTTCCAGCCCTAGCCATCAACGGATCCCTAATGTCCTCATCCTTTATTCTCCAAACTAATAAGTGACTACCCACCTGTTCAATTCTCTGTTGGTATTTAAACTTCCCACTCCCAGAGAATAAAGCAAGCATTGGAACAACCTCACCTGCTACGGACATGGCTTTGGTTGTGTCCTCTGCCAATTCACACACAGCAACGTTAATTGGGGCCACTGCCAGCACAACTGCATCAGGATGGCGTCTGATAGCGGCCGCTATAGCGACTCCTGAAACTAAGGTCTTACCCGCTCCAGGAGGCGCCTGCTGGTAAAGCAGGCGCGTCTCCCCATCCAAAAATAATTTTACCGTTTCAAGTTGTTGCGGATTTAGTCTTCTCATTGCCGGGTGATCATTTTCCAACGGATTAAACGTGCTAGGGAGTGGTGGGTCACCTTCAATACCTATTAAAGTGCGTAAAATTGGGGCAACCATATGTCCTGAGTGAGCTAATGTTAATGGGAACCCACTAGACAGAACGTCTTCCCTACGTTGGAGCCTTTTGAGATTTGCAATTGGAGTTATCTGCACCTCCCAACCTTCACCAACAATACCTTCCCAATGTTCATAGCTACTAGCATAGTTATGGGCTTCCTCATGACGTGCCCTCAGTAGTACTTCAAACCAAAATCCTTCTGCATTGACCCCCTTTGTGATTTCTTTCACTTCACCTTTCGCACATGGTTTCAAATCCGGATCATTTACTTTAATTAGACACGGAGTGTCAGCATCGAATGCACTCGTGTAAGCTTCCAAATCTGCGAGGCTCTTTGGTCTATATGAGAACCATAACTCTAAAGTGTCTTCTAAAGTTTTTTCTCGCGCACGATCTAAGGCGGAACGGTTAAGCGTTGTAACTACGGCACATTTTCTGAGAGCTTGGTCTTCACGATTACGATGGCACGCAGCAACTGCGGCTAGTGCTGCCATAGTTTTTTCTTGTTGATCTTTAGTGTGTGTTGGCATTATTGGGTATTTTTCTTGAACTCTTGAGGGTCTTGACACAATGATAACATCGTTCTGATGTGCCCAATATTCATCTCCCCTTTTAAACGGAGTCTTTTCCGGTAATATATAGTTATTCCCCATTCTCCACACCTGCGGGTTAATTATTTGGGCTAATTCTACTTCAATAATTCCTCCTTTTTTCAATTGATGGGGACGAATTTGTGTCATTTGTCTAGTGTTTATTAGTTGACTTCTTAACATGTTTGGGGCCATTACCTCAGCTGATCTGAGTTTGCCTCCCTTCATTTTTATATTTTCAACTATACCGGTTACCCAATTTCCAGGTCTTAGAAGTACCATTTCGGCTTTCGTTGCCGTTGCTTGGTGTTGTATTGAGCCCGAAATCATCCATGGCGTATACCTTCCTGACCAATCCTGCATATGGTCAACTGCTAACTTACCCAATTTTTCAAACCCTTCTCTTACTTCCCACTCCTCAACGAATACCAAATCACCCATTTGTAGCCTACGACTCGGGTTTGTAAAGACAGTGTCTGGAATTTCCATGAAAAATGGACCTACTCCAGAAATCCTCGCACCAATTGCCCGATCTTCGATTGCCCTTGCAATTAAATATTTCGGCACCCCTTTATCCTTTAACGTGGGGTCACCTGTATCAGCGTCAGGACTAGCCGTAACCCTACATTCATCTGGGAGATCATTTGGGTTGATTCCCGACCCTTCCTGGGTGTTCTTCTCCGGTCCTTTGTTAGGGGTATTTTCCCACCCCGAACTCGAAGTGGCCCACTCATTATCTGTCCTTTCTTTTTGCTGGTCCATTACCGTATCTATTACAAACGTTGTATTGTCACCGTGAGATGACTGATTATTGTTTACTCCACTTGGGTCTTCAGGAATTACCTCTTGACACTCTTGAGATTGAATGTTACCTTTTATAATTTCACGCACCTTTACAAGTATTTTTCCCATTTTATTCAATCCAAACTCCTTTGAGTTTGGTGACCAGTCCTTAAGACTCGGATCATTTTGATATTTACCAACACCCCAAATTGGATCGTTCCCATTTGTTTCTACAATCCAATTATCTTTTGTACCAATTAATAACTCCCCTAAATGTTTATTTTGTGTGAATTTTTGGATTACTAATGCTTCGAGTATTTGTTCACTCTTTTCATTCCATTCCTCTTTTTGTCTTTTATTCCCCTCTATTTCTTTACCTAGAAATTTATACTCTCTTGGGTGAACACTTTTAAACGTTGTTTGCGCCCCGGTAGAGGCAATAATTTTCCTACTCTTAGTTATTAACTCACTCACCTCATCCATGTGAGTCATCCCTTTCACCTGCTCAACAATATCCCCCCGATTAAAAAAGGCTGCCTTGGCTGCTACATATGCTTGTTCAGTACAACCCCACTCATAGTTGTCGTAATTGAATTTAGCATAAGCAAAGTTGGAGAAGGGGTGATCTTTCCCCAAAAACGGATAAATCACCCCTTTATTATTTAATTCAATGATGGGTAATTCATTACTAATTATATTAACGTTGTATGAGCGCCATTGACGCATAGAATTTTTAATTTCCATTTTTTTTTTGATTAAAGATTTTTCTAAAAAATTTTAAAATCTGTATATGTATTTTCAAAGTTCAAAAACGCGAGAACAACAAAAAAAATAAAAATTAAATTATTCGCGCCAAAATGGTAGGGGTCGGACAAACGGCAAAATTTAATGTCAAATCAAATTATTTGATACTTGAAAGTATTAAAAAAAAATTTTATTCTCTTCAAACCCCATCAACCAACTATTTTATCAAATTATTTAATTTGCCAATTGTTTGGTCCGATTTTACAAAATGGCATTAAAATTGAAACGAACCAAAAAAATATTTTAAAAAGAGAATTGACCTATGTGAAAATATGAGTCAGTAGATTAAATAAGAAAAGATCTTAAATGAGCAAAGTCTTAATTTACGTAATTCTTTTAATTGAAACTCATTAGATTTATCTAAAAGCCATTATATTTTCTCCATTTTTTTTGTATTTTTAACCTTTCCTTATTGATATCTTTCTGGTTTTGTTATTTTGCTACGGTCACGTAAATCATACTTGTGTGCTTGTTTTACAACTTCTAATTCAGTATTATTTGTTTCGGGATTGGGTTCATTAGGTCTCGAATTTTCTTGTTCCCTGGTATGTTCATAACTTTTATCTTCTATAGTAAGATTATCTTTTGGAATTTGTTCTTCACATTTGTATGGGATTGTACAAGGAGGACCAAGGTACTCAAAACATTTTTTAATTTGATTAATATGAACTGTTTTATTCGGTGAGCTTGGAGAGATGCAACTAGATATAGTCGCGTATATACCATCTAGATTAATAACCCTGTAGATGCCCTTCCAATGTAGCTGGAATTTCTTAGCTGTGCCTATCTTTCCTGTGTAATTCCTAAGTAGAACTCTGTCCCCTATTTTTATACTTGGTTCCCTAAAAAACTTGTCATATTGATTTTTCATTTTTTCCTGGGCATTTCTATTCGACTCCGCTGCAATCTCCCACGCACTCCGAAGAGACTTAATAAGCTTATATTTAAAGTCTGGTTCATCTGCAACACTGGCGTGTTCATGTATTCTAGGGTCAAGGATTTGATCAACACAAAAAATAGGGTCTCGACCAAACATAAGGAAAAATGGGGTCTCATTTATAGAGGCATGGATCGATGTGTTATAACAAAAGTTCATAAACTCTAGAAACTCATCAAAATCTGGTTGTTCTTTTGTTATATATTTTGCTAACATATTATTAAAAGTTCGGAATGTCCTTTCAGTAACCGCATTACCCTGCGACCAATACGGAATAGCATACGTTTTGTTTATATATAACATGTTACAAAACGCTCTGAAAAACTCTGAGGTGAAAGCCGTCGCGTTATCCGAGATTAATTCTATACAACCCCCAAATTTAAGATAGCAGTTTGTTAAAAATGCTTTGGCTATTGTGTTTGCTTTTGCGTCAGGGAGCGGTACAGATATTACATATTTACAGAACCAACAAATTATATTTAGTATGTATTTATTACCCTTTTCAGTTATAGGAAACGGTCCCGCCAGGTCTAGTCCTACTCTTGAGAATAATGTGTCAGCCGGGACCATATTCATCTCAGCTCTATAAGCTGGTGTGGGAGAATGTCTGAGTTGGCAAGTGATGCACTGTTTGGTCCAAGTTACTATATCAGAGTGCATTTTTGGCCAATAATATTTTTGGCACTTCTTTAATGTTTTCTTTACTGATAAATGCCCACCTCCTAGCTGAGAGGAGTGGAATGAATCAAATACTAATGATCTAAGGTTAGTGGGAACAAAGATTTTTGCTTGAGATCCTGGTGTTTTAAAAGTTAATAATTCATTTTCTATGTATAGGTTCTTTGCTTTTTCAGAAAAGTTTTCTTTTTCAGTTTCACTAAAACCCTCTGGTATCTCTCCCTCTAATAAAAATTTGATGAATGCTTTAGCTTCTGGATCATTTAACTGCTCTTCTTTTATGTCTATTGTGTAAGGGTTTTCGTCCTTATTTCGTACTACTAATGTGTTAATAAATGAGTCTGACGCGATTCTAGTTTTTTGTTGAATATTTAGACATACAGGGAATTCTGCTATATCCTTTAATTCTTCTATGTTTTCAATTTCGGTTTGTGTTTCTTCTTGAATTCGCGATAGTGCGTCGGCTAAAGAATTCTGTTTACCTTCTATATGAACTATCTTTATTTGGTAAGATTGGAGCTCTATTAGCCAGCGGGCCAGGTTCGGGTGAGCTTCTGCCTTTTTCAAAAGATATGACAAAGGTTTATGGTCCGTATGCAGTTCAATGTCAGACATAAATATGTACGGCTTAAATTCCCTTAATGCATAAATTATTGCTCCCAGTTCTATTTGGACTGCTGGCCATTTTCTTTCAGAGGCCGATAGGGTCCGACTACAATAGGAGATAGCAGAATATGTTTTATTTTCTTCATCCCTTTGCATCAAGACCCCAGCCTGTCCAACCATAGAAGCATCCGTAAATATATGGAATGGCTTAGAGTAGTCCGGGAATTTTAGTATGGGGTAATTTGTTAGTAATTCTTTAATTTTGTTAAACGCTTTTTGCTGTTCTTCCCCCCATTCAAATTTTACTTCCTTTTTTGTTAATCGTGTTAATGGTTCGACCCAATGTGAGAATTTTGGTATATGTCTTCTGTAAAAGGATGCCATTCCTACTACTCTTTTAATTTCTTTTAGATTTGTCGGATTCGGTAAATTCTTTATTATTTCTATTCTAGAAAGGTTTGGATGATACCCGTTAGAGTCAAGAGTGTATCCCAAAAAGTTCATTTTCGCGTTGCGAATGTACATTTCTTAGGACTAAGTTTGAGGTTAAATAAGCGAAAACGTTCAAAAACTTTTCTTAAAGTGTTTAAGTGCTCCTCAAAATCATGGGACTTTGTGTAGATTAATATGTCATCCACATAGGAAATTACGTGTTCTAACCCACTAAGCACATTAGCCATTGCTCTGGAAAAAGCTGCTGTAGCATTCTTTAACCCAAACGGCATGTGGGTCATTTGATATACATTATCCTCAGTTATAACCCCACATTTCCTAGAAGCATTTTCTGTTAATTTTATTTGCAGGTACCCGCTTGCTAGGTCTAAAGAACTATAATAATTACAATTTCCTACTTTTTCCATGATTACCTCAAGTCTAGGAAGAGGGTAATGATCTGGTACTGTGATTTCATTCAATTTCCTAAAGTCAAGACACGGCCTTATTCCACCATCCTTCTTTTGCACTATTACAAATGGCGTTAACCAAGGTGTGTCCGACTCAACCATAACCCCTGCTTTTGTAAGTTGATCAATGTGTTTATGTAATTCCTCCCTATATTTAAATGGGGTTTTTCTTGGACCTACTGCTACTGGATCCTGTGTTGTGGTTATTATATCAAATTCTCCCGCTGTATAGGATCCGAGGTCATATTGATTTTTACTAAAGATATCGCTAAACTCCTCGCATAATCTCTTAAGTTTTTCTAAATCATTATTGTTGACTGAACATTTACTATAGTCGATTACAAATTTTGGGTCTATTTTATTCTCTTGTGATTCTAGTATTTTGTCATTTTCCAACGTAAATATGCCCATTTCAGTTTCACCTTCTATTTTCCATGCTTTACCTAAAGTCTGATTTTTATACAATTTAATCGGGCTTTGCGTAGGATTGAGAACTAGTATTTTTAGCGCATTGTTATCATACTCCGATATAGTTGGGATTGTTCCTAAATGCATTTGACTTATCTTCTCATCCAGATTATTTATGAAATATGATTGCTTGCCTGCTGAGTGTTCGTCTAAACTTCCCTCAATAATTGTTTGTGAGTTCGGTTTTATCAAGCATGCTTCTTTTGCTGATATTTTAAAACAACTCTCCTTAAATGGTTCAGATTTTTCCTTTTCATCTTCCCCTATTTTAAATTTCCTATTTTTAAAATCAAAGGTCAGGGAGGGCCACAGTTCAAATACGTCGCATCCTAGAATTAAGTCAAAGTTTTTATCCTCAAATATGTTATTGTCTATGAAAAATATTGAGGTGTTGCATTCAATATTATTTAATATTATTTTTACTTCCCCTTTATTGAGCGCACTGATTGCATGACCTGAGGCACTAACTGCTTCTGCTTTTGTAGGCACTAAATTCCACTTATTTTTAATTGCAAGATTAATGGGTGCTACTGATATGCTTGCTCCCGTGTCCAGGAGACACCTTAATTTTACATTATTTATTGTTACAGTAGTGGTTGGAAGAGACTGACAGTGCCCTTTTATTGAGAGAAGATTTAACCCACTAGGCCCCTGCGGACAGATAGGAGTGTATTTGATTTCTGGGTTTATTTCTTTTAATTCTATAGTTTGGGTTAATACTTGTTTTGGTAGGTCTGCCTTGATCATTGATTCCTTTTGTTTGTGTTGGGTCCTGTATTTTTGCCCAATTAGTATATCCCTTATTATTCCATTACCTAAGTACCTTTGCATCATAATTACTAACGCCCTAAGTGTGAAATCAATCAGAGATATGCAGGTTATTATAGTTATAAAGATTCGCCATTCATGGGTCCAGTCACCAAAGATGTGATTACTAAATTCACTTTTTGCTTTTTGCCATGTGTTTGAAAATTCTGCTATCATTTTGGTGTCCTTCTGCCTTATTTGGTAAGTTATTTCACTGATTTTAAATGCATTGCTCAAATGGGCATGAGTGTTAATATCTGAGATATTTACTAGTACCAGTTGGTGAAAGGCTTGACTAGATAAAGGTTGGATTTTTTCAAAACGAGGCTTGAATGTTTCATGGTTCCTTGGATTTATTTTTTGCATAGTCGCGGTTACTTGGTCTACTTCAAATGTGTCATTCTCTAATTGGATTATTATTATTCGCGACATTGCACAGTCAGTCTTATGGGAATCGTGAACAATTTTCATTGTTTTAGGGTCTATAAACGCAAAATGCTGTTGTTTTTGTGAGATAAAACTAATAGGTAAATATTCAAAACATTCTGTTTCAGAGCCAGTGGGGACGAACCGGAATTGTTCATGTGTGATAGGAATACAAGGCCATACTTTTATAAGATTAAATCCCATCCTTTCAGCATGAATGTCAGGGTTATTAAATATTGTTCGTGCTAGTATTGTAGGGTCAGTTAGTAGTGCTAATTCAGCCCATCTCCAAGTGTTTTCCATAAAATCACATAAAGTTTTCATTGTGTGAGAGAAAGTAAAAGATAACGTGCTTGTAAGTTGTGTGTTTAAGTATGTTAGTTCAGAGGCTAATTGACTGGAAGTGACTATCCCCTCTAGTGCCCTTTTATTTCGTTTGTATTTTGGCTTAATTTTTTCCTGAATTATGAGATATGCTAGACCCTGCTCTGTTGGATTTACTTTTTGCCCACAATTTGTGCCTATATTCTTTGTTTTTGTATCAGTGAGGGCAAGTGGGTGTTGGCTCGCAATCCATAAATTATCAATTACAAAACCATCATATTCCCCTATGGACAAATATTCGCAGTTAGCTTCGGGGACTATCTCCCATATTAAACGTGTTCCATCAGTTAGAGAGCAAAACCCGTTTTTGTAAGTGCAATGAATGTTTTCCTCTAGAGGTGTCTGAATATTTTTCTCGCCAAACCTTGAGGTAATTGGAGTTTTAAAAAGGTAACAGTTTTCAGTGTATACTCTTTCCCAATTGAAAGACCCAATAAGCCAAGTCCTAGGAGTGAGGTCTAATTTAAAGTCGGTATGAAATAATTCCCCCTCCTGTTTCAAGATTCCCCATTCGCATTTTTTGTATTTAATCATATTTTTGCACTCTTCATGTGTTACTATGATTGGGTCAATACTTAGCGGTTTCTCAATATGAACGCCTGTGAGAGAGGTATATTTTGCCATTGCTTTTCTAACTTTTCTGCATGCCCATGCTTTTGCGGTATGTTCTAGGTTATTAGGAGAATATATTCGCCTTCTTTGAGGTGTAGGACTTTTTGACAGATTTGTATTTTGTTCAGGACATCCAGGAAATTTAGGAAGGTTCCAGAGTATCCCATGTTCTCTATTTTGGCATATGAGAGGATATTTAGGAAATGGTATATCTCCATTAGCTACTGGGAGTATTAGCATCATCAAAGTTAGGGTTATGTAAAATAGCTGTTTCATTTTAGGAGCTGTGGAGGTCTGCTCCCAATCAGATATACTTGATTCAACGTTATGTGGTTCCCGGCTGAGAATAAGTTCTGTTCTACTTGTTTGCCCCTGGCTTTTATATTCGACAGGTGCAATACACTTAGAGGGCTCATATAAATTCATGTTTTGTATTTGACTTGTTAAGGTGGAGGTTTCTACGTTCTGCGGATATACTAGAATTTCTTTCGGGTATTTATTCATTGGGTTACCTTGATAATATATATGCGGGGATGTGTGATATTCCCCTTGTAAGGGAGTGCTTGACGAGCCCTGAGAATACGTTGGCTGGCTGTTCATACCCGTCATAAATGTGTTCGTGTCCGTATACTGTTTGTTTGAGGATTGAATCATGTTTATACCCTTGTTATTTCCTAGACCCATATTTGCTCTATTTTGAGAGAAATTTCGCCCACCTCTAACCACTGCATTGCTGTTTGATGGCATCTGTCTTCTTCTCCAACAATTGTATGCAAGGTGTCCAGTTACACCACAATGCGTGCACATAGGTCGTCCGCTCCAATTTCTTTCCCCATATCCCCTTTGGTTGTTCTGGTATCTTCCATTTCTTTGGTTTGCAGAGCCACCACGCCTGAAATTTCGATAATTATTGTTTGGTATTTGATTAGCGCCAAAGGGTCTTTGAGGTTGGTTTTGGTACGTTATATTATTTGGACCTCTGTTACTGTTATTTGAGATGGGAGTCCACGAGGTTATATTTCTGTTAGTAGAGTGGTCAACTTGCGGCTGTATGGCATGTATGGCTCGTTTCAGAGCTTCTTCTTGTGAGTCATTACCAGAGGCCAAGAGCGCTTCAATTTCCTGTGCTTTAATGTAAAGTTCATCCAGACTCGTAGCTGTTCCTACAAGTCTGATCAAAAAACTAATATTAGGTTTTAATCTTTCTAAAAATTCATCCCTTATTTTTGCCTGTTGTTGTTCTTCAGTTTCGTTTTCAAAAGTTGCTTTTACTAATGGGGTTAAACGTTTCATAAACTCGGAAACCGTTTCTGAGGGTCTTTGTCTACAGAGAGTTAATTCACGCTTAAATAGTTCTCTTCTATGTGGAGCAGTTAATCTTTTCCTTATAGAAGCTAGGGCCTCTTTTACTGTTCTTTTTTCATTTTCCTCTAATTTATCAAAAATTACCCTAGTTGTTCCCTCAAGGTATAGTTTTAATCTATGTATTTTTGTTTTTTCGTCCCAGGTAGTCGGAGCACAGTCCATTAGGTCAGTGAATTTCTGGGCCCAAGAGTCAAAGGAGACTACAGACTCTTCTTTGTATGTGGTTGTGGCTCCCTCTTTATCTAAGAGACTCAACATATTTAACTCCAATTTTAATGGTTCCGTTTCATCATTTCCTAGGTGTTCCCCATTATTTTTATTTTCATTAAACTTATCGACTTTAGATGAGATTAATGCCACTTTTGAGTTGACTGTTGATAAATGTGTGTTCACTTCCATTGCCATTTGATTTATGGCATTTGTGTTGCTGTTTGCTCTTCTGTTGATTAATCTGATGTTTCTGTTTAATGAATCCTCAAGAGTGTGTGTTGCTACTAGTAGTTTATCCAAGTCGGCAATTTTTGCATATTCATCGTTGCTTTTACCCCGGTAGAGGTTTTTGTTGATCACTGGAGAGTCAGATTCTATTGGATCTGTTTCACTCATCCAATATTTATTTTAATATGTTTCAAGAAGTTTGTTTTCTTAAATTACAAAATTTTATTTTTCTTAAAGTTTTTCAAGAAAATATTTATCCTAAGGCTTAACTATATATATTTTTTATAAACCTTTAATTGTGAATTTGTTTCCCTAATGCTTAATGCTATGTTTGTTACATCTTTATTATAATAACTTCTTCCCAGTTAGTTTTTTTTTATAATGTTAAAGATTACAATTGTTTACATTGCCTTTCATATCTCCTTGTTTCCCAACCATTAAATTTCCAATCTGTAATAATTTTATCCCCCTCATAGTCTTTACGTTTGTTGTAATTTCGAGACCTTTACTCTTCTCAGGACGTTTACTCTCTAACATTCAAGTTTCACGTGAGTTTCACGTGAAGTTTTGAATTTAAGGTTTTTGCTTGTGGTTCTACTTTGCTTTAATATCGTACTTTATACTAAAGACCAGAATTCTAAAAAAAAACACTGGACTGAAAACATGCACTTTTAACAGAAGAAACCCTGTCGGAATTCTTGACCAGAAAGCCGGATTTTCCCTGTTTCCCCCAGGAGTCTTCAAGCACACCTAAAAAAGAAGGTCTATGAGTCTATGAGCCAAAAACACGACCGTTATTAGTACAACTAGTCGTTTAAAACTTCTCTTTGCCTATTTGTACATAAAGTTATCAATACTTTAATTAGAATAATTATGTGATTGAAGAGATACTCTACTTTTATTATAATATAAACAATACTTTGGCTCATGGCTTTACTTTCCTTTAATATTATTAAAAGATCGGGAATAGGAAACTAAAAATTTTAGCAACAGATTGATGTTTATACATTATTTGATTATAATAATACAAAGACTGAGTCATAATTTATATATTATTAGGTTGAGGTTCATATAAAAATCAGCTTTTAATTTAATTAATAAACAATACTTTAATTAATAAGATTTTGGGGTATTGTTTTAAATTCAAGACAAAAACATAAAATTAGGAACAAATGTGCTTGTTACGTAAAATTAAATTTTCAGTTGTTGTACATTTGGCTGGAGAGTAAAATTTACCGAGATTTGAAAGTGAGAGTAACATTTAAATAAAATTAAAGTAACCTTTAAAACGATTTGACAAGGTTTAAAAGTGAGATTTGACGAAATAAAACGTAATTGACTAACTTCTTTTGTGGGGTGTTCTTCTACCCAAATAGATTAGAAACCCCTATAACCAAATTTATGTATGTTCTTCCTAATATTTGTAAAATGTAAATTTGGCAATTATAATTCGCAAACTTCTTATAATGAGAAATCAATTCTTTGAATGCGCGAAATAATATAACATAATTTTCAGAACACAATATCTTTTTGTGATTATTTTAAAGAGAGGGTCCTTAATATTACATTCAAAAAAAACCTACTGATAAATCAAAGAAGTGTCAAAATATAAAATATAAAATTTCGAGTGTAAATTATAAAATAAAAATATAAAATTTTGTTAAGCTTGAAAACCATTTTCTTGTAACTGTTAAACTTCTCTATATTTTAAATCACCAACTTAAACTTTTGAGAATGTCTTAAAATGAAAGAGAGGCGCTTATTCTATTTATGTCTGGTAAAAGCATTTCCATATTGTAAGTATTTGTAAACGAGAATAAAAATGATAGATATAAATGGAAACGAAAACAAAAATAAAATTTTCCCTATAAAAAATGTTGTTCTTTTATCTGGCAATGACTAATCTTAAAACCGTTTTTATAAAGAATTGCGGGGAAATAATATGGAATAAATTTAAAACATATATTACAATTTGTACAAATGTTACCCCCAGTAAATAGCCTATTGTACAATTGTGAATGAGTGTCTCTTAAACCAATTTTTTTTGAAATGTTTTCCTTTGTTTAACAAAGAAAGATGTGTTTTGGTTCCATCCTTTTTCATTTTATATTTTGGAAATTTAGACAAAACAAGGGTTAAATTGAATAAAAAAAATATTTATATTAATCTAAACAGAGTCAAAACAAAATTACCAGACTATTATTTTTTCCGCAACTTTAACCTTTGCTTTTTTTTTGAGTTCTCTCATTTCCTTCCCCCTTCTCTTTTTATTCTCTCTTTTTTTTTAATTTATTACTTCTTTTGTAACGGGAGGGACACTTTCTCTATTTCAGATTTTACTTAATATATAATCGAAACCAAAAACAAAAAAAAATATAAAGATATGAAATAGAATTAAAAATATAAGCTATTGAACAGTAAAACAATATTAGGTAACCATTTTGTACATCTTTCCTAAAACCCCCCCGTATCTTCTATATATTCTCATTAAATACATGGTGTAATATTCGAAAATTATCAAAACATAAAAGGGACGTCTAAACTAAACTCGACCATAAAAGTGAAGTTACCTTTAGAATGAAAATAAATAAAGATAAAAAAAATAAAACTGAATAAAACAAATAATAATGCACCTATGAATAAAATGCTGTCAATAATGATTCTCATTTACCTGAAGAAAGTTATGGCAAGAGAGATAACCTAAAAAAAAGTAAAAAGTTCCGCCTGGAGTTTTTTCTTGTGACTGGCGTTTTAATTTCGATTCTTTTTTGAGTCCCTTTGCTTTCCTCTTTTTTTGTTTTATTACTTTTCCCTCCTTGTTCTTGGAAATTTATCACGTGAGGAGCAAACAATAGAATAACCAATCTTAACGAAATAAAAAAATTCTTTTGTCACATTTCGCAATATGAGCAAAAAAATAATATGTCAATATAAATCTTGTATAGGGACTTCTAGTAGTTGTCGAATATGTTCGAATGTTTTTCTCGAAAGTAATTTTGTTCTCTGTTGAGGCGGTTTTTTATGGATGTAGATTGCATTTTACTTATTTCTCTCTTACTCTATAATGTGGTTGCCCTTGATCGTGTTGGTTTGAGTTGTGCACACTTCTAGATTAATTAAATTCTGTTTTAGGAATTCCTTTTTTTGGGTTTTTCTTATTTGAAGTGGTTCTTCAAAAAGAACCATCCGGTGCTACCAGTGAGGTTTTGACGTATTGGGCCACCCAGTAAATTAAATGAGGCGAGGTATCGACACCGTGAGGGCTAGTTTCTATTCAAATACAACGTTGTATGTGCTCCGTTAGAAGCAAAGCTTAGGCCCTAATTATTGCGCATAAAATAATATTTATTTAAACGTAAAATATAAAATCGCGATTGAATTATATAAAGTTAAAACAAAAATGATTAATAATATAATTGATTGTATAAGTCGACATTGAATAACAAAAGAGAACGTTCCCGGGAATAAAACTTTAGCGCTTATTAATCATAAAATAATTAGCTAGCGTCGCTGCTCTAAGATTAATGTGATTGCTTCCTTCTCCCGTTGGGCCCAACTAGACTGATCTCTTTCAACTGTTTTCTCATGTATTAAATAATCCTGTCTTTATCCTTATGGGGCGTGTGCTTAAGTGTTCTTTCAACTTGTCATGGACAAACACGGCCTTACACTATGAATGTAAACTACCCGAATAAAATAAGACCTTAGTGTATTTTGGTCAGTTATTATGTTCATTATTTTATGATTTATTTTTAACCTATGAATGTAAACTAACCGAATAGAATAAGACCTTAGTGTATTTTGGTCAGTTATTATGTTCATTATTTTATGATTTATTTTTAACCTATGAATGTAAACTAACCGAATAAAATGAGACCTTAGTGTATTTTGGTCAGTTATTATGTTCATTATTTTATGATTTATTTTTAACCTATGAATGTAAACTAACCGAATAAAATAAGACCTTAGTGTATTTTGGTCAGTTATTATGTTCATTATTTTATGATTTATTTTTAACCTATGAATGTAAACTAACCGAATAAAATAAGACCTTAGTGTATTTTGGTCAGTTATTATGTTCATTATTTTATGATTTATTTTTAACCTATGAATGTAAACTACCCGAATAAAATAAGACCTTAGTGTATTTTGGTCAGTTATTATGTTCATTATTTTATGATTTATTTTTAACCTATGAATGTAAACTAACCGAATAAAATAAGACCTTAGTGTATTTTGGTCAGTTATTATGTTCATTATTTTATGATTTATTTTTAACATATGAATGTAAACTAACCGAATAAAATAAGACCTTAGTGTATTTTGGTCAGTTATTATGTTCATTATTTTATGATTTATTTTTAACCTATGAATGTAAACTACCCGAATAAAATAAGACCTTAGTGTATTTTGGTCAGTTATTATGTTCATTATTTTATGATTTATTTTTAACCTATGAATGTAAACTAACCGAATAAAATAAGACCTTAGTGTATTTTGGTCAGTTATTATGTTCATTATTTTATGATTTATTTTTAACCTATGAATGTAAACTACCCGAATAAAATAAGACCTTAGTGTATTTTGGTCAGTTATTATGTTCATTATTTTATGATTTATTTTTAACCTATGAATGTAAACTAACCGAATAAAATAAGACCTTAGTGTATTTTGGTCAGTTATTATGTTCATTATTTTATTATTTATTTTTAACCTATGAATGTAAACTACCCGAATAAAATAAGACCTTAGTGTATTTTGGTCAGTTATTATGTTCATTATTTTATGATTTATTTTTAACCTATGAATGTAAACTAACCGAATAAAATAAGACCTTAGTGTATTTTGGTCAGTTATTATGTTCATTATTTTATGATTTATTTTTAACCTATGAATGTAAACTACCCGAATAAAATAAGACCTTAGTGTATTTTGGTCAGTTATTATGTTCATTATTTTATGATTTATTTTTAACCTATGAATGTAAACTACCCGAATAAAATAAGACCTTAGTGTATTTTGGTCAGTTATTATGTTCATTATTTTATGATTTATTTTTAACCTATGAATGTAAACTAACCGAATAAAATAAGACCTTAGTGTATTTTGGTCAGTTATTATGTTCATTATTTTATGATTTATTTTTAACCTATGAATATAAACTACCCGAATAAAATAAGACCTTAGTGTATTTTGGTCAGTTATTATGTTCATTATTTTATGATTTATTTTTAACCTATGAATGTAAACTACCCGAATAAAATAAGACCTTAGTGTATTTTGGTCAGTTATTATGTTCATTATTTTATGATTTATTTTTAACCTATGAATGTAAACTAACCGAATAAAATAAGACCTTAGTGTATTTTGGTCAGTTATTATGTTCATTATTTTATGATTTATTTTTAACCTATGAATGTAAACTACCCGAATAAAATAAGACCTTAGTGTATTTTGGTCAGTTATTATGTTCATTATTTTATGATTTATTTTTAACCTATGAATGTAAACTACCCGAATAAAATAAGACCTTAGTGTATTTTGGTCAGTTATTATGTTCATTATTTTATGATTTATTTTTAACCTATGAATGTAAACTAACCGAATAAAATAAGACCTTAGTGTATTTTGGTCAGTTATTATGTTCATTATTTTATGATTTATTTTTAACCTATGAATATAAACTACCCGAATAAAATAAGACCTTAGTGTATTTTGGTCAGTTATTATGTTCATTATTTTATGATTTATTTTTAACCTATGAATGTAAACTACCCGAATAAAATAAGACCTTAGTGTATTTTGGTCAGTTATTATGTTCATTATTTTATGATTTATTTTTAACCTATGAATGTAAACTACCCGAATAAAATAAGACCTTAGTGTATTTTGGTCAGTTATTATGTTCATTATTTTATGATTTATTTTTAACCTATGAATGTAAACTAACCGAATAAAATAAGACCTTAGTGTATTTTGGTCAATTATTATGTTCATTATTTTATGATTTATTTTTAACCTATGAATGTAAACTACCCGAATAAAATAAGACCTTAGTGTATTTTGGTCAGTTATTATGTTCATTATTTTATGATTTATTTTTAACCTATGAATGTAAACTAACCGAATAAAATAAGACCTTAGTGTATTTTGGTCAGTTATTATGTTCATTATTTTATGATTTATTTTTAACCTATGAATGTAAACTACCCGAATAAAATAAGACCTTAGTGTATTTTGGTCAGTTATTATGTTCATTATTTTATGATTTATTTTTAACCTATGAATGTAAACTAACCGAATAGAATAAGACCTTAGTGTATTTTGGTCAGTTATTATGTTCATTATTTTATGATTTATTTTTAACCTATGAATGTAAACTACCCGAATAAAATAAGACCTTAGTGTATTTTGGTCAGTTATTATGTTCATTATTTTATGATTTATTTTTAACCTATGAATGTAAACTACCCGAATAAAATAAGACCTTAGTGTATTTTGGTCAGTTATTATGTTCATTATTTTATGATTTATTTTTAACCTATGAATATAAACTACCCGAATAAAATAAGACCTTAGTGTATTTTGGTCAGTTATTATGTTCATTATTTTATGATTTATTTTTAACCTATGAATGTAAACTACCCGAATAAAATAAGACCTTAGTGTATTTTGGTCAGTTATTATGTTCATTATTTTATGATTTATTTTTAACCTATGAATGTAAACTACCCGAATAAAATAAGACCTTAGTGTATTTTGGTCAGTTATTATGTTCATTATTTTATGATTTATTTTTAACCTATGAATGTAAACTAACCGAATAAAATAAGACCTTAGTGTATTTTGGTCAATTATTATGTTCATTATTTTATGATTTATTTTTAACCTATGAATGTAAACTACCCGAATAAAATAAGACCTTAGTGTATTTTGGTCAGTTATTATGTTCATTATTTTATGATTTATTTTTAACCTATGAATGTAAACTAACCGAATAAAATAAGACCTTAGTGTATTTTGGTCAGTTATTATGTTCATTATTTTATGATTTATTTTTAACCTATGAATGTAAACTACCCGAATAAAATAAGACCTTAGTGTATTTTGGTCAGTTATTATGTTCATTATTTTATGATTTATTTTTAACCTATGAATGTAAACTAACCGAATAGAATAAGACCTTAGTGTATTTTGGTCAGTTATTATGTTCATTATTTTATGATTTATTTTTAACCTATGAATGTAAACTAACCGAATAAAATGAGACCTTAGTGTATTTTGGTCAGTTATTATGTTCATTATTTTATGATTTATTTTTAACCTATGAATGTAAACTAACCGAATAAAATAAGACCTTAGTGTATTTTGGTCAGTTATTATGTTCATTATTTTATGATTTATTTTTAACCTATGAATGTAAACTAACCGAATAAAATAAGACCTTAGTGTATTTTGGTCAGTTATTATGTTCATTATTTTATGATTTATTTTTAACCTATGAATGTAAACTACCCGAATAAAATAAGACCTTAGTGTATTTTGGTCAGTTATTATGTTCATTATTTTATGATTTATTTTTAACCTATGAATGTAAACTAACCGAATAAAATAAGACCTTAGTGTATTTTGGTCAGTTATTATGTTCATTATTTTATGATTTATTTTTAACATATGAATGTAAACTAACCGAATAAAATAAGACCTTAGTGTATTTTGGTCAGTTATTATGTTCATTATTTTATGATTTATTTTTAACCTATGAATGTAAACTACCCGAATAAAATAAGACCTTAGTGTATTTTGGTCAGTTATTATGTTCATTATTTTATGATTTATTTTTAACCTATGAATGTAAACTAACCGAATAGAATAAGACCTTAGTGTATTTTGGTCAGTTATTATGTTCATTATTTTATGATTTATTTTTAACCTATGAATGTAAACTAACCGAATAAAATGAGACCTTAGTGTATTTTGGTCAGTTATTATGTTCATTATTTTATGATTTATTTTTAACCTATGAATGTAAACTAACCGAATAAAATAAGACCTTAGTGTATTTTGGTCAGTTATTATGTTCATTATTTTATGATTTATTTTTAACCTATGAATGTAAACTACCCGAATAAAATAAGACCTTAGTGTATTTTGGTCAGTTATTATGTTCATTATTTTATGATTTATTTTTAACCTATGAATGTAAACTAACCGAATAAAATAAGACCTTAGTGTATTTTGGTCAGTTATTATGTTCATTATTTTATGATTTATTTTTAACCTATGAATGTAAACTACCCGAATAAAATAAGACCTTAGTGTATTTTGGTCAGTTATTATGTTCATTATTTTATGATTTATTTTTAACCTATGAATGTAAACTAACCGAATAGAATAAGACCTTAGTGTATTTTGGTCAGTTATTATGTTCATTATTTTATGATTTATTTTTAACCTATGAATGTAAACTAACCGAATAAAATGAGACCTTAGTGTATTTTGGTCAGTTATTATGTTCATTATTTTATGATTTATTTTTAACCTATGAATGTAAACTAACCGAATAAAATAAGACCTTAGTGTATTTTGGTCAGTTATTATGTTCATTATTTTATGATTTATTTTTAACCTATGAATGTAAACTACCCGAATAAAATAAGACCTTAGTGTATTTTGGTCAGTTATTATGTTCATTATTTTATGATTTATTTTTAACCTATGAATGTAAACTACCCGAATAAAATAAGACCTTAGTGTATTTTGGTCAGTTATATGTTCATTATTTTATGATTTATTTTTAACCTATGAATGTAAACTAACCGAATAGAATAAGACCTTAGTGTATTTTGGTCAGTTATTATGTTCATTATTTTATGATTTATTTTTAACCTATGAATGTAAACTAACCGAATAAAATGAGACCTTAGTGTATTTTGGTCAGTTATTATGTTCATTATTTTATGATTTATTTTTAACCTATGAATGTAAACTAACCGAATAAAATAAGACCTTAGTGTATTTTGGTCAGTTATTATGTTCATTATTTTATGATTTATTTTTAACCTATGAATGTAAACTACCCGAATAAAATAAGACCTTAGTGTATTTTGGTCAGTTATTATGTTCATTATTTTATGATTTATTTTTAACCTATGAATGTAAACTAACCGAATAAAATAAGACCTTAGTGTATTTTGGTCAGTTATTATGTTCATTATTTTATGATTTATTTTTAACCTATGAATGTAAACTACCCGAATAAAATAAGACCTTAGTGTATTTTGGTCAGTTATTATGTTCATTATTTTATGATTTATTTTTAACCTATGAATGTAAACTAACCGAATAGAATAAGACCTTAGTGTATTTTGGTCAGTTATTATGTTCATTATTTTATGATTTATTTTTAACCTATGAATGTAAACTAACCGAATAAAATGAGACCTTAGTGTATTTTGGTCAGTTATTATGTTCATTATTTTATGATTTATTTTTAACCTATGAATGTAAACTAACCGAATAAAATAAGACCTTAGTGTATTTTGGTCAGTTATTATGTTCATTATTTTATGATTTATTTTTAACCTATGAATGTAAACTACCCGAATAAAATAAGACCTTAGTGTATTTTGGTCAGTTATTATGTTCATTATTTTATGATTTATTTTTAACCTATGAATGTAAACTAACCGAATAAAATAAGACCTTAGTGTATTTTGGTCAGTTATTATGTTCATTATTTTATGATTTATTTTTAACCTATGAATGTAAACTAACCGAATAAAATAAGACCTTAGTGTGTTTTGGTCAGTTATTATGTTCATTATTTTATGATTTATTTTTAACCTATGAATGTAAACTACCCGAATGAAATAAGACCTTAGTGTATTTTGGTCAGTTATTATGTTCATTATTTTATGATTTATTTTTAACCTATGAATGTAAACTAACCGAATAAAATAAGACCTTAGTGTATTTTGGTCAGTTATTATGTTCATTATTTTATGATTTATTTTTAACCTATGAATATAAACTACCCGAATAAAATAAGACCTTAGTGTATTTTGGTCAGTTATTATGTTCATTATTTTATGATTTATTTTTAACCTATGAATGTAAACTACCCGAATAAAATAAGACCTTAGTGTATTTTGGTCAGTTATTATGTTCATTATTTTATGATTTATTTTTAACCTATGAATGTAAACTACCCGAATAAAATAAGACCTTAGTGTATTTTGGTCAGTTATTATGTTCATTATTTTATGATTTATTTTTAACCTATGAATGTAAACTAACCGAATAAAATAAGACCTTAGTGTATTTTGGTCAACTATTATGTTCATTATTTTATGATTTATTTTTAACCTATGAATGTAAACTACCCGAATAAAATAAGACCTTAGTGTATTTTGGTCAGTTATTATGTTCATTATTTTATGATTTATTTTTAACCTATGAATGTAAACTAACCGAATAAAATAAGACCTTAGTGTATTTTGGTCAGTTATTATGTTCATTATTTTATGATTTATTTTTAACCTATGAATGTAAACTACCCGAATAAAATAAGACCTTAGTGTATTTTGGTCAGTTATTATGTTCATTATTTTATGATTTATTTTTAACCTATGAATGTAAACTAACCGAATAGAATAAGACCTTAGTGTATTTTGGTCAGTTATTATGTTCATTATTTTATGATTTATTTTTAACCTATGAATGTAAACTAACCGAATAAAATGAGACCTTAGTGTATTTTGGTCAGTTATTATGTTCATTATTTTATGATTTATTTTTAACCTATGAATGTAAACTAACCGAATAAAATAAGACCTTAGTGTATTTTGGTCAGTTATTATGTTCATTATTTTATGATTTATTTTTAACCTATGAATGTAAACTACCCGAATAAAATAAGACCTTAGTGTATTTTGGTCAGTTATATGTTCATTATTTTATGATTTATTTTTAACCTATGAATGTAAACTAACCGAATAGAATAAGACCTTAGTGTATTTTGGTCAGTTATTATGTTCATTATTTTATGATTTATTTTTAACCTATGAATGTAAACTAACCGAATAAAATGAGACCTTAGTGTATTTTGGTCAGTTATTATGTTCATTATTTTATGATTTATTTTTAACCTATGAATGTAAACTAACCGAATAAAATAAGACCTTAGTGTATTTTGGTCAGTTATTATGTTCATTATTTTATGATTTATTTTTAACCTATGAATGTAAACTACCCGAATAAAATAAGACCTTAGTGTATTTTGGTCAGTTATTATGTTCATTATTTTATGATTTATTTTTAACCTATGAATGTAAACTAACCGAATAAAATAAGACCTTAGTGTATTTTGGTCAGTTATTATGTTCATTATTTTATGATTTATTTTTAACCTATGAATGTAAACTACCCGAATAAAATAAGACCTTAGTGTATTTTGGTCAGTTATTATGTTCATTATTTTATGATTTATTTTTAACCTATGAATGTAAACTAACCGAATAGAATAAGACCTTAGTGTATTTTGGTCAGTTATTATGTTCATTATTTTATGATTTATTTTTAACCTATGAATGTAAACTAACCGAATAAAATGAGACCTTAGTGTATTTTGGTCAGTTATTATGTTCATTATTTTATGATTTATTTTTAACCTATGAATGTAAACTAACCGAATAAAATAAGACCTTAGTGTATTTTGGTCAGTTATTATGTTCATTATTTTATGATTTATTTTTAACCTATGAATGTAAACTAACCGAATGAAATAAGACCTTAGTGTATTTTGGTCAGTTATTATGTTCATTATTTTATGATTTATTTTTAACCTATGAATATAAACTACCCGAATAAAATAAGACCTTAGTGTATTTTGGTCAGTTATTATGTTCATTATTTTATGATTTATTTTTAACCTATGAATGTAAACTAACCGAATAAAATAAGACCTTAGTGTATTTTGGTCAGTTATTATGTTCATTATTTTATGATTTATTTTTAACCTATGAATATAAACTACCCGAATAAAATAAGACCTTAGTGTATTTTGGTCAGTTATTATGTTCATTATTTTATGATTTATTTTTAACCTATGAATGTAAACTAACCGAATAAAATAAGACCTTAGTGTATTTTGGTCAGTTATTATGTTCATTATTTTATGATTTATTTTTAACCTATGAATGTAAACTAACCGAATAAAATAAGACCTTAGTGTATTTTGGTCAGTTATTATGTTCATTATTTTATGATTTATTTTTAACCTATGAATGTAAACTAACCGAATAAAATAAGACCTTAGTGTATTTTGGTCAGTTATTATGTTCATTATTTTATGATTTATTTTTAACCTATGAATGTAAACTACCCGAATAAAATAAGACCTTAGTGTATTTTGGTCAGTTATTATGTTCATTATTTTATGATTTATTTTTAACCTATGAATGTAAACTACCCGAATAAAATAAGACCTTAGTGTATTTTGGTCAGTTATTATGTTCATTATTTTATGATTTATTTTTAACCTATGAATGTAAACTAACCGAATAAAATAAGACCTTAGTGTATTTTGGTCAGTTATTATGTTCATTATTTTATGATTTATTTTTAACCTATGAATGTAAACTACCCGAATAAAATAAGACCTTAGTGTATTTTGGTCAGTTATTATGTTCATTATTTTATGATTTATTTTTAACCTATGAATATAAACTACCCGAATAAAATAAGACCTTAGTGTATTTTGGTCAGTTATTATGTTCATTATTTTATGATTTATTTTTAACCTATGAATGTAAACTAACCGAATAAAATAAGACCTTAGTGTATTTTGGTCAGTTATTATGTTCATTATTTTATGATTTATTTTTAACCTATGAATATAAACTACCCGAATAAAATAAGACCTTAGTGTATTTTGGTCAGTTATTATGTTCATTATTTTATGATTTATTTTTAACCTATGAATGTAAACTAACCGAATAAAATAAGACCTTAGTGTATTTTGGTCAGTTATTATGTTCATTATTTTATGATTTATTTTTAACCTATGAATGTAAACTAACCGAATGAAATAAGACCTTAGTGTATTTTGGTCAGTTATTATGTTCATTATTTTATGATTTATTTTTAACCTATGAATGTAAACTAACCGAATAAAATAAGACCTTAGTGTATTTTGGTCAGTTATTATGTTCATTATTTTATGATTTATTTTTAACCTATGAATATAAACTACCCGAATAAAATAAGACCTTAGTGTATTTTGGTCAGTTATTATGTTCATTATTTTATGATTTATTTTTAACCTATGAATGTAAACTAACCGAATAAAATAAGACCTTAGTGTATTTTGGTCAGTTATTATGTTCATTATTTTATGATTTATTTTTAACCTATGAATGTAAACTAACCGAATAAAATAAGACCTTAGTGTATGTTGGTCAGTTATTATGTTCATTATTTTATGATTTATTTTTAACCTATGAATATAAACTACCCGAATAAAATAAGACCTTAGTGTATTTTGGTCAGTTATTATGTTCATTATTTTATGATTTATTTTTAACCTATGAATGTAAACTAACCGAATAAAATAAGACCTTAGTGTATTTTGGTCAGTTATTATGTTCATTATTTTATGATTTATTTTTAACCTATGAATGTAAACTACCCGAATAAAATAAGACCTTAGTGTATTTTGGTCAGTTATTATGTTCATTATTTTATGATTTATTTTTAACCTATGAATGTAAACTACCCGAATAAAATAAGACCTTAGTGTATTTTGGTCAGTTATTATGTTCATTATTTTATGATTTATTTTTAACCTATGAATGTAAACTAACCGAATAGAATAAGACCTTAGTGTATTTTGGTCAGTTATTATGTTCATTATTTTATGATTTATTTTTAACCTATGAATGTAAACTAACCGAATAAAATAAGACCTTAGTGTATTTTGGTCAGTTATTATGTTCATTATTTTATGATTTATTTTTAACCTATGAATATAAACTACCCGAATAAAATAAGACCTTAGTGTATTTTGGTCAGTTATTATGTTCATTATTTTATGATTTATTTTTAACCTATGAATGTAAACTACCCGAATAAAATAAGACCTTAGTGTATTTTGGTCAGTTATTATGTTCATTATTTTATGATTTATTTTTAACCTATGAATGTAAACTAACCGAATAAAATAAGACCTTAGTGTATTTTGGTCAGTTATTATGTTCATTATTTTATGATTTATTTTTAACCTATGAATGTAAACTACCCGAATAAAATAAGACCTTAGTGTATTTTGGTCAGTTATTATGTTCATTATTTTATGATTTATTTTTAACCTATGAATGTAAACTACCCGAATAAAATAAGACCTTAGTGTATTTTGGTCAGTTATTATGTTCATTATTTTATGATTTATTTTTAACCTATGAATGTAAACTAACCGAATAGAATAAGACCTTAGTGTATTTTGGTCAGATATTATGTTCATTATTTTATGATTTATTTTTAACCTATGAATGTAAACTAACCGAATAAAATGAGACCTTAGTGTATTTTGGTCAGTTATTATGTTCATTATTTTAGATTTATTTTTAACCTATGAATGTAAACTACCCGAATAAAATAAGACCTTAGTGTATTTTGGTCAGTTATTATGTTCATTATTTTATGATTTATTTTTAACCTATGAATGTAAACTAACCGAATAGAATAAGACCTTAGTGTATTTTGGTCAGATATTATGTTCATTATTTTATGATTTATTTTTAACCTATGAATGTAAACTAACCGAATAAAATGAGACCTTAGTGTATTTTGGTCAGTTATTATGTTCATTATTTTAGATTTATTTTTAACCTATGAATGTAAACTAACCGAATAAAATAAGACCTTAGTGTATTTTGGTCAGTTATTATGTTCATTATTTTATGATTTATTTTTAACCTATGAATGTAAACTAACCGAATAAAATAAGACCTTAGTGTATTTTGGTCAGTTATTATGTTCATTATTTTATGATTTATTTTTAACCTATGAATGTAAACTAACCGAATAAAATAAGACCTTAGTGTATTTTGGTCAGTTATTATGTTCATTATTTTATGATTTATTTTTAACCTATGAATGTAAACTACCCGAATAAAATAAGACCTTAGTGTATTTTGGTCAGTTATTATGTTCATTATTTTATGATTTATTTTTAACCTATGAATGTAAACTACCCGAATAAAATAAGACCTTAGTGTATTTTGGTCAGTTATTATGTTCATTATTTTATGATTTATTTTTAACCTATGAATGTAAACTACCCGAATAAAATAAGACCTTAGTGTATTTTGGTCAGTTATTATGTTCATTATTTTATGATTTATTTTTAACCTATGAATGTAAACTACCCGAATAAAATAAGACCTTAGTGTATTTTGGTCAGTTATTATGTTCATTATTTTATGATTTATTTTTAACCTAAGAATGTAAACTAACCGAATAAAATAAGACCTTAGTGTATTTTGGTCAGTTATTATGTTCATTATTTTATGATTTATTTTTAACCTATGAATGTAAACTACCCGAATAAAATAAGACCTTAGTGTATTTTGGTCAGTTATTATGTTCATTATTTTATGATTTATTTTTAACCTATGAATGTAAACTACCCGAATAAAATAAGACCTTAGTGTATTTTGGTCAGTTATTATGTTCATTATTTTATGATTTATTTTTAACCTATGAATGTAAACTACCCGAATAAAATAAGACCTTAGTGTATTTTGGTCAGTTATTATGTTCATTATTTTATGATTTATTTTTAACCTAAGAATGTAAACTAACCGAATAAAATAAGACCTTAGTGTATTTTGGTCAGTTATTATGTTCATTATTTTATGATTTATTTTTAACCTATGAATGTAAACTACCCGAATAAAATAAGACCTTAGTGTATTTTGGTCAGTTATTATGTTCATTATTTTATGATTTATTTTTAACCTATGAATGTAAACTACCCGAATAAAATAAGACCTTAGTGTATTTTGGTCAGTTATTATGTTCATTATTTTATGATTTATTTTTAACCTATGAATGTAAACTACCCGAATAAAATAAGACCTTAGTGTATTTTGGTCAGTTATTATGTTCATTATTTTATGATTTATTTTTAACCTATGAATGTAAACTAACCGAATAAAATAAGACCTTAGTGTATTTTGGTCAGTTATTATGTTCATTATTTTATGATTTATTTTTAACCTATGAATGTAAACTACCCGAATAAAATAAGACCTTAGTGTATTTTGGTCAGTTATTATGTTCATTATTTTATGATTTATTTTTAACCTATGAATGTAAACTAACCGAATAAAATAAGACCTTAGTGTATTTTGGTCAGTTATTATGTTCATTATTTTATTATTTATTTTTAACCTATGAATGTAAACTACCCGAATAAAATAAGACCTTAGTGTATTTTGGTCAGTTATTATGTTCATTATTTTATGATTTATTTTTAACCTAAGAATGTAAACTAACCGAATAAAATAAGACCTTAGTGTATTTTGGTCAGTTATTATGTTCATTATTTTATGATTTATTTTTAACCTATGAATGTAAACTACCCGAATAAAATAAGACCTTAGTGTATTTTGGTCAGTTATTATGTTCATTATTTTATGATTTATTTTTAACCTATGAATGTAAACTACCCGAATAAAATAAGACCTTAGTGTATTTTGGTCAGTTATTATGTTCATTATTTTATGATTTATTTTTAACCTATGAATGTAAACTACCCGAATAAAATAAGACCTTAGTGTATTTTGGTCAGTTATTATGTTCATTATTTTATGATTTATTTTTAACCTATGAATGTAAACTACCCGAATAAAATAAGACCTTAGTGTATTTTGGTCAGTTATTATGTTCATTATTTTATGATTTATTTTTAACCTAAGAATGTAAACTAACCGAATAAAATAAGACCTTAGTGTATTTTGGTCAGTTATTATGTTCATTATTTTATGATTTATTTTTAACCTATGAATGTAAACTACCCGAATAAAATAAGACCTTAGTGTATTTTGGTCAGTTATTATGTTCATTATTTTATGATTTATTTTTAACCTATGAATGTAAACTACCCGAATAAAATAAGACCTTAGTGTATTTTGGTCAGTTATTATGTTCATTATTTTATGATTTATTTTTAACCTATGAATGTAAACTACCCGAATAAAATAAGACCTTAGTGTATTTTGGTCAGTTATTATGTTCATTATTTTATGATTTATTTTTAACCTATGAATGTAAACTACCCGAATAAAATAAGACCTTAGTGTATTTTGGTCAGTTATTATGTTCATTATTTTATGATTTATTTTTAACCTATGAATGTAAACTACCCGAATAAAATAAGACCTTAGTGTATTTTGGTCAGTTATTATGTTCATTATTTTATGATTTATTTTTAACCTATGAATGTAAACTACCCGAATAAAATAAGACCTTAGTGTATTTTGGTCAGTTATTATGTTCATTATTTTATGATTTATTTTTAACCTATGAATGTAAACTAACCGAATAAAATAAGACCTTAGTGTATTTTGGTCAGTTATTATGTTCATTATTTTATGATTTATTTTTAACCTATGAATGTAAACTACCCGAATAAAATAAGACCTTAGTGTATTTTTAACATATGAATGTAAACTACCCGAATATCTTTTTTTATGATTTCTTTTATGATTTATTTTTACTTTATTTTTTTATTTTCATTATTTTATGATTTATTTTTAACCTAAGAATGTAAACTAACCGAATAAAATAAGACCTTAGTGTATTTTGGTCAGTTATTATGTTCATTATTTTATGATTTATTTTTAACCTATGAATGTAAACTACCCGAATAAAATAAGACCTTAGTGTATTTTGGTCAGTTATTATGTTCATTATTTTATGATTTATTTTTAACCTATGAATGTAAACTACCCGAATAAAATAAGACCTTAGTGTATTTTGGTCAGTTATTATGTTCATTATTTTATGATTTATTTTTAACATATGAATGTAAACTACCCGAATAAAATAAGACCTTAGTGTATTTTGGTCAGTTATTATGTTCATTATTTTATGATTTATTTTTAACCTATGAAAGTAAACTACCCGAATAAAATAAGACCTTAGTGTATTTTGGTCAGTTATTATGTTCATTATTTTATGATTTATTTTTAACCTAAGAATGTAAACTAACCGAATAAAATAAGACCTTAGTGTATTTTGGTCAGTTATTATGTTCATTATTTTATGATTTATTTTTAACCTATGAATGTAAACTACCCGAATAAAATAAGACCTTAGTGTATTTTGGTCAGTTATTATGTTCATTATTTTATGATTTATTTTAAACCTATGAATGTAAACTACCCGAATAAAATAAGACCTTAGTGTATTTTGGTCAGTTATTATGTTCATTATTTTATGATTTATTTTTAACCTATGAATGTAAACTACCCGAATAAAATAAGACCTTAGTGTATTTTGGTCAGTTATTATGTTCATTATTTTATGATTTATTTTTAACCTATGAATGTAAACTACCCGAATAAAATAAGACCTTAGTGTATTTTGGTCAGTTATTATGTTCATTATTTTATGATTTATTTTTAACCTATGAATGTAAACTACCCGAATAAAATAAGACCTTAGTGTATTTTGGTCAGTTATTATGTTCATTATTTTATGATTTATTTTTAACCTATGAATGTAAACTACCCGAATAAAATAAGACCTTAGTGTATTTTGGTCAGTTATTATGTTCATTATTTTATGATTTATTTTTAACCTATGAATGTAAACTAACCGAATAAAATAAGACCTTAGTGTATTTTGGTCAATTATTATGTTCATTATTTTATGATTTATTTTTAACCTATGAATGTAAACTACCCGAATAAAATAAGACCTTAGTGTATTTTGGTCAGTTATTATGTTCATTATTTTATGATTTATTTTTAACCTATGAATGTAAACTACCCGAATAAAATAAGACCTTAGTGTATTTTGGTCAGTTATTATGTTCATTATTTTATGATTTATTTTTAACCTATGAATGTAAACTAACCGAATAAAATAAGACCTTAGTGTATTTTGGTCAGTTATTATGTTCATTATTTTATGATTTATTTTTAACCTATGAATGTAAACTACCCGAATAAAATAAGACCTTAGTGTATTTTGGTCAGTTATTATGTTCATTATTTTATGATTTATTTTTAACCTATGAATGTAAACTAACCGAATAAAATAAGACCTTAGTGTATTTTGGTCAGTTATTATGTTCATTATTTTATGATTTATTTTTAACCTATGAATGTAAACTACCCGAATAAAATAAGACCTTAGTGTATTTTGGTCAGTTATTATGTTCATTATTTTATGATTTATTTTTAACCTATGAATGTAAACTACCCGAATGAAATAAGACCTTAGTGTATTTTGGTCAGTTATTATGTTCATTATTTTATGATTTATTTTTAACCTATGAATGTAAACTACCCGAATAAAATAAGACCTTAGTGTATTTTGGTCAGTTATTATGTTCATTATTTTATGATTTATTTTTAACCTATGAATGTAAACTACCCGAATAAAATAAGACCTTAGTGTATTTTGGTCAGTTATTATGTTCATTATTTTATGATTTATTTTTAACCTATGAATGTAAACTAACCGAATAAAATAAGACCTTAGTGTATTTTGGTCAATTATTATGTTCATTATTTTATGATTTATTTTTAACCTATGAATGTAAACTACCCGAATAAAATAAGACCTTAGTGTATTTTGGTCAGTTATTATGTTCATTATTTTATGATTTATTTTTAACCTATGAATGTAAACTACCCGAATAAAATAAGACCTTAGTGTATTTTGGTCAGTTATTATGTTCATTATTTTATGATTTATTTTTAACCTATGAATGTAAACTAACCGAATAAAATAAGACCTTAGTGTATTTTGGTCAGTTATTATGTTCATTATTTTATGATTTATTTTTAACCTATGAATGTAAACTACCCGAATAAAATAAGACCTTAGTGTATTTTGGTCAGTTATTATGTTCATTATTTTATGATTTATTTTTAACCTATGAATGTAAACTACCCGAATAAAATAAGACCTTAGTGTATTTTGGTCAGTTATTATGTTCATTATTTTATGATTTATTTTTAACCTATGAATGTAAACTACCCGAATAAAATAAGACCTTAGTGTATTTTGGTCAGTTATTATGTTCATTATTTTATGATTTATTTTTAACCTATGAATGTAAACTACCCGAATAAAATAAGACCTTAGTGTATTTTGGTCAGTTATTATGTTCATTATTTTATGATTTATTTTTAACCTATGAATGTAAACTACCCGAATAAAATAAGACCTTAGTGTATTTTGGTCAGTTATTATGTTCATTATTTTATGATTTATTTTTAACCTATGAATGTAAACTAACCGAATAAAATAAGACCTTAGTGTATTTTGGTCAATTATTATGTTCATTATTTTATGATTTATTTTTAACCTATGAATGTAAACTACCCGAATAAAATAAGACCTTAGTGTATTTTGGTCAGTTATTATGTTCATTATTTTATGATTTATTTTTAACCTATGAATGTAAACTACCCGAATAAAATAAGATCTTAGTGTATTTTGGTCAGTTATTATGTTCATTATTTTATGATTTATTTTTAACCTATGAATGTAAACTAACCGAATAAAATAAGACCTTAGTGTATTTTGGTCAGTTATTATGTTCATTATTTTATGATTTATTTTTAACCTATGAATGTAAACTACCCGAATAAAATAAGACCTTAGTGTATTTTGGTCAGTTATTATGTTCATTATTTTATGATTTATTTTTAACCTAAGAATGTAAACTAACCGAATAAAATAAGACCTTAGTGTATTTTGGTCAGTTATTATGTTCATTATTTTATGATTTATTTTTAACCTAAGAATGTAAACTACCCGAATAAAATAAGACCTTAGTGTATTTTGGTCAGTTATTATGTTCATTATTTTATGATTTATTTTTAACCTAAGAATGTAAACTAACCGAATAAAATAAGACCTTAGTGTATTTTGGTCAGTTATTATGTTCATTATTTTATGATTTATTTTTAACCTAAGAATGTAAACTAACCGAATAAAATAAGACCTTAGTGTATTTTGGTCAGTTATTATGTTCATTATTTTATGATTTATTTTTAACCTATGAATGTAAACTACCCGAATAAAATAAGACCTTAGTGTATTTTGGTCAGTTATTATGTTCATTATTTTATGATTTATTTTTAACCTATGAATGTAAACTAACCGAATAAAATAAGACCTTAGTGTATTTTGGTCAGTTATTATGTTCATTATTTTATGATTTATTTTTAACCTATGAATGTAAACTACCCGAATAAAATAAGACCTTAGTGTATTTTGGTCAGTTATTATGTTCATTATTTTATGATTTATTTTTAACCTATGAATGTAAACTAACCGAATAAAATAAGACCTTAGTGTATTTTGGTCAGTTATTATGTTCATTATTTTATGATTTATTTTTAACCTATGAATGTAAACTACCCGAATAAAATAAGACCTTAGTGTATTTTGGTCAGTTATTATGTTCATTATTTTATGATTTATTTTTAACCTATGAATGTAAACTAACCGAATAAAATAAGACCTTAGTGTATTTTGTTCAGTTATTATGTTCATTATTTTATGATTTATTTTTAACCTATGAATGTAAACTAACCGAATAAAATAAGACCTTAGTGTATTTTGGTCAGTTATTATGTTCATTATTTTATGATTTATTTTTAACCTATGAATGTAAACTACCCGAATAAAATAAGACCTTAGTGTATTTTGGTCAGTTATTATGTTCATTATTTTATGATTTATTTTTAACCTATGAATGTAAACTAACCGAATAAAATAAGACCTTAGTGTATTTTGGTCAGTTATTATGTTCATTATTTTATGATTTATTTTTAACCTATGAATGTAAACTACCCGAATAAAATAAGACCTTAGTGTATTTTGGTCAGTTATTATGTTCATTATTTTATGATTTATTTTTAACCTATGAATGTAAACTACCCGAATAAAATAAGACCTTAGTGTATTTTGGTCAGTTATTATGTTCATTATTTTATGATTTATTTTTAACCTATGAATGTAAACTACCCGAATAAAATAAGACCTTAGTGTATTTTGGTCAGTTATTATGTTCATTATTTTATGATTTATTTTTAACCTATGAATGTAAACTACCCGAATAAAATAAGACCTTAGTGTATTTTGGTCAGTTATTATGTTCATTATTTTATGATTTATTTTTAACCTAAGAATGTAAACTAACCGAATAAAATAAGACCTTAGTGTATTTTGGTCAGTTATTATGTTCATTATTTTATGATTTATTTTTAACCTATGAATGTAAACTACCCGAATAAAATAAGACCTTAGTGTATTTTGGTCAGTTATTATGTTCATTATTTTATGATTTATTTTTAACCTATGAATGTAAACTAACCGAATAAAATAAGACCTTAGTGTATTTTGTTCAGTTATTATGTTCATTATTTTATGATTTATTTTTAACCTATGAATGTAAACTAACCGAATAAAATAAGACCTTAGTGTATTTTGGTCAGTTATTATGTTCATTATTTTATGATTTATTTTTAACCTATGAATGTAAACTACCCGAATAAAATAAGACCTTAGTGTATTTTGGTCAGTTATTATGTTCATTATTTTATGATTTATTTTTAACCTATGAATGTAAACTAACCGAATAAAATAAGACCTTAGTGTATTTTGGTCAGTTATTATGTTCATTATTTTATGATTTATTTTTAACCTATGAATGTAAACTACCCGAATAAAATAAGACCTTAGTGTATTTTGGTCAGTTATTATGTTCATTATTTTATGATTTATTTTTAACCTATGAATGTAAACTACCCGAATAAAATAAGACCTTAGTGTATTTTGGTCAGTTATTATGTTCATTATTTTATGATTTATTTTTAACCTATGAATGTAAACTACCCGAATAAAATAAGACCTTAGTGTATTTTGGTCAGTTATTATGTTCATTATTTTATGATTTATTTTTAACCTATGAATGTAAACTACCCGAATAAAATAAGACCTTAGTGTATTTTGGTCAGTTATTATGTTCATTATTTTATGATTTATTTTTAACCTATGAATGTAAACTACCCGAATAAAATAAGACCTTAGTGTATTTTGGTCAGTTATTATGTTCATTATTTTATGATTTATTTTTAACCTAAGAATGTAAACTAACCGAATAAAATAAGACCTTAGTGTATTTTGGTCAGTTATTATGTTCATTATTTTATGATTTATTTTTAACCTATGAATGTAAACTACCCGAATAAAATAAGACCTTAGTGTATTTTGGTCAGTTATTATGTTCATTATTTTATGATTTATTTTTAACCTATGAATGTAAACTAACCGAATAAAATAAGACCTTAGTGTATTTTGGTCAGTTATTATGTTCATTATTTTATGATTTATTTTTAACCTATGAATGTAAACTACCCGAATAAAATAAGACCTTAGTGTATTTTGGTCAGTTATTATGTTCATTATTTTATGATTTATTTTTAACCTATGAATGTAAACTACCCGAATAAAATAAGACCTTAGTGTATTTTGGTCAGTTATTATGTTCATTATTTTATGATTTATTTTTAACCTAAGAATGTAAACTAACCGAATAAAATAAGACCTTAGTGTATTTTGGTCAGTTATTATGTTCATTATTTTATGATTTATTTTTAACCTATGAATGTAAACTACCCGAATAAAATAAGACCTTAGTGTATTTTGGTCAGTTATTATGTTCATTATTTTATGATTTATTTTTAACCTATGAATGTAAACTACCCGAATAAAATAAGACCTTAGTGTATTTTGGTCAGTTATTATGTTCATTATTTTATGATTTATTTTTAACCTATGAATGTAAACTAACCGAATAAAATAAGACCTTAGTGTATTTTGGTCAGTTATTATGTTCATTATTTTATGATTTATTTTTAACCTATGAATGTAAACTACCCGAATAAAATAAGACCTTAGTGTATTTTGGTCAGTTATTATGTTCATTATTTTATGATTTATTTTTAACCTAAGAATGTAAACTAACCGAATAAAATAAGACCTTAGTGTATTTTGGTCAGTTATTATGTTCATTATTTTATGATTTATTTTTAACCTAAGAATGTAAACTAACCGAATAAAATAAGACCTTAGTGTATTTTGGTCAGTTATTATGTTCATTATTTTATGATTTATTTTTAACCTATGAATGTAAACTACCCGAATAAAATAAGACCTTAGTGTATTTTGGTCAGTTATTATGTTCATTATTTTATGATTTATTTTTAACCTATGAATGTAAACTAACCGAATAAAATAAGACCTTAGTGTATTTTGTTCAGTTATTATGTTCATTATTTTATGATTTATTTTTAACCTATGAATGTAAACTAACCGAATAAAATAAGACCTTAGTGTATTTTGGTCAGTTATTATGTTCATTATTTTATGATTTATTTTTAACCTATGAATGTAAACTACCCGAATAAAATAAGACCTTAGTGTATTTTGGTCAGTTATTATGTTCATTATTTTATGATTTATTTTTAACCTATGAATGTAAACTAACCGAATAAAATAAGACCTTAGTGTATTTTGGTCAGTTATTATGTTCATTATTTTATGATTTATTTTTAACCTATGAATGTAAACTACCCGAATAAAATAAGACCTTAGTGTATTTTGGTCAGTTATTATGTTCATTATTTTATGATTTATTTTTAACCTATGAATGTAAACTACCCGAATAAAATAAGACCTTAGTGTATTTTGGTCAGTTATTATGTTCATTATTTTATGATTTATTTTTAACCTATGAATGTAAACTACCCGAATAAAATAAGACCTTAGTGTATTTTGGTCAGTTATTATGTTCATTATTTTATGATTTATTTTTAACCTATGAATGTAAACTACCCGAATAAAATAAGACCTTAGTGTATTTTGGTCAGTTATTATGTTCATTATTTTATGATTTATTTTTAACCTATGAATGTAAACTACCCGAATAAAATAAGACCTTAGTGTATTTTGGTCAGTTATTATGTTCATTATTTTATGATTTATTTTTAACCTAAGAATGTAAACTAACCGAATAAAATAAGACCTTAGTGTATTTTGGTCAGTTATTATGTTCATTATTTTATGATTTATTTTTAACCTATGAATGTAAACTACCCGAATAAAATAAGACCTTAGTGTATTTTGGTCAGTTATTATGTTCATTATTTTATGATTTATTTTTAACCTATGAATGTAAACTACCCGAATAAAATAAGACCTTAGTGTATTTTGGTCAGTTATTATGTTCATTATTTTATGATTTATTTTTAACCTATGAATGTAAACTACCCGAATAAAATAAGACCTTAGTGTATTTTGGTCAGTTATTATGTTCATTATTTTATGATTTATTTTTAACCTATGAATGTAAACTACCCGAATAAAATAAGACCTTAGTGTATTTTGGTCAGTTATTATGTTCATTATTTTATGATTTATTTTTAACCTAAGAATGTAAACTAACCGAATAAAATAAGACCTTAGTGTATTTTGGTCAGTTATTATGTTCATTATTTTATGATTTATTTTTAACCTATGAATGTAAACTACCCGAATAAAATAAGACCTTAGTGTATTTTGGTCAGTTATTATGTTCATTATTTTATGATTTATTTTTAACCTATGAATGTAAACTACCCGAATAAAATAAGACCTTAGTGTATTTTGGTCAGTTATTATGTTCATTATTTTATGATTTATTTTTAACCTATGAATGTAAACTACCCGAATAAAATAAGACCTTAGTGTATTTTGGTCAGTTATTATGTTCATTATTTTATGATTTATTTTTAACCTATGAATGTAAACTACCCGAATAAAATAAGACCTTAGTGTATATAATAAAATAAGACCTTAATTATTTTATCATTATTTTATGTTCATTATAAAATAAGACCTTAATTATTTTATCTGTGTTGCTCCTGATGCTATTTTTGCAAGTTTACTTTTATATTTTTGTGAAGATTGTTTATTGTAGTGCAAATTTGATATATTTTTTGGTACCACTCTGTAGAGACCCCCTACTTCCAAGTGCGAAAATGTTTATATACAATAAAAATGTATGCCTTCGAATTGGTTTCGAGGGAACAGGCTCCGAGTCGAAATATATGTCATTATGGTTATTGTAACAGGGGTATTTGGCTGGTATTTGTAACAAACTCGTCAAGCTCATTGTCAGAATTAACATCAAAATCACCGTGATTCGATGATTCTGAACAACTTAACTCAACGAACTCTTTTCAATGACACGAGCTTGGATTGAGTATGGAGCGTGAAGAATTAAATTATTTGTTTTTTCCTTCTCTGCGGAGCCGAAACAAAGAGATCAACTCAGTCATTTCCCAAAAAATTTATATCATTCGCAATAGAAAGGCAGTAGTCTTCGATTGATTGGTACCAAAATAAATATTGAATTCGCACTGAAAATAAAAGAGATTCCGGTCATCCTAACTTTTACAGGTCCATAAAAAATTACGGAGCAGTTCAACTGAGTCCCGGAAAAATGAGTCCCGGCAAACTCAAGTAAGAGTTGATAATTTTTAATGCTTTTGGTACCAATATTAGAGCATTAATTGAACTACATATACCAAAAAATCTAAATTTTCGATTTATTGATAAAAAAGTTATAGACTATAAACTTACTTTTCAAAAAAATCCGATTTTTCGGCTCTTTATCGATCATAACTTTTTTACCAGTCGGTCAGGAATTTTGATTTTTTGGTATATTGTAGCCTATTTAATGCCCTATCCAATGGTACCAAGAGCAAAAAAGTGACCATCCTTTCATAAGTTATAGGGTCCGGGACTCAGTTGAGTCGGGACTCAATTGAGTATCGAAAAAATTAGTATTTTAACTTAATAGGTTCTTGCACATGATGAGCTCGAATATTATATCAGATTTCTATACCAAAAAATCATAATTCCTATAAGACAAATAATCTATGAATTCGAAAATCTGATTTTTACTTTTCACTAAATATGCTTAAATAATTTTCATGATTGCAATTGGGGACAACTTGCTCAATTATAATTAAAACACAACGCTCAATTGTTTCTGCTTATAATAATTGCGTGGAAGCCCAGAAACGTTGAAGGTACGGGGCCAGGGAAATAACTGGGCGACAATTGATAGGCGGGATTCTGAATGACAATTTAAGCAATTCATGCTTAATCAAAATTGTGCAAATTTCATGGGCATATTTCATTGGTCTATATAATTGGAATTCAAAGGCTGCTTGTACTACTGCGGCTTTGAAATTCGGCTTTCGCGTATTAGGCTGGTAATTGGGCCGATGGTAAAAAAATAAACAGGTCTATAGTATATAAAAAAGACAAATCATCCGATCAAGGGCTAAGTCTCAACAGATCGCAGCGAAGAGCTGCTCTACTGGATACAACCCCCTGACCAGTATTCAAGTCGTATACAAGTGATTTTGCGCCCCGACGTTACACCTGCACGAGGAGTGCTAAGCTTTTAGCAACCAACTACCAATTATAGTAGAAGGAAAATGCCAGATACTGGGGCTTGTACTACCACAAAAAATGGCATACATTTTGCCTTCCGACACCGGAGAGCGATATATATTGCTATCATGACTGGGCGGGATTCTGACTTAGAGGCGTTCAGTCATAATCCCTCAGATGGTAGCTTCGCGCCATTGGCCTATCGACCAAGCACATGAACCAAATGTCTGAACCTGCGGTTCCTCTCGTACTAAGCAGGATTACCATCATAGCAACAAGTATTTAGTAGGGTAAAACTAACCTGTCTCACGACGGTCTAAACCCAGCTCACGTTCCCTATTGGTGGGTGAACAATCCAACGCTTGGCGAATTCTGCTTCGCAATGATAGGAAGAGCCGACATCGAAGGATCAAAAAGCGACGTCGCTATGGACGCTTGGCCGCCACAAGCCAGTTATCCCTGTGGTAACTTTTCTGACACCTCTTGCTGTAAACTTTACAAACTCAAAAGGATCGATAAGCCACGCTTTCGCGGTCTGTATTCGTACTGAAAATCAAGATCAAGTAAGCATTTGCCTTTTTGCTCAACGAGAGGTTTCCGTCCTCTCTGAGCTCGCCTTAGGACACCTGCGTTACAATTTGACAGATGTACCGCCCCAGTCAAACTCCCCGCCTGACAATGTCATCGGCGCGAGTCAACCAACCACCGAGTGGCTAGTCTTAAAACAAAAATGAAGGTCCGTAGACACAACTCCCGTTTTACCGATTAAGTAAGGAATCGATGAAAGTAGTGGTATTTCACTTTTGTCTTGCGACTCCCACTTATGCTACACCTCTCATGATTCTTCACAAAGTCAGACTAGAGTCAAGCTCAACAGGGTCTTCTTTCCCCGCTAAATTTGCCAAGCCCGTTCCCTTGGCTGTGGTTTCGCTAGATAGTAGATAGGGACAGTGGGAATCTCGTTGATCCATTCGTGCGCGTCGGTAGTTAGCCGACGAGGCATTTGGCTACCTTAAGAGAGTCATAGTTACTCCCGCCGTTTACCCGCGCTTAATCAAGTTTCCTTGGCTTAACATTCAGAGCACTGGGCAGAAATCAGACACGGTCAACGTCCTGCAAGGACCATCCGTCTCCTCTGTTTTAATTAGACAGTCGGATTCCCGGAGTTCGTGCCAGTTCTAAACTGGTTGTTCAGCGCCAATCGAAGTACTATATCTTGCGAAATAGCACGCAGCTGAAGCACTCCACAAGCAGTCCTCACTACTAGTCCACAAGCGCCGCCCCGAAAGGAAGCGCAAGCAGCCACGAGCAAAGTCCACCTGTTTCACACAACAGCCCGACTGACCCAACCTTTAGAGCCAATTCTTTTCCCGAAGTTACGAATCTAATTTGCCGACTTCCCTTACCTACATTATTCTATCGACTAGAGGCTGTTCACCTTGGAGACCTGCTGCGGATATGGGTACGATCAGGCAGGAGATTTTAAATTGCCTCCCTCGCATTTTCACGGCTCATGTGGAGCACACGGGACACAACAGGAACCGCTGCGCTTTACGAGACCAGCATCCCTATCTCAGGCTGAGCCACTTCCAGGGACATGATCTCTAAACCAGAAAAGAGAACTCTGGCCCGGACTCCACACGAGGTCTACGAGTTCGTTTGCGTCACCGCGCAAAGTAATCCTTGCGGATTACCATCTCCCATGCCTGGTGTGGGAATATTAACCCACTTCCCTTTCGGCAACCGGGTGGACAAAATACCGTTAAGTATCTCATCTCCCCGCAGTGTCTAGACGGCTTTAGCCGGTGCCTTAGGATCGACTGACCCACATTCAACTGCTGTTCACGTGGAACCCTTCTCCACTTCAGTCTTCAAGGATCTCACTTGAATATTTGCTACTACCACCAAGATCTGCACTAGTGGAAGCTCCAGCTGGGTGCACACCCAAAGCCTTCAACGCAACCACTACGACCCTCTTACACGTCATTGCAAGACTTTTCAAAAATACAAGCATATGACGGCAGAGTATAGGTGGCCCGCTCCAGCGCCATCCATTTTCAGGGCTAGTTGATTCGGCAGGTGAGTTGTTACACACTCCTTAGCGGATTCCGACTTCCATGGCCACCGTCCTGCTGTCTGTATCAACCAACACCTTTTATGGGGTCTAATGAGCGGGCACTTTGGCACCGCAACTCCGCGTTTGGTTCATCCCACATCGCCAGTTCTGCTTACCAAAAATGGCCCACTTGGAGCTCGTATTCAACGCCAAAGTTCAAAATCAAGCAACTTTGACATCATACCCATTTAGAGTTTGAGAATAGGTTAAGAACATTTCGTTCCCAAGTCCTCTAATCATTCGCTTTACCGAGTATAACTACTCGTGAGCTCCAGCTATCCTGGGGGAAACTTCAGAGGGAACCAGCTACTAGATGGTTCGATTAGTCTTTCGCCCCTATACCCAAGTCAGACGATCGATTTGCACGTCAGAACCGCTTCGGACTTCCACCAGAGTTTCCTCTGGCTTCGTCCTGCTCAGGAATAGTTCACCATCTTTCGGGTCTCACCGCGTACGCTCTTCCGCCACCCTACTGTAAACAGTTAGAATGGGGCCATGCTGCACTCTCTCTCTCTAAAAAGATCGCACATCAGACTCTAAAGAGCCATTTACTTTCATTTCGCTTTTAGGTTTTTAACACCCAAAAACTTGCGCACACGATAAACTCCTTGGTCCGTGTTTCAAGACGGGTCGGATAGATGACCGGCTTTTACATGGGGAAGGAGTACGAGAGCATTAACTGGACCGAACTAATTGAAAAGCACGTGTCGCATGCGACCGTAACTTACACTCAGATCGAACCAATAAATGCCCGTAAGCCATACTCAAATGGCCAAGACAAAAAATGCTAACACCGTTTGGGTACCAGCAAGCTGGCCTCAAAACGGCGGTTACAAATCTGTCCCAAACATCCCCAAGCACAAAACAAGTAAATGCATCACAGAAAATTATGCTGTTTCTTTCTGTCCCAATCTGGAGCTCAGAGATCACAACATAAAAATAATGTAAATGAATACTTGAAAGATACGCCGACTCTATCCGTTTCCACCTCACCGGTTTCACGTCCTCTTTAACTCTCTCTTCAAAGTGCTTTGCAACTTTCCTTCACAGTACTTGTTTGCTATCGGTCTCGTAGCAATATTGAGTCTTAGATGAAGTTTACCACCGACTTTGGGCTGCGATCCCAAACAACCCGACTCTAAAGCATGCAAATATCGATCAATTATCTCAATGTACAGGACTTGCACCTTCTGTGGAACCCCTGTCAAGGGGACTTGTTTGAGACAAAAGATCAAAAATTACGGCTTATACGCTACACCTCATAATGCCTGAGACAAAATGATTTAGCGATGGACATTTCCCTGTTCACTCGCCGTTACTGGCGGAATCCTGTTTAGTTTCTTTTCCTCCGCTTACTGATATGCTTAAGTTCAGCGGGTGCTCTCGACTGAGTTCAGGTCAAAGTTGCTTGATTTTTGTAGTTATATTTATACAATTAGGACGACAAACAACAAACCTCTTAAAATATAAAGCATCAATAGCATATATAAATTAAAGCTTTCGCTTTAAAAGAAAATGACCCTGAACCAGACGTAGCAAAGGGTTTGACCCAATGCGGCAATATGCGTTCAAAACTTTTGTGCTCAAGGTTTCTGCAGTTCGCACAAATTATCGCAGTTTGCTGCGTTCTTCATCGATCCACGAGCCGAGTGATCCACCGATAAGGCTAGAAATTTTCGTTTTTTTAAAAAATATAGAGAAAAAAGAGTGCTGGCGTCCTCACTTAAGAGGCTCATTAAGTCTTAAACTCATTAAAGAGTCCTAACATGTCACCACATATACAGCCACGGACGTTCACAACTGTATCAGCAACACCTAGACACCAGCGACAGCCGTTTCACAACGGTATGTTTATGTTGCGAATTCAAATTTGAACATCACATAAAGTAATGATCCAGCAGCAGGTTCACCTACAGCTACCTTGTTACGACTTTTGCCCGGTTCAAGCCACTGCGATTAAATTGGTTTCCATCAAAGTAATTTAGAAAAATTAAATCAACGGTCCCCAAATTTCTCGAAATGGCTCAGTCCCGGGCAGCGACGGGCGGTGTGTACAAAGGGCAGGGACGTAATCAACGCGAGCTGATGACTCACACTTACTTGGAATTCCTCGTTCACGGAAAATAATTGCAATTTCCGATCCCAATCACGGCAAATTTTCAATGGTTTACCCGCCCCTTTCGGGGTAGGACAAGCACGTTGATTTTGCCAGTGTAGCGCGCGTGCAGCCCCGGACATCTAAGGGCATCACAGACCTGTTATTGCTCAATTTCTTTCGGCTGAACACCGCAAATCCCTCTAAGAAGCTGTATACACTTAAATTATGTACCAGCTATTTAGTAGGTTAGAGTCTCGCTCGTTATCGGAATAAACCAGACAAATCACTCCACGAACTAAGAACGGCCATGCACCACCATCCACTGAATCATGAAAAAGCTATCAATCTGTCAATCCTCACAGTGTCCGGGCCGGGTGAGTTTCCCCGTGTTGAGTCAAATTAAGCCGCAGGCTCCACTCCTGGTGGTGCCCTTCCGTCAATTCCTTTAAGTTTCAGCTTTGCAACCATACTTCCCCCGGAACCGGAAGACTTTCGTTTCCGGGAAGCTCCCCACCAAGGCAATATAATTTCCATCGGCGGATCGCTAGTTGGCATCGTTTACGGTCAGAACTAGGGCGGTATCTGATCGCCTTCGAACCTCTGACTTTCGTTCTTGATTAATGAAGACATTCTTGGCAAATGCTTTCGCTGTAGTTTGTCTGGCCACGGTCCAAGAATTTCACCTCTCACGGGGCCATACAAATGCCCCCGTTTGTCTCTGTTAACCATTATCTCAGTCCGTAAAACCAATAAAACTGAACCGAAATCGTTTTCTATTATTCCATGCACGATCATTCAAGCGAAAACGCCTGTTTGAAGCACTCTGATTTGTTCAAAGTAAACTTGCAATGCCTGTTAAGAATCCTGTTAAGGACTCAAAACCGAACATTACGATAAATCGATAACACCCAGAAACACCCGGAGGGTTCCAGGGTACCGATACGAATCCAACTACGAGCTTTTTAACCGCAGCAATAATTCTATGTATTAGCAGAGCTGGAATTACCGCGGCTGCTGGCACCAGACTTGCCCTCTGCTTGATACTCGTTAAAGGGTTTAAATTGTACCCATTCCGATGACCGGCCTCAAAGAGAACGATCTCGTTATTTCTCGTCACTACCTCCTCGAGCCGAGAGTGGGTAATTTGCGCGCCTGCTGCCATCCTTAGACGTAGTGGCCATTTCTCAGGCCCCTTCTCCGGAGTCGAACCCTGATCCTCCGTTATCCGTCACCACCACGGGAGTCGATTATGCTCCCGTCAAGTTGATAAAGTGGACGCTTGAAAGACACGCCGCCGGCACAAGGCCATGCGGTCAGCTTAGTTATTCTGAGTCAACAAGAAGCAGCCGAAGCCGCGTGGTTTTGTTCTAATAAATGCGCTTTTCCGAGAGGACAAAGCTTTGGTGCATGTATTAGCTCTAGCTTTTCCACAGTTATCCATTTAGATAATCAAGATCAAGTAAATCATGGCCATTGTAATGAGCCGTTCGCGGTTTCTCGTTAAAACGATTAAACTTATACATGCATGGCTTAATCTTTGAAATGAACACATCAGTTCAGGCAGGATCAACCAGATATCTCGTAATTCGGGTAAGATTCACTACCGAATTCTGAGGATATCAAATCTTACCCAAAAAAGCAACAGCTGAACAATAGAATAATCGAGCAAAGTCGGCGCCAGAACGACACACGAGGCGAGACAGATTTGGTCTCACAACCAATCTCGGGTCACTTGCTGGCTTTATAAAAGCCTCAAAAGAGCGCTTCGAACCAACCGATTGCTCTTCTTGCCAATTCAGCAATGACTTGGCATAAAATTCAGATCCTTAACGAGGACGCTTCGTCTCAACATAAAATGTCAACTTTTCACTTCACCAATTCAGCAAGAAGGCTACATTTAGTGTCAAGGTTTTTTATCTTTCATCGAGATCCAACCGTTAAGCAATTTTCAGCCGGGAATTTTGTCAATCCCCATCATGCTAAAATATTAGTGCCTAGCTGTCACCAGTTCAATCCCATATCCGGCAGCCGATTCAAATCCCGTCTTTGTCCGCTTATCCATTAATCCATCCGAAGCGCCTTTTGGAATGATGACATCGATTTAAAACGGTTAGAAATCAAAGTAACACACTTGAGTCTTCAGATTGTACCGTAAACGTGTTGATTGGATGATAAGAATTTACATAGAAAGGCGCCAAGAAGCCCGGAAGGACTTGAGATCTGCTACGTCGAGAATTATTTATTTTCCTATACATTCTTCTTTTCCATTTCCTCAGCAAACAACCACTTTATTTTACAATTCGCAAGCACACAGCCACTTTTTCAATTTTACTCAACAGACAACCACTTTTCTAATATAATATGAGTCGAGGCGAAAAGAGAAATGGACCAAATGCAACCCCTAGCTATGCGCCATCATGAGAAAAATAAATGGAAAGAGAATTAAGCAAGAAAGAAAACGAAAAGTGGTCGTAGGAATAGTAAAAGTGGTTGTTTTTATAGTAGTTATTTAATAGTAGTGAATTATTGAACAATTTTTGAGAAATTTTGTCATGACCCCTTCACACAGTAACATTAAATGTGATTTTTGAGACCAGAATTTGCTAAACGGATTATGAAGCTCAAGATATAACTTCTCCTTGACAACCACAGTAATTTTATTTATTGTGTATCTTATTTATGTATTGTATGTATGTATATTGAAACTGTTTTATTTTTTGTGTATTTTATTTGTGTATTATATGTGTATTGAAATTATTTTACTTTTTATGTGTATTGTTATATATGATTAAAATTTTATGGCCCTTCATGCGTAAAATCCAAAGTTACGCAATCCATAGTAGACGTTATGATATTCTTACTAAGACAATCACACGAATACATCTAAAATACAAAAATATTTTTAATTTGGATTTTAATCTTACCTCAAGGTTCTATCCAGCCCTTGTTAACACATCTCCCGTGCATGCCAGTTCAAGACGTTATCATTGATTGCATTCCCTTCTGCACAATGGGGTATCGTTTTTGTTATTATAAATTAACTGTAATGATTTTATAATCCGACAATTTATAAGACGGCAATCTAAAATATAAGAATATTTAATTTAGGTATATCTAAAATTTAGGTATATTTAATTTAGGTATATTTAAAAACCTTTGACTTTTCTACCCAATTTTTATTGGGTGCCCGCCAACACGACTGTCACCACGAAACGATCGTGAACATAAAAGCACCACTGCTGAACACATTTATAACTGAAAAGAAATTGATTTATATGAGGATAAGAAGACTTTAGGACTGTGTTACCAAGTATGAGAGATGTAACTCGGTCCACGGTATTATTCAGCGGAAACGGTTTCAAGTTTTACAATAGAAAGGGTATGATCTACCTGTCTGCCAAATTTCATCCCGAAGTCCCACGGACACCCAAAAGGCTCTCCTTTGTCAAGTATGAGAGATGTTCCAAGATAATGCTATGAGCAGATTTGTCCTTTAAATGATTATCCAGGCTGTACCCACTGAGTCCTGTATATTTGGCAATGATTACCCAGTGGCAGCCTGGATAATCGTTTATAGCAAAAACATGCTGATAGATAGCGTTGTCCTCGAACATCTCTCACAGTGGAGGTATTATATTATATTGCCTCCTAGAGGCATAGCTCAAGGCATAGCTCACCCCAAGTATTTTTCGATGAAAAGAAAAAATTCCACATCAAATAAAGAATAATTTAACCACGGTATGAAATATTCCCCAAAAACTTATAAAATGTTTCCGGTAATGTTTTAGAACAAAAATGTTTAAATTTGATAAATATTTGAATTTTTAAAAATCAAAAATTACAGCTTTTCTAGTATGGAACAGCCCGGGTAATTCTAGCTTTTTAATAAAATTTTCTCATTTGCCCTATTTTGTTCTCTTATACTTAAAGATTTGTTCACTTTTTAGTTTATTTCAAATCATCCCCGCGAACAGAGAATTGCATGTACTTGGGTCCTTACTATTTTCACTCCGTTAAATTTCTTCATCAAAAACTTTTCTCCGCTTTTTAATACTCAAGAAACCAACCCGCCCACTTTCTCTTTGTTTTTTGTGCTGCTATTTTTCTTTGCCTTTTTAAATTCTTAACAACTCATGCATTCTTTTCTCTCCGATGTAATACAATCCGAAGTAAGCAGAGAGAAAGAAAAAAGAAATAGTGCATTTTTTCTCTTCATTATATTCAAACACCCCAAAGACGCAAACTTGAAAGTATGTACATTAAATACGTTTGGAATAAAAGGTAAAAACTCCCTTATACTACGCTTACATAAAAATCGCCTTGCGTTTTGCGACAGAAAATAACATGCAAAATAAGGAAACAAAATCGCCCGCGATTTTTATGCATAAGCATTTTATGCATAATTACGCAAATCAATCATCAGAATTTCGTTGAAAGTGTTCGAAACAATTTTTCAAGTTAGCACTACAATTTTAATTTTCGAATTCTAAACCGCTTCTGACCTGCTCAAATTCGGGTCTCATCATACACAATCACCTCATCATACACAATCTTCACTATTATCTGAACTCTAAACACCAGATTTTGGAACATTTACTAACAAATTCAAACGTATTAACATAAATCTAAATTCACCTTTCGACTCTCCACCCACAAAATTACCGAGGAAACCCCTACTCAATTCTTAAATATTAACCCAAAAAAATGGGTTAATATTTACAGCTGCGCGGAAATATCAACAGCTGCGCGGAAAGCAATTGATGTTGCGTAGTTACAGTAAAGAGTAATTGAAGATTTTCTCAACATTACCTAAATTTGAAAAAGTAATGTATAAAAAATCATTTTTGAATACAAAATTGGGCAAAAAATAATTCAAAAAATTCACTGAAAATTTTCTTAGCTACGGGCCTATAGTCACAATGCAGAAAGTCTGACAATACTCCAGCTATTTGAGGAATAACATATGAATTTTGGCATTAATCGAATTTAAAATGGATACTTATAAAAGGCCAAAATTAATATAAACAAGCTAATGAATATATGCTTGGCATGCCCTGAAAGCCTTAGATAATCCCCCCTCATACATAGGGATCGTATTTTAAAAACGAGATAGCAATATAGCCCAGAACTTTCCCTAAAAATGAAATGACATGGTAAACGATTTTTTTGAATTAGAAAGCAGCGGGTAACTTTTTGAACGCTCATAGGAGGAAGATTTCAAATTTGCTCCATGTTTGCAATTCTAGCTATAAGACCCAATTTAAGCATCTGCAGTTATTATAATACGGCCTAGTACTAGTACAAAACAGCCCCACATCATTCAGAAATCGGTAAAAGTAACCCTGAGGTTTGCCAGTAGGAAGCGAGTATAACAAACAATTAAGATTACCCAGACACTTCGCTTCGATCTAAATTGGATGGTATCAGAAGTTTCAGCCCGCATTGAACTTGCGTTACACTAACATTATATAATTATTAATACCTATATATCATTAATAGCTAGTGTCCTAACTATGGTTGCCAAAAAACGGAGGCCCGACCCGAACGGAGGCCCGACTCGAAAACGGCAACCCTAATCCTAACGACAGATACCGAATCATTCTAAACCCGTAATTGAATCAGTACACCCGATTACTGGCAAACCTCAAAAATGTCGAAAGAACACATTTTGCTCATTTTTCTTGTGACCCGATCCTTCACATATACCCAAAATCAAAAAAATTGAAAGAAAACCTTGTAGATTGTTTCATCAATATTTCATTTTTCGTATCAAGCAGGTCACACATCTGACGCTGACACATCAAAATCCTGACAAGATCTGACACATCCAAATACATTCATCAAATTGAAGGGAGTAGTAGGAATAAATTTTTGAAATTTTAAAAATTTTGAAAAATTTTGAATTCTAAAAAATGTAAAAAAAAATAAAAGATTAATCAAATTGTTAATAAAATTGTAGAATGCCCCGAACCAAAGACGAAGATTATTGATTTAAAACCCTAACTAAGACAAAACAGAAAGATGGGCAGTTTGTTGTTGACAAAAATGGAAAATGAAAGAAATTATGAAATTAAAGAAAAAGAAGCACACAAAGAAAATCTCTACTTCTCTGTTTTGTAAACTATCTCTAAATTAAATAACGTTATGCCAATGTTTATACAGTCCTCCAAATAACTATACAGCCACTAGTGTGCGGCACGGGACATTTTTAATTAAGATTTAAAAAATTTATTTAAACATAATATAAAATTCTAGTAAATAGATCTTCCGATAACAAACACGGCAATTAGCATACTTTACACACATAGTTCTCTCAACATAATATAATTATATAAAAATATTTTTTTAAATAATAACTAATAAATAAATTAGATAAGTGAAAAATTTTGAAATTAAGATTAGAATAAAAATATTAGTTTGAGTCAAAATGATACTTAAGTTTAAATACATATAAATAACAAGACTATTTTGTATCAACTGTTTCTTACTTTGGAATGGACTATTTTGGGCCGCTAAAAATAAAAATACATAATTCAACAGAAAAGTTCTATGGTGCTCTATTCACTTGTCTTACGATAAGAGCAATACACCTCGACTTGTTTGAAGATGCCTCTACTAAATCGTTCATTCGATCCAACAGGAGATTTATCTCAAGAATAGGCACTCCCTCAATAATTGTCTCCGATAATGCTAAAATTTCACACTCGGAGCTAAAATTGTTCAAAAATTAAATTCTAATGTGTTCCATTCAGAAGAATTACAAAATCTAACAAAGTATCAGGGGACACAATGGAAATTTATTACCACTAGAAATCCCAGAGAAGGAGGAGCCTGGGAAAGAATAGTTGGAATACAATATCCAAAATACAATAAACAAAAAGAAAAATGCTTAAACTAAAATATCCTAATAAAGTTTTAAAAATATTTAATTATAAAATAATTTTAATAATTTAAGGTATATTATTTTGTAACTGTAATAAATAATTACTCAGATGGGATGTCTGGTCATGGCTATATCTTTCAGCAAATTAAGAACATCTTTAATGTCCTCATCTTTAATGTCCTGCAAATTTTACTAACTTACAAAAAAGTTATTATTATAATTATTTTACTATTAAATATATAACGTCACAGAACAAAAAGGAAGGAAACATGCTATTTACACTTTTATTTAACATTTACTCAAATTCCATTTCATAATCAATAGATTTAAACACAATCTACGACTTAAAAGCCGAGAAAATCGCGCATACATATTAATGATGCGGCAATTATTTATTTATAATTTATTTATATTTTAATTTTAATTCAAACTTATATTTTTTAAGTATAACCAATGTTATACTTAGTTTAAATCAATTAATTAAATATTCAAAGAATCAACACACTGTGATTCAAAAAAGAAAAGAGTAATTCCTATATTTTGCCCTAAAAACTAGATATTTATTTACAAAAACGTTGTTTTGATAAATTATATAAATTTTATTGCAAATTATATAATGTATTTTGATGTGCAGATTATTTTTATGTTTATTGGTAAATTTTTATATGCTTATTTCTGTTATGATTATTAGGGGCTGTTCAGTGCACTGGTGTATGAACAGTCCTTTTCTAGGCTCCTTAAGAATTTGTGCACGGTTGAGGATACCTTCTTGCACTAAATACATAGCACGTTGTTTGCCTAAAGTCTTTGTATAAAAATTTATTAAGGCTTACGTTCAGATTTCATTCTCTTGTACTCCTCTTCATCGTCGCCCCATTTGGAAAAGGGAGAGAAATAAGAAATAAGTAAAAATAAATTCCTAGAAGATCGCGGGATAAGAACCTTTAATTGGATTCTAATGTCTAGGATCACGTTTCTGACAACTCAATTTAGTCTTCAAAAGCCGGAGGCCTTGTAGATATTCAATAGTTAAAGCGGGATTTTTCTTTGATTCGATATCAAAGGAATTATTTGTAGGATAAGAAAGGGTAAAAATGAAGTAAATTGTATTGTTATTTATTTTTATAAAATTAGGTTGTTTATTATTTATAAAATACATATGTTTTCACTTAACTACATATTAATTCTTTAATTTTCTCTTCCTTTTCCAAGAGGAAAAAGTTTGCTTTATAATTGAGAAAGAAAAATGGGCGAGCACGCAAAAAATGTAAAATTGGAAGGAAAAGTGAGCATTTCCTTTGCGGACAGGTAGATAGCGAGCTGGACATTTACCCTTATTTCACAGTCTTTACTTGCCTAACTATCCGCACCTTAGTTATTACCAAGGAAGCGCATCGACTCTCGTTAAACTTATAATAATTTTGAATTTTATAAATTTTAAAATCTATTTTTATTGTCTTGAAAAATAAAATTACCAACCCACTTTAAATAAAACGTTTATGCATTCAAATAACATATAATTTTGTTTACTTTATAAATTAAAAATATTAAATATAAATCATGGTAAATAAATTAAATTTAGAAAACGGCAACGCAGCTTGTGGTCGTATAGATTACGTTGAGGCTTCGATAATAAAAAATATTTATACTTATGATCAACCAAAGATTGAGCCAGATTTGCACTATAGTATTTTTTTGGCAAAAACTTACGCAGAATATTTTTTAAAAAGAAAAATGATTAAAATTGAAGGCGAAATTGTAGTTGAATTTGTTCCTGTATGTTTTTTAAAAATACCTATATCGCTTTTATTCATATATAATAAAACAAATTAAGGCGCCGAAGAATAATTATTTATAATGTACCGTATTTCTTCTAATAGTGCGACTGTCTCTATTAGACCGACCCCTTCTATTAAACCTTCCCCCTTACTTCCAGCGTTAATGGTGTGTCTTATATGTTTTATAGCCATATTCTTTTATAGAGCGAATTTGAAAATGCCGAATTTGTTTTCCGGATTTTCAAAATTTCCCTATCCGGACCAGGGATGATCGAAATAAAATTTTTTTTTCGAATCGAAACGAAATAAAAAAATTTCTATTTCGTTTCAAAGCGAAACGAAACGAAATGAGCTTGTTTCGGACGAAATGAAACAAAATAAACGAAATAAAATAAAAATTAAGAAATATTTATTTTTCTGTTCATAAAATATTTATTTTTTCCATATTTAAATGATAAATATGCACCCCAAGAGCTAGATCCGTGACAAAAGCATACCAAAAACAAGAGTAGACCCTATAAATCTTCCGATATCCAACTTAATACCTTTAAATCACAATCACACCTAATAATCTAATATTCCTCTTAATCTCACATACCAAATCCACCGATATCCCCCTAATCTTGCCAAATCCCCGATATCCCCTTAATTTCGCCAAATCCCCTCAATCTCACTAATCCTTCTATAGCTCTTGTAATTCCCCATACAAACGAATAAAAATTTTGGTCGGTAGGTCGGGTAGACGTAGGTTTTGTATTTGTTTACTGACGGATAGTCCACTAATGGATTTTCACTTGCGGATTGTCCACAAACGGATTGACAGAACACAGCTCTATCTCCAGCATATTTATGTTAGGGGATAGATTTCTTCCTTCTTAGCGCCGCAGGTGAAAATTTTGAGAATCTTGGAAGGCCGTAGGAGAAAAAATTCACTTGTTAGAGCCGGAGACAAAATTTTTTTTGAAGTTTAGATGGTTATGAAGCCAGAATTCTTCAATTTATCTGCGCCGCAGGCGAAAATTTTGGAAAATTCATGACAAAATTAAAATTTTCAATGTTTTTTTTCAGGTTTAAAATATGTAAACTTACTTAAAAACACTTAATCCCTCTAATCAATTTATATCCGAAGATATCCCTCAAATCCTCTGATATTCCTTCATGACATAATCCCTCCATACCAAACTCGATTAATCCCCCAAACCCCTGAAATTCCTGTTAATTTCTCTTTAATCAATTGTTTAGAATAAATCGGGGTATATACAAAAGGAAAGGTCGCAATTTGCGCCACATTTTCTTTATTGCAGAATTTTTTTCAAATTCATTGACGAAGAGTCCGTTGAAGAAATTATTGACGAAAATTATTGACGGAAAGTCCACTGACGGAAATTCTATTGACGAAAAGTCGACCACCAACTAAAATCCCATAAAATTTCCTAAAAATTGTAAAAAATTTTCGAAAACTGCCGTCGTTAGGGGTGTATATTTATATCATTTCGTCCGAAAATTTTGGCTATTTCGTTTCGAAACGAAACGAAATAAAGTTTTTTCTGATTCGTTTCGAAACGAAATGAAAAAAAGGGCACGAAAGAGCGAAACGAAACGAAATTTCGATCATCCCTGATCCGGACCGGATTTTCCGGATCAAAATACGCAAAAATCTAAATAACAGTATCATACATCGGCACCGTATCTGGAACTAGGATTTTAATATTACTTGTGTTTGAGCCACAAAACATGATGCAAAAAGAAATAAAGTAAGGGTTATATAAGATGGTTTGAATGGATTAAGATAGAGTTTTATGGATATCGGGTCTTAGTAAAGATTGAGGGAATATTGAGTGATTTTGGCGTGGTATCGTGTGATTAACGGGGGGGGGGATAACTAGATATCAGGGGATACGGATTATCAGGGTATATGGAGGATTAAGTGTAATTCAAAAAATACCGTGGACCTAGTTCTAATTTAGAATATAATGGATTCTGGATGTTATCAAGTGATCTCTCTGGGTACTTATTCAGTTCCCCCCCCCCCCCCAGTCAGTTATTTTGAAAAATATGTAAAAATAGTCAGTCTGAACAACAATTGTAGAACCCATCGAGCTGTGTCGAATGAGACCAAAATCAGCAAAATCTGACTTAATTTGACCAAAATACAGACCCCTGAAAATTGAACAACCATAGGGGTGATTTTTCGAAATAATAAAAATTTAAGCAAATGATAGCTCATTCGAAAGAGCTCGTCGAGCTGAGTCGAATGACATCAAAATCAATGTAATCGGGCAAGATTTGACAAAGTTATTTAGACCTACCGGAGTCGACGATTTATGTCATATCTTTGTCAAATCAAGTCGGATTACGTCGATTTTGGTGTCATTCGACTCAGCTCGACGAGCTCTTTCGAATGAGCTATCATTTGTATAAATTCTAGTACATATGATTATACGCCCCAGTGGTTCTGGGGTCTGTATTTCGGTCAAATTAAGTCGGATTTTGTTGATTTTGGTCTCATTCGACACAGCTCGATGGGTTCTACAATTGTTGTTCAGACTGACCATTTTTACATATTTTTCAAAAAACTGAGTGGGGGGGGGGACTGAATAAGTACCATCTCTCTGTTGATCTTTCTTAATCCCCAAAAAATCAACGGAAGTCGTGGCCCAAAAAATCCCCCGATATTCTTTAATCCTTTTTTATTCCACCAATCCATTTATTTCTCATAAAGTTAAAATTTATTTAACATTTTCCTAAAGTTAAGTTTAGTTTTTAAAATCCTAATTTAGTATAAAAAACCAAGGCCAATTAAAAAATTTATCGGTATCAATTTGTTTGAATATGGAGCATCAATAGATTTAATTATGCGAATAAGCAATTATTATGTCTGGATATTATTTCAAAGTAATGTTTTTGAAAAATTTGTTAAAAAATTCTGGGCAAATGAATGGTGGAATGGAACATTTTTGAAGGAGTCTGAAATCAAAATGGAAATTGGTGGTGATTTTATTTTAGCCACCCCTTTAATGATCAAAATGATTGATAATCAAAGGTTAAATGTAGGTTTTGGAGTTTTTATTACATATATTCACTCTTTCTAACTTAATATTTTAATAATTGACAAAAAATTGTCTTGCCCTTATTCATTTTTCGAAAGTTTTTATTATCGTCCTTAAAAATCGCTTCAATCAGTTATAGTTTGATTGTTTATAATGATTCATGAACTTTTTTTAACCTCAACGTACCGCAGGCCCAGGACTTAATATTCTAATAGTTGACACAAAATTTACTTCATTCAAAAATTTCGAATATGGGACGCGCTGATAAGAGCTGAATTGGATCCGAACCATGGCGGCGGCTCCAATCCGAACCAGGACGGGTCGGATTCGAAAATATTGAACGAAGTTATTGCTCTGCGGTCCTTGGCCTGCCCCCGTTTGAACAACGGGTATTACTTATAAAATATTTTTTGGATAATTATTATTAAAATATATTTGAATAAGAATATTTTTATCTCACTTTAATTTTAATCAAATTTAGTATCACAATAAAAAGTTTGATGTGAATAAAATGCCATATTCATTAAAGATTAGAGAAACTATTAGCAAGAAAACATCTTTTCGTTGTCATTTCAAAATAAATAATGAAGCAACGAAATTTAGTATAAAATTATTGAATGGCGTAGAAGAAAATCCTTACAGTAATTTTTAAAAATATTAATTTTTAATTTAATAATATTATTTAAGTTGGAAATCTTCTTTATAAATTTGATGTTTTCGATAATTTAACAAATGTAACAATTAAAACAGGGGACGTAAGTAAATACATATCAGTTATGCTTACGGATAAAGATATTCTTGTATACTCCGGGGATACTGATATGAAATTTTGAATAAATAGAGTTACGCGTAGATATCATCAATGGGTCTACGGTATTTTCGTCGCTGGAATTTTCGGCTCCTTGACTTTCGGAACTTTTCCAGCGGAATATTTGTCACCAAGGAAATAAACGGAATTTTTGTTATCGCAATCTTCGTCTCACTAGGAATTTTCGTTTCTAGAAGAAAAATCGACGAGGTATTCCAAAGTATTAAAGATAAAATTTTAAACAACATGTGAAAAAAACAAAGCCAACTACATAATAGGAAAACAAAGTCCAAATGTAATTGAGTTCTAAAATAATTTGGCCTACCAGATAATATTTGGACTGAAATGCAATTTGTACTGTATATGTATAAATTTATAAAATTTAAGTGCTCTAATAATTATGATGAATGTATTAAAGAGAGATTTATTAAAGAAATATGTGATCAATTCAAATGTAAAACATCTGTTCCAATAAAAATATTTGAAAGGGGAAGACCATACGAGCTTTTTTTACGTATTACTAGCGTAAGAAATGAACACAGTTATAAAACATTAATTGAGACATTTATTAATGGTGAATTTATGAAAAATTTTACAATAAGAAATGACTTTCCAATCTGGACAATTAATAGAATACTGGTAATTTTAAATTCAATTAAAGTTACATCTTTGATTTAATGTAATAGGCGTTCATTACATTTTTTGTTTCCATGAACACGGTTTTTAAGATACTGTTAGCTTATACATATAGAATTTCCTAGTTATACTATATATTGTGCAAGATAATATCCTGAGGAGTTAATTGAATTTTCCACGGCATGAAATGCTGAACAAGTCATAAATATGTATCTGCCAACCGTTTAGATATTATTTTAGTTAGATGGTGATATTCTGCTTTTGGATCATACTTATTTCCATGGTGAACATCATGAATTTCCATTTTTGGTTTATCGAAGAGAGATTAATAAATTGAAAAGATATGGAACCATCGTTTGTTTCGAGGCTTTGGTAACTTCAGCTAGTGAAGTGATGTATCCTGAATATGGTTTTATTGTAAAATTATTTCACGACTCTCAAATTGCTAATAATTTTAGTAAAATTTTTAATGAATTCAATTAACATTTTTAATTTTAATAAGACTTTGACATCGTGATGGAGCTGAGTTTCAATTTTGAGCCTGACATAAATACAGGATATGACTATATTAAAGTAAAAAATTCGCACTTGATGATAAATAGTTATTCCGCTAAAACAAAAATTTTTCTATTTGAAAAATTCCATACAAATCCAATTGTAACTGGTATGCCGATAGTTATGATAATTAAAGCGTCAGAGGGTAACTATACAATTAATATTAATGGTGGTGATGACATCTATTATCCGCATCACATATTTCCTCATTGGTCAATAAATCGTGTTGAGGTATGTTTTTCCCAAAACTTTACAAATTCCTTTTCCAAATTAAAAAAAATTGTGTTTGCAAATAGATTAGAATAAAACAGAAATCTAAAATAGACATTTTTTATATAAACTTTTCTCATCCACAATGGGGTATGTAGAAAAATCTGATGCAGACTATTTCCCTCCATAAGGTCTGAAATTTATTAAATTTAAGACCTATATACATATAACAAAATAAAATCCAAATTCAGGGTTAAATAGGAATGGATGTGACGGGGGAGAAGTATCATTGAGATTTCATGTAATAATTTCCTTTTAAGATATCAGGCCATATTAATTACGCATTATTTGATGGAAATTCCGATAAATGTAGAAGTCTAACATACAATATTCCAGAAGCTAAATTGGAAGAAGGAACTCAAAGAGTAATAAAACAATTGAACAGTAGAAGCAAAGTCATTATTAGTGGAAAAACACAAAATATATTAAAGCAAAATATTACTGTTAATTTTCTTCATGCGGCTATTGAATGGAATGAAACAAGTTTGATTTTAAATATTTTATAATCCGATTCATGATATAACCCGAATTTGTATCAAGAAATATTAACATGATATTAAAAAATCATATTTAAATAAATTATATCGAAAATATTTCTATGATGAATCAAAATTAGATTGATCAATAATTTATTTCTCAATATATAAAATTAAAAGCAAAATACTTTTTAAATTTTTGTTATTATTTAGTAGGCAACACAATTTTCCAAATGAACATTACAGTAAAATCTATTTGTGTGGATTCATATACGGTAGCTAATTTAAAATTGATTTTAATTAATTTATACATATTTATAAGAATGGATCTTGGATTAAGTTGAAAAGAAATGATACTAATATATGTTATAGCCATCAAGGTTTAAAGAACAATGAAGAGATAAAATTAATTCTAACTTTCAAAAATTCTTCACTTAGCTACATATTGGAAACCAAAGAAAATGTCGATGAGAATAATGTTATTTTAGATATACCTATATCATTGACACAATATATTCAAGTGAGAGATATATTTTTGTAAATGTTCAAATTTTTGGTTATCGGTTAGGACAAAACTGAACCAAAAAACAATTCGGTTCTGTTCCGACTATACAAAGTTTAAACCCTATCCGAGTTCGTCTTATCACAAAGACCAAGACAAAAGAGTCCTGGTCTTATAGCTTATTTATTTTTGAAGTTAATTTATATTTGTTTTTTCAGGTTAATAATTTGAAGAAGTATGTTGATGATTTAATATCTATAAAAGATGATTAAAAAATTTTTGTAATTGAGTATTTATTTATAAAATAGAATAAATTATTTAACTAAAGGTATATTAGATGTTAAACATTCAAATTATAAACATATTTAGTTAAAAGTAATATTATAAAATATTCTCAACCTAATATTCAGTTTTAATCATTTTTACAATACATGATTAAAATAGATGTGCTATTTTATTAATAAAAATGAACTTGTTTAAATAATAATTTTTCCAATACAATTCTGTAATAAAGTTTTTATTTAAAGAATATTATTTAGAAAATTCAAAGCAAAAATTTATTAGACTAATTAAATTGAAATCAGTATTATATTTTGATAATTTGGAATATGAGTTCCAGTCACAGCTAATTATCCAACTTCTATAGGTTGGATAAGTACTTACTTCCAAAATAAGCGAATCCGAACCCTGTTCTAAACTAATATTTATCAATTCACCAATTGGGTGTTGTCAGACTTCTCCAGATAGTATTCGATTACCTACTCGATCTAAATTAATAAATTACATTGAATTTTGAAGAAAAATGAACACATACTTTTGTATTATTTGATTTTTTTATTCTTTGCTGTTTTTTATAACAAGCAGTACATAAATAGTTTCCTGGTTTTGAGTAACGGTGCCATTGTGATGTATGAGTAACATCACAAATAGAACATTTACGATCGTCCTTAATTTTTTAATGAGAAGTTATCTAACGGAAGTATATAAAGCATAGTAAGTTCAATTACATAATAACATTTCGCTTATATCACTATCGGTCCACGGTTGGGCAAAACTTTTATTATGTTCAGAATTGCGTAAAGTTTCGTGAAGTGTTTCCGAATAAGAATTATTAAAAATCATTTCAGATATTGATAAAGATAACCTTTTTACTCTTAAACCATAATTCTTTTGATCTAAACTTTCCACATATGTGTTTATATGCGCCACATTGTTTGCACAAGTAATGTTCTTTTAGTAAATTAGACCAATGTTTTGTTTGTGTAACTCTACAATTGAAACAATTTCGTTTATTTAATCCAATTATTCCACCTAAAATTATTAAGAAAAATTTTTTAATCAAATGAAAAGATAGACAATGATAAAAATTTATTTACTTATTTTATTGCCTATGGAAATAATTGTGGATTCCTTGTTTGAATATCTACATTTTTGTTTTTCTAACAATTCAATTTTATATGCAATTAAATTAATTTCCGCCCAATAACTTGATAAAAGTTTGTTTTTATAAGACTCAATGTTTTCTTTTAACAATTCATTTTTATTTACTTTTTCTAAACTTTCTTCTAACATCGAAGTTTCATAAAAATTATTATTCATGATAAAATTATTATTTAGGCGAATCTTAATATATTAAATTTCTGTATTATTGAAGGCAAATTTAGAATATCAAATAATAAATACCTGTTTTCCCAAGTTTTTCATAAATTTTTTAACAATTTCATTATTGGCAATTTCAATCAAAATTCTCGTTTTTAATTGAGAGCTAAATTTACGCCCCTGTCTTAGTTTAACAACAAAAACTTTTTCAACAGGATCTATTTCAATTTTACAAAACGATCCAGTATTCTTATAAAGATAATCAACTATTCTACTTTTCTGGTTTACATTCATAATCAATACAAAACGTTCCGTTATTTGAATTTCTTTTAAATATATAAATTCTCTTTTTCTTCCCAATCATTCTTTATTTTTAAACCAAGTTCAACAATTTTACATTTGATTTGGATATTCAACAGAACAACCGAATATGAAAGAAGAATAATAATAAATTTCTTCATCTTAAATTATAATATTAAAAATATAATATAATTACAAATAAAGTATAACCGATTTGACTTAACTGAATTAAATGTCTTGTAATAACTAGAGTACGTCCGATAAACTTAAATACCCATAAACTTCAAAAATTTTATCGGTCGGTGAAATATCCATGGATAGCGTCAAATATGACCAGAGTACGATACGGTCCGGTCTCTTAACTAAAGAGGGGGGATCTAGAGGTAAAATAGAATATGAATAAATTCAAATAATTAAATCTACTAATATAGATAAAATAAAATATAAAATAGTCTCTTAAAATAGAGCCAAAAATTGCTACATATTTTAATTATTTGTTTACCCTGTAAATAAATAGGGATGCATTTTGAAATGCTATAGGCATTGGAGCTTTTTCGAAATTTCGATTTTCTACTTGGATAAACCAAGAATTCGAACCAAATATTTCAAACAGCTCATTAGAAATTTGAATAAATAAAAAATTGTATTGACTAATTATATTAACCGCGGTATGTGACAAAAAGTACTAATTTTAAAAAAGCCATAATGCTAAATGCTTTAAAATAAAAATAAGACGGTTAATTATGAAATTTATTTATGTAAGCTGAACAAATTAAGAAGTGATCTGCCTTAACTAATTAACCTTAACCTAATCTGCCCTAATTCTATACATTTAGAGCTTATATACACCAGCGTGTTAGTTGTCATTTCACAAGGATAAATTAGCTTAGATAAAGCGGGTAATAAAACTTGAGGATAGCCGTTTAAGGTGTTCTTTGCATCTTTATGAGAATAAAGATATTATTCTATTCTTGTTATTTGTCGTTACTAAGTCAGACCGAACTTAACAAATTGTGGCATTATTAGGATAATTATTCAGATTTGGGGGGGGGGGGATGGGGGTCGTATTCGAATTATTCGGAGATTCGCAGACAAATCAGATTCTTATTCAGAGGAGACGGCGTCATTTGTCGAGAATCCAAATGAAACAATTTTTTAAATAAAATTCTAATAAAATGTCAAAAGCTACAAATATTCAAATAATTTGAATAACCTGGTTTGGAATCTATGAAAATTATATAATAATTTAATTTTGTGGAGACAATATAAATAAATAGTCTCATTTTAACTTTTCATCATTGACGTTTTCATTCATCATATGCTAAGTAAATAAGAGCTGTTCGAAATTTCGATTTTTGACATTGACAATCAAGATTTCGACCCGAGTATTTCGAATAAAGTCCTAGAGATAAAAGGGAGTACAAATCTAAACAAACTACAAAGTTTTATTTACTAATTATATTTACCAAAGTGCAAATTTATAAAGCAGTCGGTGAGAAAATAAATATAAAATAACATAAATACATTTTATAATTTACCGCTTTATTTTTATATTAATTTATTTAGCCATTTAGGGCATTTTTAGAATTTGCACTTTTTGTTGTTTATATTTTTACCTACCATCAGTTTTCAAGCTGTTTGGAAATATTAGGGTTGAAATCTTAATGTGCATGCCGCAATCGTAATTTCCGCATGAATTAAACCTTAAAAATTAGACCCCATTAACACAAAAAGTTAAATCAATTTTACTACTATATGTTTAAAGCTGTGTATAACCAGCGGCTGTCAAAATTCCAACAGAAAAACCTCTCGACTAGCAAACTATGCTTGAGTATCAAGTGTATGTAAGACCGGAATCATTATAAAAACACATAGGACAACAATATTAATTCTTAAAATATTTTAAAAATTTAAAAACAAACAAAAAAGTTCGGCAATACTTTTAATAGCTGTTTTGAAATATTAACTTCGAAATCTTGGTTTATCCAAATCGAAATTTCGAAACAGCTCTAATGCCTTTAGCATTTAATTAAATATTCAAAATGCCTCCTTATTTATTTATAGGGCAAACAAATAATTAAAATATTTAAATTTTTTGGCCTCTATTTTAAAAGTCTAGTTTCAAGTTTTTTTCGGAGCAGGATCCGCTAATCTTACTCTAGGAACAAATAATGGCAATCATGTTAAATAGGTTAAGAATTTATTTTTATTTTATAAAATATATGTAATATTAAAATTTAAGATGAATAAATTTATTATTCTTCTTCTTACATATTTTGCTATTCGATTGAATATCCAAATCAAAGGTAGAATCGTTAAGGTTGGAGTAAAAATAAAAGAAGATTGGAAAGAAAAAGAGAATTTATTTATTTAAAAAATGTTGAAATAAAGAAACGTTTTGTAATGATAATGAATGTAAAACGAAGAAGTAGAATAGTTGATTATCTTTATAAACCTACTGGATCATAATAAAATGAATTGAAAAAAAATGAATTGAAAAAATGAAAAAAATAAATAAAAATGAATTGAAAAAGTTTTTATTGCTAAACTAAATAACTGCTCCAAATCTAGCTCTCAATTAAAACGAGAATTTTGATTGAAATTGCCAATAATGAAATTGTTAAAAAATTTATGAAAAACTAATAAATTACTAATAACTAGGGCTAGGATTTTAGGCAAAATGCCTTATTTTTCCTGGACAGTCTTCTTTCTAACTAGTTTTATCGTTGCCTAAAATTGCCTATTTTAACCTTTTCTGGAAAAATGCCCTATTTGCCTTTTTTCAGCCTATTTTTATATTTTTGCTAAAATTTATGCATATTTGGGCATTTTTTGAGAAATTTGTTGTCAAAAAATTATTTTTTGGTAAAAATATATTATTTTCTGGTAAAAAATATAATTTTTCCAAAAAAAAATTTTTTTTTAATTATATTTAAAAAAAAATAATTTTTCAAAAAAATTTTTCTCTAAAAATTTATTCAAATTATTTTCGTAAACAAAATAATTAATATAAATTGATTTCTGTGTAGTTCTGATCATCGAAATTAATTTATTTATCATTTTATTGCTTAGATTCGACTTTTTTGATAAATTGTAGTCTATTTTGTGCATATCTATTGCATAATACTCTTGCCTATTTTGCCTCTTTCGGATTTTAGTCAAATATTACCAGAGTTTTAGACCAATATTTTCTATTCGGTCGATTTAAAATAAATAAGAACTATACACGTCTTAGAACTATACAGTCCGGTCTCTTAACTAAAGAGGGGGGATCTAGAATTCGATCAGCTTATAGGGTCGAATAACGATAAATAATCATAAAAAAGGAATAAGTCCCTCTTAAATTTCACTAATAGGGAATAACCGTTTGTAGACCAATATTTTCTATTCGGTCGATTTAAAATAAATAAGAACTATACACGTCTTAGATTTTATGAAACAGTATTAGATTGATAGGTTCAATCGATCAGCTTATAGTGTCGAATAACGATAAATAATCATAAAAAAGAAATAAGTCCCTCTTAAATTTCGCTATAAAAGTGGTGTAAAAGTGGTGTGGTTAAATGTTATCAAAAACAAATTAAATACTTTTTTCCCCCTCATGTCAAAAGAATACACTCAAAAAACTTTGATTCTTTTAAAGTGAGGGGAAAACACGTAGGAATCAGGCCTCCAAAGTTCAAGAAGCCATTCGGAAAATATATGGCTTCTTTAACTTTGGAGACCTGTCTACAAGCAAGAATCCTCACAATTTTCGGATCCTTGCTTGTAGAGACATGCTACGAGCAGAATATAAAATTAGTACTCGTAGCAATGCCCTTCCTATAGTAAACACTCACTAATCTGTTTGCTCTTCCCCAGTTATTAAATGCCGTCGACACTGCATACATGTTCTATAACCTGCTGAATATTTTGAAAAACATTTTAGGTGCATATTATGGCCAAATGTAAACGAAACGATAAATTTATTCGGATTGTATAAGCTTAAACAATAGTTGCATCTCTCATTTGCTTCAGTGATTGATACCGGCAATTTCGTTATTGATCTTCTAACTATATGTATTTCTTCATTTGATAATCCTGTTGTAGGCACAAAAAATCATCCTCCAAACTTGTAGTTGCAGCACGTGTTATAGACTCATATTCTAATACAATTAGATTAAAAAATATCAGAATGATATTTATTAATAAACAATATAAAACTATTTACGAAAAATTTTATAAATTTTCTTTAGAAATTGTTTATTAATTAATATACAGGTTTGAGAACAATTTAATATACCATTTGTCATTCGTCGCACTTGACGAGTTGCGTCATGAAGATATTGCAGATGAGAGAATGTCTAACAATTATGGATATTCTGGGGAGAGCCAAAATGAAAAACGACACTATTCCAAAAAAATTTACATTTGAGTGAGACACTAATGGACGACGTCCTCTAGCAGCGCGTGTTGGCCTTGAGGGTCGACTGATTATTTGATTTGCTGCTGGCACATCCTGAATTTATAATAAAATTTACAAATTGTCAATAATTTTTTTGTAGATTACTTGTTCCTGCGTATCCAAGACCACTTCTATATCTGAGACAACTGGCGACGTTGCCGGAGAAACCTGGAACAAAAGAGGGCCCCTAGCTTTTTTTTAATTAATTGTAGAAAAAAGCTAGAGTTGGATATGTCCATAGGAATCAAATCTTCGAAATCAAATGACTTTTGATATTGGAAGACATGATTCCTATGGACAGTTTCCAACGCTCTATCTTTTTTTTCTACATTTGATTAAGAAAAAAAGCTAGTGAGTTTCGATTAATATAAAATTTCCCCCTATATTATACTTAGAAGGAACATGTACGATTTGATTTTTCTTTGTTCATTCAAAAAAAAATTTCTTTTTTCATTCAAAAATTCTAAACAAATTTTGTTTAGTGAACAACCTTCGTATTGAAAACAAATTTCGTAAAAAAAAATTTCGATTAGTAATCAAATTTCGTATAGTAAACCATTTTCGAATTGTAAACAAGTTTCGAAAACAAAATCCTTTGTTTAGTAATCATATTTCGTAAAACAGAAATTTCGTATAGTAAACAGATTATGTAAATCAAAAAAATTATGTAATCAAATTTTTTTGTTGTAATCAAATTTCGTAAAGAAATACTTCGTATTGTAACCAGATTTCATAAACCTAAAAATTTGTAAACAAATTTCGTTTAGTGAACAAATTTCGTATCGTATTAGTAATCAACTTTTGTAAAGCAAAAATTTCGTATAGTAAAAAAATTTCGTTTAGTTAAGCCTTTCCTTTTAAACTAAGCCTTTCCTTTTTAAAGTTTCTAATAATTATTTTCTTATTATTACTATTTTTAATGCTATTTGTGAAAAATAAATTTTTATACTGTTATTTAAATTACTTTTCGTAATAAATAATAATAAACAAAATCATTCAGATTAGCCTCATAGACATTCAACCTACTGAAATTATTGAATTTTATTAAAAAGTTGAATGTTATTTATGTATTTCAAGGGTTAAGATTTTCATTCAGGGAATCATCTAATTTCCCCCTTCATACATGTTAAAATTGTCTGTTTTTAAATGTTGTATATCAAATAGTCGGGATGACATGATCTTAGCCTGGGTCTAAAAATTTGTATAGAGCTATGGATTTTTAAGATACTATTTCGATAGAGCTTTGAATTTTTATTTTGAGTTTTTAAATCCTGTTTAAAACTGCTCCACTTTCTTTTATAATTATTGTTTCTGGGTTATAGATCCTGGGCTCCAATTTATTTCTTAATAATGGTACGGTGTGCAAGATCGTTGTTAAGGACTCCAGATATTTTGTCTTGTAATACTATATTAGTTCAGTAATAATAATTTTTTACATTTAGGCATTAATACCCATTTACTATTAATAACCATATAAAATTTATTTTCTTTGAAAACATTAGAAATTAGTTTATTCATTAAATATATTAAAAATATTATATAATACCTATTTATTATTAAGTGTTAAATATTTTACCATGTTGATGTAGAGCCTAAACTTTTTTTGCTATCTTGTTGGGCTCAAATCATTTAAGCTTTTATATCGTCGTTTTCGTCGTCCTTTTTAAGAATGATGTCCATTTACTTTCCGTTTGATAGTACGACAAAAATATATAGTATTCATTTATTAAAATAAAGAATTTTTTAATTAATGAACCGGATGAATAAAATTGGTTATGGGAAATATTATTTCTACAAGTTTTATTTTAAAAACATAGTGAATAGATTTTATTGAAATCTGAAATAATGATATTTTATTTATTATTTTATTATGATAAAACTTTCGCAAATATTTCTGTTTTTTATATTATGTAGAAATATTTAAATATGAAATTTTTTCATTATTTTTAAAATAATTGCATAATTTTTCATAATTTTCAACTTAACATCATTCAATAAGTGTTCTCAAGTGTGTTAAATGCTATGGCTTTGATTCTTTTTTATATTAATAAGTAAAAGTGGCAAAGAATGTGATCATTATATTAATAATTTTTTGTTATAATTATTTTTAAAATTAATATTACTTATTTTTGCACTTTCCCATACATATACATACAAATTTAAATTTAAGATTTACAAAAATTAATTTAAAAATTTACAATACAATATAAAATATTTTTAGAGTACTATATATTTTTTAAAACTAGGATTTCTCTATTTGGGTAAGTAATTCATCGTGGGTCTCTTCATTGCATTAGAATCAGTTTTTGTTTAACAAACTTATTTTTTTATAAAAAATTTGACCAATTTTAATTTTGTTCATTTTTAATTAAAAGGTTGAATAGATGATTTTGATATATTTATAATGAATAAGAATTCATTATAAATATATCAAAATCATCTATTCAACCTTTTAATTAAAAATGAATAAAAAACAAATAATATATGAACATTTAATGAACTACAAGCCATTTTTGTTTGGGATCTCCTCTATCGCCATTGGGTCTAGAGTTACGCAAATTATCGGTTTCAAAATAATCTCTAGGCGTTGCAGCTAATTTACAAATTCGATTTAATCTTTTTAGCAATAATTATATATAAGTTTATTTATATATTTTGTTTTTTTGAGAAAAAAATTATCGGCATTTTTGAAGCTGCGGATTTAAAAACAATTAGTCTAATAAATATAATATGTATGTTTTTAATAAATATAATATCTTATATCCACAAGTTGTTATTAATTTTTATAATTCAACAATCAACAAGAATTATAAAATATACATATTTCGTAGAATATTGAAGAATTGTTTTTACATATGATTTTCTCTGTTTTATATGGTAATTTAAGTTTTTAATTAAATAAACTAAATATTTTTACTTTAAATATTTTAGGTTAACTAAATTTATAATAAAAACTATAATTTTTTAAGTTGTAGTCAAAATTCAAAAAATAAACCAGATAATCAGGAATGTATCTTTTGACTTGATATAATTTTTGCAATTTAAATGATTTAAAAATGAACAACATGATGTTTTCTACATTAAGGCTTAATCTATCCATCAAATGATAACTAAGCATTTATAACGTATTTTTGTTGCTATTTTAATTATATGTAGTCTTTATTTTGCCTAATATATTTTTATTAATTCGATTTTATTCACGTTTAATTCTTATTTATACAATTTATTAATTTATTTTTTTACTGAACGAAAATTATTGTGTTGTTTTTAATTTTTTGCATCATTTTCGCTATTTTTCAATAATTTAGCAGTTCGAACCTTGAAGTTTTATAAATGCTTTATATTTGGATTTTTGATGTTACGTCTTATCTGTGCAATAATCTTTAATTTTATTTTTCATGTTATTTAAATTTTTATAATTGTGTGAATTTAATTGACTTGTTCTCTCCATTAATTTTTTAAAATGTATTAGTTTCATTTTAAAATTTATCATTGTTCTAATTTCATATATATTTTTAGTTAAAAATGTTCTCTTTGATTATCACAAACAAGAATATTTAAAATTGTTATCAATTATCATTCTTATATGCTAATTGATTTTACTTTTGGATATTTATTTATAAAATGATACATTTATGCTAAAAAATAAAAATGAGCTGAAAAATAATGTTTATATTTTGAAAGTGCAATGTAATCATTTTTACAGGGAGCCGAGATTATTGGGGTCATTTCGAAAATGTTAGCTTTAAGAAATGGGAGAAATACTACTTTCGTTAAATACAAACCACTTTTACGTCATATTCGACCTATTTCTGGCTTCCCTTCGCAAATATTATAAAAGTAAAATAATGTAAATAATGTTCCGAGGTCAACCATTTAAGACAATGAAGAGTCTCTATGTTTAATCTTTGTTATATTTATGACAATTAATTAGATTTTTAAATAGCATGATGCAGAATATACTGAATTTTGTAGAATTATCATTTTGAACAATCTCGAGCACTTTTTTGCTCTGAATATTTCATCATATTTTTTAAGTGTTTTTCTCTCAATTCTTTATTTTGTATTTTTATAATTTTTTGCCATATGCCTTTTAAACGTTGAAATGTTCGGGTCTTTGCAGCACTTACAGAAACACATGTTCGGTACAGTGACTATTTTTTCTATGTGTTTGTTGAAAAATCTTTGAGTCGGTTTGGGTCAGGAGGAGAGCTCTCTAAGTTATTTCGGTAGTGCCCTCTTGAAGGAAAGGGCGAATCATCTTCGCTTACATCAGTAGCTTTTCGCGACAACAAGTAAATATAATTTTTAAAATTAGTACTTTTTAAATAATTCAATAAGTGCAAATTTTTGAAATAATTTAAATGTCATACATTATTAATAAAACTTATTGCAAAATTTTAGCAAAGCAAATACAACAAAGAGAAAAAATACAACAAAGAGAAAAAATCGAAAAATACATTTTAACTAATATCAATATTTACTGTTATAAAAGCTATTAAAAAACATGAAAATTATTTAACAAAGCAAGTTAAAGTAAACAAGAAAATATATATAAAAGATAAATAAAAGGATTGCTCAGTATGAAAGCTTTATTTAATATAATTTCTTGTAAATTTAACCAAAATATTGGAACTTGTAATTGTGAAAATCATAGTCATGTAAATACGATAGTCTTGACATTATTTTAATTGGTTAGCTTACAATTATATAATGTATATAATTGTAGTACATATATGTAATTCGAGTTTTTCCGAAAGAAATTTAGACTGTTTGTTTAAACGATAACATATAAATTTCTACTTTAAAGACATTCTTTCAAAAGATTATAATAATAATATTAATAAATAATATTAACTACTTTTATTTCATACTTCGAGCTATTGGAACTTATGTTTTTAGAACAGATAATTGATGAAATAATAGAGCAAAATGAATAAAATTGGGAACTTATATGGTTTGGGTATGCTTTTTTAGCCACGCCACTTTTTCCTTTTCCATATGTATTCTTTTACACTTTCCTTCTTACCCATCAATCAAATCAGTTGAGGACAGTTTTTTAGGATGTAAATCTCTTATTAGTTCAGTTTTAAAAATTCATTAAAAGTTTTAAACAAATAAAATAAAAGGATTTTTAATTTTGTGAATATTAAGTTAATTATTTAATTATTATATAAACTTATCATAAACGCCTGCAATGTAAGAAATTATAACAATCGAAAACTAATTTTTCTATTTTTGCATATGTAATATATTTCTTTAATTAATATGGTTTAATTAATATTAATATACTATACGACGAATTGAATATTTAAGATTGTTTTATGTTCAACAATTTTTTCAATTTTCATTCAGATTATTTATCGTATTATTTATTTTTTGATTAAATAAAAATGTTTAGTCTCTCAAAAAAAACATATCTTTTCGTATCTTGTTTTTACCAAATTTTTTCATAAAAAATGTTTTAACTTTTCCTTTGCACACATGATTTAAAATATTATAGCTATTGTTCTATTAAAATTAAAAAATTATTAACATAAACCATATCAAGCAAAATGAATGCATTTGTGGTGTGTGGTAAATGTGTGGTATTAAAAAATTATTAATTCTAATTCTTATACTTATATTTTATAATTTTATAAGTCACTAATATTATAATATTAATTTAAATTAATATAATGATTTTATAAAAGAATTAGGTTTTTAAAGCCAAAACTTACACGCACATCGCAGCGATCGAAGTTTAACGAAGCGTGGCACTACGTTGTACAAATTGAACAAGACCCGTCAAAAAAGTTTAACATCTAACAAAATTATTTATAAATACATTGTTTATATTAAAATTTAATAAAAAGCTGAAATTGTTAACATATTTCAAATAAAATAATAAAATTAAATATTGATGACGATTCATACCGTGAAGATGAAGAAGGATTTCCTGTTTTTATAAAACAATTCCAGGTTAAATTCTTGAATTCTTTATTTGATACTAAATAAATAGTAATCCTTCAATCCTATGATTTATAGGGGGTAACTTATGATTTTTTAATAGTAATCCTTTAATTCATTGTTCTCTAAACAATGAATGTTCTCCATTTGTTCTCTAAATAGTTTAAAATTTTAAAAACCGGAGATAGTGATTTAACAGAGAATATTTATTCAATATTTACTTTTTATTCTTTTATTTATAAAATACATAGCTTATGGCTTTTTCTTTATAAATTCAATTATTATCAATGTGATAATTGCAAACAAAATAATTTCCTTTAACATGTCCAATATTAATTTAAATTTTATATTAATTTAAAATCTAACGTTGCAATAAAATATAATTTTTACGCATAATGGCATTTCGGAGATTTATTACAGAATATGGACTGCCAAAAAAATTATTAGCGATAATGGTACACAATACCAATTGACCTCTAAAATTGTTATAAAAATACAGAAATAAAAATATAAATTATAATATTAATCTTTAAAATTATTATTGAGGAATAAGAGGATAAACTTTTTTATTCCTCTTTTTACTATTAGGAATAATTGTAATATTTAACTCGTTATTTTTTAATCTAATAATATTATATTATTTAATATATAAAAATTTATAACTAAAAAGTTAACTTTAGAATCAAGCCAAATAGATTTAATGCAAGCAATTCTGGAAATAAATGAGCAACTGTATAAGCCAACGCCTCAACAACCGCACATAATCCCATCAAGATTTAGTAGTAGAGACGATTTTAGAGACTGGGAACAATATTTAAAAGAGTTTTGTAAAATTGATAAAAATTTAAATATTATTAAATCTAAGAATATTGATTCCTGATAGCTAATTCTAAATATATGTAAATTGCAGAAAATACTAATTGTTATAATCGACCCTTAAAATTAATGCACTAGAAGTGCAAGAACCAATAGAGCTAAAAGAAATTAATATTGGAAAGCAAAGTAATAATAACAGAAAAATCAATAATAAATTTCACACAAAATATTAACTAATAAAAACAAAAATCCTTTATTAAAATGCAAAAATAAATCTGAGATAAATTACCTAAATTATTCTTATCCTTGAATAAATAACACTATTAAACAAATAGAAAATAATTCGGTATATAACGCAGGAAAATCAATTAAAAATTAGATTGAAATAAATAGCCCGTGTTTTGTTACAAGAATTAACATAACAAAAATACGTCTGCCTATACTCTTACTCTCGATGAGTTGATTGGCTTCGATTTTAAATAAACAAAGTGCTTCGAATTACTTTAAATATAAAATATAAAAATGGCTTTATTTCAAAAATTAAATGAGGCATATTGGTAAAAATATTATTTTTATTGAGATTATAAGCAAAGAAATTTAAAAATACAACTCTAAATTGGTGTTGATTTAAAAATAGTATGTATGAATTAATATATTCAAAAATTTATTAGATAAATATTAAAAACAAAACATGCATTATACAGGGTGCGTAAAAAGTCCTTGCCCACACTCTTTTGGGCATAAAAATTTATTAAAGTGGAATTTTGCCAAATAAATTCACACATACAATCACAAGAATGTGTGTTATTAGAAAATTAAAAAAGATTTGCAAAATTTTACACATGTGCAGAAATACAAGCATCTAAACATTGTGGAAATTACCTACGATGGTCGCACAGTCATTCCACTTTTTTGGTCCCGGGCACGCTTTAATGAAGTTTACAGATTTTTAATTATTTTTATCTTTTCCGCCTAATCATTTGCTACAAAAGTGACCAAAAATAATTTTCCAAAGGATTAAAATAAGGTGAGTTTGAAGGCCAAATAATAGCAACCCAAAAACGAGATACAAATTTTCACACAGCTGAATTGTTGTTTTTGCCCCATGAGCAGGCGACCAGTCTTGTCTAAGGCCGATATTAATTTTTTTATGATTAATTCGCTCTTTTTTAATTTTAAATTCGCTCTTTTTTAATGCAAAATTTTACACATGTGCAGAAATAAAAAATTTTACACATGTGCAAAAAAACACATGTGCAAAAAAATTAAATAGGAGGTCAACAAGCCTTAATCCTTCGCCATATCTTACAAGATCTTAACCGGATCTTAAATCACCAGATCCTAATCCTTTGCACTATTCTTTTTGGGCAATTTTGAAGCAAATTATTAGGCGGAAAATATAAAAAATAAATGGGAATTTTAAAACTTCATTAAGGCGTGCCTGGGACAAAACTATTAGTGATGATGAAGTTGCGACCATCGAAGTCAATTTCTACGAGCTTTAGATGCTTGTATTTCCTCAAATGTGTAAAATTTTGCAAAACTTTTTTAATTTTCTAATAACACACATTCTTGTGATTGTATGTGTGAATTTATTTGTCAAAATTCCATTTGAATAAATTTTTATGCCCAAAAGAGTGTGGGCAAGGACTTTTTACGCACCCTGTATAATTTAATGCATTTTTGAATTATGAAAATAGAAAATTTGTTTTATAAATGCCCGTTAAAGAAAAAACCAAAGTGATAAAAGTGAATTCACGTAGGGCACATACGTTCTAGGGTCGATATTAATTAACCCGATAAATGTCCAAACAAGTTGGGGTAATATGGAAGAGGAGGGTAATTTTTTATGAAAATTATTAAAAAAAAAATTTTTTTTATTAAATAATTTTTTATGAAAATTATTAAAAACATTTCTATAAATCTGAACGTTGAAAGACTTTCTAGATTTTTTCTTTTTCTTTATAAATCCTTTAGACTTTCCTATAATTGTATTTAAACTAATTCTTTCAAATTTGTTTCTTTATTATTATTGAAGAATTTTAAAATATTGAATTAATATAATTAATATTTATATAAGTAATTATTAAGATTAACATCTATAATATAATTAAAACTAAATAAAATTAAAGGTTTCATTCTCCCATATGCCGTTGTGAATCGGTCTCCTTATTGGGAGATAGAAAAAATAGCTGATTCTAGATTGGATGAGAATGGAGATTTTAGGGGATTGCTTGTTAAATGGGTTCAATTTTCTACATTAGGCTGCATTTATTTGAATGTATTGTAATTTTTATTCATTTAAAAATGAGAAATTTAAAGAAAACTAACTAAATTAAGAATAAATGTTAATTAAATTAACAAAGGGTAATTTTGTTAAATTATTATAAATAAATAAATTTAGTTGCAAATTAAAGAAGATTATGCACAATCTTTTTTTATTTATTTGAAAAATATGTTGATATTATCGTTATATTATAAATTTTAAAAGGATGGAAGAATTTTCAACTATAACATTCTGCTAAAAATTTAGGCAAATGTATAAAAAATTCATATACCTATTCTATTATTTAATCAGAAATTGACATGTCAGAGTTATAATAAGGACTCCAATCAAACTATTAGATTCTTCTAGAGCTATTAGATTTATTATTTAACTTAATAATGTGAAATAACAAAAATAGCTATTAGATTTACTATTAGATTCTTCTGATCAAACCTTTTGCTACAAATTAGGGTTGTAGCAAAATTAGGGTTGAGGGCCACGGTCATTTTTAATTTTTAAATGAAAATTGAATTTGAATTTAAAATTTGATTGAATTGGAAAAATTTGAAGAGAAAATTCTTAAACCCAGTAAAATCTTGCTTCAATAAACTTAATAAGCAAATATAATTCGAGTAAAAGCTCATATTAACATTTAATATTAAAATGTTATGGTAAATCTAATTTTATGCCCTGATTCTCAATTTTACTTTTATTATTTAACAAACATTAATAGATTCAATCAAAAATACTATTACTTGTTTATTGACAATTATTCATGATTATTAGATTATAAAAAATTTATTATTAAAAATATTTAAATATGTAAGTAGTTATTAATAAAAATTATCATTATAAAATTTATAATTGAAATATTAGTATGTATATAGATAAATTATAATATATCATTATATTTTATTTTGATTTTATATATTTTAAAAATTCAAGAAAAATTTAAGATAAATGAATGAAATTGACTTTCTGAAATGAAATTTACAAATATAAAATAAAACATGATATTATTAGAATGTTTTAGTTACAAAATAATTAATATTTTAATATATAATTTTTTTGAATATATAATTATAAAATTATAAATAATTATAAAATTATAAATAAATCATTAGTTGAAAGTGATGATTATTTTTTGAAATAAAATCAAAAAAATTCAATTCAAATATTCAATCACAATTTAATTTTATTTGTTAAAAATATTAAACCTATATTTTTTAAATATATTTATTTCTCTTTATAGCACATGAGACCCTTCATGCTTTATTATAGAATTGCAAATAAGGTTGTTTTATATGGACAGGTTGAATTATTTTGTTATTTGTGAGTTTTTGGCGTTTATTTAAAATTTCATTTACCAGAACTTTAATTTACATAAAAATAATTAATAAAATGTGTATTACCCAACCTTTCTAAATATAAATAAATTGATAAATTATTTCACTAGACAAAAATATAATTTAATATTTAGTAATAAACTATTTTCTCCCCTTTTTACAAGACAATTACCCGTCCGTCCAGTATAATAATATAAAAAACACAGATGCGCAGATTTAATTAATTAATTAAAGATGGCCGATTTAATTAAAATTTTATACGGCATATAAATTCAAAAATTTTGTATACCTTTTTAGACTTGTCCAAGCTTAGTTTAAATTATTTGAAAATATAAAATATTTTTAATATAATTAATTGAATTAGAATTTGTTTATTTACATATTATTATAAATTAAAACATTTACGTTAATGGTCCTAGCAGATTAAAAACTGGTATATCATATAACAACTTCAGTACGTGATGTGGTCAACTTGTATGGGGTTGCCGCTTATCGCGCTCCTAATTGTGGTATGCTGAGCGGTAACTTAAGATTGACTCTTAATAGAAAATATAAAACCGACTTAACCACCTACAAAAAATAATCGATATTTATGAAAAATATTCAAAATTGCAAAACTTATTGATAATTAAAATTCTTAATTATGTTCTATAAACAAAGTAATGCTGTGCAGTATAAAAAGCCCAATAATAAATATTTATGCCTGTTTATATCGAAATCAACTACGTAATATCTATCATTTGTAAAAAATTATTTTGTTAGCGTATTCAAATGTCTTAATATCATTGCTAGATAAATAAGGTCACATTATATATAAAATAAAAACAATAAACTTGTTTTAAAAATAATAACTTAAAATAATCTTCATATAATAATAATTTTTAAATATATTATTTATCAAAAAATTTATTTAAATATAAAAAATGTTTGGATGATAGGATTTTTGATGGATTTTTTGGATGGATTCAGCGATTTATTCAGCGATTCATAGTAAAATTTGCTAATAAAATTTGCTAAATTTGCTAATAAATCTCTTCATTTTAAATTGTATGTTTGCTTGCCAGCTTTTCGTTAAAAAGAAAATTTTTTCTTTGGAAATAATGTGAAATTAGAATATTTAAGTGTTTATAACGATAATTTAGATAACAAAATTTATTTAAAAAATTAGAATTCTGATAGTAAATAAATCTGGTAGGAAAGAAAATCTGGACTTAAGTTTTTTAACAGGTTATGAAATAAATGTTAATATTTTTTATTTGTATAAAATGAGTGCTTACAGTAATTCATAATTATATCAAATATACTACATTACTCTATCTTTTGATCAATGTTATAAATCTATTTAATAGAAAATTGGTTTATTCATAAATTAGAAAAAAATTCTTTAACATATAGAAAATATAATCAATAAAAATTAAATAAAATCCAATAAGTAGAAGATATTTTGATTTTTATATATTTTGTTTAAAATATGTAAAAATAAGCCATAAATATAATAAAACTTTTTTTACATGATTTAAAAATTAACTATAATGAATCAGAAAAATTTCAAGGCAGAACAATCAAAATGAAGATGGATCGCATTTATGGACACGTATATTTGACACTCTGTGAAAAATACATTAAAATATTTTTTAAAGTTTCTAAAATTCATATCTTCCTCTCCATGCCCTGCTTTCCATTTAATATCAATGTCGCAGCACATTTTTATGCTCGTCATTTATATGACTTAATTCATTAGTGTGTGTTCAAAGGATAATGAGTAGTATTTTTAAAGCCGATTAAGTAAGAAAAAGTTTTAATTTAATTTCTGTTTTAAAGAATAACTTATTTTATAAGAAATTTTAATAAATTTAAAAAATTATTTTTAAATCATAATTGTTAATATATTGAAATTTAACAACAGCTGAAGATTTGTTATATATATTTTTTTGAATATATTAATGTTTAACACCATAGCGCATTCTTAACAAGAAATTTTATTAAAAATCAAAGTACAAATATCATAATAGATTATCAGGTTTATATTTTATAATTCTTCATATTACAATTAATTACAGTTCTTTAATATTACAAACAAAAATAAATATACTACATAAGGAAATGCCGTTCTAAATATGAAGCAGATGTTAAGTATGAGTAAAGAAAATGAAAAGATACGGCTGATTTAATATGGTCAAGAAACAGATAAGATAATGAAAGGCTAGGGCAGTGTCGAGCATATTCAAATAAATGAATATAAAATTAATTTTTAAAAGGAAATACTTAGAAATATAAAATAGAAAAAGTATATTTTCTTCAATAATACCATTAACATGATTTTGAATAAAAAAATTTAATAAGGATGGAAAATAACAAAAAATAATAAAATTCAGGTTTAAATTATGTATAATGTTTTGAGTTGATTTTATTAACGATCATTAATAATATATAAAATTGTTGTATAATTTTTTGTCATTTGACTTCTCAATGCACCACAAGTAGTGTTGCTCGAAAATTGGCAACATGCACAGTACACCAGTAATCTGAATATCCAAGCTTCGGCCATTAAACTGATTGAAATATTGGAGAAGGAGAAATGTAAAGAAACTACAGACAAAATGCCTAAAGAAGGGTTTTTACTAATTTAAAAATATATTAAAGAAATAATTGGAAGAAATTTTAATAGTTTTAATTGTTAGCAGAAATAAAAAGCCAATGTCGCACTCCTTATGGAGTGCGATCACATTCAGCTTGCTCAGATGATATTATAATATAAAAATTCAAAGTAAATTTAGTAGAATAAAATAATAATTTATTAAAATTTTTAATTAGCTGCCTTTATATAATTTATTTTTATAATTTCCAAATACTAATCAACATGACAATAATCGAACACATACTGAAGGATTAACGGCACAATTAAAACCGAAGTCCTCATGAGGACTGTGAACAGATTCTGCCTGCTCAAATTATAAAAAAACCAAAAAATTATTTTTAATCGACAGCAAATAAGAATCAAAGCAAATAATAAATAATATCTACTTTTTACTATATATATTTATATATTATTTAATAAGAACATTATTAAAAAAGTTAATCAAAGATTAATTATAATAAAATTTTTCAAGGATGATTGAACATACATAGGTATATCACAAATAAAATTCTTAATAAAAAATTAATAGCATCGATAAATTAAGGATAAAAATATATCAGATAACGTCATCTTTAGTATAAACTAGTATAAACTAGTATATAATTAGTATAAACTTTGGAATATGAACAAAAAATAGAATGGTTATTTAAAAATTTACTTTAATAATTAAAAATTATAAATAATGACTCCTACTAAAAATAATAACACGAATGTTTTGCTCCATTGTAGCCGACATAAAAAATTATAGAGCTGATATTTATTTTACTGGTACTGATTTAGCTGTAAAGCTTGGTATAAGAACATATTGTTTTTGGTACTATGCGTTTATTGGCCCGCATGTCCGCAAATGTTTGTCCGCTAGTTTTGTCTTTTCCTTCCACTCCTTTCTTCCCCATTTTATAAAGATTAATTATCAACATACATTTTCTTTTCCTTTTCCTTTCCTTTTCATTTCTCATAAATTTAAAAAAATGGTCAAAGGCAAAAAACAAACAAAATTTGTATAAATGGGCACAAAACCGTCACGAAACCGATTGGACACGAAACCGAAACCGTTATCTCCGTCACTTTTTTAAAAATGTACGAAATGCTCTGTCTGCCAGAAGAATTTAGAACACAACGAGCTGTGTTGAATTACACCAAAATGAATGTGATTAGCCATCGTTTGACAAAGTTATGACATGAAGTAGACGTATCGGAGTCGGCGACCTATGCATAACTTTGTCAAATCTTGTCCTATCCCGTTGATTTTGATGTCATTTGACTCAGCTCGACGAGCTCTTTCGAATTAGCTATAATTTGTATAAACTTTCGCCCCTATAGTTTTTCAATTTTCATTGGTTTGAATTTCGGTCAATTCAAGTCGGATTTTGTTGATTTTGGTGTAATTTGACATAGCTCGCTGTGTTCTAAAAATTACTCTGCCAGACTGACAATTTCGCATGTCTTTAACAAAAAAATTGACTAAGGAGTGGGAACGATATTTCTCTGTCCATCTTTTACCTTTGACCATTTTTATAAATTTATGAGAAATGAAAAGGAAAGGAGAAGGAAAAGAAAATGTATGTTGATAATTAATTAATCTTTATGAAATGGGAAGAAAGGAGGAGAATGAAAAGACAAAACTAGCGGACAAACATTTGCGGCCATGCGGGCCGATAAACGCATAGTACCTTGTTTTTTTTTTGACTCTATGTTAAAATTGTTTACTTGTGGAATGTTAGTAGAGATTTGTAAATATTTAACGGAAGATTGTAATATTTAGTGAAACAATGTAGAATAATAACAGAATAATGTCATAACTAAATGGAGATAGAAGACATCCATGTTTGATCAATTAATGCATATTTCCTATACTTATGCTTTTTTAATAATTATGTTATTATTTTATCTAATTTTTAAGCATGTAAAATAAAAATTTTTTATGTTAAAAATTTTATCTTTTATAAATATTCTCTATATTAATTGATACTTTTATGTCTCCCTCTTGGATATACTACATACTAGAGCTGTCCGAGACTCTTGGTCTTGGTCTTGGAACCAAGACATTTCTTGGTTTTTTTTCGGTCTTGGTCTTGGGGTGTTTGTCTTGGTCTTGTCTTGGTTTTATTTTTTGGTCTTGGTGTTTGGCTTTTCTACCAAAAATTTCTAATTGACGAAATGTCTCTCATGAAAACTTTGGACCTTTCTTCCAATGGGTCATTTATAATGGAATGGAAGAAATCTGGCCCCTTGCCCTTCAAAATTCTCAAAATTTTCGCCTGCGGCGCAGGAAAAGGAAGATTTTTGGCTTCTTGGTTTTCATAATTCCCAAAATTTTCGCCTGCGGCGCTGGAAAAGGAAGAATTCTGGCTTCTTGGCCTTCCAAAATTTTCGAAATTTTCGTTTGCAACGGTAGGATGAAAAGATTTTTGGCTTAAAATTCCTACAAATTTGTAAAAATTTTCGCCTGCGGCGCAAAAAAAAGGGATAAAATAGAGGATGGATATCAGCAGCCACCATCACTCAATCACCCAGGTCCCCCAACTTCATAATATTCCTTTTGATCCCTCTTAATCCACTTAAATTCCCCTTTAAACCTCAATATCCTCATTAATCCAAGGGCGTATCCAGGGGGCCGATTTCGAGGAGGGCTAACGTTAGGTGTCGCCAAAATTTTGGCTTTACCCTTTGTTATCACTAATATCCCCTTAATCCACCCAAATCCTCTGAAATAATATATCTCATTGATTTTCCACCCGGATAAATTACCCGAAATTCTTTGAATTTCGGATAAATTCTTTGATTATTCTTTGTTTAAAATTCTTTGTTTACTAAATTAATAAAAATATTGAAACCTTTTTTAAATATTGAAACCTTTTTTTCAATTTATAATTCATTGAACGATATTACAAATATCATTATAGGAATTTATTAATGCCATTTAAAGAATGACTATTTTTAGGAATTTGCAAATATTCTGTTTTATATAAATGCAAGCAAATCAAATTAATAGTTTTCATATAGAAAAATTTTTATTTGCGTTAACTGAACTACATAATTTTTAATAAAATTTTAATAAATATATTAATTAAATAATCAAACAAATAATTGCTTTTGTAATTTAATAATATTTTTTATCTACCTAATTTACCTTCTTTCTTGAATATTTTATGGTATTAAAATAAACTTACATTTAAATTAATAAAATTTAAAAAAATAATAAGATTTAATAAAAATAATAAAAATAAATATATCCAAACCACTTTTCTTATCAAATTATGTTCAATTATATTATTTTGATGTTATATTGTTAAAAATCACATTTTACACAAAGATTGCACCTACATAATTTAATAATCAGTAATAAAATAATAGCTAACGCTCATTTGACCTTTTAAAATGTTTATCGCAAAATAAAAAATATATTTATATCATCAAAATCAATATAGTGTTTTCGCAAGTATCATCATATCCACAAAAAAGCTGTCGACATAAACAAAAGCACAGATTTTACTGGAAAACTTTTATATAATGAACTTGTTCGTTTATATGGAGAGGGCGCACCATGCTTTAGCACTATGCAAAAATGGTTCCATACTCATAAGTGATAAATTAGTTATAAAAATACGATATATATAAGTAACTCATAAGCAACTAACTTAAAATCAAAAATAGTAAAAGAAAAACTTTTAACGTTTAAAAGTTTAAAAAGTATTAACTAATAGTGTTAACAACTATTTGTTAAAAAGGATCAGTTATATACAATGAAAAAGTTTATAATATACTTTTAAGAAATATAGAATTTGAAAAAAATAGAATAATTAAATTGAATTCAATCTTTAAAAATTAAATTTATTAATATTACTAACTAATATTCAAACATTATGTTTTAAAAACCAAATCAAAGTAATATAATCGAATCAAGTTAAATCATTTTTTAAAGATTATCCGTATTATACATAAAATTATCACAGTATTTACGATTTTTCCTAAAAATTATATCCCTTATTGAATATATAAATATATTCTTTGTATTTTGATATAATTGGATTATTTTTTAAAATATAATTTAATACATTGGGATTAATACTTTGGGAGACCAGAACTAATTTATACCAAACCGATTTTTTGCATTCCAAATATCGTTTTATAATATAAATTATTAAAAAATAAATAAATAAATTATACAATTATTTTAATTTGTTATTGATAAAGTTATATATTTATTTTTTGTTAAAAATATTTTCATTTTTCAACCCGAAGATTTACACAGGTAAATTGAATTTAAAAATTATATTTAATATGTAGAAGCAAAGATTTTCATATAATAGCATAAAACTTTAAAAAAATTAGCTTTTAATAATTAAAATATTATAAAAGAAAAATAAAATAAAAAATGCTTATTTAAAAATAATTAACTTCTGTCAAATGGAGTAATTGAGAAAAAATTATTGATCTATCTATAATTGTAATTATTGATCTATTATAAGATAAAACGACTCAGACAAAAGATAAAATTTAAAAAATGCAATCCTTTGTGTTGATATAATTGTAAAATAAAAGTAGAGAAGTTGAAAAAAATGAAAAATGGCAATATTTATAAAAATGTATTTCATAAATAAAATTAATATTCATACCAAATAGATGAATTTAAAATAATGGTTAAATTTTAATTTAACTGGTTTGGTTTATCAAATTTTCTAAATATTTCTAAGTTAACCGAAGATAACTTTGGTTTGCATAAACACAATTTTTATATATATTGAATAATAATGGAAAGGAAAATATTTTTTATATTAAAAAATTTTTTTGTTAAACAATGAAAATTATCAGATATATAAATGATTTATAGAATGGAATATTTATCAAAAATCGGTTTGTTGGTTAGATAAATATAAACAAGAAACGGTTTTCTAAATAAAAAAACGGTTTTCACATTCTTAAAAAATGGAGGGGACAAGTCTTGGAATTACCCTCCTCTTTTTATTTATTTTTAATTTTCTTCTTAAATTTTAGAATTTTTAGATTTTAAAAAATCATATTTATTTTAAAAAATGGTAAAAGAAGCTAAAACAACAACAACAAAAATTATATTTAAGTGCGAATTTGTTGGTAAAATTCTCTTATTTTGTTGGTAAAATTGAAACCTGCTTCAACAAAAAATTTAATCGTAAAAGACATGAGTAACAAACTTGTATATTTTTTAAAATTAAAATTTAATTTTAAAAAATTTTTTATTTTAGGCTTATAAAATAAAGAAAGTAAAAAATTTAAGAAAGAAGAAATGAAAAAAATAAAAAAGAAGTGGAAAACATAAAATTTTTTGAGGAAGAAGAGGAGGAAGAGGAAGTTGCTTAAATCATTCATGATAAATTACACTTTGGCTCTTATTTTGTTGGTAAAATTGAATGTACAAGGAATTGAAGTACAAAGATATTAATTTTATATATTTTAATTTTATATTTATTATTAATAAAATAAATTATGTTTCGTTTCCTGTATAAATACATATGAATATCGGCCATATTATTATTCTATTGGATAAAGAAATTAGAAGAAATGCATATAGAATTATCAGAAGCAATATACGAGAATAATCTAATATAGAAGCTCATAACTTAAGCACTATTAATAATTTTAAGATAAAGTTAATATTTAAAAGCAAAAATTAAAATTTTATTGTATTTAGTAATTCTAATTACCGTATTTTCTCTAGTAATCCCCCAGTCTCTATTAATTCCTCGGTCTCTATTAATTCCCCACCCTATGGATGGGTTGAAACAATAATCCCCCAGTCTCTATTAATTCCCCAGTCTCTATTAATTCCCCACCCTATGGATGGGTTGTGTTACGACCCGAGGTGTCCGAGATTTAACCAATGCGACGAGCACAATAATAACACTTCATCACAAAGAGAAATAAACAATAAGTGGGCGAAGGGAATGGGACAGACGAAGGAGATCAGTGAATATCCCCGCTAGTATGATCCAAATAGATGATCCAAATCTCTGATGCTTTTTCTATCCACCCCGAATTTCTTTGCAGCAGAAGTAATTGAAAGTGCACATTCAATTGCTTGAAGCAATTGAATCTGTCGTCATGTCGTCATTTTATGAATAAATTTGGTTATCAATAAAATTAAGATTCTATATCAAATTATTTAATAATAATAGAATAAAAAATTATTTAAAATATTTTTCCTCTTTGTTAAAACTATTTCCTTTGTTAATTTTGTTAAAACTATTTCTGATCTTAGACGTTATCTACGTAGTATTCGTAGTCAACGCCGTTTACTCGAGGCTGCTTTCCCATTGATAGAAAACACTAATGCTCCTATTGCCTCTTCCTTAATTCACTTACCTAAAACACAATTACCTACATTTTCTGGGGATTGTGTCGCTTTTCTCTCTTTTTGGAATACATTTAAAGCAGGAGTTCATGACCTGCCAATTTCTGATTCAATTAAATTCACTTACTTAAATCAGTGCCTTTCAGGCTCACCATTGACTTTAATAAGCTCCTTACCTGTTACTGACGAATCTTATCAGTCAGCTCTTGATTTACTTAGGAAAAATTATGATAATCCGAATGAAGTTCTAGTTATTACATCAATAATTTACCGCCTAATATCCAAGAAAGCGGTCCTCAGAAATCTCAAGCTAATACTCTAAATAATCAGTATGTTCAAGCTGTTTCTATTCCCCACCCAACGCCGACATCCTCTTCATCATCGAAATCACCCCTAACCTCCAAAACTCCGAATAATACCCAACACTCACGTTTAATACTCTAAGAGAGGAAAATAATAATAGCCCACCTATGCAAACGTTGTATAACGAAACACAAAATCGTATAAAAAAATTTTTTTATCATACAATAAAGGACTATCCCCCTTATAAATCCTCGTTTAAAAATAACAATGCAGGCCAAATTTCCTATTCAAAAAATCAATTATCCCCCTATTGCAGTGGGAAAAACTTAAAAGAGATAAAAACATTCTCTCATCATAAAAAACACATAAAGACTTCGAATAAGGAGCCTCTTGTTTTTAACACAACCGTGAAAAAACCCAAAGTACTTATTGGGTCAAATCGTTCCTTATGCCTTCCTAAATCACAGGAAAGGAGTGCAGGAAATCAAATTCGTCCTCTTTTCCCTATGGAAGGAATTCGTACATACGGCAATCTTTTTTCTTTAAAACAAAAGAATTATTTAAAAAACTCAAACGTACTTAATCATAAGCCAGGTAATATAAATAAAACCTCCCAAACATCCTCTAACCCAATTTTTGCTGGGCAGGAGCGCGCTCATCGCGTACTACCCTCGACATATAATCCCATTATTACCTACCCTGCCCCAGTTACTTATAGAAATAACTTAAACTCTCTTTTTAGAAACATCCCCCCTCTTTTCAACAAAATTTTTCTTCCTACAGGGGTTACTCTTCCTTAAAGCTTACGTGGTGTGTTTGCACATGGAGAACATGCACCCGCTCTACGCCCTTACCAAATGACCCCACTGGACCCAACAATTCTGATCAACTCTTATCCAAATCAACAGATGTATCTTACTTACAGTTCATTTCCATGGTGCTAATGCATCCCAATGCACAATTATCCAACTTGCGCCTGACACGAAGAAAATATAAATTGAAGATGAAAAAAAAATAAACAATATAAAGTCTAAAATAACTAATCTCTGCAATTATTTCAGATTTTCATTCCTCGTTAGGGGAATGTCGTGTCAGAGTTTAACTTTATATTTTTTAGTATTTCTTTATTTAGACCTCTTAATCATCCTTTATTCATTCCCAAACTAATTTTCCCAGATAGATTCATTTCAAAGATAAAAATACTTTTACAAATTCCTTTTTCAAAGGCCTATAAAATAAAATGACTTTTAATTCACTTAGCGCTTTCTTCTAGGCTTTCTTCTAGGCTTTTTCTCCATTTTTCACTTTTCTAGCTTTTCATACAGGAAATAAACTGTTCGCTTTAATTGATTATATATTTTTATTGAAAGAGATAAAATTTTAATTTGTTGAATTTATTCTTGTCTAAAATTTAGGGGTAAAATTCTTAATCGGATAAGTTTGATCCGACAATGCTTATAAAAGTATATTTTCCCTACAAACTACGGGGAAAGTATATATAGTGGGACTTGATACTCGAATAAATACTTATTAATAAATGAACTACACTGCTGAAATAAGATAATATGTATTTTATGAATAAATTTGGTTATCAATAAAATTAAGATTCTATATCAAATTATTTAATAATAATAGAATAAAAAATTATTTAAAATATTTTTCCTCTTTGTTAAAACTATTTCTGATCTTAGACGTTATCTACGTACTCCTAACTTATTCATGTTTTAGTAAATAATTGTTTAGAAACCTCGACCAATCTAAAAATCATTCAGAAATAAACAAATCTATTTTAATATTATTTATTAATTAAAAATGAAAAATTGATTCAAAATTTTTTAATTTTCACTCAATTGAGACAAGACGTTCCATTTTTGAGACAAGACGTTCCATTTTTGAGACAAGACGTTCCATTTTTTCTATGTCTGAGGAGCCCTTTGGTAAATTGTTGAGGAATATATGTTTAAAATATCAATTTAATAATTCATCATTAATTTATTATTTTACCTAATTAATATAATATATTAAAAGTTGTATACTTTCGAAAATTCAATTCGTTCAGCTATATTTTCAAATATTATCTTCAGATTCCCAAAAAATCTAGTTTATTTTTTATATATATCTTAGTTTTGTTATATTTTTCCTTTTGTTTTGTTTTAATCTGTTTCTACTAGATTTTTGAAGTAGCGATTTATATTATTTTACTATGTAAATATAAGATACCCTACTAATTTTTGGATCCGGGCTTTATTTTCTTCGATTTTCGCTTATCCAAAAATATTTCACTAAAAACTTGAAAGCAATTTAATAGCTTCTAAAAGGATAATAATTTTATAATTATTCTTTTAATTTTATATGTTATTAATAAATTTCATTTTCTATGCTCAATTCAACACCTTTTATCAGTTTTGTATAGAAGTTTAAACACAAATTTTCATTTTTAAGTTCAACAATGAGAATTAAAATTTTTTTAAAGTCCCTTACAATGGCATTGGAATGTCAAATTTAATTATGCTAGTATATAAAATGACCTAAAGAAGGTGGAATAAATATTTTAAAAAAGAGCAAGACGCATTTCCACTAATTTTGGTTTTATAAATAAATAAATAAATAAATAAATAAATAAATAAATTTTTTTCAAGATAATTTTCAGACCATATAATTTGTAACCTGCCATTATAACATATTCGCTACCATTCCATTACTAACCATAAATAAATGTTTAGCAATTTTATATAATTTGTAACCTGCCATTATAACATATTCGCTACCATTCTATTACTAACCATAAATAAATCTTTAGCAATTTTATATAATTTGTAACCTGCCATTATAACATATTCGCTACCATTCTATTACTAACCATAAATAAATCTTTAGCAATTTTATATAATTTGTAACCTGCCAGTATAACATATTCGCTACCATTCTATTACTAACCATAAATAAATCTTTAGCAATTTTATATAATTTGTAACCTGCCATTATAACATATTCGCTACCATTCTATTACTAACCATAAATAAATCTTTAGCAATTTTATATAATTTGTAACCTGCCATTATAACATATTCGCTACCATTCTATTACTAACCATAAATAAATCTTTAGCAATTTTATATAATTTGTAACCTGCCATTATAACATATTCGCTACAATTCTATTACTAACCATAAATAAATCTTTAGCAATTTTATATAATTTGTAACCTGCCAGTATAACATATTCGCTACCATTCTATTACTAACCATAAATAAATCTTTAGCAATTTTATATAATTTGTAACCTGCCATTATAACATATTCGCTACCATTCTATTACTAACCATAAATAAATCTTTAGCAATTTTATATAATTTGTAACCTGCCATTATAACATATTCGCTACCATTCTATTACTAACCATAAATAAATCTTTAGCAATTTTATATAATTTGTAATTTTTAATTTTTAATTTTTTAATTTTGAACAATAAAAAATAGGTTTTTGTGATTCCACCAAGAAAAATCGACGTGCTATTCTACCTGTAAAATTTGACGAGCGACTACTATTCCCGCTCTGTGCTACCTGTGCTCGCCTCTTTCCTCAGGGATGTGTGAATGAGGACTACACTTGTGATCATGAAGATCACGATCGCGGATGGGTGAGTACTTGTACATCAGTAGAATTGAATGCAGCGCTCGACGAAGGCTACTACGTAACAAAGATCTTCCGCGTGTTGGAATACACTGCTTCTGACAACAAATTATTCCGGCCATATATTGCACAATTTATGGCTCAGAAAATTCATGCCAGCGGCTTCGACGACACCATCAAAGGAAACTTCGAGGCAGATGAGAACTTTATCCGCGAATGTTCGGAAAAGTTCGATATTAATATCGAACGTGGAAAAATGGTAAATTTATTTTAAAATTAAATTTTAAAATAATGTCGAGAGTAAAAATCTATGTCGAGAGTAAAAATGAGCTGCCACAGATACATAAAGCACCATAAGCCATAGTACAATGTGCACCCTTATAAGTCAGGCCATAAACGGTGAAAGTTTTCCGAAAACCGTTCCTATCAGAGTAGAGAGTACGAACCTTTCTTCCTTTAAGCTTTGATACGAGTAATGCCCGCTTTGACGGATGATGTATGTTATCTCGCAAGGATTTTGGATGACAGTTTAATATTTTAGCACATTCATCAATAAGGAAGAGCATTTTAAAATTTTAAAAATGAAATGAGATAATTTCTTAAATAAATTTTCAACTTTTTATACTCCTTGCTTTTTATACTCCTTAAAATTATACTCCCTCGCCAATTAAAAATATATTTTATTAAAAATAAGATGGCCCCTTTTTCAATAAACTAATTTAATTTAAAGAGTGTCTCCTTTTGTTTATTTGAATTTGTTTGTTACTTTTCCGTTCAAAATTTGACCTAGATGAGCGAACGGCAAGTAGCGCCAGTCGTTGTCGGTAAACAAGAAAAGGAATAAATAAAAGAAGTGGATATTTATGAAATTGGTGACCTAATTAAAACAAATTTTCCCGTTATATAAGTGTGCTAATTAACCGCATTTTATACTTCAATAATCTGTAATGCTCCTTCTTTTTATATTTTTATCTTTTTTTTACATTTGTTATTATATTTTTAGTTTAATTTTCTTAAAATGAATGATATTGAGGAAATTAAACGTGAAATGATTTCAATGCGCCGCTCTCTGAATAATTGTTATGTTGAGAACAATTCGTTGAGGGCTTTGGTGGAAGCATTGCAAGATAGAGCGGATGAATTACTAGAGAGAATAAGAGCTCGTGCACGAGAAAATGGGCCGCGGGAAGAGAATGGTTCAAATTTTAATTTAATTATAGATAAAAATTATTTTTTAAATAGGAGCTCCACAAGGTGAGCGACGAGCGGACGAAGCTGCTTCAGAGTTAGAAAATTAAATATAAAAATTTTTATAATTAATTAATTATATTAAAATTGTTAAAAGGAATTTTTAAATAAAATTTTTGGGTAAAAAGTCTTATTAATTAATAAATTATATACTCACTAGACTTTTCTTCTTTTTTTGAAAGAAAAGAAAGACCTACCTTCCTTTCCCTCTTCTAAAGGATAATTAATTACCTTTCGTGTGTTGCCGCTCTCGTTTTCTTCGTTCTAGTAAGAAATTATGATTTATATTTGCCATACAAATATTTAAAAATTTGGAAAAGTTTTAAATGCCATCTGTTGTAATCTGTTAATCTATGTTTTATACTATAATTACATTACTAAACAACTCATTTTTCCTTTCTTATTCATTATAAAATAAAAATATTAAAAACAAAAATATATTCCATCTTTATAAAATGAACAAACTTAAAAATGATTTAATTTTTTATAAAAAAGAAAATATCTACATCAAGCGCCAGATTATCATGCTTCAGCGTCGAGAGCGCTTATTGAAGGCGCTCTTAATCAAAAAGAATAAAATATTTAAGAAAGGAAATGAAAAAAAGAATGTGCAGGAAATTGGGAAGAAAAGCATCAGTGATGGTATAATTTTTAATATAATGTATTTAGAAAAACTTTTTAAATGTTTAGGAGGGGTTAGGATCTATAAGAAATATTCAGTGGTATTGTTGTTTTCGCCTATCTACATTATCGATAAAACTTAATAACCCGACTCGTTCGAGATTTATGTCATTCGAAAGAGCTCGATGAGCAGTCAAAATAGTAAGTCTCGGTCTACACACGAAAAATTAAAAACCATAGGGGACCAAGCATATTTTCCCGTTTATCTAAAAACCATATTTAATTTAATCAAAAATTTTAAAGATGAAATTGAAATCATCCACACATCTATTAAACCTTTGGAATATGACCCTAAGAAGGTAAAAATTGAGAAGGACTAGAGGAGAGGAGTATGAATTTAAAGAAAATATTTTAATAATTAATAACCGTCGAATTTGTTAAGTATAACGACGAATTTGTTAACTTGTTGTTTATTTAATAAATATTTAAAAAGAAAATTTTTATTCGTTAAAAATACATGTGGGAGATTTATTTAATGTGGGAGATTTATTTATCATTTCCAAAAAAAAATTTTTTTAAGTGCTATAAAAACAAATGTCTCCGTTTTTAATGGAAAACAAATGTCTCCGTTTTTAATGGAAAGTTAGATAGATAGAGAATTGAATTTGCTACAAAAAACTAATGTCTCAAAATTATTTATTATAAAATATTTTAGAAAACTTAAAATTAAAAATAATTTTTAAGTTTTGAGACATTATTGACAAAAAAATACAATGGCGATTCGTCACAATTCCCTCGCAAAAGTTTTTAATTGAGTAAGATAGATTGAGTAAGATTTAATATCGAGTAAGATAGAGAATTAAATTTGCTACAAAAACTAATATCTCAAAATTATTTATTATAAAATATTTTAGAAAACTTAAAATTAAGAATAATTTTTAAGTTTTGAGACATTGAATAAAAAATACGATAGAGAATTAAATTAGCTACAAAATTTTGAGATAATTGAAGTTTCCTATGTTATTCAACAAGGATTCCCAGCTCAACAGGGACCAAACAACTAAACAACTAAACATAACAACTAAACAAATAGAAAACAACCGCAAAAAATATTCGGGAACTTAAAAAAATATTAACAATCAGAATAATTTTACTGGGGATAAACAATTTAAATTTTTTGTTGAGTTGTAATAAATTTTTTGATTTCCCGCGTTTTTTTGCGGTTGTTTTCTATTTGTTTAGTTGTTAATGTTGATTGGTCCCTGTTGAGCTGGGAATCCTTGTTGAATAACATCGGAAATTTTTTTTCAAGTCTAAACCAAGATTACTGTTTGAAAACTTTTCAATTATCTTTACAACATATTGATTTTTACTAATTCCACATAGTTGTTGAATAGTCTCTATGACCCCAGATTCGAAACCGTTTGGTAAAGTGACTGCGGAGCATCCGCAAGAACCTCCGCCTCAACCCAAACCTGTGAACGGAAGCCGTTCCACTTAATTGTTATGTCCGAGCACAACAAGAAATAAGCAATACAATATGTGTTTATCACACAATAGAAATAACAATAATATTGAAGTAATAGAATAAGGTTGGGAATAATTAGGAGACAATTAGGAGACCCGGACTGACAATTGTGTGAGGCTTTTATAGTAGCCACCACACCACAACACCTCCCTCTTTGCAAGGCTGAGGTTTACTACTTTCATCTATCTCCCAGACATGTTTGAACCCTCAGAATTTATCGAACCGTCAGAGCAGCTTTTCATGTTCTCTTCAGAACCCTCAGATTTTATCGAACCATCAGAGCAGCGTTCCATCTTCTTTTCAGAATTTTCGGACCAGATCCTTTTCTTCTTCTTCGGTGTTGCACCTTCATTATACAGCCTCGCATCTGAACGTTTGACAGCGTAGCTCTTCTTTGATTCAATCTTTGGATGTTGATAATCTTCTTTATTATCTTCAATTTTTCTCAATATTATACTCTTCAGGCAATGTACTTGAACTCTAAACAATTGACCAACTTTTCCAACAATTTCGCCCTTGAGCCATTCAATTTTGTTGGTTCTATTGTTTTTGTTCTTCACAATTACATTTTTGCCTTTCCAGAGTTTTTTCTTTACAATTGGTTTTGGCATTGGCTCTTGTTTGTTCCAGACAATTTTCTTCCTTTTCTTCTCGAATTCTGGAACATTCACAATATTTTTCAATAATTTCAATTTTTGAAGCCAAGGCAATCCAATTACATTCAATTTGCCTTCAACAACATGGCAATCTAATTCTTCTTTTTTATCATTACACTTAATTTTTGCCACAAATTTTCCTTCAATTTTGAATTTTGATTGACCCATAGCAATTCCATTGTAGGAAACTTCCTCCAATTTTCGTTCACCCAATTGTGACCACGTTTCCTTCGAAATAATAGAAATTTGCGGTGCGGTATCCACAATCATATTCAATGAAGTTCCATTGATTTTCACCTTTTGAACAATCCAATTTTGCTTTTTCAGCACTTCATTGTTTTCAATATCCAACAATATACAATAAGGACCATCATTGCTTTTATCTAAACCAATTTTTACTTTATTCACTCTAGGTGAAAATTTACTCTTACCAGCAAAATAACAATAAGAAGTCCAATGTCCTTCTTTTTTGCAATGACTACAATATGGCCTTTTTGGTGCATAATAGCGATTCTTGTTCTCAATTTCAATGTTTGATTTTTGCAATGTAGGTTCCTGAATAATATTTATTTCCGGTGGTGAACCCAATTCAATTTTACTGACCTGTACAGGTTCAGATAACAATTTGACTTCTTTTTTTGTAGACAAGAATCCTCGACAATCTTCCAATAACTCTTTGAATTTACAATCTTCTTTTTTCTTTGCTTTACTTTCAACTAGCCGAATGCAATTTTGTTTCAAATCCATTGCAGAGTCTGGTAGACCTACAATAAATATCAATATTTTCATTTCTTCAATAGTCAGATTCATTTCTGACTTTTCACATTCGGCATTTACGAGATTCCCAAATTGCAATATATTTTCATATTCATGACATTTCAATTTCAACATCGGAAATTTTTTTTCAAGTCTAAACCAAGATTACTGTTTGAAAACTTTTCAATTATCTTTACAACATATTGATTTTTACTAATTCCACATAGTTGTTGAATAGTCTCTATGACCCCAGATTCGAAACCGTTTGGTAAAGTGACTGCGGAGCATCCGCAAGAACCTCCGCCTCAACCCAAACCTGTGAACGGAAGCCGTTCCACTTAATTGTTATGTCCGAGCACAACAAGAAATAAGCAATACAATATGTGTTTATCACACAATAGAAATAACAATAATATTGAAGTAATAGAATAAGGTTGGGAATAATTAGGAGACAATTAGGAGACCCGGACTGACAATTGTGTGAGGCTTTTATAGTAGCCACCACACCACAACACCTCCCTCTTTGCAAGGCTGAGGTTTACTACTTTCATCTATCTCCCAGACATGTTTGAACCCTCAGAATTTATCGAACCGTCAGAGCAGCTTTTCATGTTCTCTTCAGAACCCTCAGATTTTATCGAACCATCAGAGCAGCGTTCCATCTTCTTTTCAGAATTTTCGGACCAGATCCTTTTCTTCTTCTTCGGTGTTGCACCTTCATTATACAGCCTCGCATCTGAACGTTTGACAGCGTAGCTCTTCTTTGATTCAATCTTTGGATGTTGATAATCTTCTTTATTATCTTCAATTTTTCTCAATATTATACTCTTCAGGCAATGTACTTGAACTCTAAACAATTGACCAACTTTTCCAACAATTTCGCCCTTGAGCCATTCAATTTTGTTGGTTCTATTGTTTTTGTTCTTCACAATTACATTTTTGCCTTTCCAGAGTTTTCTTTACAATTGGTTTTGGCATTGGCTCTTGTTTGTTCCAGACAATTTTCTTCCTTTTCTTCTCGAATTCTGGAACATTCACAATATTTTTCAATAATTTCAATTTTTGAAGCCAAGGCAATCCAATTACATTCAATTTGCCTTCAACAACATGGCAATCTAATTCTTCTTTTTTATCATTACACTTAATTTTTGCCACAAATTTTCCTTCAATTTTGAATTTTGATTGACCCATAGCAATTCCATTGTAGGAAACTTCCTCCAATTTTCGTTCACCCAATTGTGACCACGTTTCCTTCGAAATAATAGAAATTTGCGGTGCGGTATCCACAATCATATTCAATGAAGTTCCATTGATTTTCACCTTTTGAACAATCCAATTTTGCTTTTTCAGCACTTCATTGTTTTCAATATCCAACAATATACAATAAGGACCATCATTGCTTTTATCTAAACCAATTTTTACTTTATTCACTCTAGGTGAAAATTTACTCTTACCAGCAAAATAACAATAAGAAGTCCAATGTCCTTCTTTTTTGCAATGACTACAATATGGCCTTTTTGGTGCATAATAGCGATTCTTGTTCTCAATTTCAATGTTTGATTTTTGCAATGTAGGTTCCTGAATAATATTTATTTCCGGTGGTGAACCCAATTCAATTTTACTGACCTGTACAGGTTCAGATAACAATTTGACTTCTTTTTTTGTAGACAAGAATCCTCGACAATCTTCCAATAACTCTTTGAATTTACAATCTTCTTTTTTCTTTGCTTTACTTTCAACTAGCCGAATGCAATTTTGTTTCAAATCCATTGCAGAGTCTGGTAGACCTACAATAAATATCAATATTTTCATTTCTTCAATAGTCAGATTCATTTCTGACTTTTCACATTCGGCATTTACGAGATTCCCAAATTGCAATATATTTTCATATTCATGACATTTCAATTTCAGCGTATCGAAACGCTTCAACAATTTGGACCTCGGGTCCCCAAATTCCTCTTTCAATTCATTTAACAATTCCCCATATTTCAGGTCTGATGATTTTCGTGGCAATAATTTCTGGGCAATTTTAGAATATTCGGGGCACCTAATTTCGAAATAAGCAATCTCGCTTTCAATTCATCACTCAATGTGGCCCCTTCAATTTCAAAGTACGATTTGTACTTATCATACCACGTTTCGAACGTGAATGCCCGTGGAATATCACAATGGAACTCAGAAATCAATTTATGCAATTTACCGTATAGTGCAGATCCTTCTTGTTGAAGCGATGTAGCACTTTCAATATTTGGCCTATTGCCCAATTTACTCAATAATTCCGCAATTTGCTTCTGCTGTACTAACAATTGTTGGTTTTGTTGTTCCTGGAGTTTTTTTTGTTGTTGATTGAATTTGTTTTGCTGCTGTTCAAGGAGTTTTTGAATATCCTCTGCTTTCATCCTGAAGAATCAATGCAATTTTTCAATGAACAAATAACAATGCCACTAACCTGATTTGTTCTTCAATACAATTTTATTTTTTGCGACCGCGCCACTGTTATGTCCGAGCACAACAAGAAATAAGCAATACAATATGTGTTTATCACACAAAAGAAATAACAATAATATTGAAGTAATAGAATAAGGTTGGGAATAATTAGGAGACAATTAGGAGACCCGGACTGACACTTGTGTGAGGCTTTTATAGTAGCCACCACACCACAACATTAATCAGAACTTCAGTCAACTCACCAGCATCAAAACGTTTAAAGTTTGCTGAGAAAAACGAAGATGGAGTTTGTTTTTATTTAATATTTAAAAGTTAAAAAATAAGGATTTTTGGAAATATAAAATAGAATAGGGAATAAATCTAAAAAATATTCAGTTCGACTACGAGCCTTTTGGCGTATTGAGTAAGAGCGAGGTAAAAGTTTAATCCCGGGCAGGCTTCGATCCTGCGACCTCCTGGCAGTTATTGCTAGGCGCTTTCGCTCACCACGTACAGGTGCTCTACCAACTGAGCTACCGGGACGCTGCTTTCACCTTCTCTTTTATTAGATCTTAAACCCCCGCAGTCAGCGTTTTAAATGCTAGCCAGCTGGATCTTTTCTCTCTCTTTCTTTTCCTTACATTAAAGTGAAAAGGCTTCATTTTTTGCGCCGGAGCAAATGCCCGCTAAAGTTGGCAAAAGGGCCACAACTTTGAGGGGTATCAATTGATTTTAATGGATTAGATTTAAAGGCCCCCCCTTTAATATCCTCACAGGATATTAAAGTGAAAAGGCTTCATTTTTTGCGCCGGGGCAAATGCCCGCTAAAGTTGGCAAAAGGGCCACAACTTTGAGGGGTATCAATTGATTTTAATGGATTAGATCTAAAAGCAGGGTTGGCAAAATGGCTAGACTCGGACAGAAAAATCGAGTCGGGCCTAGGATATTTGGCACAAAAAGACTCGAAAAACATTTATTGAGTAAAGTTCATCAACTAAACCACATAACCACACATCTCAAGTAATAAAAGTGAAAGAAATTATATTTATCGAAAACGAAAAGGAAGGAAATAATTTGTCGAACTATATTTTGGGAGTTAAAATGTCCTAAAAATACAAAAAAATTCCATCTTTAGGGGTGTATCTTTAAAACCGAAACCGGTCGGTTTAGGCCACCGGTTTTCGGTTTTTGCCGGTTTTGACCCCCGGTTTTCGGTTCCGGTTAATTCGCCAAAAACACCGGTTAACGGTTCCGGTTCCGGTTCGGTTAACCGTCCGTAAGCAACCCTAGTAAAAACCTTAAAATAGGTACCTAAATAGGACGTATAAAATGCTAAAATAGGTGACAAAAATAGGCAAATAGGTTTTTATAATAATTTTTACACAATATTTTTATATTTTAATATTAAGTACCTTAGTTAGATTTATTTAATTTATTAAACTACATATATGCCAATATTTAATTTTTCTTTAGCTTATTATAATAATTTTATTGTATAATTTTTGCTGTAGCTCTTCGATTATTGTGACACCATTAACAAAAGGCTATTATTCTTAATCTGTATACTTATATTTCTTCAAAAGTTTTATTTTACAATTATATTGACTAATATTTAATTGAAAAATATAAATGACATGAATGACCCATAATTGGTAGAATATTTCTGTGCATCCTTTAAACATTCTATCGATTCTAACAATCATTTATGTAACTCATATTCTAAAGTAGTTTTAATGGTTTAATAAACTATATTTTGACATTATTTCTTTCTTCCGCTTTTCCTTATTTTATACTAGCTCTACATAAGTTTCAGACTTAATTATTTTTCAATTCAAATGGTGTTAAATTTTTATTAAATATATAAAAATTGATCATTTTAGGTACAATATAGATTAACGCAATTAAAAATTATAATGTATATTTTAAAATTATATTCTTAGTTGAAATTCTAGAATAGAAAGCCTCAGCCAAAGTTTTTGAGGCTGAGGCTGGAGATTATATATCAAGCTAATTTTTCCCTGATCCAACCCAAGAATATATTACAATAATCAAACCTTTGTCCTTCTTGAATAAGGTAGCTAAAAGCCTTATGTGCTAGATGACACGCCTTTAAACCACCAGCCCAGCGTTATCTGGGTGGAATTTAATAATACTTCTTCTAGCCACTCTCTTCGCTAAAATTTAGTTATTTTTAAGATTGTCAGTTTTATCATACATTATCCCACGAATGAAGAGATCGCCGTCCTTCTATCATTTGTTTTTGTGGATATTTTATAATCTATTTATTATTTGTAATTTAATATTAAAGTTTTATTTCTAAGCTGAACTTTAAAGTTTAAATTAATTAATTAAGATAGCTAAAAGCCTAAAGCCTTATTAATTAATTAAAATAAATTAAATCTTTCACTGTGAATTATTCATTTGATGTTCTTTTTAAAAAATTCTTTTTAACTTCTTTAAATTTACATATTTATAAATTTAAGAATCACTCATCATAACTATATTACTAAAAAACATTTAATCCTAAAAATTAAAATTATTATTATTAGTTTTTTATTATAATTAATTTTTCCTAATCTTTCTCGCAAATTTAATAAAAAAAGTTACATAATGTAAAAAAAAATGCTTCATAAAATTTTAAAACCCTTTATTAGCTCTGGCTCTCATTGGAACCAGTCAAATCTTCGAAGATTACCTGCTTTCTCCTTAGTTATAAAAATGTATAATTTATTTAAGATTAAAAATTAATTACCATTTATAATTGCGAAAAGACCGAAAACCATTTTCAAAATAATTGTTTTCGATGATTTTGCGAGTTTTTTCTAAGTTACTATAAAAGAAAATCCCCGAAGAAAAAGATGAAGAATTATTTAACTATTTTACTTTTAACAGAAAATTCAGTTTTCAGACTAGTTATTTTCATAAATGTTTTTATTAAAAATTATTGAATATAAACTAAATTTTACACTTTGCTTTATTAGGAGTTTCAGCTTTATTAGGAGTTTCAATCAAAAAATAATTTTATGTTGACAAAGTTTTATTATTTCTACCCCATTTATTAAAAATTTATTAAATTATTTTTATACTATTAATTAATTCTTACTTTCTGGCATGTTCCGCATTTCAATAATTCTATTTCAGGCATATGGAGATATACAGGGTGCGGCAAATTCGCGCCACTTTTTCTTTTTGTCATAACTTTCTTTAAAATTAATGAAAATTGACAATTCTTTTTTTGTTTTATTCCCAACACTTTAGGAAACTTGTTGATACCAAATATTAAAAATTTGGTTCACTGTTGGCGAAGATAATCGAGTTCGAAAGTCTGGAAAATTTAAAAACATTTTTTATGCCAAAGTTTAATTGATCATAACTTCGTTCAAAATCGTTCAATACCAATGATTTTGGTACTAAACGACTCATCTCGTTCAGGAGCATCGAAATAGCTTATAATCTCATTTTTGAAAATTTTACACAAAAATTTTATTTTTACCAAAATTATTTTAATTTATCATTCAGAGGACCGTATCTCTTTCGATTTTTGTCGTAGCCCTCTGATTTTTATGTCATTTGAATCAGAATGAAGAGCTGATTCGAATGATATAAATATTTCCAATATCAAAATCTCAGCCTTGAATCTAGGCCAATTTATATCCAAAAAATTTTGCTCAAACTTTGAGGGAAGCTTACTCAGAGTAAACTTAAAATTAAAAAGCAATTTTGGTATCAGCAAGTTTCCTAAAGTGTTGGGAATAAAATAAAAAAAGAATTATAAATTTTCATTAATTTTGAAGAAAGTTATGACAAAAAGAAAAAGTGGCGCGAATTTGCCGCACCCTGTATATGTTATATATACTTCTTTTCTATTTTTTTTGCATTTTATACAAAAAAATTGGCTGACATTTTTTATTTAAAGCATACAAAAGCCGCTTACAGCCCGGCTAAGATGTGCCTTCATCCTAATCTCTTCTCTTTAATCAGTCATATACGTCTTTAAAATTTAAATTAAAAATTATTATTTGTAAATATTTAAACTGGATTTATAAATTTAAATTAGGCATTTTGTTATCGGAACTTAAACACTTAATATTGCAAATGAAGTCTAAAATCATTAGTTTAATCATTTAAATTTTTGGAATTTTAGATCAATCTTTTATAATTTTTTCTTATGTTAATTATTTGAACTTTAATATTTTTCATATTTATAGTATTTTAACTATTTTTGCCAATTTCTATCAATGCTGCTTTTTAAGATCTTATTGTTTTACTTTTGTCTCGATATTTTCATACATTTCGATTTTTTATGCACAATTTATTTTACCAGTTTTTTTTATATATTATTGCCAAATCTATTTTCAATTTTTTTATTTTTCTATAGCATGTTGCTATTAATGTTTTTTATGTTTGTATTTCCATGTTTTACTTTTTTATAATTTTATTATGTAACTGATTGATCCGTGTTTAGATAAATTTATTTTTCTATTATTCTTTTTTTTCCTTTTTTTTGCCTTTAAGTGTTTTTAATTTTTCTGTTTTTAATCATTTTTTAAATTTTTAGTCATTTTCTTTATCTATTTTTATAATACTTTATTTATTTTTCCTAAAAATTTTTAACTTACTTCTTCCAATTTTGCTGAGCCCCCATTTGAACTGAATTGAAGTTTCAAAGCTACAAAACGTCTAAATATTAAGATGTGTTGGCAATTTCAAATTGATTAATAGAAATTTTAAAATCTTTTAAAATATCTTTTCAAAGGTTTTTAATATTTATTAAATTTATATTAACAATAAACGAACAAAAATCTAAAAAACGGTTTGTGGCAAGGCTTTTATAAAGAAAGAACGATAGCGATCTTAAACGAGAGAAGGCTGGATTAAATGCAGGTTGTTTTTTGATATTTTATTTTTTTGATATTTTCATAAACTATTTTTGATATTTATATTTTTGTTTGATATTTTTATTTTGATATTTTTGATATTTTACTATTTTTGATATATTATTTTTGATATTTATTTTTTGATATTTTAGATATTTTCATAATTCAATACAAATCTTTAAGGAATCTTTTTCTATTTTGAAATGATTATGTCACCTCAAACTCTATAAGATTAAGCTCAAAAACTGCGTGTGTTGTTTCTCTTCTTCAAAAAAATAAGAGGAATACTAATGGCATAGATGTTCACAAATAATAAACTTGTTGATTTTTATATAAATTAACTCTCCTGAAATTTCGTTATTTAAATTGTAGTTATTTATAAATTATTTTCTAATTTATTTTAGATTTTGAAGAATATAATACGATCCACAGTCTGTACAAACAAGATCGTCATTGCCATTATAATTTTGGTTGGTCAAAGGTTAAAGCAACGAGGACAATACATATTGTTCTTAATTGTAGTGATAAATAAGACAACTAATTAGTATAAATATATATTTAATTCAATACAAAAAATATTTTTTATTTTAGATAATAATTCTTTATAAAATTTAGTAGATTTATAATATAATTAATTAAAATTGCGGGTATTTGTTACGACCCGAGGTGTCCGGGATTTCACTAATGCCAACGAGCACAATAATAACACTTTATCACAAAGAGAAATAACAATGTGTAGGCGAAGGGAATGGGACAGACGAAGGAGATCAGTGACTAGCCCCGCTAGTATGATCCCAATAGACTGACGCTTTCACTGGCTTTTATACTAAACACTTTAAGGGCTGACGCCCATACACAACACCTTCCCCCTTGAAAAAAAGGTTCGGCTTTTACTTAAAGCCGAAGCTTTACAACTTTAACATTCACTATAGCTTCCACGCTATCAATACAATTAACACTAAGCCAGAGCGTCTAGTCTCTCACTAACACTCAACTCACAACAAAATACAAGATGTGGGATGACAAAAGGGCAAAGAAAAACAACAAATTAAAATTACAATACAACAATTGCAAAAAATCACAAAATTTGTCATCTTTATCCCCATCTTTTCCTTCTGGCAGCGGTCATCTACAGTGCATACCGCAGCTCACAACAAGGAGAATCGCACGTCCTGATTTGGGGTCACACTTGTTGATCATCATACTGTTTGTCCATAGCACTTCACTTTATTTTTCACTTTTCTTCACTAATTTATTTTTTCTTCACTTTATATTTCACTTCCATTTTTCTTCACTTTCACACTTTCTATTGCGGCACTATATTCACTTTTCAACACTGCGCCCAATAACTAAACTTCACTGAATTGCATCACTACTAAACTTAAGTGAAGTCAAACTCCACAACACTAACGATTCTGCTTTCCCGTGTACTTTTAGGATGGCTCGTGGTTGACTACTAACACTTGAATACTACTAATACTAACTAACCACTCAAAGGATGCCTGTTACATCCTGCCTCTGTCAAAGACTCAGGTACCGCAACACTTCACTGAACTTACACTATGTGTAGTCTGGGTTGCTTCACTCACTTGCGCTGGCATAATACTAAAATCACTAATAATACTCATTCCTCAGCGCCTTGACTCACTTCATTATTTGGTCTTACCCACCCTTTTGGCTGCCAAATTTAACTCTAATCACTTCATTATTTGGTCTTACCCACCCTTTAGGCTGCCAAATTTAACTTTAATCACTACAATTCAAACTTCTTTATTTGGTATTACCCACCCGTAGGCTGCCAAATTTCACTCTTTTACACTTTTCACTTTTCTCAATTTCTGGACTTACATTCTCTTGAATGCCAGACACTTCAAAACTTGATCGGCAAAATCTGCGCACTTCCAGGACCACTAGGCATTTCAGCCTTAAACTTCGACCAATGGCTCTCACACTGAGTCCTTTTCAGGTCACTACTAACTAACAGGTCCATGCGCACTAACAATTCACTCAATTCACTTTCGACTCATGCCGATCACTAAATTACGACGTCTGTCCACTCACAATCAAAACAATCACTTTCACTAATTGCCACAGCAATTCACTACACTTCGCCACACTTCACTCTTGTCGACCGCGCCATTGTTACGACCCGAGGTGTCCGAGGTTTAACAAATGTGACGAGCACAATAATAACACTTTATCAAAAGAGAAATAAACAAAGTAGGCGAAGGGAATGGGACAGACGAAGGAGATCAGTGACTAGCCCCGCTAGTATGATCCCAATAGACTGACGCTTTCACTGGCATAAGGTTTATTTGTGTAAAGCATAAGGTTTATTTGTGTGCATAAGGTTTATTGTGTGTGCATAAGGTTTATTTGTGTAAAAGAAGAACTTTTGATGTTTTAAAATTTTATAAAATTTACCTATAGGTTTCTTAATTAACTGGACTAGGTGTTTTCTTAATAAACTGGATGAATTGCGCGTTATGCTGTTTTAGTGTATATAAAGATTATCTTCTCATTGTTAATTGTCTTTTGAGGTAATTAAACAATGCACAATGACAAAGATAATAATATATTATAATTTAATTCAAGAAAATTAACTTTAAACCGTCAACGCGAAATATGTAACATTAATTAAGTGAATAGTTATAATAAAACTTACTGATAGTTAGCTTACCTAAAGTTAAAAATCAATTAGTTTCGCATGTTTTTAGCGAAATAATAGGGTTGGGTCTCACAGGGTTGGGTCTCACGAAGGTCGAGAGACTTTCGAGAGACGCCCTGGAGTCCGGTCCCCTAACTTAACTAAAAACGATTAAAACAAAACTATCAACAAAATATTTATTCAGCGCAAAATGGGAAAGTTTTAGTGGAAGGGGGAGGTAAGAAAAAGACTTTTCTTTTATAAAGCTGATGGAAGGTTTCTCAATAACAGCTGTCAGATCTATAACATACATATATAATATTTAATAATTCAATATTTCTAAATTGTTACATATACTTTCAAAACTACTAATAAATTTAACTATTTGTATTATTTAAAATTTATTAATACTGAATTTTGTCATTGCTTTATTGTTTTAAAAGTAAATCTTGTTTTCATTGTTATGGTTGACCTATTTCTATCAATTTTTTCTATTTTTTTATTTTTATATATTAAAAACAATTAAAATAACACATATTCTAATGTAGTATTACATAATAATCTATTTTTGACATGATTCTTTTTTAGTCATTTTTCTTTTATGTTATGAAAAGATTTTAGAATTGCTATGTTTTTTCTCATATTTATACTTCTTTAGATAATAATGCTTGAATACGAGTCTAAATCAGGTTTAAAATTCTCTACAATCTTCGTGATCAAAAAACATCATCGCAAATCAAGGATCCAAAATAGTCGCTATTATATTTATAGTCGATATTACAAATATGTAAGTGCATAATATAAATTATTATGGAACTACATAAATTTAAAATAAAATTAAAAAAATATTTATATTAAACCTAGAATTAATATTGATTCGATTTATATTTCGTTCAGAGTTTTTAATTTTTTATTGAATCATTTTTTGAAAAAATTTCCGACAATCTGAAATAAACAGAGTCTATTAAAATTAGTATCATTTTTAATAAAAAATTATTTTTAAATACATATTTGCTATTAATTACTTAAAAAAAAGTGCAGGAAATTTTAAGTTCTATAAGTTTAATTTAATTGAAGTATAAATAGGTTAAACCTCTTATTATGTGTATATTTTTCATCTTTGTAATTATATTTTGTATTTATATTATTACTATAAGTATATTTATTATAATTTCTAATTATAAAAATAATACGCATTGCAATTTTTGAGCTAATTTATTTTACTACTTCACAAATCTTGCATGACCATACGCACTCTTCCAGGTGAACGTAACTATTCTTCCAATTCGTGGTTCATGTCTAAAATTATGATGTTGAAAAAATTCTAGTAATAGTCACAGACTGTTGGCGAAATACTCGAACGATTTTTCTCAATCACCCATGAAATATTGGAAACGCTATTATTTTCCCGAACAAACTTATCCCTCAGCTTTTTACATTTTTCATTCAATTATTTTATTTTTCTTGGCAAATATAATTAATATCATTTTTATTTTGTCAAATGATTTGTTTAAAGATATTGGCTCACTCAAACTTGAAATAAGTAACTGTAATCAATAAAATCTTTTCTTGTCGATTCTATCAATCATTATATTTTTTATATATAATAGTTATATATATTTGCTGCTAAAGTTCTTCAATTTAGATTGAACAATTACATAAGTAAAATCATTGTTATCTCAACAGTAAATTCGTTGATAGAATTCGATAATGGGACAATTTCTATTTTTCTAAATAGTTATACATTAAATTATTTTTATTACATTAATATTTGCATAGTATTTATTCTCTAATGAATTAATTTATTGTATTTTCTAAATATAAATATTAATGTTGATACATTTTTAGTATTAATTTAATTCTTTAATTTAATACTTTATTGATTTAAATTATTATATTATGGTTAGTTAATAAGATAATAATATAAAAAAGGATTTGACCCGAGTAAATAATTATTCTACCAATGTGAAATGTTACTCGGGGTTTTGGGTTACTTTAGCGGGTTGTTTAACCCTGAACCCAGAGTAGGAATTTATGCTACGGGTTGAGAGTTATTTGACCCTCGGCTAGGGGTTAAATAACCCTTACCCCGAATTTATTCTACGGGCCCGGAGGGCTTTTCCAGTTTTCTTTGTAAGAAAATGAATATTTGTTTTTTAAATGAGGGTTTGCTTGTTTTGTGAAAAATCCTCACAATTGCTTTATTTTTAACTATTTAATTTTTTACAGTGTATATTATTAAACTTTTATTAATTTTCCAATCAAATTTCAAATTGATGAAATAGAATTAATTAAATGGTGAAGAGATTGAATTAATTTCAAAATTTATTAATTTAAAGCTAGAATTTAAATTTCAGTGTTAATGCTTCCTAGAGGCAATAATTGGTAGCGAGGAATTCTTATAGATCCAGTCTGGTCACCATGTGTTTTTGATTAAAATAGAAAATTTTTCAATAGTAAAATTCAATTAAAATGCATTTAATTAAAAATTCATATAATACAGTTATTAAATTTATATATTTTAAATTACACTAACAAATTTTAAGAATTATTGCATCCGCACCGAGTTTAATTTAACAATGTTCAAAGTCTCCCAATTGAGTTGTGGAAAAAATTTATTTATTTTATTTTAAACTATCAAATTAGAGAATTAAAGTTCGCTTATTTAAATTTATTTTAGTTTATTAGTTCAAATTAGAGTAAGGTTGAGGATTATGTCAATAGATTTATAGTCTCTTTTAATTTAAATATATCTCTAATTTTATTATATATTTTATAAAAGTTCAAGAGTAAATAATTATACAGGGTGCGGCAAATTAAGCGCGCGCTTTGTTTTTGCCATAACTCTCTTCAATTTCAATGAAAATTGATCATTCTTTTTTTATCTCATTCCCAACACTCTAGGAAATTTTTTGGTAGAAAATAATATAAATTTGGCTTACAGATAATAAAGATATTCCCGAAATAGTCTACGCATCAAGAAATATTTTTTCATGACAAAGTTTACTTTGCCATAACTTCGCTCAAAGTCATCCAATTTTACTAATTTTGGTACCAATCGACTTGTCTCGACGAGGAGCATCGAAATTGTCTCTAATTAGATTTTTGAAAATTTCACCTAAAAAAGTGAAATTTAACATTTAGTTCCTAATTTATCATTCAAAGGCACATATCTCAGCTCAATAACAAGATAATCGTCCAGTTTTTACGTCAATCGAATCAGACAAAAGAGCTTATTCAAATGATATAAACTACCCCCATATCAGGCACACGGCATTTAAATCAGACGACTTTTGGTCCAAAAAATTTTGCCAAAACTTTAGAAAAAAATAATCAAATTAATTTAAAATTTTTTCAGAATATTTCGGCACCAAAAAATTTCCTAGAGTGTTGGGAATGATATAAAAAAAGAATTATCAATTTTCATTGAAATTGGAAAAAGTTATGGCAAAAACAAAACGCGCGCTTAATTTGCCGCACCCTGTATTTAAAATGTAGTAAATCAAGATGAAATATTTTTCAGTGCAAGCACAAACCGGCAATGAGATAATTTATATATAATTTTTTTTCAAATTGTTTTAAATAGAAAAATAGCTATAATGCTTTAAACCAAAAGAATAAATGAATTTGATAGTTATTTTGTAAATTATTTATAATTTTATATATATTTTTTTATTTATAATTTTATATAATTTTAAATATAAAATTTACTTTCATGAATTATTAATTTTGTAAATTTTGTAAACTGGATATATAATGAAATTATAGGAGTGAATAAAATTTGTATAGATTAAGAATTGTAGACTATAGACTTTACAAAATTGATGACTTTTATTTAAGAAAATATTTTATAAAATATAGTTAAAATTCACAAAAAAATTACTGTAGTTAAAAATTAAATCAAATATATAATAAATATTTAATTTTAAAAACATTAAAAGAATTTAATTTTACAAATTTATTTAACATCATTCTTTGGGTAACTTCACTCATAAGAAATTATTCTTCTGGGATTTATTTTTGCTGATGTATTTCTAAATTAAATTTATTGAATAAAAAATTTAAACTTTTGCGAAATTAAAAAAATGAGTTATGAATAGGCTGGGGAGAACGGCAATTCAATACAGTAGCGCTTTAAATTCCGAGTCTAATTAAAAATACAAAGTAAAATAAACATCAACTGAAAGAGAAATTCCTCTGCGGAAGTCAAACCTTTTAAGACAAAACTAGAATTTCCACAAAATGATTAGAAAATAAGATTAAAAAGTTTTAAAAAAGTTAAGATTAAAAAAGTGCCCATAACAGGAAAATTCATCTTAAAACGTGATAAATTTATATGCATATTCGTGCAAACAATATTTCTGATTAATTAATAAAAAATTACTAAATTATAACAATTTCCATACAATCCTATCTTCTAATGATATAAACAATAATATAAGTAGATTTTATACAAATTAAATGTAGATTAAATTAAAAATATTAATTTTAAATATTTTAAATTTATTTTTATTTCTTTCAGAAAAGTAAAAATTTTTCAAGTTTATTTTTAAAAAATGGCAATTAGCAATGAAGAATTGAATCAAACTAAATTTTATTGGATTTGAAGCCTGATATCTAGCTTAAAAACTTAAGTTTTGATTTTTAACGTAATTTTTATAAAGAACATATTGATTAATACTTTTGAAAAAAATTTATTCGAAAAGTTTTGTGTTTAACGAAAAAATTTCGAAGAAATTAGAAATTTACGTAAAAAGTGCAGGACAAATAGTCATTGTATTTAAATATTATTGCATAAAAACTTATTTTTTATCGATTTAAAATTTCAATTAATTTTAATAATTATTTTGATTAATATTAATCAATAGAAATAGTATTTGTAGTTGAGTCGAAAGCAGAAAAAAACTAGCAAGAAGAGAAGCTGCAGTATAAGTAATTCTAAAGAAACAAAGGTACCAAAAATAGCAAGAATTTCTTTAATTTCTTTAGATTGTGCCATTTTAAAAATCCTTAAACTTGGGTAATTAAACCTTGCCAAGTTATCCTAATTAAATATTAAAATAATGCTGATCGGTATAGAATTAGCAACATCATTCAGTGATTCATTGCTTTTCCGATTCATTTCTTGAAAATTACGATTAATTGTGCTTGTTTTGAACATTTTTAATTTGAGAAATTTACGAGCGAGAAAATTTTTTGTCGAGTCCGGATAACGCTGATCTGTTTTTAGGCAAGTTTGCTGATTTCTAATGTATATTTTGACTTGTTGAAAATTTTATTTTTTAAATTTATGTAAATCAAAATCAAATTAAATCAAAATTAACAAAAATTTCCATTTGATATAATATCCACCAAAAATTCAATCTGTCAAATTACAGATTTATCGAATTAATTAATTATGATTAACGTCATGGAACGAATTCTGAATAAATGTGAAGCATACTTTTTACGTATTCCGCGGTTGTCCTCTGTTTTTCAAATGTTGTTCTATTAAGAATTTTGAAAAGGATTTTTTTCATTTTATCATTTTCTTTTATTTAGTACATCGTTGACTATTTTAATTTAACTTCCTATCTTATGCTTTTATATTCTATAAATCTCCTCGTTTTTCAATAAATCCAAGTTCTTTTCTTTGTTTTATAAAATATAAAACACTTTAAATATAAAACACTTATAAACACTAATAAAACACTTATAAAAACTTATAACACACTCTAAAACACTTTCATTCAGATAACTTTCATTTCCAACGTTTTTTCATTTATGGTCTTAATACTAGTATTAAGGAAATTTATTCTTTTTAAATCTTTATTTGTACAAATAATATTTTTTAACAATAAATTATTCTTAATTGGTAAAATTATGTTTTATGTATATTAGATAATGAATAGAAGAGAATAGAAGAGAATATACGCAATCCTATCCTTTACATCGTCAAAATTCAACATTCTAATTTTCAAATCTTCAAAAAATGAAGGTTTCATCAGAAGTTGGCAAATTTTAAATTAGTGTTTTTTTATTCTAATATATAAGATATAAATATGTTACAAATTTACTTATTATGTTTTATTAAGATTCAGATGATTTACCCTAAAATTTAATGAGATAAATTGTGGTTAATTATGTTTAAATTAAGCATAAATAGAGAACAATGAATCCATAGAATTTAACTGTTTATCTATATAAAATAACTTAAATAATTGTGTAATTTATTAAATACTAGTTTAAATAATTTCTATTAAATAATATTACAGGGTGCGGCAAATTCGCGCAACTTTTTGTTTTTAATATAACTTTCTTCATTCTTATCGAAACCGATAACTCTTTTTATATTTTACACCTAACACTTTTATATTTTACACCTAACAACTCTTTTTATATTTTACACCTAACACTTTTTCACTGATATTATCTTGATGTGGGAGATTTTTATATCATTCGAATCAGCTCCGCAATCCGATTCGAATGACGTAAAAATCAAGTGACTATCACATAAATGGACCGAGATACGTCTCAGTGAATTATAATTTAAATAAATCTTAAAAATATAGATTTTTTAAATAGTTTCAAATAGTTCAATAGTTTTAAATAGTTCAATAGTAAAAGTTTCAAAAACAAGATTATAAGCTATTTCGATATAACTAAAAAAGATAAGTCGATTGGTACCAAAATTATCGGGATTGGGTGATTTTGAACAATGTTATGATCAATTAAACTTTGACATGAAAAATGATTTTGCGCTATTCGATGTTCGGACTTGTTTTTCGTTGCTATCCAAAAACAAAATGTTTAGTATTTGGTACCAATAAATTTGCTAAAGTGTTAGGTGTAAAATAAAAAAAGAATTATTAATTTTCGATGAAAATAACGAAAGTTACATTAAAAAAATGTTGCGCGAATTTGCCGCACCCTGTATATTTATGACAATTGTAATATAAGACTCAATTGTATATATATTAAAATAATACAAAATAAGTAAGGCAATATAAATTTATTGTCATTTAATTAATTAAATAAACATTTTTATATTTTTAAATGATTATCATTCTGTGTCTCAAAAAATAAACAAGAACATTTTTTCGGATCATAAACAAGAAAATTGTAAAACTATAAAATAATTGTAATTATTTCAATTATTCATTAGCAAACCGATATTTTGGAGTTTTTATAAATTTCTATATATTTTTTCATTACACTAAATTGCATTTATCTTTTATCCAATATAAATTATGAAGGAAATGAAAATTTCTGCGAAGCAGTAGTACTTTTAAAATAATTTTTTGAAGTAGACTAGAGTAGCTTATTATAATATAAATAAACAAGAAACTATTATAATTAAATAATGATATATTTCAAGTGAAACAGAAAAAATGTAAATAAATATTCGTTTTTTTAATCATTTTAAAAATGCAAAGAAAATATATCATATTGTATAACGTATTTTTATATAATTTTCTATTTATAAATGATAAAAATTTAATTATAAAATACCATATAATATTCTGCGTTTGAAGAAGGAACACCCTCAAATGTCAAATAAATAGCTGGGGCCTGCATTTCAATCACTTCAAAATAAGCATTAGTTGCATAATTCTCAAAAATAAAGTCATTTTCTATCACATAATCTTCAAGATATTTGCATAAAATGTTCACTGCCATCATTCTGTAAGGGTCATTTTCTGCTTTGAAACGATTTGGAAGCCAGGCTAATCTAACTAATCCTGCAAATATATAAATATACCTATATACATATATAGACGAGATCTCAAACCTATATTAAGACAAAATTTCAGTTATTCGATCAATATATTTCGAGATATCTAGTGCTCGAATAACGAAAATTATGAATATCGATTTTGCTGCTAGGAATTTGCGACGACACGACAAAATTAAGATAATAATGTGTAATTTGTTAGATAAAGGAATTAATCCTCGATATTTAGTTAATCCTAATAAACATGGCTGTAGTTAATCCGGTGGGTGGTTTGTAAGCCCTTCGAAATGTATACTATTCGATTTGACTCTGTCAGCTGATTCAAAAGGAACCACTATCTACCTGCGAAATTGACTGTGGGACGAGATATTGGGCCTTAATATAGAAACCATAAAGGAGCCAAGCTGATTTTTGGAATGATAAATTCTAACAAATACTTAATAGCCCATTAGAAAAAGCTTATCGAGCTGGGTCGGATGACAACAAAATTAATGAGATATTAGAAAATTAATGAGATATCGAAAATTAATGAGAAAATTAATAAGATATCTATCACTCATATTTTTTACCGTTACATATTGTTTTGTGTGCTGATGTTTTTAAGAACGTTTACTGCCTAAATCACTCATTGCTCTTACTGCCTAAGTTAACAATCATCATACAGCACCATGAGACATATAGTTAAAAGACTGGAAGGAATTGTGTTTTGGATATGGAGAAATTTAAATTAATATCGTTGGATTTGGCTTCTTGGAGGAGTGTAGGTAGAGTTAGATTCCATAGGTAGAGTTAGATTCCAGCATTTGAGAATTTTTGGTTAGGTATTAGGTATTCAGGGTGTTCTGATCGAAAATATCAAAATTCCCGAAATCACCGGAAATCAAATTTTCTCAAGTATTTGTAATGATAATAGTTAGTGAGATATATCATTCGAAAGCCCTTCAAAATCTCTATCCGTCGGGCACAATGTCGAATTTTTAATCCAAAAGGTCTAAATTTTTCGAAAATGTCGAAATTCGAATTCCGGGTTAGACACGTTTTACAGACTTCATAGCTCGGATTTAGTATAAACCCTGTATGTTATTTAAAAAACCGTTAAGATCATAAAAGAAACAACTTTTTGGGGAGGGGGGGGAGGGGGTGTCGTCTCGTTTTTCCATTTTTGCAAGAGAGAGTACACGCGGCATTTGATTTGCCTTCCTTAAGCGCAGCACGCGTTTTTTGAGTCACGCTTGGCCATACGTATATAGCAGATATCCCTCGATAATTCAGCAGTAGAAATATCGCGATTTCGTCTAAACCTGCCGAGAAGGACCGTTTTCTTAATGACTGCCGTCTCATTCAACAATGCTTGCTTCTGAAAGTTATATAGCCTTCCTCGTAAAGCCCGAACCCTATTTTTTGCTTTCTAGCATAGATAACGATCCCATTGACTAGATCATTAAGATTTTTTGTTTCTTGTGTTCCATTTTTGGTAATTTAAAATTTTTTGTGTAAATGCTTGTAAATTTTACTACAAGGCAGTGAAGTTCAAAAAATCATAGCTTTAAGAATATCATCCGTATATAGCTATACCTGGTATTAAAATGAAGAGAAGATTCAGATCTATATGTTTATTAATAATGAAAAAGAAAATATTTAAATAATACCCCTAAAAATTTAATCTAAAAACGGCCACTAATTATGACGCGACCTAATATATAAGGTCGGGGAATCTGAATGGATAAAAAGGGTTAAAAAGAGATAATATGTATAATTTTACATTTTTTAATGATAAAAATCATACCTAATCTTGCATCGTCACTAGGAAAATGTACATATTCTGTGTCATGTTTTGTTAAATGTGCCATATTATTAAAGGGCCTTTTATAGTCTTTGGGTTTTGAATGTAAATATTTCTCTTCAAATCTAGATATATTTTCTAGCATGGATTGTATATTAAATTCTCAAGTAATTATAATAAACTTGAAATTTATTTTATAAATTAATTTTTAAGAAACTATATGTTTAATTTTTTAAATAATTAATAAAGAATATAATCTAATTACTCCTATTTTTATATACAGGGTGCGTAGAAAGTCCTTGCCCACACTCTTTTGGGCATAAAAATTTATTCAAATGGAATTTTGACAAATAAATTCACACATACAATCTCAAGAATGTGTGTTATTAGAAAATTAAAAAAGATTTGCAAAATTTTACACATTTGAGGAAATACAAGCATCTAAAGCTTGTGGAAATTGACTTCGATGGTCGCAACTTCATCATCACTAATAGTTTTGTCCCAGGCACGCTTTAATGAAGTTTTAAAATTCCCATTTATTTTTTATATTTTCCGCCTAATAATTGCTTCAAAATTGCCCAAAAAGAATAGTGCAAAGGATTAGGATCTGGTGAGTTAAGATCCGGTTAAGATCTGGTAAGATATGGCGAAGGATTAAGGTCTGTTGACCTCTTATTTAATTTTTTTAGAGTTAAATTGATATGTATAATTAAAAAAGAGCGAATTAATCATAAAAAAATTAATATCGGCTTTAGACAAGACTGGTCGCCTGCTCATGGGGCAAAAACAACAATTCAGCTGTGTGAAAATTTGTATCTCGTTTTTGGGTTGCTGTTATTTGGCCTTCAAACTCACCTTATCTTAATCCTTTGGAAAATTATTTTTGGTCTCTTTTGTAGCAAATGATTAGGCGGAAAAGATAAAAAATAATTAAAAATCTGAAAACTTCATTAAAGCGTGCCCGGGACCAAAAAAGTGAAATGACTGTGCGACCATCGTAGGTAAACTCCACAAATGTTTAGATGATTGTATTTCTGCACATGTGTAAAATTTTGCAAATCTTTTTTAATTTTCTAATAACACACATTCTTGTGATTGTATGTGTGAATTTATTTGGCAAAATTCCACTTTAATAAATTTTTATGCCCAAAAGAGTGTTGGCAAGGACTTTTTACGCACCCTGTATATGTCGCAGTCCAATTTCAATTCTTGCCCAATTCAATTCGGCCGGCCAAATAATTTGGACATATTAGAGTTTGTTAATTACCATTCAAAACTTCTCTAATAGCCTCTAACATAATATTTCACTCTTTTTTCTTTCATTTTTAATTTTTCTTTTGCATTTGTTTTTTTGATTTTTTCGGTGTTTTTTGTATTTTTTGTATTTTATTTTTCCCAATTTTCTATATCCGTCCTACTCTTACTGTTAAGATTCGGATTACTGGTAAAGAATAGCGTCAAGTACTCACCCAGATCGACTGGCCGTTGATCCGGAATCCAGAAGATCAAATACGCTCCGTAGGTTAGAGATACTATAAAAAATAGTAACATGTGTAAACAAAACCCAACCCCTAGAGACATGACCCAACCCTTAAAACCGAAAAGATAAAGAAATACAGAAAAAACAAATGCAAACATATTGTAGAGAAAAAGCCATAAGACTCAAAAGAACAAGTGGCTCGCAAATAGTCCATTTGTCGGATTTTTAAACTCGCCAAATACAAAACGCAAAAAATTAGCCTGAGATGAACTCCAAAACCCCATCCATACTATTTACTTTTATTAAAAATATCAATCAGATCTCAAATTTAATTTCAATGGGATTGAATTTTTGAATTATTTAGGGCAATTGAATATCTTTGAAAAGTTACACTTTTAAAATAATTTAAGATCCTACCAAATTATCCAAATGGTAAAATCTTTTATGAAAGTTCTTCATCTTTTCAAAATTATTATTACTTCTTATTAAATTCATCATTCCTCCTGTATTATAGGAATAATATGAATTATTTCCATATAACAATTTTTTAGTCCTTCTGTTCAAAATTCTATATATATTTTTTTCCTTGCCAGACATCTCACTGTATAAAACACCGATATCTATTCCTTCTCCATCAACTGCATGTACCTCCGTGTTGTATATATTGGGCTAGAATTTTTTTATAAAATTTTAATTTGTTTCAATTTAATAATTTAGACGTTATTTTTTATTTTTGTATTTATTTTAAATGTTATTCCCTTCTAAGATAAAGATTATGTACATTTTCCTTACTTTTTTATTTTATTTTGCTTTTCCCTTATTTTTTAAATTTGTATTTTTTTTCTAATAATATTTGCAAGCGTCAATATTGTAATTCAATAAATCGAAATATAATTCTACAAAAATTTTTTATTCTATTATTCAATATTGACTGTAACTTTTATTAAAAATAGAAGGCAAATTAATTTTTTAAATATCTTTGCAAAATTACTTTTATATAATAAAAAATTTATATCATAAAATTAAAAGAGATTTTAACGCCTAAAGTTAGCTAAGTTGTTATAAATTATATAAATATGGAAAAATTATTACTTCAAAAAAAGGAGCCATTAAATGATCTAGGTACATATTAAAAATCCTTAAAAATCCATCAAAATTAGAACACTCAAATGAGTATGATGTGTTATCTTGCGATGTAGCTGCATTGGTGTCAATTACATAATCTTTAAAAAGAAAAATTTTCTTACAAATTGTAACAGTTTATTAATGATCAGACATACTCAAATTGCTTGCTATGTCCAGCAGGCCTTTTCCATTATATAACATTGAACCCAGAAAGATGCAATGTTCGAGCATATGCGGGACACCAGTATCATCTTCTGCTTCGGTGGCTAAAATGTTTATTATGTTTTATTACCTTAAATACAAATGAAAAAAGCTTACCAAAGTTAAAATTTGCCTTTGTTATCGGACCATGGCAATTTGATAGAGCCAGGGTAAGGCGAGATTTATTTGATTTAAATATGTAAACATTATTTCTATATAGTTCAAATGATGTAATTTTAGTCCACATATTTTTATTAAATAATATATCGAATTAGGATTGTTTTAATAAATAATTCTAAAAATAATAGTAAAAATATTAGTATCAAAAATTTTTAAAAGAATAACCTCAAAAAATAAAAAATAAATAACCTTAAAAAATAAATAACCTAATGAAACAACCTTAAAAGTTATATATTAAGAGAATGTCAAGTTTATTAAATAAACTATTAAAACTTTTCAATTAATAGTTTCCAAAAAAATATATTATTATATTAAGAAACAGTTTTCATGGGAGTAAAGATCTCGAGCAATGATTTTCTGATAGCAATAAATAAATATTTTTATCTTTCACCTTTCTACTATAAATTATTCGTATATGTTTGAATATAATAATTATATTTTTCTGTTTTGATGCAGTTAAAAAATATTCTTTATTTCTAATGTATCTTTTTTCAGTAATTATTTCGAAGAAAAATTATATAATAAATTTATTTTCTCAAAATTTAATTTTAATAATATGATAAATAAAAAATCAATACTAATTAAGATGGTACGTAAATTGTTTGGGTGACCAGTATTTTGTTTAGCTACTGCTGCATATTTGGTTGAGAAGCATATTTGGCTTCTGTAATTGCAGGCTTAACATAATCTTTCTTCACATGCTGCTTAAGAATCTTCTCGAATTATAAGATGAATTTTTCCCTTCCTATTTTAAAATCCAAAAGAACTCAGAAAAGACATTTAATTTATTTTTTGAACTAATTAAAAAAGATATTTTTGATAATAATGAATCATTACGAAAAAATATTTTTTAATATTCAACACAAAAACATAATTTTACCAAATATGAATTGTTTATTGTTTAAAAATAAAAAAATATTATTTGTTACAATGATGATCATAGCAGAAACTACAATTATTAGTAAGTGGATATATTAAAACAAATATGTTTGACTTGTAATGAGTATGGATTTTCTCCTAATATTTATAAATTAACACATTAGATCTAACAAATTTTGTCCTTCTAAGTTTAGAAATGTACTTATTTTTGTTTCATGTACTAAGACTATAACTGTTAAATTACCTTTATATAAAGGTAATTTAAATATTTTAGAAAACAAAGAAATGAACATGATGTAATGAAGAACAAGGAGAAAGATTTATAGATGATAAAAGCACAAGATAGTAGTTAATATTAAAATAGTAGACAGCGATGTTCTACATTTTAAAAAAGAGAGAATGAAAAATAAGGCTCCATTACAAAAATACCTAAAAGAGCCTAACATTTGGATGATAAGGTAGTCAATAAAGGCCCAGTTTTTTCATACCTTAGAAAAAAGTGGAAAAAGTCATGAAAATTCTTAAAGCAAAGGATTCTCAAAATTCTTAGAACAACATCATGAAAAAATAGATATCCGCGGTATAAGTATTTCATAAATATGCTTCACGTTCGTTGACATTAAGCATAATCAATTAATTAAATGATAAAAATAACGATTTAAAAATTATATAAATAATTAATAAATGTTTTCATTTAATAAATTAATCTTTAGAGTATTAAATTAATTAAACTAAAATTAATTAAACTAACTTATCAAATGTAAATAAGGTCTAAAAAATATTTTAACGATTCTTTCAATTTTTCGTAGTGAAATTTTAAAATAACTTAGGAACCTTGAAAAGATGCTATCCAATTAATTTTAGAGATCTAGACATTATTAAATCATTCATTTGTGTATAATATATGTTAAATATTTAAAATTAATCAAATAATTTATTGATTAGTTATTTTAATCTAATCAATATTTCTTTAAAGATGTGTCATACATATCAAAATTCTGGAATTAGAACGAATGAAGAAAACCGTATTAATTTGCAGAACAAGTTTATCAGAGAATGTTTAGAACTATAATTAGAAGAATATTAGAACAAGTTAGAACATACGTCTAAAGATATAAACATAATATTGTTTCAAACTTGAAGAAAGAATTTTCTCGTAATGGAAAAAATTTCAAATTTATATATAGTATAAATATAGCGTTTTACATTGTTTTGCGGTAAATCCGCGTGAAATTTATTAAATCAATATAAATTAAGACATATAGGTAGATAAAATTGTTTTTCATCAAAATTTATTTAGAATTAAACAAATTAGTAATTTAAAAAATTTTCTTTATAAAGAAAATCCTTTTCTAATGGAATCGAGAGGAGAAACCTCGGCACCGTGATATAAATATTTAAATTAAAATAAATTAATATAATAATTATTTAATAGATATAAAATCCCACAATTTTATAGAAGGAATTAACCATCGAAAGGATTCAACTTCTTATAAATCTAAAACAATTCCACTAACTGTTAAAAAAGAATAAAAAGTATTTTCTAATTTATTCAAAATTATTTATTTGATAAGTGAGAGTTAATGAAAAATAGTCAGATTCTTGAAAATTATTTTAGAAAAGGAGATATATGCATACGGTCAAGGAGAGAAATATTAATTAAAATTACGAACAAATGAGAAGTAAATAAGATATAAATAAATAATAATAGGATATAAATAAATAATATATAAATAAATATAGTATAGCAAGCTCGGATCTACTTTAATAATTTAGAAAACCTGTTTTATGTAGTAATTAAAGATTTTAATGAAGATTATAAATTTAATAAAGAAAATACTTAATACTTATGATTCTCCAATAATAATCCAGTAAATATAATACTTTTGAAAATTTTTCAATTGTCAACAAGTAACATTGCAACCGTATTTTAATAAAACCGACACTAATCAATCTTTTACTCAATCCGACATAATGGCAATAATCCTAGTTATTGGATTATTTAAAACTGCTAGGCTTTATTATTATTTTACAGGGTTATTTGTAAATTCAATTCATAGAAAATATTTATAGTTATTATACTGGTTTACTATTATTTGAGAAAAATGAGCAATCATCGTGGAATAGATTAAGCCCAAGAGCCTTATAGTATTGCTTTATATGTATTATTTTTTTAAATAAATATATATTGTATTGATATTTATATTGTTTTTTCGAATAAATAGCCCCATCAACATTTCCTTTAAATAATAAACGAAAACAAAGTGGTTAGGCACAAAATTTTTTCATTCAAAACATACGTTAAATACACAAAAAATAAGTTAATTTACTACAGCCGAATTTTTTTGAAAAATCTTTTATTCATATATTACGTATGCGGTAATTATTCTACCTTTTATGCTTCTATTTCAAATTCCTTTTCCATTTAACTTTTTGCAATCTTTTTATACAGTACAAATTATTATAGAACATGAAAAAGATGAGTCTTTTTCATACCACTCGGTCATTCAACCAAATTCAGTCTTGGAATTCAGTTGATAACTAGTAATTTTCATTAAGACACCGATATTTTAATTTATGCCAAATGCATATAATAATAATCAATTCTAACACTACTCATATATAAAAATTATATTTTAATTAGTTTTTTAATTTAAATGAAATCTAATAATATTGAAAGTCACTATAAACTTTTTGATATATTAAGTATTATTAAGAAAAACAATTTACAATTTAATACACAAAACAATTTACAATATAAATTAAGTTACAATTTAATTTGAAATTAAATTGCAACCTAATTTCATTTCTAAAAATTTTTAGTTTAAATTTTTTAGTTTAAATTTATGTTAACATAAAAACATAAATATGCTGGCAAAGCTAGATTTAAAAGAGGAATATACATATTTTTTTATTAAAAAGCAAGTTGTATAATCATCCGTGTTCTGATCTGTACATTTAATTTAATCTACGTTTTTTAATAAAAAATACCTATCCGTCGAAATCATGAATTGTCAATTGTTGTCAACATTTGTCAACATCAAATTTGATATTATAATCTACACAAAGATTACAATATGCGACCTTAAAAAATTAAAATTTACGAATGAGATAACAGATGTTTATAATCAATTTATTTCGAGTAACTGAAATTAATTTTAAGATTATGAATAAGCTTAATTGGTCATATTTTAGAAATTTTAAATTTATTTATTTTAGAAAGGTCAAAAGTTTTTTATGATCTTTTAATTTCAAAAATAAAATATTATTAAAATTTAGCTTTTACTCAACCAAAAGACAAAGATAGATTGATAAACAAGATAAATACATACATAAATTTTTAAAAAAATTATCAAAGAAATATCGAAATTATGTTATGTTGAACAAAAAATTATTAACTAAAAGTGAAAAGTAAAAAAAGAAAACAACTGTTCTGTTAACATTTATAATCAAATGCAGTAAATTAGAAAATGATGTAGAAAATAAATTGAATGTAGCGAAAAATATAAGTTTTATGTAATTAAATTGCCATTTGGTATTTACGCCAATCTACATGAATCTAGTTTCAAAAAGTTTAATTGTTTAGTATCTTACATCTAAAACATTTAATATAAAATTTTATGAATTTTTAATTTATGAATAATTTATTAGTGTCTAGAAACATTATTGTTTAGAATAATAACTAGTGCTTAAAAATATGTTTTTAGTATTCCTTTTATCACCAATTGGTTTAAACAATTGGATTTGTTGGAAATTTGGACTAATATGATTACCCTAATAATAACATTAAAGTTGATACTCAGATTGTACTATTATTCCAAATTAAGTTTATTAACATTATGTTTATTAAAACAATTTAATTTAATAGGATTACAGAAAAGTATTAATTTCGGGTGGTAATAAATATTAATAAAAGTTTTAAATTTAATTTGTTTATACATTATTTAATCATCAATAATCTGTTATAATACTTAAAGATAATTTTATTTAGTTTTCATAAAATTAATATTATAAAGCCCATCAGAATTATTACACCGGGAACGATAACATCTTTTATAAAAAAATTTTTAAATATTCACATCACGATATATTAGATAAAATTAAAAATGATTAATTTATTATATTTTATAAAAATTTATTTGTTTAGAAAAATGTGTGCCTAAAGTATACAATATATATGTGTTTACGATTATAAATTATTTTAATGCTTTGTAAACATTTTATCCGTATTTTGATAAAAATATTCACTCTAGTTTTTAATTTTAATGTGGTTTAGCTAAAATCTGATATGTAAATAAAAAAATAATAAACGTTCCAATAACCAAAAATTATTGAAATAAATATTTAGAAGAAATTAATAAAAAAATTTTTTCAACAAATATTTAAAAACCTTAAAAATATAGAATATTAATTTTACAATTTTTTATAAAAGTTAAAAATGTTGGACACACCATTAGGATTGGAATGTTGGACACCCCATTAGGATTGGATTTCCCCTTACTTCTTACCCCATCGCGCGTCAATACAATCTACGATAAAAAACAATTTGACAGTTTAAAATATTAGAAGACTTCGACACTCGACATAAAACTGCCCAACACACTAGACTCGTTTCCTGTGAAACTTCTGCATTTGCACGGCACTCCAGTGAGCTTTGGGCTACCAATATCATACTCACATGGAGAATGTCAACACTGTTCTTCACATTACACTCATGGTTTTCCCACCATGTTTTTACTTCACTTATAAGAGCCATTTTCCTTTTGTAGCTGTTGCCGAACTTTTCTTATTGTAGTTGGTGACGACCTTTTTCGAAGTAGACGAGACTGGTTCGTTGGTCGACCGCGCCAAAATTCTGTTACGACCCCGCTTACGTAGACGATCACAACAGATAGTTTATCACACACGAAAATACAATGAAGGCGAAGAATGGGATAGGAAGAGCTAAAACTGGGAGAGAGAACTAACTATTGGCTGGCTTTTATACTAAACAATTAAAGGGCTGACGCCCATACACAACACAATGCAACTCTTAAGAAAAGGTAGAACTTATTGACAAAATCCCAAACCCTAATGGATTAAATGGGGCAAGAAATTCACAAATCGTAAGAACATATATACCAAAACTTCCTAAAAGGCTTTAATGTGTAAAAAGTTTTTATGAATTGCGTGTTCACAATATATAAAGTTTTTGTGCAATTATTAATCTGCAAAATCTATTTCGAATTTTGTTTTGTTTGTAAATTGATGTTCTAAATTTCTAGCTTTATAATAACAAATTTTAAGTTATTTTAATGTAAATTTTTTGAAATGCCAAATCCAATTTACAATTACATTCGCTAACATACAATTATATTCACGAACATAAATACCGATACTATATCTCTATATGTAACTCCATACGATATTTCAATTGACAAAGTTCAATTACAACTCCAATCAGCATGATTAGAATACTTTTAACACAAGAACCAAAGTGAGGGGTTAAAGTTTAATTTACAAAGGCGACCATAAAGTAAGGGGATAGATAATGCGAAGATTGAACTAATAAAAAGGGGTCATTAAAATTCATACATTCTCGTCTAAGGTCCCCACTGCGCATCAGATATACTATCGAGGATTATTATTTATTATTATATCACTATTACCTCTATTAGGGACTGGGACCAGCATACTTTACTCCAATAAACCATTCCATTTTTGTAAATAATTAAATAGATAAGTAAAAATATACTAAAATATACAGTAGGCATTTATAAAAGACCAATTGTTAGATTCACCTCATTATATTATATTACCAAGAAAAGTATTGTAGCACGAATAACAATGAAATATCTAAAATTGGTTTATATTAGAAACTTTAATCTATAGTAGAATTTGATAACTTCAATGTGGTATCAGAAAATGTAGACAAAACTAAAACTAATAACAATAAATTTAATGTCTATAAATATTTGTGTTAATTACGAAAAACATTTTCATATAATAATTTCTTACTTAAAAGTTATTGTAAATAACTAATTTAATTCAAAATAAATTTATTTCTAAACTAAAAAATATTTTAATTATCGCTTATTAAATTTATTAAATCATAAGACGCATAGTCAAAAGCTAAAAAATTTGACAATAAAGCTTTATATATAAGGTGAAATTTGCAAACAATGATTGGTGAAATTTGACGAAAATTGGCAGATCTTGAATGAAATATGATCGTCAATCGAATGATCACAATTGCCCCTAAGATGCTGAGAACATCGGGAAAAGAGTATAAAATTACTGAAAAAAGTGCAGTTGCTGTTGAAATTACAAAAACTAATTACAGATTCTTCATAGTAACTCCTTTTGATAAGATAATATTACATTTGAAATTTATTTAAATATTAAAAATATTTAATGCATCTTAATGCAGGTTATATACAGTTGTGCACATAAGTAATTGCGCCTTTCCCGGTATACCTGAATTGATCCCGACTCGGACCCTAGAACTTATGAAGGGATTGTCACTTATTTTTGCTCTTGGTCAAATGGATAGGGCATTAAATAAGCTACAATATACCAAAAAATCAAAATCCTTGACCGACTGGTAGAAAAGTTATGATCGATAAAGTGTCTCAAAATTAGATTTTTTGAAAATGTTAGTTTATTGCCAGGGTGTACTTTTTTGATTCGACAACTTTAAATTAATATATTATAATCAGTTTTTATGGGCTTTCAGCTAAGCATAAAACTAAACTCTCAAAAGTATTTTCTAAAATTGAAATAATTTTAGATTCAAAATTTTTACATATATCAATTATATAATAATTGATATACCTATTATTATTATATAATGGATATATGTATAATATCAATTATAAAATAATTGAATTTTCTGATAAAATTTATCTTTATCAATTCATATCTAATGATAAAATAGAACAATTCATAATATATTACTTATTATATTGATAATTTTAAGTCATCATTCATAAATATTATTTAAATTGTTAATTTGTATTTATTTGTTATAAATTTTATTTTTATTTATGAAGAGCAATTTTTCTATAATAATAAATATTTCTTCTTTATATTCTATGTGGTCCTGCCAATTTTTGTCGAAATTTATGGTTATTTTCTGTTTGGTGGTGAACTGTTTTTATTAGAACTGTCAAAAATGTCTAACTTTTGTTCCTTTCTGACATTGTCGGCAAACTTCTTCATTTTATCAGGGATTCCTTAACTGATTCCCATGTCTCTTTTACTATTCAAAAAATGATATATGATATAGCTACAATTAGAAAGATTCTATGGGAAAAATAATTTATTGCGGTTTTATCCTTGATTCAGCGCCTTCTACACTTTTTTACTATTTTTAAAAAAATGTTTGTGTAATTATTGTTTGTGTAATCATTGTTGTGTGTAATCATTTTAATACATTTATATTGATGTTATTCTAATTTTCTAATTATTTCATTTGTTAATTATTTTTCTAATCTTTAATAAAACTTTACATTTATTATTAATATATCCAATTATATGTACAATGCTTAAATATTGGGAAATTAAATGCAATAAAGTTGTTTAAAAATAATTATGAAAAATATGGTATTTTTGTATGCTTTTCTGTTATTTTATTGAACGGCCGTTCAATAATTCATTCTCCAAAAATCCTTCAAGCGACTTTAAACGAGCCATAATAGGAGAGCCGAGACATTAATCCTGATTCTTCTCCTCAAGAGTATTAATTATAGTTGTGTTGTTTGGCATTTATAATAAAGAAAGCTTTAAACAATAAAATAACAATTTAAATTCGATAAAAAATAATTGAAATAAAATTTTAAAAAATAAATATCTTTAATATTTTAGATTAAAGGCTTAATTTCTAAAATGAATAAAGTATATTATACTTTTTCTACTTTTATGTTATTTAAACAAATTTATCTTATTTTTTACATTTATCATACTTAATTCAAACTTTAGTTAAAAATTATATAACTAAGTAACGTTAAATCATGAGTTAATAGTTCCTTAGTATAACAATTGCATTGTTTAAGCAATGGATCACCATATAACTATTTCAAAATCTTGATAATATTTTCTTATAAATCAACTAGTATAATTTAATTAAACTCTCCTTTTTATTATATAAATGATAACTATATTTTAATAAGCTATTTTTTATACATTGTTTTCTATTTTCTTTTTTTCCTTAGGAATTTATTATTAACACTCTCTTCTTTATATATCTTTCCCTCGGCAGCCAATCTCGGATCGGATGTGCATGCCTTTTTATATCTTTCGAAAATTTGCAATTAACGACTCGTAAGTCGCAATTGTATTCTAATTTATTGTATGTATAATTAAAAATTTAATTTAATTAAAAAATTTAATAAGAAGATTAAGAAAACAATAAGAAGATTAAGAAAGAAGAAGATTAAGAAAACAATAAAATGAATTATGTTAAAAAATAAACAAATTATTATATTAATAAGAAGATTAAGAAAACAATAAGAAGATTAAGAAATTTTTGATATAGTTAATTATACTACAAAATAATTCTAATTCTAGTTAAGTCTTTTTATAATGAATTTTGAATATTCGATATTTATTATTAAAGTAACATTATTTCCATCGTGCCGATAAAACCTATAAAATTGAAAAAAATTGATTGAAGTCTTTCGTCCTGTGATCAGAATTTGATTCATTCTTTAATATAAAATGGCTTACTGCCTAAGGCTTCTTGGAGAAAATTTTCCTTATGCATTAGTCCTTGCTACTTTAAAATACAAGGATTACTAAAATAAATAATAAATATGATTTATTTCCCATGATTTTTCTGACTATCTTTTTCTAATTTTATATCTCTTTGTCTATATATTCATTAAGTCTAATATTCTTTTCCTTCGGGAGTATAATGAATATATACAGGTCTCCTTCCATCTCATTCATATTGTCATCTAATAGTTATTTCATTCTCCCATTACCCTTTGAACACTTTTTATATGATTATTATCATTCAATTATTATCATTCGATTTATCATTTATAATTTTTATTAAGTTAGTTTAAAAATCTATCACTATTTGCAAGTTCTAATAAATTCGAGTTCCAACTTTAAACTCTGCAAATTATTTTTTCTTTATAGTAAATCACCATTTAATCTATTATAAATTGATGCCGAAATAATTTATACTAATTAAATTATTTGATTTATAAAAATATTCAATTTTCTTCTTATTTTACTACGTTCTTCATAAAGTAATTGTCAACATCCATATTGAAAGTTCTGAGGAACTTTATATCTTTATCTTCTGTATTTGTTAATTAACTTTATAGGACAGATTTACTTAGAAAACTTGATAGTAAGCTTAGTCATTTTATTAGGAAGTAATTTATTAAACTAATTAATATATAACTTTGTAATGAAGATCACATTTTTTGAGATGCTATTTAGATTGGCTTTGATTTGATAGCCAAAAAATCATCTTTGAAAATTTTTAATTAAATTTTAGATTCTAAAATCTTAAAAATTTTACAGATAAATCAACATTCTACATCGAAATTTTTAAAAATTTAAAAAATTTAAATATTAATCTAAAAATTTAATTTCATCTAAAAATTTAAAATTTAATAAATTTTTAATTTATTACCTTTTCAAAAGCATTTTTAACATTTTCTTCTTTATACTTTCTTTTATTGGAATTATTAAAATTGCCATTTAAATTGTAATTTAGTTTCGGGTTTAAAATGAAATACTAAAATTGTAATAATTAACAGGAGTGGTATTTAGACTTAAAAATAATGCATGAAATTAAGAATAAAAGAATAAACAGAATTTTTACCGGTTTTTGACATACCCAAATTTTTGACATTTTTTCTAAAATATATTAAAAATATCTCGTGTCATGTGGCAAAATATCGCTTTGCTTTGCGTCTTGTCGCTTTGCGGAATGCGTCTTGTCGCTTCTGCCTGTTTTCACCCTCTGCCTGTTTTATGTTGCTGTGTTCCTTACTAGTTCTTTAAATTTTTTTCTCTCTCAATGTTACGCAAATTAATCTGTTTCAAAATATAAGTCCTGCGGGACTCTCACATGTAACAAAAAAATTGAATGAACATTTTACAAAAAATCATATCCTGAGGGATTCATTTAATATAAAACAAAATATAAAAGAGGACCAGGGACGGTCCATTGGAAGGTTAGAGGTGTAGAGGATGGTCAAATCTTAACGACCAGGGACGGTCTATTGGAAGGTTAGAGGTGTAAGGCTGGGATCATCCTGAAATCACGTGAATTATAATGTCGCTCTAAACTTTGTGCTAAGTAGCGGAAGTTCCCAGAGAAAAGGCAAAGAACGCCACAAACGGCCATTCCCAGAGAGTTATTAGCCGCCCATTATCTAAGCTTAACATCGCCACTAACTTATCCTTTGGAAAGCAATATGGAAGTAAGCTGGTGCTTATAAGCTTTAATGGAATAGGCAAATGCAGATCACTTCTTCATTCATTCAACAGTTGCCGGCCGGCCAATCCATTGAGTCTTATAGGGAAGACGTCTCCCTATATTCCCCACTGCGTGCGATTCACCTATTTCTATACTCTGCGGAGTTCACACATGATAATTAATAATTTTGAGTAAACAAAATTTAGTAAATTCTATAAACTGAATAGTAAACATGATAATATAAAGGATAATTTGATATATAAGGTTAAAAATTTTATTAAATATTAGTTATGTTATGGTTTTGAATACTATAGGCAAATTGAATATGAATATTATATGTGGTTATACGACACTTGGGGACGGACTTTTGCGGACCGACATTTGAGGATGAATTTCGTGGAATGACGTATGGAAATTTGGTGCCACTCCCGTTTGCTATTGTTACATTTGGTCGTGTGAAGAAAATACTATATTTAATATACCGTATTTGCTCTAATTGAATGACATCTCTGTTTGAATGACATCTCTAATTGAATGACATTTTTCTCTAATTGAATGAAAACCCATTTACTTAACTACCTAATTTCTATAAAATTTCTATTCGGTATAATAAGTATTTTAGATGGGTAATATTGATAATTTTTACGAAGATATAGATGTAGAGGCATTATCAGAAGGGGAAGGCTCATCTGAAAAAAAGCAAGATGCTCATATACAGTTGAGAAGAAGATAAAGTTATTAAGGTACTATCGCATTATACTGCCACATCTCCGCAAATGTTTGCCCGCAGGTTTTTCCTCCTCCCGTTCTCTCTTTCTTCTAATAAAGAATAAAAGAGGCAAGTTTTCCTTCTCTCTTTTCTCGGGTTATTAGGGAACAGTAAATGATTAATAATGGTAATGGAGAAACAAAAAGCTTCGAGGAACTGCGAGACATCATTTGGAAGTTATTTAGCTGAATTTATGTGCAGACAAGATTTGGCCTCCTAAATAGAAATCACGAAATGCCGTAAATAAATAGGTCTATTTTGAATAAATACATATAAGCACCGAATATAAATGGATATTTTTAATAAAAACAGCGATATGCCATAATACATTTAAACAAAATTTAAGTTAATTATTTAGGCTAAGCCGACTTATGCTTTTGAAATGACTTCTTCTCTATAGTAGAAAATTAGTCATGCTTTCATATTTTAAAGTATTTAGTGTTAATAAATTAAAATAAATCTCAGTAAAAATATATCGATTATAAAAATATAGTTAAATATCGAATACTAGAAATGTTGTTTGAATTTAATATTTTTTGATAATACGCCTATATTATTCGAATTGAAAAAAGCTATTAGGTGAATTCATTTTTTAGCCATAATTTACAACACAAATTTCATTTTAACAATACAATTTACACACAAAACTATAATTTTATGTTGAGCATTTTTCTTTACCAAACTATTTTCAAAATGTCATTTTAAATATTCTAATATCACTTAGTTTAATTGGGTACGGCCCACTTAGTCGCGGGCCACTTAGTCGCGACCACTTAGTCGCGACCACTTAGTCGCCGGCCACTTAGTCGCAGGCCCACTTAGTCGCAGGCCACTTCGTCGCGAAGGTCTTTTATTTCAGGTCGCTTAAAACTTAAATCAAAGGTAATATCGGGGGATTTGGATGTGATATCGAGGGATTGAGTAGTGTAAAGTAGATATAGGGATTGGATATCTGGGGATTTGGCCTTCCAAAACTTAGCATTTTTCACTTGGCCTTCATAAATTCACAAAATTTTCGCCTGCGGCGCTAAAGAGGAATTAAGAATATTTTTGAGAATTTGCACGGATTAATGGGATTTGGAGTGAGATCTGTTGGGATCAGAGCTGCGTCGAAACAAAAAAATTTTCGAAAATCGGAACTCGAAAATCAAAAGAAATCCAAAAATAACGAAACCGAATATCGAAATTTTACGAAAAAATTCGAAAATCGGAAATTCCGGTTCCGGGATACGGAACTCAAACTGGATTCGGTTCCGGTTCCGGTCAAAATATCGGTTCCGGTGCAACACTACTTTTTAGCTACTTCGCGACTAAGTGGCCTGCGACTAAGTGGGCCTGCGACTAAGTGGCCGGCGACTAAGTGGTCGCGACTAAGTGGTCGCGACTAAGTGGCCTGCGACTAAGTGTCCGTGTCCCAGTTTAATTTTATCACTTAAATAATAATCACATTAATCAATAATCACAATTAACAATTAATTAATTATTAATCAGATTGATTTATACTCAATTTTATTTTTTCTCGAAGAAGAATATCACCAGTACGATTGTTGCGAAGGAACCCATTTTTGATATCAGTTGAGCTTGCTTTGCTTGAATAAATACCATGGACAAATATCAGTTAAAATATCACACGTTTGAAAATTTTTGACAATCTTAATAAAAAATTCAAAAAATTTATCTCAATAAAACCCACATTTCTTTTTTTACAAACTGCATCATTTTTTTCATTTTTTCCAAATTTTCGTTTGAATGAATTGATATTATAAAGTAATAATTATTATTATACTAATAATTGGATTGTATTAAAGCAAAAAGTTTCACATTTTTTGTATTTCTATACTGTTTAAATTATACTTTTGAATACAATTCGACTATAAGAGATTTTAGTTTGATAAATGCATTCTATAATTTTTGGATTAATCTGTTTTAATTTAAGTCTGTTAATCTGTTTTATCTATTAATAATATCCACAAAAAAAGGCATTTTTGCCGCAATATGGTGTTTCAACTTGTCATTGAAGAATGCAACTAGAGTAAGTCGAGTACCGAGTAATTGGAAAAAAACCGAGCTCGAGTAATCCGAGTTTGAAAAACCCGAGTTCGAGTACGAGTTCAACTTTTTAGGCCGAGTTCGAGTACGAGTAAATCGAGTAATCGAGTAATTTTTATAAAACAGTATTCTAAAATAATTTTAATAAAAACAATACTTTTACTAAAACTATTAATCATTATTTTCTTGTTGTTCAGTCTGCTCTTCTTCAAATTCGTCATCATCGCTAACTGGCGCCAATTGGAGTTTATCCATATTTGCTTTAACCAATAAAATTTTCTCTACCAATTCGCCAGATAGTCTGAATTTTATAGGTTGAATAAGCTTACTATTGAATATGCTTACCGATTTCTAAGTGTGTTGCTAAATATAAGCCCCGCCTTTGTAAATAATCTCTCAGAGCAAACAGAAGTGGATGGAATCGATAGAAGAATGCGAGCCAAATGATGTAAATCAGGGAATTGCTTTGCATGGTTTGACCACCAAATGAAAACGTCAGAATCGGGTGCTGGCCGTGAGATTACTTTTAAAGAGGCCAACTGAAGCTGTATTCTTGTTGTTTGGCATTCATGAGGATCTATAGAAATTGGTGCAGGAGATTTTGGTTTCCAAATATCAACTAAATATAGAAAAATTTCTCAAATAAAATAATTTAAAAATACATTTTGTTACGCTTTCATCACTTTTGTCTGATTCAAAATCTATACTAGAAGTTGCTTCAAATGCATCACTTTCTTTATCGTCAGCATCACTTTCTTTATCCATAGATGCAACTGAATTAGTTAATTACATTTTAAAATAATTATTTATAATAAAAACTTGCCATTTTTTGCAAAATCAATTATATCTTCTTCTATAATAGCCCATCGTGATTTAGAAAAAATTTTTTCGTCAAAGGAGAATCGAGGATCTATCAATGTACAGATTCTAAGTAATTTGTTTTTAACTAATTTTTCAACTCTTGAATTTAATGAATCAACTAAACGTTTAATAAATGGTTCCAAAATCCTAGGAATTGATTTTTCCTCTTTCAAAAAGTCTCTAATTCTTTTTAATGTAGGCAAGAGCAAAGAAACAAGTCCTGAATCTCCAACTATTGAAGATGAAAATGAAGAATTACTAGAAGAGAATATCGATGAAAATATTGAGGAGTATAATGAAAATGATGTTCCCTCCAACAAAGAGCAATGGACACCTCCATTACCCGAGGAAAATATTGAGCAGCATAAAGAATATGAATCACAAGAAGAAAAAACAGAGGTAGAAGACTTGACTCCGAAAGAATCACAAACAATAACTGACGAGGATGAATGGACATCCCCTTTACCAGATGAAGAAAATATTATTAAGGAACAGGAATTACCAACAATTACTGAAGAAGATGATGAAAAAGACGATACTCCGAAAGAATCACAAACAATAACTGACGAGGATGAATGGACATCCCCTTTACCAGATGAAGAAAATATTATTAAGGAACAGGAATTACCAACAATTACTGAAGAAGTTGATGAAAAAGACGATACTCCGAAAGAATCACAAACAATAACTGACGAGGATGAATGGACATCCCCTTTACCAGATGAAGAAAATATTATTAAGGAACAGGAATTACCAACAATTACTGAAGAAGTTGATGAAAAAGACGAGACTCTGAAAGAATCACAAACAATAACCGATGACGACGAAGAGCAATGGGCACCTCCATTGACAGAAGAAGATCCTGAAAGTATTTTGCCTTCAACGGCTAATTTATCACAAAACAATAATCATCCTGAAGAGGATCAAAAAATCCAAAGTGAATATCCAAGCTCACTGCCATCTCTTCCACGTCCTGAAATGTTAATTGGAGAACCTTCTGAAAGGCCTTCATTTTTGAAAAGCTTCTTTGGACATGGTGGTGTATCTAGCGAAGACAAAAAGAAACAAGAGCTTCCAAATCAAGAAAAGGTGGAGAAAGAAGAACTTCCCAAAGAAAAGTTAAAAATACACGTTGATGATTCGGATCCTAATGTAAAGAAAATGCATTTTGCTAAATATGCCTATCCACCCGAATATCTAAAAATGCTTCTTAACTTTTCCAATATACAACTCGCCGATCCAAAATATCAATGGGTTTCAGTACATTTTGATAAATTGCATAAGAGGTTTCATGTCTTCTTACAAGGAAACGTACAATATATTCAATTAAGTCGACAATTAGCATATACTCTTGGTTTTGATTCTGAGAAAGTTCATAGTGGACAAGTGGCAAAATATATGCCTGATATATCTGGAGGTGTGCGTCAATTTCTGGTTTATGCACCAAGACTTGTTGAAAATAGTATAATAGGTAATGTAACAGCCCCGTTATTACGGGTTGTGAATGTTGGAGGGCTCAAGATGGCGGCTCACGAACAGATCTGCCAGAATCAAATAGCTATTTTCAGGGAACAAGATATCAAAGAGGTTTTGGCGTACTTGGTACTGTAGGACGTTTTCTTATGCCTATAGTTAAAAATTTGGCTTCTAGTGCGGGACAAGAAGCAGTTAACGTCGGGAAAAATATCCTAGAAGATGTTTCACAAGGGCGATCAGTTAGTGATGCTTTGAAGCAACATGGTAGCGAAGGTCTTCAGAAAGTTGGTAAAAAACTTCAGCAATGCGGAAAAGGTAAAAGAAAGAATAAACCAAAACTTATTAAAGAAAACTTAGGAAACAAAGGTCGAAGATATAGGGATCAGCTAAGTTTAGAAGATTTCTGAGTATATAAGTAATTTTTAACTTTTTAAAATAAAAAATGACGACGATAAAGAAAATTGACAAAGATAGTTCTGAAGGTGTTGATAATCGTCTGACCTTCTTTTCGATTCCTTCTACTAATGTAGGTATTCAGCGTTCGGCATACAAGGAACTTCTACCCCTTAATGCTCTTAATCAGTCTGCGGGGCCGTTTATTTTTCGTTACTTTGGTGACACGCTCTACTTGATTTGAGCAAAACATTTTTAAGCCTGGTCTTATCTATCGAAAGAAAAGATGCAACGAGCGGGGAGTGGGTTCCAATTACAGACGGTGAAGCGGTCGATTTTAAAGGAGATAAATATACAGGCGTTGCTCAATATTTAGGTCTTACATGGATTCGCCGTCTCACTCTTTCAATAAATGGTGTTCAATTTTATGACTCGGGTATACACTATGCATATAGATGTATAATTCTTCATGAACTTGGCGCAGATCGAGAGGTAAGTAAAGGCATTTACGAAGCTGCTCTTTATTATAAGGACGCTGTGGATAAAGATGATTATGATGGATCAGGATTTAAATCTCGTGCTTCTCGTTTTGCTAAAGGTAAATTATGTAGAATGTTTTCTCATTTAGATTATGATATGGCGCGTCAAAACCAGCTCTTAATTCCGCATAGGTATGGATCTTGATAATTGGCCAAACACTGATCAACGAACTCTCGATATAAGTATGAAGGAATTTTCGAAATCATCCTGTTTCTTTGTTATTCCGATGACTTCAACTCTTGAAGATACGAACGGTCTAGAATTAATCAGACAAGGAACAACGACTGTACGTTGTATTTTCAATCACCCCGTAAAGGATGATGGATATGAAATGATAATTATGGGTGAGTTCGATGCAATACTGTCCATAAATGCAGATCGTGTTTTAAGCACTGACGGATCAGTTTAAAATGAATTCACTTCAAATTGAAAAAATATTATACCGCTACCCTTCACTTAAAAATAAGTTTTTAGGTGTTTTCTCTTCGAATAATATACCAAACATTGAAAAGAATAAACCTTTCTGTTTTGTTGCAAACACGATGCGGAAAGGTACGGTTGGTGAGCACTGGATTGCCTGCTATTCAGATACTTCATATACATTGGAATATTTTGACTCATTTGCCGAGGAACCAAATTGTGACATGAAACAGTCAATGCTTGCAAATTTTCCCTTAGTGAAACAAAATAAATTTTCCTTACAATCTCCCTTGTCAGATACTTGTGGCCATTATTGTATTTGCTTCCTCATTCTACGTTCGAAACAGGGTAATACTTTTTCATCCGTTCTTCAAAAGTTGCATTCAATCCCTTCAGAGGGGCGTGATTTTGTTTTAAAACGTTTTCTAACCCGTTTATCGCTGATGCCTAGTATATAAGATAAGAAGTATTTAATTGTATAATAAAAAATGATGTATCTTGTTATTCTTATTTTCTGCCTTAATGCGGTTTACGCTTACGAGCAAAACGATAGTAATATTCTTTATCCTCTTCATGGACCAATTCCTCCAAATGTAAATGCCTGCTTTATCGTTGATAGGGCTCATGCCCTTTCGATAGGGCCTTCAGAAAATCCTAATAAAGATATGTTTCTATTAATAGCTTATGTCCTCGATTTGGTACTAATTTTTGTTTTGGCTGTAGTGTTTAAGGCACATGTGAATTTAAGAAGAAATGGAAACGGCGAACTTCCTGGAATTAGGTTTGCTAAAGGACCCCTAAGTATATAAGGTATAAATAATAAGAGCGGAAGATAATCAAGATGCGAACAAGCGACGACACGTCAGGAAGGAGTGAATCTTCCAAAATATCTCCGCCCTTGAAAACGGGTTCTCTTCTTCAGTTACTTTGTAAATTCAATGGAGGATGTACACCTGAATCATTGCACATCGAAATGAGAAAAAGATACAACGAAAATTTACAACACATACAAACACTTACAAGCATGACAAATGAAGATATCGCCACCGTGGGAATTGGACAACGTGAATTTTCTGATGGAAAACCTGGAAAGAAGTATTTAGTTACAAATCATTTGCGTCATATTCAGTTTGAAGTATATCCAAGTAAATTAACAATGATGGGCGCTGATCGTGTGTTTGCATTGCGTGGATACCTACGTGTGACTATTAGACAATATTTTTATGTTCGGCATCACATAGATCTCATCTATCCCCAGCTACCTTTGGTATGCGTTTTTGGCGGAAGAAACCACCAATATTTCTACCCTATTGAATGCTTAGACTATGTAGACTTTGAAGAAAAGAAAAATTAAGTTCATATAATTTTAAGTTTTATTTAAATAAAGTTAGAAAAATTTTTATTCAAAAATTAATTATTTAAAAGATTTATTTTCTTTAATTATTTTTCTTTAAAATATTTTTTCTTCAAATTTATTATTTAAGAATTTCATTTGTTTAAAAATTTTATTTAAAAATTTTATTCATTATTTTTATTTTTAAAAATTAATTTTAATTTATAAATTTGTATTTTTACGCTGCTTTTAAGACAAAACTTGTTTTGTCTTAAAAGTAGTGTATATACTACTATTATTTTTTAATAATTTGATGAGAAGAATAACGAGTTTGTAAAAAGTACTGTAATTCAAATCAATTAATTGCTGAAACTGATAAAGGAGTAAAAAATTTTATTCAAAAATACATAACTTATATTTTTAGAGGAAACCGAAAGAATTTATTGATAAAGTTATCCAAGCATTTGGGTTTCTTTATGAGTTAATATAATTTTCGAAAATTTATTTTAAAAAATTATAAATCTATTCTATAGACGCTTGCAAGTGAACAAATATGAATAATAAAATTAAAACCTTCGTGATATCCGTTCCTATATGTCTTAAAATTTTGATAAATTAAAAAAATAATTGGCGAAATTAATAGATTAAATAATGCTTACGTTATAAAATTAATTAAACTAATAGAATTTTAAAAAAATTAAATTTTTGGTGTATAACAAGAAAAATATTCAAAAGTAGAACAAAGAATTTATGAATAAAAATTTATATGTCTGATAATCAGACAATCTGAAAATATTAAAATTTATATATGAATTTAATATATATATGAACATGTAAAGGTCTCCATTGCACAAGACCTGTTATCTACCAAATAGATGTTAAAATAAACTTATAATTAAGTATATAATTTTCAATATATTCAATAAAATTCCTATTTTTATAAACTTATTAATATAATTTCTGGGATTAAAATGATTGATATTATATGAAAGAAAAAAATATGAAAGAAAAAATAAAGAGAAATACAAATCTTTTATTTTTATTTTATTTCTTTAATTGAACTTCTGATATAATAAATTTTAAAAAACAAATCATAAAAATAATAAATATCTATTTATTATTCATGTTAACAAAAGAATATTTAAGCAATCTACTTGAAATGAAATTGTCCAATACTGGGCACAACGCCATGAAAAGACACAACATCAATTAGATTTGTTGATAATTTTAATGATGAGTTTGCGCTGAAAACACCTCATTGGAAGCTTAGCGGACAAAAGAAAAAGAATCTCCTGGATTCCTTCCAGGCTCGTAAAACTGCTGGTGTTTTTTTACTATTAAGTTATCTCCCACCATTTTATTTTTCTTTTTCTTTCGTTTGCCATAGATTTAAATTATTTTTTCAAAATAATTATATCCTTTAATAGTATGTTATTTCGTTTTCTGTGAAGGGGAAGAGAAATAAAATGGTGGTAGATAAAAGAGTTGTAACTTTTTTAATTTAAACATTTAGTTAGACAAATATTCGCCACCGAACAAAACTTTATACAGGATAAGAAGAAGAAAAATGAAAATATTATAAATAAATTAAACGAATTAAATTTAGAAAGTCCTGTAAAAACTACATTAAAAATGCTATCAATAATGAATTATCTTGCACAATCAACACTAAAGAGGATTTATTTAAATTCAAACAGGGATTTGGTCAAGCCGATGCTTTGGTAGATTCACTAAAAAAATTGATTGGGGAGGAAGATAATAACAAATTTAAAATTTCAAAGAGGAAAAATAAGGGAAAAGTATGTTTTTTAAACTTTAGTGGTATAGGGGGGGGGGTAATTCTTCTATAAATTACTATAAAGGAGTGATAATATTTAAATAAAAGTAAATCAATAAAGTAGAAATAAACATTTATATTTATGATTTTTAAATTGTAAAATTATTTTTATTACATCAAGTAGGCAATTTACCTATTTAAGCAGTATTGGAACACTTCATTATTCCTTCTAGCATATACGCTAGTAAATAAATCGAACAAAAAGTAATACTAAAATTTCATTAATTGTTCAAAAAATAAAATAATATTTATAAATGAGTAAAAATATAACAAATTAATTTAATGAAAAATATAACAAATTCCATTATGTTTCTGAAAATTTTGATAAATTATTATTTACTTTAAGATAATTTAAATTTCAAATATAACATTACTTTATAATTGATTTAAACTTTAAAGTTCAGCTTAGATATAAAAATTAATATTAAATTACAAATAATATATAGATTATAAAAAATCCACAAACACAAATGATAGAAGGACGGTGATCTCTTAATTCGTGGGATGAATGTATGTTAAAACTGACAATCTTAAAAATAACTAAATTTTAGTGAAAAGAGAGGCTAGATGATGTCTTTTTAAAAAAAGTGTTGGTAGTTTAAAGGCGTGTCAACTAGCACATAAGGCTTTTAGCTATCTTATTCAAGTAGGACATATGTTTGATTATTGTAATATTTTCTTGGCCTGGATCAGGGAAAAACAGCTATCCATAGATTATCGACTTTATTTAGCAATGACCAATAGAAGTAAAATTATTTTGATTTTATTTAAATGAAAACAAAACAGTAGTATTCAGATATCTAATTTATTTATATAATTCAGATATTCTAATTCAAGTTATTTTATAAAATATTCTAGATTTGATATATAAATATTATTATTCTTCAATTAGATTTTTGAAAAATCAAAAAACAATTGTTTTGATAAAATAAAAGCTTGTATAAAATTTTTAATAAAAATCATCCCATTTTTAACGATACTTACACTCATAAATACTAATTGGGCTTTAAAGTAATATTCTCTTCAAAATATAAATTAAATACAAATTTTAATCAAACAATCTATTTATACTTATTTAATCGTTTTTTCTTCGCTTTCGTTCTTGACCACATACCCTCTGAAATATTTTAGTGAGATATTTTTGAAAAGAGGATGATTATTTAATTTTTTAACTTATATCTTTAATCTTTATATTATATATATATATATATATATATATATATATTTTTAAGATTTTATATTATTTATAAATTTTATATATTTTTAAAGTTTTAATTTTTCTAATATTTTGTTGCTTTGAAGAAACTACTGAATATATTGTCAATTTTAAAAGAATTAAACCCTGACCTTTCATGCATATGTAAGCAACCATGGAAAGATGGATTTTTGGAACGAAGAAAAAGAAATAAACTTATATCTTCCGTTGGCTTCACAGACGTTCGTAACTATGATGGATTACCAAATTTCACCAAAATTTATATTAAAAAATTCGCTAGCTGCAATAGCAACATTTTAAAAAATTTAATCTTCCTTGATTTTTTAAAGTTTGTTTAATATCTATATTTCTATATTTATATTTAAAATTTTAATTTTAAGTTACTTTAAAATTTAAAGTCCAATTTACAGTCAACTTCTAACATAAATTTAAATTGTATCATGAAATATAAATTTTAAGTCTTAGATTAATTATAGATTAACTATATTATCTCGCCTCAACGATATTCTTGTGTAAATATCAACAACTGTCAAATAAATATTAATTTTATTTTTAAATAAACTTATCTTCTAAAGAAAAATAACAAAGTAATTAATTCTATTTATGTCATTGTTTTTTATTAAAAGTACAAATAATGGTACTTTGTACCTTCAAAAAATTCTCAAAATTTTCATTATTATCTTTAATTATTTAATATTCGCATTAATATTAAATTTTCTCTTTTTTACTTTTTATTTTTAATTAATATTAATATTCTAATTAATATTTTTAATACTTTCTAAATGTTGATAAGATGCTGAGATAAAGAAACTAAATTAGGTTTTAGAAATCCAAATTAAAAAGAAGTCAATATTGTAAATTTAACGACTTATTTGTAAAAATTTATTCATATAAATTCAATTAAAAAATATAAAAAATTATGTGATTTTATCTCTGATCAAATACAAATTATAAATTTTTTAAATTAAATCTCTAAATAAAAACTTGAATAATATTGAATATATTTTTTTCAGAAATGATTGTTCTATCTTAAAATGTATTAAAATTTATAAATTTCTCAAAAATTATTAATTTGAGATACTTCCATTATTAAATTACTGTTGGTTAAGGTCAATTAGTTCATTTTAAAAATAAATTCATCGTAATAAAGCTTGAAAATGAGTAGGATAGTCAAAACACGCAATTAATTGTTCTTCTGAGTTTATCTTCTGAACGGTGATTTAACTGTGATTTATCTATATTAAAACGATTTCATTTATTGAGCACAGCAGAGTATAATGTACTGTGTGTGTTAGTTTTGTAACTGCTGGATTTTTTTAGAATTTCAACGTAATTTTTTACTCACTTATAATTTGTTAAATTTTTTTGTAATTTTTAAGTTTTATTAATGGAAATTTTATTTTTCAAAATATGTTAGAACGAACAGAATATTCTGTCTAACTTGCCTCGCAGGCAAGTTATTTTTTCCTAACTATTTAACAATAATAATATAGAAAAGACGTGATACAAAATTTTGATGGTATATTTATAAAAATAATTATTATTATATAATGATCAAATGAAATTATTAAATAAATTGCAAAGTGATCATATTTTTCTAAAAATATATAATATTTGGCTCTAATTATAAAATGATTTTAAAATATAAAACTATATTTCGTTATCCTTTTTAAATCATATTTAATTCCTAACGCGAATTAAAATGTTGCTACGAACCGGGATATTAAGTAAAATGCATAAATTTTTGAAAGACTAATTTGATTACAAATTATTTGAATTTATAAAAAGAATTTTAATTATAAACGTAAAATCAGATTAATATTTAGTAAAAAGCGTTTTTTAAGTGAGAATTTTTATTAAAATTTTATGATAAATATTTTATTACAAATAAATTAATGACACAAATTGTGTCAATTGACACAATACATAAACTATTAATTGATTTAAACAAACTGATTGCCTAATTGAAAACAAATTTAAGGATTTTAAACACAAATTCAAGGATGTTTTTTCCATCTTGTAAGAAATTTCAAAAACAAAACAAATTAAATTCACAATTAAATTATTAAATTTACTTGCAAATCTAACAATGAGTCATAGATAAAAAAAATTAAAAGAATTATTGAAAAAAAATTTTTTTAATTAGATTATTAGATAAGAAAATTATGAATACATATATAATAAATACATATCAAAAAATAATTCTTCACACTTTCACCAGTGAATTTTACAATTAGAGCTCGACCCCGGGCCGGGCCCGGAACCGGGTTTTCCGGGCCCGGTAGCCCCGAACCGGGTATTTTTGAGAAAATCCGGTTTTCGGGGTTTTCGGGGTTTTAGCCCGGAAAACCCGGCCCGGGGTACCACATTTTTCTTTACTAAATTTGAATTTAAAATGAATTTTTCCCAATCCCATATTTGTTTAATTTTCTTATCTAAAATCATACATTCCCCCTTTTTTTATTTTATTTTTGCTTATGTTCCGCCCTTAAATCTTCATATATAACCAACCAATTTTTTCCACTTTTTATGGACTTTCCATTTACTTTCAAAACACCACTGTTATCAAAACAACCAATTTTATTAAAACAATTTCACCACATTTAATCACATATTTTTTGTTAAAATAAAACTTTTCTTAAAAGGAGTTTTTTGTGTTTGTTTTGATCGAACCATAGAGTTCGACCTACCCCTATTTTCAATCGTTTATCGCAGAAGAAACAAAAAATTGTGTTCGTCCACCCGTACGTCCACAACAAGAATAATTATAAAAAAATTTGTTTACCCTATTTACTCAAAATAATTTAAAAAATTATGTTGAAAACATGTTGATAAATTCAACGATTGGAATGCTTGGTGGTGTCGCGGCGGGGTAATAATTGGAACTTAGTTTAAACTGGCTAAACTATTACCCCTAAATAGTATTGTTCCCAAATAGATCGAGTCTTTCAAAAAATCTGGTCGCCTAGCCTCGCTGGGCATTTTCGAGCGAGGGCTATCCTAAAACAGCATAATGCTAGCCCCTATTTCACATATTCGAACCTCGAAAAAATCAGCCAGTTGTTTTCCATGAGAATTTCTTATAACATTTTATTCATAAGATTCTGCTCTATCAGAATCCATGTAAATTTTGATTCTTTCTTATCAATTTTTCAGGGAAAAATCAAAAATAAGTTGCCTTGTTTAAAAAATACAAGTTTTAGTATTTTACCTCTAACTCCTGACAACTTAATCCTAGGATTCTGATTTTTCGCCAGAAAATAGGCAACTCTCTTAGGAACATAGAAAAATATAATTCGAAGTCTGAAAACATTTAAATTAATTTTAATAAATATTTATTTAACTTTACACAAGGGGGGCTAATTATTTATGTTACACCCTAATAATTTATAAATTTTAAACTAGAAAATCTAAATTAACTATCAAATCTCTATAGATTAGAAAAATTATAATATTAAACTTTTATCTTTAAATTTAACCACAGCATGTTGAAATAATTCACGTCAATGCCAGAAAACTACAAACCGAGCTATCAGCTCCTAGATAGTTAGTGCGGGGAGAAAGGCATCGTTTTAGGGTTTTTACATGGGTTTTTACATGGGTTACGTTTTAGGTTTTTACATCGTCACTCAATTTGTAAAAGTAAATAATTTATTAATATTTAAATAAATTAATCCAACCTATATACACGGATAACTCAAAAATTTATTTTGATTTCTGATAATCATATATTTTTAATGAATATTTTCATAATAAAATTGTAAAAAATTTAAATCGTGTTAGTTTATTAAGCAAATTTAAACAAATGCAAGATTTTCTACTTCTGTAGTGATTTTAACTTATATTAATTAGATTAAACGTTAAAATCTAAAAAAATATAGTAAATTGATGATTACTTTCCTAGTTCGGTATGTAAAGGAAAATAAAGAGTTTTTTTCACACATAATATGTTTTTTGCACACTTATAGATTGATCCTTTTTGTTTTAAAATAAAAGATTTAACTTAAAAATATAAATATGTGATGGAAAATCTTTTTATAGTACCCCATTTGATTTCAATAGTTTTATGAATACAAATGTTTAGTTAAGTTTTTTATATAAAATAATATCACGAATTCTGATTAATTGAAAAATTCTAATTAACATAAAAATTAAAATAAAGTTTAAAGATAAAATTTTATTGTGATTTTAATTCTGGTAATTAAGAGTTTGATATTAATACTAATATGAAGAATTCTCTTAATTAAATAAGGAAGAAATTATTAAAATTTTTAATAATTAAATTTATATTGGAAGAAGTTTATTGGAAATGATGTTATATAGTCGATTTTATTCGAAATTATCAGAAGAGGAATTTAAATGTGATAAGTGTTATTAAATTTGAATGAATTAATATATTTCTTATAATATAATTGTTAATTTATATAAAAAGTGCAAAAACAATTTAAAATATAATTTGCTTTATCAGATATGCTTAGTTTTTTTTATCAGATATGCTTATCAGATATGCTTAGTCAAAATAGTAAATGAAAAGTATTGTCGATTTGTCTACAATACTAATTTCTTTGTTGCCTATGGGCAACAAAGAAAGTTGTTTCTCCTATTTGGTTATTGAACGAAGTTTTTTCTGGGAAAATAATTAAGGAAATAGCTGGAAAAAACTGATAATTTGATTAAAATGATAATAATCTTCATTTATTAATGTAATCAATTTTCTTAATCCACGTAATTCACGCTTCGAATAATATTACTTAAACATTTTCATTTGACAATAATTTGCAATAGTATTTGCTTGTATGTTATATTATTACGTGTATGTTGATTCTCGATACGCCAATTAAATTTTCAATTAGTTAAAAATAATCATAAATTATTTAATAAACTTGCACGAATATTAATTTAAATTTTTCTATTTGTAATTATATTTATTATTGTTTAGCTGTAATTTTCTTCGATTATTAAGTACTGCCAATTTTAATTGAGTTAAAACAAATTTTTATTAATATATCACATTTTTAGATTATTTAAATAATAATAAAAAATAAATAAAGAAATTTAATTTAATAAAATATCATTATTTTTCTTATTTTACATTTTTCTACATATCTTTAATAATTATACTTGTTTAATTTTTGGCCAGTAATAAATCTCTAAATATGCATAATCTATTATAATTATCGATAAAATATCATTTAAAGTTCATATCAATCATTTATTTTCAATTAAAAACAAATAAATAATCATCAACTTTTATTTCATTTTTTAACAAAATTTTACTTTTAAATTTGCTGATTACTAAGTTAAGTTTTTATTTCAATAAACTTTTTATAATTTTAATAGTTACATTTATAATTATCGATATTTAAATTTAAGTAGGTAATTAAGATTAACTTTTCATAATTTTAAATTTTATATATTAAATATTATTATATAATATGAATAAACAATAAATATGTATATAATTATTATATAATATATGTATGATAACCTAATATAATATTTCAATTGTTTATTTAAATTAAATACCTTTCGGCAACTATGACTTTTTTCTTTTAGGTAAGTATTATTAGCGGTGTTGGATCCAGTGATTACTTGGGCTCTGCAATACGTACAACGCCAACTATACTTGGTTTTTGCCTCATTTGTATAATAAGAATATAGGTTATCCTTTTTAATCTATTATATTAATTTTGTCCCACTGTGTGTTGTAGTCTCAAATTTAAACATGCTAGTGTAACAAAGTGAACCCGTTCAATTTTTTAGTTTTTCATTTAATATTTTCATTGAACTTATTGTCCAAAAATATCTGTTTAGTGCTTATTGTTGAAAAAATTATGTTTTTTATTATGTTTTTTACTAGATTATATGTTTTCTATTAATCATAATTTTTTATTAAATAACTTGCTAATGTCTTTAAACTTTTAAGTAAAAAATTTGAAAATTTGTTTATATATATAAATAATACATATGATAAATAAAATAATAAATATCCATATTAATAAATAATATACACTGTGGTGCAAAAGTTTATATACACTTACTGAAAATTTCTTTAAAACAGTATATCTCTAGAAAAATTTGTTTAGATAACATGGATTATTTTTATTATTATTAAGTGAAAGGTGCTCTTTCTAATAAGCTATAGTTTTAAAAATAACCTCCAGTACTTATTGAACTATACACCAGTTTCCCAAACTGCTTCAATTTTCTTCGGTGCAAAAGTTTATATACACTTTACAAAAATTGGATTTTAAGAAAAATAAATGGCAGAAAAATACAAAAAAAATTCTGTGGACATTTCCATTGATATTGAGTTAAAAAAGAAAAAGAACAAAGTCAGTAACTTCTTTCATCATCGAGATCTCAAATCTCAAAAATCAACGGGAAATCGGGGTACAGTACTTTAAAAAATATTTTAACCCCTTAGAGCCTAAATTAAAAAATTATTTTGGGCTCATTTTAAAGCCCATAAAATTTACTATAAAATATCCCAGGCTTAAATTTTCCGGTAAAAAATGCATGGAGATAAGGGTCGAGTAATTTAATAACTTATCATTTTTAGTCAAAACCTCCCAAAATACCCCATAAAAATGCTCATTTTTGCTCATTTATAATTTAACAGTAATTTCTTTACCCTTAGCTACCGTGCAGATTTTTGTACATATATGAGACCGATTGTATTTTATAGTAAATTTTATGGGCTTTAAAATGAGCCCAAAATAATTTTTTAATTTAAGCTCTAGGGGGTTAAAATATTTTTTAAAGTACTGTACCCCGATTTAACGTTAATTTTTGAGATTTGAGATCTCGATGATGAAAGAAGTTACTGACTTTGTTCTTTTTCTTTTTTAACTCAATATCAATGGAAATGTCCACAGAATTTTTTTTGTATTTTTCTGCCATTTATTTTTCTTAAAATCCAATTTTTGTAAAGTGTATATAAACTTTTGCACCGAAGAAAATTGAAGCAGTTTGGGAAACTGGTGTATAGTTCAATAAGTACTGGAGGTTATTTTTAAAACTATAGCTTATTAGAAAGAGCACCTTTCACTTAATAATAATAAAAATAATCCATGTTATCTAAACAAATTTTTCTAGAGATATACTGTTTTAAAGAAATTTTCAGTAAGTGTATATAAACTTTTGCACGACAGTGTACATATATAATTTATTTGTTGATCATGTAACTTTTATCTAAATAGTCTATTTTCTTCTTTTGATGTATTTATAAAGAAGAAAATTATAAAGAAAAAATTTAGTTTACTCATTTTAGATTTGAATAATCTCATAGAAACTAGTTAATATTGTTTATTTTAGTGATATTTCAATAATATATTAATATATGTTACTTATTATCTATATGCATAATTTTAAACAATTATCGTATAGAATTCCAATTTTTCCTCATAATCAAATGCATATCAGATTGAAAAATCTGCCTTCATGTAATTTTTTCAAGTAATATTTCAAACATTATAATTATAGTCATTTTTTCATAACGTCGGTTGTGAATTTTGCTCAGCTGGATAAAAATTTTTGTAATTTTTATATACCTATTTGTAATTTAATATTTTTCAATTAATATTTATTGTGTTTTTTTTAAATATTTGTAAGTAAAGCTAAAGTTTCAAAAATTTTATATTATAATAACAATTTAAATATATAAATTTAATTTCAATTTTAATTTTTTATCTTCAAAGAAAATGTATTCTTGCACAACTAATAATTTTTATATATTTTTGATGAAGTAATTTAAAAATTCTATTTTTAATAATAATACTATTTAATAAAAGCGATATTTTTAATTTTTTATTTGTAGCTGAATATACTTTTATTTTAACTAATTGTCCGAAATAGATAGTTGTCGTTCAAATACGAATTCAGTTGCGAATTTATTTTTCATTAATTTTTATAAATCTAAAATTTAATATTCTTTTATTAATAAATAATGTACATTTAAAAAGGCAGCAAAGAAAAGAATGATCCGCCGAAAATAATTTTGTTGGAAAATGAGAAAGTGGTGGATGCAAAAAAAAGTAACAAAAACGCTGGAGGATATGGAATTATCGAATTTTGTAAAACATGATGATTTGAAGAAAATGATGTTCAGAAAGTTGGTGGCACGCGTAATGGCAGCGGAAAAGAAAAAAGAAAACAATGATATAAATAAGAATAAAGAGAATGTTGAAAAGAATGAGGAATCAAAGTTGGAGGAAAGAAAGAGTAAAGTATGACTGAGAAGGTTGAAATTAAAGTTGATGTCTAAAAAAATGGTGGATGAAGAGGGGGAGACCCATATATCGTAACCGGTTAATCTAGCAAAAAACTCGGTGTTAACCGGCTGTAAACACTCTAATCAGTACCTATAAAATGTATTAATTCGAATAAAGCCATTTTTAAAAATTAACAAAAATCTTAATAAATATTAAAAATAGATTATTTTATTTTTCTTTTATAATTATTAAAAATATGTGTGAAAAATTGTAGAAATTATTATAAAACAAAACATTAAATATTTAATAAAATTATATTCTAAATAGAAATTGAGAGATTGCTTTTCGTGGCACAAGTTATATTTTTGACTAGTTCATTATTAAAAATTTTTTAAATGTCACTATAATTTGAAGATATCGCAAAACTTAAATACCAATTAATAGAATATATATTAGAAATTTTATTAAATCTCTATTTATTCAACCAATTAATTATTGCTTAATAACAAAGCAAGGTTGACATATAGTCCCATGACATATAGACATGTGGACAAAATGAAGTTGCTAAAATAGCAGCAACAACTAAAAAATAACATTTTAAATCTAAAATTAGCTAATATAAATGTATGGTTTTTATTTCATTTAGTTTTATTTTTTAGTATTTTATCTCAAAGTCCATTAAATAAATAAAAAATGAAAAGAAAATTTTGGCAAAATATATTACAACTTCAAATGTAGACCTTGGTTTTCTATCCTTTTATGATGTGTAAAATTTACTTAAAGGAGAAAATTTAATTAATTTTAAAATATTAAAAATATCATTAATATAGAAATCAGTTAAAATATACATTTAAATACACAAAATTCAATTTTATTTATTATTTAATTTAAAATTTAATATAAACAGTCTACTTAAAATATAAATTATAAAATTTGCTGCAAAGTAAATCTATAAATATTGTAAATTATTACGGCTTTAAACGTAATTAAACAACTATGACCACACACAATCAATCAATTGCAACAAAAGTGCAATCATACATAATACGCAAAAATATAAAATCAATATTATTTCTTATAAAAAATATTATTTTTATATAAATATTAAATGTTGTTTCATAGTAAACACGCAAATTTCATAGTAATCACGCAATGCAAGTAAATACGCATACAAATAACGAAAATGATAATAATATTAAATGAATATACATATGATAATAATAATGTAACAATATTTATTTTCAAAATTTTATTCATATCTTAAATTAAATAATAATTACTTCGTTCAGTGGCCACATTTATAGTTTCATTTAACTTTCAAAACGTGAACGAAATTAATATTAATTTTCCTGAAGCAGAGTCAAATGATTTGACACTATCTAATTCTAGTGAAATATTTTCTGAGTTTTGAGTGAGTATAGTCAAGCCCGCACTCAGTCTAGACGGAGAATCCCCTTCGTATTTATTTTTATGGAGACAAATAAAATTAAAAGTTAATATAATTAAATATACACCAAAAGAAAATATAAATAAGCCGAAAGATGAAGAAGTTGAAAATAAAAAAAACCGTAAAAGAAAAATATTTAAAATAGACGATTTAATTTGGACAAGAAATTACACTGGAAATGATAAATGGGTAAAAGGGAGGGTAATAGAAGATAAGTGAGACTATATAAATGGAGTTGAAATGGAGGATGGCTCATTTAAAATTTCAAACCCCACGGTCATACAAACACTACTAATAAATAATATATTTTCTCTTAATAATATAAACCATGTTAGTTTATTCATAAAACTATATATTTTAAAATGAACAAAAATGGAAATGCAAAGAAAACAATTTGAAAAGTTAAAAAATTTGGAAAGAGTCCGGGAATGAAAAAGCTGAAAAACAAGTTATTTATTGTTAATAACGAAAGTGGTTTCGAGTGGTTACATAAAAAGCGTTTTCCGCAGGCGTCTTGTCGCCGGCGTCTTGTCGCTTTTTTCGAGTGGTTACATAAACCGCGTCTTCCGCCAGCGACAAGACGCCGGCGTCTTGTCGCTTTTTTCTAGTGGTTACATAAATGCGTCTTCCGCCGGCGTCTTGTTGCCGGCGACACCTTTTTTAATTCAAACCGTTTTGAATTTTTTGCGACACTTTTTTGCGACTTGGTATTTCTCGATCAATTCTGATCCGATTTTCAAAATTTGAAAAGATTCTGAATGTTCTGTTTATTCTCTATCGATCAATATAAATTTTATATTTTTAAAGTTAAATTTTATGGGTTAAAATTGACTTTGAAAAAGGTATACTTTTTGCAAAAAATATTCTTTTTTTTTCGATATTTTTGAGATTTTCAGTATTCTATCGAGTATTTATATCATACCTTTTTTATCAATCGGTCAAAAATTCTGATTTTTTGATATGTTGTAGAGCTTTTGATTCTCTATCAAATGATACCAAGAATATGAAAAACTGACCATTTCTTGATGAGTAGGACTCGTCCCATATAGTTAGGGACGATCGAGGCATTTAAGGGATTAAGAGGGTTATTCGAATATGCAAATTATACCTCATTCGATTGAGCTCTTCAAGCTGAGTCGAATGACACCAAAATCATCGTGATTGAACAAGATCGGACGAAGTTATACCACAAAAAACAAACAACGTAAGCCTAAGGTTTTTTGCGTCATAACTTTGTCCAAACTTGAACAATCAAGCTGATTTTGATGTCATTCGACTCTGCTCGTCGACACCACTAGCGACTGTCGCGCGCGTCTTGTCGCCGAGCGTCTGTCGCAAGACGCGGGCGATTTTTATGTAACCGTAGCATAATAAATATTTTTGCTAATAATTAACGCCTTTTAATGATTAACTTAGTAATAATAACGACGCTATAATAATAATAATAATCAACGTCGCCGGTTCCCTTCACTCCACTGCGTCTGGGTGTCAAACCATTCAACGTAGTTAATAATGCCAGTTAATAATTACTGTTGGTCTGCCAGTTAATAATGACTGTTGGTCTTCGAAATTTCTCAAAATTTCGACCAGCGGTGCGTGTTTACAACTTTAAAGGAATGTTGATGTATTGTGATGTAATATCGAGGGATCAAGAATATGGTATTTGAGGGGATATTTCCAGCTCTTAATCCACCAAACTTGAAAATAAGACTGAACTCTAATCAAAACTTGAACTCTAATACTATGAAATTTTTAACTCCAGTTCGATGAATAAATCAATGCAAAAACTATAGAAACATTTTTTTATAATACTATTTAATGTTTCTTTAAAAATTATGCTTTTGAACAGAAAATTATATTGGAGTTTGCATCAGAGGTGGGTCGGAATTCCGATTTCCGACGTTTTTTTCCTTCCGATTTCCGACAATTCTTAGGGAATATTTCTGACTAATACTTTTTCCAAAATTTTTAAAATTTTCGCCTGCAGCGCTGAAAAAGGAAAAAATCTGGCTTCTAGCTTTCAAAAATTTCGCCTGCGGCGCAAAAATGGAAGAAATCTGGCTTCTTGGGCTCAAAAATTCTCAAAATTTTCGCCTGCGGCGCAGAAATGAAAGATTTTTAGCTTAAGGCTCCCAAAAATCCCTAAAATTTTGCCTGCGGCGCTATAAGTGAAAGATGAATGGTATATCGGAGGATTAGGATGGATTAAGGTGGACTTTGAGTTATATTGTGTGATTTCTAGTGGTCATAGGTAATAACGAGTGATCTGGGTGTGCTATTGAGGTATTGAGTCTTCGATCATCCTATTATATCCCGGTTCCAATCTAATTAATTAGTTTAAATTCTCTCAAACTTTTCGTTGAGGTTCCTATTTTATATTTAGATTATTTTACTCAAACAATTAATAGACGAGTATTATTTCAAGTTTATTTTCAACAAATAAATAAGATTCGTTTAATTCAGTTTAAAAGGTAAAGGTATTGAGTACAGGTATATAAGGTAAGGTCAGTTAATTTTGAGTGGATATTTATATGAATATATGAGGGCGGGATATAAGAGAGTATTAAATGTAGGTTTGGTTTATGGGTCTCCTGTCTAATCAACAAAATCCCACAATATCTCTTTTAATCCCTTCGAATTTGACTTTTGAGTTGCAAAAAGAACATTTACTCCCTCAAATTACACTCAAGAAGGCCACCTTACAATTTTAAATATTATTTCAGTTATGAAAATAAAAATTTTATTTCCGATTTCCGCCTTCCGATTTCCGATTTCCGGCGTTTTTTCCTTCCGATTTCCGATTTCCGGCGTTTTTTTCCTTCCGATTTCCGATTTCCGAAAAAAATTTTGATTTCCGATTTCCGAGTTCCGACTTTTGAGCCATTTCCGATTTCCGACAGTTCCGATTTCCGACACCTCTGGCTGTTCCGACCCACCTCTGGTTTGCATCAAATATTAATTTTTAAATTTCATTTATATAAAAATTATTTTTTAAATAATATCATGATTTGTATTTGTTTCTTAAGAAAAAATTTTTTGAATTAGAAAAATATTTGTATATTATAAACTTTCGAAAAAAATCGTCTTCTTTTTTCGCGAGAGGATTGATCATAATAATTTTTGTGTATTTATTTAGAATTTTTTTTGTAATTTTTATATTTAATTTTAAACTTCTATTTATTTTAAATAATAATTTAATTTAATAAATGTATTAATTATAGTTTTGTGGTTCATTGTCTACGATTCTCCTTATAAAAACTATATTTTTAATATACATATCATTAAATCACTTAATCCATCGCATAATCGTCATCTATCAGTAATTTGCAAGATGAATTTTGTTAATGAATATAAAATATTTAATGAATATAGCGGAAAAAACGTTAAATAAATTTCTTTCAATCATTTGCTAAAAATCTTAATGTTAAAAGCTAATAAAAGTAAAGCTAATAAAATAACAAATTTTAAAATTTTTTGTAGTTTTTATTTTACATTATATTGAAATATTACCCTTATTTTAGTTTTTTAGTAAATTTATGTACTAAAACGATTGTGATTGATCATTCTTGTTAATGTTCTGAATTTAATCCGATTAATTCTGGTTTTTAATTTATGTAAACGCTCAAATACATACCACAAGCACAAATAATAACTCAATTTGATTTTATTCCCATTAGCGCGTCGGAATGGTGTAAAATTGATTTTAAAATAACTTGTATTAATTTAAATATTTACTTAAAAATTAAATAAAATAATTAAAGACTAAAGTGTTTTACAAAATAAAGCATAAATTTTATATATACTTAGTAAAATATTTATAAAAAGTTGGAGATAAACTTTAAGAATGTTCTGAGTTTAATCCGATTAATTTTATTTACATAATCCGATTTTTTAAAATAATAATTGAAAATATAAATTATTGAAAGTATTTTATTTTGCATTTAGGCTTTATTTCTTATTCACATGAATTGTTAAAAATTAATGTTTTTCATAAATTCCATTAACAAATTCAAATATTATTGTTATATAATCGGAATTTCTGAATTTCTGATCTAAATTTAAAGACTGATTTACTATTTTAATTTCAGACAAGGCAATCTACTTTTAAATACTAATGCATTTCCATCTTGTAATTATTTCGTTATTTTGCAAGTATTTCGCATAATTTTTTTATTGAACATTCTTCCATTTTAAACATGTATAGTCTAGATCGCTTTCTTTTAATTCAAGCCAATTTACTTAATAAAAAATTTTTTTAGATGCTTGTCATTAAAATGTTTTTCTAATTTATAAATTGATATACATAATAAATTTATTCATTTTATCAATCGTTTACAATCATAATAATTATCAACTAAAGCAACTGATTTATCTTGTATATTTGATATTATTTGTCAATTTATTTAAATTATTTTAAAAATAAAGTCAAAACTTTGTAATTTAATAATAAAATTTGTTCAATTTATTTAAATATTTAATTTCTAATTTAACGATAAGGAGGCATACATATCATATTTAACTCGCACTTCAGCTATCTTGTTTATAGCTCGCTTAATTATAAATTATTGGATTATTATCATAATTATTAAATAGAATTAATTTTTAAATGAAATATTTTATTTTAAATTTATGACATCTATGTGTCGTTACATATATATCCCATTACATGTGTTGGGACAGCCATATCCCATTACAAACACTTCATATACGATTATTTCCTCTAATTTTACTCTTTTTCAATGCTTTACTTTTGTTTGTATTTTTATACTTATTTTAAATATATTTTTTTCTAATTTTTTCAAATAAAATTTTGCAAATTAAAATCCATCTCCAAATATCAAACATGGCAGTCTCGGAAAAGACAAGGGCTGTCCCTTCCTCGGAAAGTGTTGCTCAACTAATGTCTGGTAATTTTAGAATACTATTCATTTGTTTTTTAAACAAATTCATTATTATTAATTTATTATAAGCATTTTTCTACTTATTTGTTTATTGATATTTTTTTATAAAATTATATAGCATTATGAATTGATTAATTTATGCCGTTTTTATTAAAACCATTCATAGCATATTTGGTGACTTATTTTAGCAAAACATTTCATAACATACAAATAAATTTTACAAAAAATTTATATTTTTATTAATTTGAATATTTTATATTTAAATATTTTACAAAATATCAACAAATATTTACAAATGGTTTTTTCAACGAAACTATCGTTATAATTTCAGTATATTAAAGGATATTTTCGTCATTTGTAAAATTTTCATAATAATTATATTTCAGTTTCAAAAGATAATTTAATTTGTCCTCAAATATTGATTTCGCTCTGGGCGAGTATAATACTTTACCATTCAATTTTTGATAAATAATTTTTATCCTAATTTATTTTAATTTCTTTTTAACAAAGAAATAACTTTATTTCAATTTGTTTTTCTACAATGTCGTTTTTTTCTAGTTAAAAATATCATAATTATTATTTGTTATAACAATCTTATGCTAATTGCTATATAATTTTTTGTTAAATCTTTATATTTATAAGTGATTGTTTTTATTTTTAATAATTTATTTTATTTTTATTATATGTATGTATATGAAAAAAGTACACTTTGTTCTGCGCACTAAAAGTTTTTGAGTAAAATTAAATAAAGCACCGTTTTAAATATTAATAATATTTAACGTTAAAATTTTTTAATCATTTTATTATTAATTAAAATTGTAATAAACGAATATGTAATATGTATTGGCCAAAATTTCCAGAACTTGTCAAAACGTTTGAACAACTCTTATTTATTCATTTCATTATTACCGTATTTTCTCTAGTAATCCCCCAGGGGGATTATTGTTTCAACCCATCGCTAGAGTGGGGAATTAATAGAGACTGGGGAATTAATAGAGGATGGGGGATTATTGTTTCAACCCATCCCCAGGGTGGGGAATTGTTTTGAAGATTGAATGTACGCCATTAGATTTTGGCGTTCTGGGCCCTATTTCAATTGTCCACAGATTCTGCGGTCTGTGGTCTGTGCACAGACCACAGAACCACAGAATTCTATTTCAATTATTTTTCTGTGCACAGAAAAAAATCCACAGATCTGTGGCTTTTTTCGACGATTCTGTGGATTTCTGTTTCAATTATTTCTGTGGTCTGCGGAAAATACACAGAATTCATTAAAAAATCCACTCTAATATTTTTTCTGCGAACCTTCTGTGGAAAAACTTTAAAAATTTTTATCTAGGCTTAGGCTTAACCAAATTTTAAAATTTTTAAAGACTATTAAAGTTTGAATCATTCTCTATTTTTTGATATAAAAATTATAATTTTACTACTTAAAATTATTGCTTAAAATTAATTTTGAAAAAGGTACATCTTTTTTTAACATTTTTTGTTATATTCAAGCAATAAAAAAAGAATAAACATGAGAGATTCTGAAATTTAGAGCTATGATGTTTTAATCATCATGGATATCTCTAATGAGGGGATATTTCCCCGGGATCTATTGAAGATATCTGCATAGCGTATACTGGGATATCTCCCATGATCTCTCATTGATATCCGTCATAATCTCTCCCCCTATTTAATGATAGATTTCCTCCTTAATCCCTCCAAAATATTACACCTCAAAATCAATGGATGAGGTTTTACCTCAAAACCGCTTTGACTGAAATTTTGGATTCCAGGCATTTTCATTTCCAGGAACTTCGATTTTTGACTAAACAATCCCCAGTTTTGTAACATTTCACAACCTTGCAAAAACTTCTATCGTAGTTTGAGAAAGACACATGTCGGATCCACATCTCCTGATTTTTCCGATCCGAACCCTGCTTTAGGACATTAATTTAATTGGGGATTTAAGGATATTGGATGAACAAGAGAATTAAGCGGTGTATCAGCGGTTTTAAAATGATATCAAAGAGATTTAAAGGGATGTTATGTGATTTGGAGCGAAAATTTTTAAATTTTTACAATATTTTTAAGTTTAATTTAAGAATTCTTAAAGTTTTTCTTCAAAAAATCAGGTACCATTGATACTGCGGTAGTACCGAACTGTCCTAACCATTTTTCGTTTCAATAAAACTGTTATTTTTAAAAACGCGAAAATAAAAAATTTGAATTTAGAAGGAAAAATACACAGAACCACAGAAAAATAATTGAAATAGGAATTCTGTGGCTCTGTGGTAAAAAACCACAGATTTTCTGATTTTCCACAGAAATTTTTATCCACAGAATCTGCGGAATGTTTCCACAGAATCAGTGGATGTTTCAGCAGAATCTGCGGGCACCACAGGTTCTGTGCACACAGAATTTAATTGAAACAGAATTTCCACAGAATCTGTGTTCTTCGGTTAGTTTACATTCATAGGTTAAAAATAAATCATAAAATAATAAACATAATAACTGACCAAAATACACTAAATTCTTATTTTATTCGGTTAGTTTACATCCATAGGCTAAAAATAAATCATAAAATAATGAACATAATAACTGACCAAAATACACTAAAGCCTTATTTTATTCGGTTAGTTTACATTCATAGGTTAAAAATAAATCATAAAATAATGAACATAATAACTGACCAAAATACACTAAAGTCTTATTTTATTCGGTTAGTTTACATTCATAGGTTAAAAATAAATCATAAAATAATGAACATAATAACTGACCAAAATACACTAAAGTCTTATTTTATTCGGTTAGTTTACATTCATAGGTTAAAAATAAATCATAAAATAATGAACATAATAACTGGCCAAAATACACTAAAGTCTTATTTTATTCGGTTAGTTTACATTCATAGGTTAAAAATAAATCATAAAATAATGAACATAATAACTGACCAAAATACACTAAAGTCTTATTTTATTCGGTTAGTTTACATTCATAGGTTAAAAATAAATCATAAAATAATGAACATAATAACTGACCAAAATACACTAAAGTCTTATTTTATTCGGTTAGTTTACATTCATAGGTTAAAAATAAATCATAAAATAATGAACATAATAACTGACCAAAATACACTAAAGCCTTATTTTATTCGGTTAGTTTACATTCATAGGTTAAAAATAAATCATAAAATAATGAACATAATAACTGACCAAAATACACTAAAGCCTTATTTTATTCGGTTAGTTTACATTCATAGGTTAAAAATAAATCATAAAATAATGAACATAATAACTGACCAAAATACACTAAAGTCTTATTTTATTCGGTTAGTTTACATTCATAGGTTAAAAATAAATCATAAAATAATGAACATAATAAATGACCAAAATACACTAAAATCTTATTTTATTCGGTTAGTTTACATTCATAGGTTAAAAACAAATCATAAAATAATGAACATAATAACTGAACAAAATACACTAAAGCCTTATTTTATTCGGTTAGTTTACATTCATAGGTTAAAAATAAATCATAAAATAATGAACATAATAACTGACCAAAATACACTAAAGCCTTATTTTATTCGGTTAGTTTACATTCATAGGTTAAAAATAAATCATAAAATAATGAACATAATAACTGACCAAAATACACTAAAGCCTTATTTTATTCGGTTAGTTTACATTCATAGGTTAAAAATAAATCATAAAATAATGAACATAATAACTGACCAAAATACACTAAAGCCTTATTTTATTCGGTTAGTTTACATTCATAGGTTAAAAATAAATCATAAAATAATGAACATAATAACTGACCAAAATACACTAAAGCCTTATTTTATTCGGTTAGTTTACATTCATAGGTTAAAAATAAATCATAAAATAATGAACATAATAACTGAACAAAATACACTAAAGCCTTATTTTATTCGGTTAGTTTACATTCATAGGTTAAAAATAAATCATAAAATAATGAACATAATAACTGACCAAAATACACTAAAGTCTTATTTTATTCGGTTAGTTTACATTCATAGGTTAAAAATAAATCATAAAATAATGAACATAATAACTGACCAAAATACACTAAAGTCTTATTTTATTCGGTTAGTTTACATTCATAGGTTAAAAATAAATCATAAAATAATGAACATAATAACTGACCAAAATACACTAAAGCCTTATTTTATTCGGTTAGTTTACATTCATAGGTTAAAAATAAATCATAAAATAATGAACATAATAACTGACCAAAATACACTAAAGCCTTATTTTATTCGGTTAGTTTACATTCATAGGTTAAAAATAAATCATAAAATAATGAACATAATAACTGACCAAAATACACTAAAGCCTTATTTTATTCGGTTAGTTTACATTCATAGGTTAAAAATAAATCATAAAATAATGAACATAATAACTGACCAAAATACACTAAAGCCTTATTTTATTCGGTTAGTTTACATTCATAGGTTAAAAATAAATCATAAAATAATGAACATAATAACTGAACAAAATACACTAAAGCCTTATTTTATTCGGTTAGTTTACATTCATAGGTTAAAAATAAATCATAAAATAATGAACATAATAACTGACCAAAATACACTAAAGCCTTATTTTATTCGGTTAGTTTACATTCATAGGTTAAAAATAAATCATAAAATAATGAACATAATAACTGAACAAAATACACTAAAGCCTTATTTTATTCGGTTAGTTTACATTCATAGGTTAAAAATAAATCATAAAATAATGAACATAATAACTGACCAAAATACACTAAAGTCTTATTTTATTCGGTTAGTTTACATTCATAGGTTAAAAATAAATCATAAAATAATGAACATAATAACTGACCAAAATACACTAAAGTCTTATTTTATTCGGTTAGTTTACATTCATAGGTTAAAAATAAATCATAAAATAATGAACATAATAACTGACCAAAATACACTAAAGCCTTATTTTATTCGGTTAGTTTACATTCATAGGTTAAAAATAAATCATAAAATAATGAACATAATAACTGACCAAAATACACTAAAGCCTTATTTTATTCGGTTAGTTTACATTCATAGGTTAAAAATAAATCATAAAATAATGAACATAATAACTGACCAAAATACACTAAAGCCTTATTTTATTCGGTTAGTTTACATTCATAGGTTAAAAATAAATCATAAAATAATGAACATAATAACTGACCAAAATACACTAAAGCCTTATTTTATTCGGTTAGTTTACATTCATAGGTTAAAAATAAATCATAAAATAATGAACATAATAACTGAACAAAATACACTAAAGCCTTATTTTATTCGGTTAGTTTACATTCATAGGTTAAAAATAAATCATAAAATAATGAACATAATAACTGACCAAAATACACTAAAGCCTTATTTTATTCGGTTAGTTTACATTCATAGGTTAAAAATAAATCATAAAATAATGAACATAATAACTGACCAAAATACACTAAAGCCTTATTTTATTCGGTTAGTTTACATTCATAGGTTAAAAATAAATCATAAAATAATGAACATAATAACTGACCAAAATACACTAAAGCCTTATTTTATTCGGTTAGTTTACATTCATAGGTTAAAAATAAATCATAAAATAATGAACATAATAACTGACCAAAATACACTAAAGCCTTATTTTATTCGGTTAGTTTACATTCATAGGTTAAAAATAAATCATAAAATAATGAACATAATAACTGAACAAAATACACTAAAGCCTTATTTTATTCGGTTAGTTTACATTCATAGGTTAAAAATAAATCATAAAATAATGAACATAATAACTGACCAAAATACACTAAAGCCTTATTTTATTCGGTTAGTTTACATTCATAGGTTAAAAATAAATCATAAAATAATGAACATAATAACTGACCAAAATACACTAAAGCCTTATTTTATTCGGTTAGTTTACATTCATAGGTTAAAAATAAATCATAAAATAATGAACATAATAACTGACCAAAATACACTAAAGCCTTATTTTATTCGGTTAGTTTACATTCATAGTCTCAGAAGAGACTCTAGAGTCCCATATGATAATATTTCAGTAATGAAATAAATTTTTGGATTTTCAAGTCACAGAATAGACTCTAGCGTCCCATATGATAATATTTCAGTAATGAAATAAATTTTTGGATTTTCAAGTCTCAGAAGAGACTCTAGAGTCCCATATGATAATATTTCAGTAATGAAATAAATTTTTGGATTTTCAAGTCTCAGAAGAGACTCTAGCGTCCCATATGATAATATTTCAGTAATGAAATAAATTTTTGGATTTTCAAGTCTCAGAATAGACTCTAGAGTCCCATATGATAATATTTCAGTAATGAAATAAATTTTTGGATTTTCAAGTCTCAGAAGAGACTCTAGAGTCCCATATGATAATATTTCAGTAATGAAATAAATTTTTGGATTTTCAAGTCTCAGAAGAGACTCTAGAGTCCCATATGATAATATTTCAGTAATGAAATAAATTTTTGGATTTTCAAGTCTCAGAAGAGACTCTAGAGTCCCATATGATAATATTTCAGTAATGAAATAAATTTTTGGATTTTCAAGTCTCAGAAGAGACTCTAGCGTCCCATATGATAATATTTCAGTAATGAAATAAATTTTTGGATTTTCAAGTCTCAGAATAGACTCTAGAGTCCCATATGATAATATTTCAGTAATGAAATAAATTTTTGGATTTTCAAGTCTCAGAAGAGACTCTAGAGTCCCATATGATAATATTTCAGTAATGAAATAAATTTTTGAATTTTCAAGTCACAGAATAGACTCTAGCGTCCCATATGATAATATTTCAGTAATGAAATAAATTTTTGGATTTTCAAGTCTCAGAATAGACTCTAGAGTCCCATATGATAATATTTCAGTAATGAAATAAATTTTTGGATTTTCAAGTCTCAGAAGAGACTCTAGCGTCCCATATGATAATATTTCAGTAATGAAATAAATTTTTGGATTTTCAAGTCTCAGAATAGACTCTAGAGTCCCATATGATAATATTTCAGTAATGAAATAAATTTTTGGATTTTCAAGTCTCAGAAGAGACTCTAGAGTCCCATATGATAATATTTCAGTAATGAAATAAATTTTTGGATTTTCATGTCTCAGAAGAGACTCTAGAGTCCCATATGATAATATTTCAGTAATGAAATAAATTTTTGGATTTTCAAGTCTCAGAAGAGACTCTAGAGTCCCATATGATAATATTTCAGTAATGAAATAAATTTTTGGATTTTCAAGTCACAGAATAGACTCTAGCGTCCCATATGATAATATTTCAGTAATGAAATAAATTTTTGGATTTTCAAGTCTCAGAATAGACTCTAGAGTCCCATATGATAATATTTCAGTAATGAAATAAATTTTTGGATTTTCAAGTCTCAGAAGAGACTCTAGCGTCCCATATGATAATATTTCAGTAATGAAATAAATTTTTGGATTTTCAAGTCTCAGAAGAGACTCTAGAGTCCCATATGATAATATTTCAGTAATGAAATAAATTTTTGGATTTTCAAGTCTCAGAAGAGACTCTAGAGTCCCATATGATAATATTTCAGTAATGAAATAAATTTTTGGATTTTCAAGTCTCAGAATAGACTCTAGAGCCCCATATGATAATATTTCAGTAATGAAATAAATTTTTGGATTTTCATGTCTCAGAAGAGACTCTAGAGTCCCATATGATAATATTTCAGTAATGAAATAAATTTTTGGATTTTCAAGTCTCAGAAGAGACTCTAGAGTCCCATATGATAATATTTCGGTAATGAAATAAATTATTGGATTTTCAAGTCTCAGAAGAGACTCTAGAGTCCCATATGATAATATTTCAGTAATGAAATAAATTTTTGGATTTTCAAGTCTCAGAATAGACTCTAGAGCCCCATATGATAATATTTCAGTAATGAAATAAATTTTTGGATTTTCAAGTCTCAGAATAGACTCTAGAGTCCCATATGATAATATTTCAGTAATGAAATAAATTTTTGGATTTTCAAGTCTCAGAAGAGACTCTAGCGTCCCATATGATAATATTTCAGTAATGAAATAAATTTTTGGATTTTCAAGTCTCAGAAGAGACTCTAGAGTCCCATATGATAATATTTCAGTAATGAAATAAATTTTTGGATTTTCAAGTCTCAGAATAGACTCTAGAGTCCCATATGATAATATTTCAGTAATGAAATAAATTTTTGGATTTTCAAGTCTCAGAAGAGACTCTAGAGTCCCATATGATAATATTTCAGTAATGAAATAAATTTTTGGATTTTCAAGTCACAGAATAGACTCTAGCGTCCCATATGATAATATTTCAGTAATGAAATAAATTTTTGGATTTTCAAGTCTCAGAATAGACACTAGAGTCCCATATGATAATATTTCAGTAATGAAATAAATTTTTGGATTTTCAAGTCTCAGAAGAGACTCTAGCGTCCCATATGATAATATTTCAGTAATGAAATAAATTTTTGGATTTTCAAGACTCAGAATAGACTCTAGAGTCCCATATGATAATATTTCAGTAATGAAATAAATTTTTGGATTTTCAAGTCTCAGAAGAGACTCTAGAGTCCCATATGATAATATTTCAGTAATGAAATAAATTTTTGGATTTTCATGTCTCAGAAGAGACTCTAGAGTCCCATATGATAATATTTCAGTAATGAAATAAATTTTTGGATTTTCAAGTCTCAGAAGAGACTCTAGAGTCCCATATGATAATATTTCAGTAATGAAATAAATTTTTGGATTTTCAAGTCACAGAATAGACTCTAGCGTCCCATATGATAATATTTCAGTAATGAAATAAATTTTTGGATTTTAATAATTTAATAAATTTTAATAATATTTCGGTAATGAATATTTTAATAAATTTTAATAATATTTCGGTAATGAAATATATATGATAATATTTCGGTAATGAAATAGTCTCAGAAGAGACTCTAGGAGAGTCTCAGAAGAGACTCTAGAGTCCCATATGATAATATTTCGGTAATGAAATAAATTTTTGGATTTTCAAGTCTCAGAAGAGCTCTAAAGCCCCATATGATAATATTTCGGTAAAGAAATAAATTATTGGATTTTCAAGTCTCAGAAGAGACTCTAGAGTCCCATATGATAATATTTCAGTAATGAAATAAATTTTTGGATTTTCAAGTCTCAGAAGAGACTCTAGAGTCCCATATGATAATATTTCAGTAATGAAATAAATTTTTGGATTTTCAAGTCACAGAATAGACTCTAGCGTCCCATATGATAATATTTCAGTAATGAAATAAATTTTTGGATTTTCAAGTCTCAGAAGAGACTCTAGAGTCCCATATGATAATATTTCAGTAATGAAATAAATTTTTGGATTTTCAAGTCTCAGAAGAGACTCTAGAGTCCCATATGATAATATTTCAGTAATGAAATAAATTTTTGGATTTTCAAGTCTCAGAATAGACTCTAGAGTCCCATATGATAATATTTCAGTAATGAAATAAATTTTTGGATTTTCAAGTCTCAGAAGAGACTCTAGAGTCCCATATGATAATATTTCAGTAATGAAATAAATTTTTGGATTTTCAAGTCTCAGAAGAGACTCTAGAGTCCCATATGATAATATTTCAGTAATGAAATAAATTTTTGGATTTTCAAGTCTCAGAATAGACTCTAGAGTCCCATATGATAATATTTCAGTAATGAAATAAATTTTTGGATTTTCAAGTCTCAGAAGAGACTCTAGCGTCCCATATGATAATATTTCAGTAATGAAATAAATTTTTGGATTTTCAAGTCTCAGAAGAGACTCTAGAGTCCCATATGATAATATTTCAGTAATGAAATAAATTTTTGGATTTTCAAGTCTCAGAATAGACTCTAGAGTCCCATATGATAATATTTCAGTAATGAAATAAATTTTTGGATTTTCAAGTCTCAGAAGAGACTCTAGAGTCCCATATGATAATATTTCAGTAATGAAATAAATTTTTGGATTTTCAAGTCACAGAATAGACTCTAGCGTCCCATATGATAATATTTCAGTAATGAAATAAATTTTTGGATTTTCAAGTCTCAGAATAGACTCTAGAGTCCCATATGATAATATTTCAGTAATGAAATAAATTTTTGGATTTTCAAGTCTCAGAAGAGACTCTAGCGTCCCATATGATAATATTTCAGTAATGAAATAAATTTTTGGATTTTCAAGTCTCAGAATAGACTCTAGAGTCCCATATGATAATATTTCAGTAATGAAATAAATTTTTGGATTTTCAAGTCTCAGAAGAGACTCTAGAGTCCCATATGATAATATTTCAGTAATGAAATAAATTTTTGGATTTTCATGTCTCAGAAGAGACTCTAGAGTCCCATATGATAATATTTCAGTAATGAAATAAATTTTTGGATTTTCAAGTCTCAGAAGAGACTCTAGAGTCCCATATGATAATATTTCAGTAATGAAATAAATTTTTGGATTTTCAAGTCACAGAATAGACTCTAGCGTCCCATATGATAATATTTCAGTAATGAAATAAATTTTTGGATTTTAATAATTTAATAAATTTTAATAATATTTCGGTAATGAATATTTTAATAAATTTTAATAATATTTCGGTAATGAAATATATATGATAATATTTCGGTAATGAAATAGTCTCAGAAGAGACTCTAGGAGAGTCTCAGAAGAGACTCTAGAGTCCCATATGATAATATTTCGGTAATGAAATAAATTTTTGGATTTTCAAGTCTCAGAAGAGCTCTAAAGCCCCATATGATAATATTTCGGTAAAGAAATAAATTATTGGATTTTCAAGTCTCAGAAGAGACTCTAGAGTCCCATATGATAATATTTCAGTAATGAAATAAATTTTTGGATTTTCAAGTCTCAGAAGAGACTCTAGAGTCCCATATGATAATATTTCAGTAATGAAATAAATTTTTGGATTTTCAAGTCACAGAATAGACTCTAGCGTCCCATATGATAATATTTCAGTAATGAAATAAATTTTTGGATTTTCAAGTCTCAGAAGAGACTCTAGAGTCCCATATGATAATATTTCAGTAATGAAATAAATTTTTGGATTTTCAAGTCTCAGAAGAGACTCTAGAGTCCCATATGATAATATTTCAGTAATGAAATAAATTTTTGGATTTTCAAGTCTCAGAATAGACTCTAGAGTCCCATATGATAATATTTCAGTAATGAAATAAATTTTTGGATTTTCAAGTCTCAGAAGAGACTCTAGAGTCCCATATGATAATATTTCAGTAATGAAATAAATTTTTGGATTTTCAAGTCTCAGAAGAGACTCTAGAGTCCCATATGATAATATTTCAGTAATGAAATAAATTTTTGGATTTTCAAGTCTCAGAATAGACTCTAGAGTCCCATATGATAATATTTCAGTAATGAAATAAATTTTTGGATTTTCAAGTCTCAGAATAGACTCTAGAGTCCCATATGATAATATTTCAGTAATGAAATAAATTTTTGGATTTTCAAGTCTCAGAATAGACTCTAGAGTCCCATATGATAATATTTCAGTAATGAAATAAATTTTTGGATTTTCAAGTCTCAGAAGAGACTCTAGAGTCCCATATGATAATATTTCAGTAATGAAATAAATTTTTGGATTTTCAAGTCTCAGAAGAGACTCTAGAGTCCCATATGATAATATTTCAGTAATGAAATAAATTTTTGGATTTTCAAGTCTCAGAAGAGACTCTAGAGTCCCATATGATAATATTTCAGTAATGAAATAAATTTTTGGATTTTCAAGTCTCAGAATAGACTCTAGAGTCCCATATGATAATATTTCATTAATGAAATAAATTTTTGGATTTTCAAGTCTCAGAAGAGACTCTAGAGTCCCATATGATAATATTTCAGTAATGAAATAAATTTTTGGATTTTCATGTCTCAGAAGAGACTCTAGAGTCCCATATGATAATATTTCGGTAATGAAATAAATTTTTGGATTTTCAAGTCTCAGAAGAGCTCTAAAGCCCCATATGATAATATTTCGGTAAAGAAATAAATTATTGGATTTTCAAGTCTCAGAAGAGACTCTAGAGTCCCATATGATAATATTTCAGTAATGAAATAAATTTTTGGATTTTCAAGTCTCAGAAGAGACTCTAGAGTCCCATATGATAATATTTCAGTAATGAAATAAATTTTTGGATTTTCAAGTCACAGAATAGACTCTAGCGTCCCATATGATAATATTTCAGTAATGAAATAAATTTTTGGATTTTCAAGTCTCAGAAGAGACTCTAGAGTCCCATATGATAATATTTCAGTAATGAAATAAATTTTTGGATTTTCAAGTCTCAGAAGAGACTCTAGAGTCCCATATGATAATATTTCAGTAATGAAATAAATTTTTGGATTTTCAAGTCTCAGAATAGACTCTAGAGTCCCATATGATAATATTTCAGTAATGAAATAAATTTTTGGATTTTCAAGTCTCAGAAGAGACTCTAGAGTCCCATATGATAATATTTCAGTAATGAAATAAATTTTTGGATTTTCAAGTCTCAGAAGAGACTCTAGAGTCCCATATGATAATATTTCAGTAATGAAATAAATTTTTGGATTTTCAAGTCTCAGAATAGACTCTAGAGTCCCATATGATAATATTTCAGTAATGAAATAAATTTTTGGATTTTCAAGTCTCAGAATAGACTCTAGAGTCCCATATGATAATATTTCAGTAATGAAATAAATTTTTGGATTTTCAAGTCTCAGAATAGACTCTAGAGTCCCATATGATAATATTTCAGTAATGAAATAAATTTTTGGATTTTCAAGTCTCAGAAGAGACTCTAGAGTCCCATATGATAATATTTCAGTAATGAAATAAATTTTTGGATTTTCAAGTCTCAGAAGAGACTCTAGAGTCCCATATGATAATATTTCAGTAATGAAATAAATTTTTGGATTTTCAAGTCTCAGAAGAGACTCTAGAGTCCCATATGATAATATTTCAGTAATGAAATAAATTTTTGGATTTTCAAGTCTCAGAATAGACTCTAGAGTCCCATATGATAATATTTCATTAATGAAATAAATTTTTGGATTTTCAAGTCTCAGAAGAGACTCTAGAGTCCCATATGATAATATTTCAGTAATGAAATAAATTTTTGGATTTTCATGTCTCAGAAGAGACTCTAGAGTCCCATATGATAATATTTCAGTAATGAAATAAATTTTTGGATTTTCAAGTCTCAGAAGAGACTCTAGAGTCCCATATGATAATATTTCGGTAATGAAATAAATTATTGGATTTTCAAGTCTCAGAAGAGACTCTAGAGTCCCATATGATAATATTTCAGTAATGAAATAAATTTTTGGATTTTCAAGTCTCAGAATAGACTCTAGAGTCCCATATGATAATATTTCAGTAATGAAATAAATTTTTGGATTTTCAAGTCTCAGAAGAGACTCTAGAGTCCCATATGATAATATTTCAGTAATGAAATAAATTTTTGGATTTTCATGTCTCAGAATAGACTCTAGAGTCCCATATGATAATATTTCAGTAATGAAATAAATTTTTGGATTTTCAAGTCTCAGAAGAGACTCTAGAGTCCCATATGATAATATTTCAGTAATGAAATAAATTTTTGGATTTTCAAGTCTCAGAATAGACTCTAGAGTCCCATATGATAATATTTCAGTAATGAAATAAATTTTTGGATTTTCAAGTCTCAGAAGAGACTCTAGAGTCCCATATGATAATATTTCAGTAATGAAATAAATTTTTGGATTTTCATGTCTCAGAAGAGACTCTAGAGTCCCATATGATAATATTTCAGTAATGAAATAAATTTTTGGATTTTCAAGTCTCAGAAGAGACTCTAGAGTCCCATATGATAATATTTCGGTAATGAAATAAATTATTGGATTTTCAAGTCTCAGAAGAGACTCTAGAGTCCCATATGATAATATTTCAGTAATGAAATAAATTTTTGGATTTTCAAGTCTCAGAATAGACTCTAGAGCCCCATATGATAATATTTCAGTAATGAAATAAATTTTTGGATTTTCAAGTCTCAGAAGAGACTCTAGAGTCCCATATGATAATATTTCAGTAATGAAATAAATTTTTGGATTTTCAAGTCTCAGAAGAGACTCTAGAGTCCCATATGATAATATTTCGGTAATGAAATAAATTATTGGATTTTCAAGTCTCAGAAGAGACTCTAGAGTCCCATATGATAATATTTCAGTAATGAAATAAATTTTTGGATTTTCAAGTCTCAGAAGAGACTCTAGAGTCCCATATGATAATATTTCGGTAATGAAATAAATTATTGGATTTTCAAGTCTCAGAAGAGACTCTAGAGTCCCATATGATAATATTTCAGTAATGAAATAAATTTTTGGATTTTCAAGTCTCAGAATAGACTCTAGAGCCCCATATGATAATATTTCAGTAATGAAATAAATTTTTGGATTTTCATGTCTCAGAAGAGACTCTAGAGTCCCATATGATAATATTTCAGTAATGAAATAAATTTTTGGATTTTCAAGTCTCAGAAGAGACTCTAGAGTCCCATATGATAATATTTCGGTAATGAAATAAATTATTGGATTTTCAAGTCTCAGAAGAGACTCTAGAGTCCCATATGATAATATTTCAGTAATGAAATAAATTTTTGGATTTTCAAGTCTCAGAATAGACTCTAGAGCCCCATATGATAATATTTCAGTAATGAAATAAATTTTTGGATTTTCAAGTCTCAGAAGAGACTCTAGAGTCCCATATGATAATATTTCGGTAATGAAATAAATTTTTGGATTTTCAAGTCTCAGAAGAGACTCTAGAGTCCCATATGATAATATTTCAGTAATGAAATAAATTTTTGGATTTTCAAGTCTCAGAAGAGACTCTAGAGTCCCATATGATAATATTTCAGTAATGAAATAAATTTTTGGATTTTCAAGTCTCAGAAGAGACTCTAGAGTCCCATATGATAATATTTCAGTAATGAAATAAATTTTTGGATTTTCAAGTCTCAGAAGAGACTCTAGAGTCCCATATGATAATATTTCAGTAATGAAATAAATTTTTCGATTTTCAAGTCTCAGAATAGACTCTAGAGTCCCATATGATAATATTTCATTAATGAAATAAATTTTTGGATTTTCAAGTCTCAGAAGAGACTCTAGAGTCCCATATGATAATATTTCAGTAATGAAATAAATTTTTGGATTTTCATGTCTCAGAAGAGACTCTAGAGTCCCATATGATAATATTTCAGTAATGAAATAAATTTTTGGATTTTCAAGTCTCAGAAGAGACTCTAGAGTCCCATATGATAATATTTCGGTAATGAAATAAATTATTGGATTTTCAAGTCTCAGAAGAGACTCTAGAGTCCCATATGATAATATTTCAGTAATGAAATAAATTTTTGGATTTTCAAGTCTCAGAATAGACTCTAGAGTCCCATATGATAATATTTCAGTAATGAAATAAATTTTTGGATTTTCAAGTCTCAGAAGAGACTCTAGAGTCCCATATGATAATATTTCAGTAATAGAATAAATTTTTGGATTTTCATGTCTCAGAATAGACTCTAGAGTCCCATATGATAATATTTCAGTAATGAAATAAATTTTTGGATTTTCAAGTCTCAGAAGAGACTCTAGAGTCCCATATGATAATATTTCGGTAATGAAATAAATTATTGGATTTTCAAGTCTCAGAAGAGACTCTAGAGTCCCATATGATAATATTTCAGTAATGAAATAAATTTTTGGATTTTCAAGTCTCAGAATAGACTCTAGAGTCCCATATGATAATATTTCAGTAATGAAATAAATTTTTGGATTTTCAAGTCTCAGAAGAGACTCTAGAGTCCCATATGATAATATTTCAGTAATGAAATAAATTTTTGGATTTTCATGTCTCAGAAGAGACTCTAGAGTCCCATATGATAATATTTCAGTAATGAAATAAATTTTTGGATTTTCAAGTCTCAGAAGAGACTCTAGAGTCCCATATGATAATATTTCGGTAATGAAATAAATTATTGGATTTTCAAGTCTCAGAAGAGACTCTAGAGTCCCATATGATAATATTTCAGTAATGAAATAAATTTTTGGATTTTCAAGTCTCAGAATAGACTCTAGAGCCCCATATGATAATATTTCAGTAATGAAATAAATTTTTGGATTTTCAAGTCTCAGAAGAGACTCTAGAGTCCCATATGATAATATTTCAGTAATGAAATAAATTTTTGGATTTTCAAGTCTCAGAAGAGACTCTAGAGTCCCATATGATAATATTTCGGTAATGAAATAAATTATTGGATTTTCAAGTCTCAGAAGAGACTCTAGAGTCCCATATGATAATATTTCAGTAATGAAATAAATTTTTGGATTTTCAAGTCTCAGAAGAGACTCTAGAGTCCCATATGATAATATTTCGGTAATGAAATAAATTATTGGATTTTCAAGTCTCAGAAGAGACTCTAGAGTCCCATATGATAATATTTCAGTAATGAAATAAATTTTTGGATTTTCAAGTCTCAGAATAGACTCTAGAGCCCCATATGATAATATTTCAGTAATGAAATAAATTTTTGGATTTTCATGTCTCAGAAGAGACTCTAGAGTCCCATATGATAATATTTCAGTAATGAAATAAATTTTTGGATTTTCAAGTCTCAGAAGAGACTCTAGAGTCCCATATGATAATATTTCGGTAATGAAATAAATTATTGGATTTTCAAGTCTCAGAAGAGACTCTAGAGTCCCATATGATAATATTTCAGTAATGAAATAAATTTTTGGATTTTCAAGTCTCAGAATAGACTCTAGAGCCCCATATGATAATATTTCAGTAATGAAATAAATTTTTGGATTTTCAAGTCTCAGAAGAGACTCTAGAGTCCCATATGATAATATTTCGGTAATGAAATAAATTTTTGGATTTTCAAGTCTCAGAAGAGACTCTAGAGTCCCATATGATAATATTTCAGTAATGAAATAAATTTTTGGATTTTCAAGTCTCAGAAGAGACTCTAGAGTCCCATATGATAATATTTCAGTAATGAAATAAATTTTTGGATTTTCATGTCTCAGAAGAGACTCTAGAGTCCCATATGATAATATTTCAGTAATGAAATAAATTTTTGGATTTTCAAGTCTCAGAAGAGACTCTAGAGTCCCATATGATAATATTTCGGTAATGAAATAAATTATTGGATTTTCAAGTCTCAGAAGAGACTCTAGAGTCCCATATGATAATATTTCAGTAATGAAATAAATTTTTGGATTTTCAAGTCTCAGAATAGACTCTAGAGCCCCATATGATAATATTTCAGTAATGAAATAAATTTTTGGATTTTCAAGTCTCAGAAGAGACTCTAGTGCCCAACCCTAATAATTTAAATAAAAGACGAATAATTTACTATTTTTAATTAAGTTTAATCAAATAATATACAAAAAATAGTTTTAAAATAAATTATTGTTAATAAACTTTTCCTTTAAGTTATCTTTCCAGTTATCCCTTCATTACTATCAGCAATAACATTTACAATTACCTAATTTTATTCCATACAAATACCCAACAATTTAAATCTTTATTTAAATATAAAAATTATTTAAAATAAATTAAATTACTTTCATTACAATTTCTACATAAATATTGACATTTAGGGGGACATGGAAAATTATTAGAATATTTGTAAACATTTTGGAAGTTTTCCTAAAAATATTTTTTAAATTAAAAAAAATAATTTTATACATTTATTCCTAATTTTGAATTCACTTTTTGATAAAAATTTTTATTTAAATAATTATTTTGTCCATTAAAATTATTTTGTAAAGGTTTATGTTGTGAATAATTATTGAATCAATTATCACCAAAAATGTCAGAATCATCCTCTTTTGCTTTGCTTAAATTAATTTTTAATTTTATTTGGAATGAAAAGAAAATTTATATTTTTCTTCCCAATTTAGGTACTATTTTTGACAAATAGAAAAATTAAATTGATATTGAAGTAGATGTATTTGAATAAAAATGTCCTCAAAAAACTCTCTACCTCCAATAATACTCTTATTTAGGGTTGCCGGTTTTACTAAATTCTTCGCTTGACCGAAACCGAACCGATAAACCAACACGAAACTTTGGTTGTTGGAAAGTAAAAGCCCTACACTTAATTTCAAATTACTGCCTATATGCTCGATAATTACTTCCTCTCAAATAATTGCCCCCTTTCGATTAATTACCCCCTCCGTGGTAATTAAATATTTGAGCATATACGGTATCTACCTTTTGTCTAGAACCGGGACGACCATACTCGTAACCTCATTTTTAGTTTTAGAGTTAATTAAAGGAAGGGTTCCATTAAATTGTTGGATTTTATCGTTTGTTACTAAAATAGGTTTTGGTTGTTGTGTTTTTAAAAATATTTGTTGTTGTTCTTGTGTCGGAAGTAATTTCCCATTAATATTTAAAAATGGTCTAAAAATCTTTTTTTTTAATTTTAAAAATTAAAGCTTTGACTACCTAATAGATAGAGGAATAACCTCTCTACCTTCATAATTATTTATTGGAATAATTTTAAATTGTTGTTGATTTTGTTCTTTAAATGATAGAGGTATTGGAGTGGGTCTCATTATTCTAAAATTAGGTGTTTTTAATTTAATCTTTTATTGTAAGATCGCTCTTTTTTATCTATCTTGATTCTTGAAAAATCTTAATTTCTGTTGAGATTTTTCGAGAGTGTTATGAATTTCAAAAAATTCGGAATTTATTAATTAAAAAATTGACAAAGCAAGTATGTACCTAAATACTTTTCAGTAGTTTAGAATCTCGAAAAATTTTCGATAAAAAATCTAAGTCACGATTCCATTTCCTTGAAGAAGCATATCACAAATCGATTGTTGAGGAAAGCACATTTTTTACATAATTGAACTTTTTTTGCATGGAAAAATACCATGGAAAAATAGTTAAGATATATAAAATTAATATATATAAAATTAATCCGTTTGAATTCTATTTCAAGAATTAATTTATAGTACGAGTCTTAAATTTGTGAAAAATAAATTTTTCCCCAACAAACCATTATTATTTTATTCCATATTTAAAATTTTAATTTCAGACAAATTTTATATTTTAAAAACAGTTAATAAATCTTATTTCATAAACATTATCAGTTTTTTATTATTAGATTTTTTATCAATACTTTGAAGCCAATAGCATGCTCTCCCATATTTCAAATTTCACTAAGTTATTTTTGTTATTATTTTTTATAATATAATTCATAGGTGGACCTTTAGAAAGAGTATTTTTAAGTAATATTAAAAAATAAAATTTAACTATTAAATATAGTTTTTGCCACTGTTTATAATTTTGACTTGATTCTTAAACAATAATATCCATTGCATTTAAATAATATTGGAAGTATGTTTACCTTTTGTATAATCTTCTTATTTTATTCGGTTAGTTTGCATTCATAGGTTAAAAATAAATCATAAAATAATGAACATAATAACTGACCAAAATACACTAAAGTCTTATTTTATTCGGTTAGTTTACATTCATAGGTTAAAAATAAATCATAAAATAATGAACATAATAACTGACCAAAATACACTAAAGTCTTATTTTATTCGGTTAGTTTACATTCATAGGTTAAAAATAAATCATAAAATAATGAACATAATAACTGACCAAAATACACTAAAGTCTTATTTTATTCGGTTAGTTTGCATTCATAGGTTAAAAATAAATCATAAAATAATGAACATAATAACTGACCAAAATACACTAAAGTCTTATTTTATTCGGTTAGTTTACATTCATAGGTTAAAAATAAATCATAAAATAATGAACATAATAACTGACCAAAATACACTAAAGTCTTATTTTATTCGGTTAGTTTACATTCATAGGTTAAAAATAAATCATAAAATAATGAACATAATAACTGACCAAAATACACTAAAGCCTTATTTTATTCGGTTAGTTTACATTCATAGGTTAAAAATAAATCATAAAATAATGAACATAATAACTGACCAAAATACACTAAAGTCTTATTTTATTCGGTTAGTTTACATTCATAGGTTAAAAATAAATCATAAAATAATGAACATAATAACTGACCAAAATACACTAAAGTCTTATTTTATTCGGTTAGTTTGCATTCATAGGTTAAAAATAAATCATAAAATAATGAACATAATAACTGACCAAAATACACTAAAGTCTTATTTTATTCGGTTAGTTTACATTCATAGGTTAAAAATAAATCATAAAATAATGAACATAATAACTGACCAAAATACACTAAAGTCTTATTTTATTCGGTTAGTTTACATTCATAGGTTAAAAATAAATCATAAAATAATGAACATAATAACTGACCAAAATACACTAAAGTCTTATTTTATTCGGTTAGTTTACATTCATAGGTTAAAAATAAATCATAAAATAATGAACATAATAACTGACCAAAATACACTAAAGCCTTATTTTATTCGGTTAGTTTACATTCATAGGTTAAAAATAAATCATAAAATAATGAACATAATAACTGACCAAAATACACTAAAGTCTTATTTTATTCGGTTAGTTTACATTCATAGGTTAAAAATAAATCATAAAATAATGAACATAATAACTGACCAAAATACACTAAAGTCTTATTTTATTCGGTTAGTTTACATTCATAGGTTAAAAATAAATCATAAAATAATGAACATAATAACTGACCAAAATACACTAAAGTCTTATTTTATTCGGTTAGTTTACATTCATAGGTTAAAAATAAATCATAAAATAATGAACATAATAACTGACCAAAATACACTAAAGCCTTATTTTATTCGGTTAGTTTACATTCATAGGTTAAAAATAAATCATAAAATAATGAACATAATAACTGACCAAAATACACTAAAGTCTTATTTTATTCGGTTAGTTTACATTCATAGGTTAAAAATAAATCATAAAATAATGAACATAATAACTGACCAAAATACACTAAAGCCTTATTTTATTCGGTTAGTTTACATTCATAGGTTAAAAATAAATCATAAAATAATGAACATAATAACTGACCAAAATACACTAAAGTCTTATTTTATTCGGTTAGTTTACATTCATAGGTTAAAAATAAATCATAAAATAATGAACATAATAACTGACCAAAATACACTAAAGCCTTATTTTATTCGGTTAGTTTACATTCATAGGTTAAAAATAAATCATAAAATAATGAACATAATAACTGACCAAAATACACTAAAGTCTTATTTTATTCGGTTAGTTTACATTCATAGGTTAAAAATAAATCATAAAATAATGAACATAATAACTGACCAAAATACACTAAAGCCTTATTTTATTCGGTTAGTTTACATTCATAGGTTAAAAATAAATCATAAAATAATGAACATAATAACTGACCAAAATACACTAAAGTCTTATTTTATTCGGTTAGTTTACATTCATAGGTTAAAAATAAATCATAAAATAATGAACATAATAACTGACCAAAATACACTAAAGTCTTATTTTATTCGGTTAGTTTACATTCATAGGTTAAAAATAAATCATAAAATAATGAACATAATAACTGACCAAAATACACTAAAGTCTTATTTTATTCGGTTAGTTTACATTCATAGGTTAAAAATAAATCATAAAATAATGAACATAATAACTGACCAAAATACACTAAAGCCTTATTTTATTCGGTTAGTTTACATTCATAGGTTAAAAATAAATCATAAAATAATGAACATAATAACTGACCAAAATACACTAAAGTCTTATTTTATTCGGTTAGTTTACATTCATAGGTTAAAAATAAATCATAAAATAATGAACATAATAACTGACCAAAATACACTAAAGTCTTATTTTATTCGGTTAGTTTGCATTCATAGGTTAAAAATAAATCATAAAATAATGAACATAATAACTGACCAAAATACACTAAAGTCTTATTTTATTCGGTTAGTTTACATTCATAGGTTAAAAATAAATCATAAAATAATGAACATAATAACTGACCAAAATACACTAAAGCCTTATTTTATTCGGTTAGTTTACATTCATAGGTTAAAAATAAATCATAAAATAATGAACATAATAACTGACCAAAATACACTAGTCTTATTTTATTCGGTTAGTTTACATTCATAGGTTAAAAATAAATCATAAAATAATGAACATAATAAATGACCAAAATACACTAAAATCTTATTTTATTCGGTTAGTTTACATTCATAGGTTAAAAATAAATCATAAAATAATGAACATAATAACTGAACAAAATACACTAAAGCCTTATTTTATTCGGTTAGTTTACATTCATAGGTTAAAAATAAATCATAAAATAATGAACATAATAACTGACCAAAATACACAAAAGCCTTATTTTATTCGGTTAGTTTACATTCATAGGTTAAAAATAAATCATAAAATAATGAACATAATAACTGACCAAAATACACTAAAGCCTTATTTTATTCGGTTAGTTTACATTCATATGTTAAAAATAAATCATAAAATAATGAACATAATAACTGACCAAAATACACTAAAGCCTTATTTTATTCGGTTAGTTTACATTCATAGGTTAAAAATAAATCATAAAATAATGAACATAATAACTGACCAAAATACACTAAAGTCTTATTTTATTCGGTTAGTTTACATTCATAGGTTAAAAATAAATCATAAAATAATGAACATAATAACTGACCAAAATACACTAAAGTCTTATTTTATTCGGTTAGTTTACATTCATAGGTTAAAAATAAATCATAAAATAATGAACATAATAACTGACCAAAATACACTAAAGTCTTATTTTATTCGGTTAGTTTGCATTCATAGGTTAAAAATAAATCATAAAATAATGAACATAATAACTGACCAAAATACACTAAAGTCTTATTTTATTCGGTTAGTTTACATTCATAGGTTAAAAATAAATCATAAAATAATGAACATAATAACTGACCAAAATACACTAAAGTCTTATTTTATTCGGTTAGTTTGCATTCATAGGTTAAAAATAAATCATAAAATAATGAACATAATAACTGACCAAAATACACTAAAGCCTTATTTTATTCGGTTAGTTTACATTCATAGGTTAAAAATAAATCATAAAATAATGAACATAATAACTGACCAAAATACACTAAAGTCTTATTTTATTCGGTTAGTTTGCATTCATAGGTTAAAAATAAATCATAAAATAATGAACATAATAACTGACCAAAATACACTAAAGTCTTATTTTATTCGGTTAGTTTACATTCATAGGTTAAAAATAAATCATAAAATAATGAACATAATAACTGACCAAAATACACTAAAGTCTTATTTTATTCGGTTAGTTTGCATTCATAGGTTAAAAATAAATCATAAAATAATGAACATAATAACTGACCAAAATACACTAAAGTCTTATTTTATTCGGTTAGTTTACATTCATAGGTTAAAAATAAATCATAAAATAATGAACATAATAACTGACCAAAATACACTAAAGTCTTATTTTATTCGGTTAGTTTGCATTCATAGGTTAAAAATAAATCATAAAATAATGAACATAATAACTGACCAAAATACACTAGTCTTATTTTATTCGGTTAGTTTGCATTCATAGGTTAAAAATAAATCATAAAATAATGAACATAATAACTGACCAAAATACACTAAAGTCTTATTTTATTCGGTTAGTTTGCATTCATAGGTTAAAAATAAATCATAAAATAATGAACATAATAACTGACCAAAATACACTAAAGCCTTATTTTATTCGGTTAGTTTACATTCATAGGTTAAAAATAAATCATAAAATAATGAACATAATAACTGACCAAAATACACTAAATTCTTATTTTATTCGGTTAGTTTACATTCATAGGTTAAAAATAAATCATAAAATAATGAACATAATAACTGACCAAAATACACTAAAGCCTTATTTTATTCGGTTAGTTTACATTCATAGGTTAAAAATAAATCATAAAATAATGAACATAATAACTGACCAAAATACACTAAAGTCTTATTTTATTCGGTTAGTTTACATTCATAGGTTAAAAATAAATCATAAAATAATGAACATAATAACTGACCAAAATACACTAAAGTCTTATTTTATTCGGTTAGTTTACATTCATAGGTTAAAAATAAATCATAAAATAATGAACATAATAACTGACCAAAATACACTAAAGTCTTATTTTATTCGGTTAGTTTACATTCATAGGTTAAAAATAAATCATAAAATAATGAACATAATAACTGACCAAAATACACTAAAGCCTTATTTTATTCGGTTAGTTTACATTCATAGGTTAAAAATAAATCATAAAATAATGAACATAATAACTGACCAAAATACACTAAAGTCTTATTTTATTCGGTTAGTTTACATTCATAGGTTAAAAATAAATCATAAAATAATGAACATAATAACTGACCAAAATACACTAAAGTTTTATTTTATTCGGTTAGTTTACATTCATAGGTTAAAAATAAATCATAAAATAATGAACATAATAACTGACCAAAATACACTAAAGCCTTATTTTATTCGGTTAGTTTACATTCATAGGTTAAAAATAAATCATAAAATAATGAACATAATAACTGACCAAAATACACTAAAGTCTTATTTTATTCGGTTAGTTTACATTCATAGGTTAAAAATAAATCATAAAATAATGAACATAATAACTGACCAAAATACACTAAAGTCTTATTTTATTCGGTTAGTTTGCATTCATAGGTTAAAAATAAATCATAAAATAATGAACATAATAACTGACCAAAATACACTAAAGTCTTATTTTATTCGGTTAGTTTACATTCATAGGTTACAAATAAATCATAAAATAATGAACATAATAACTGACCAAAATACACTAAAGTCTTATTTTATTCGGTTAGTTTACATTCATAGGTTACAAATAAATCATAAAATAATGAACATAATAACTGACCAAAATACACTAAAGTCTTATTTTATTCGGTTAGTTTACATTCATAGGTTACAAATAAATCATAAAATAATGAACATAATAACTGACCAAAATACACTAAAGTCTTATTTTATTCGGTTAGTTTGCATTCATAGGTTAAAAATAAATCATAAAATAATGAACATAATAACTGACCAAAATACACTAGTCTTATTTTATTCGGTTAGTTTACATTCATAGGTTAAAAATAAATCATAAAATAATGAACATAATAACTGACCAAAATACACTAAAGTCTTATTTTATTCGGTTAGTTTACATTCATAGGTTAAAAATAAATCATAAAATAATGAACATAATAACTGACCAAAATACACTAAAGTCTTATTTTATTCGGTTAGTTTACATTCATAGGTTAAAAATAAATCATAAAATAATGAACATAATAACTGACCAAAATACACTAAAGTCTTATTTTATTCGGTTAGTTTGCATTCATAGGTTAAAAATAAATCATAAAATAATGAACATAATAACTGACCAAAATACACTAAAGTCTTATTTTATTCGGTTAGTTTACATTCATAGGTTAAAAATAAATCATAAAATAATGAACATAATAACTGACCAAAATACACTAAAGTCTTATTTTATTCGGTTAGTTTACATTCATAGGTTAAAAATAAATCATAAAATAATGAACATAATAACTGACCAAAATACACTAAAGCCTTATTTTATTCGGTTAGTTTACATTCATAGGTTAAAAATAAATCATAAAATAATGAACATAATAACTGAACAAAATACACTAAAGCCTTATTTTATTCGGTTAGTTTACATTCATAGGTTAAAAATAAATCATAAAATAATGAACATAATAACTGACCAAAATACACTAAAGTCTTATTTTATTCGGTTAGTTTACATTCATAGGTTAAAAATAAATCATAAAATAATGAACATAATAACTGAACAAAATACACTAAAGCCTTATTTTATTCGGTTAGTTTACATTCATAGGTTAAAAATAAATCATAAAATAATGAACATAATAACTGACCAAAATACACTAAAGTCTTATTTTATTCGGTTAGTTTACATTCATAGGTTAAAAATAAATCATAAAATAATGAACATAATAACTGAACAAAATACACTAAAGCCTTATTTTATTCGGTTAGTTTACATTCATAGGTTAAAAATAAATCATAAAATAATGAACATAATAACTGACCAAAATACACTAAAGTCTTATTTTATTCGGTTAGTTTACATTCATAGGTTAAAAATAAATCATAAAATAATGAACATAATAACTGACCAAAATACACTAAAGTCTTATTTTATTCGGTTAGTTTACATTCATAGGTTAAAAATAAATCATAAAATAATGAACATAATAACTGACCAAAATACACTAAAGCCTTATTTTATTCGGTTAGTTTACATTCATAGGTTAAAAATAAATCATAAAATAATGAACATAATAACTGAACAAAATACACTAAAGCCTTATTTTATTCGGTTAGTTTACATTCATAGGTTAAAAATAAATCATAAAATAATGAACATAATAACTGACCAAAATACACTAAAGTCTTATTTTATTCGGTTAGTTTACATTCATAGGTTAAAAATAAATCATAAAATAATGAACATAATAACTGAACAAAATACACTAAAGCCTTATTTTATTCGGTTAGTTTACATTCATAGGTTAAAAATAAATCATAAAATAATGAACATAATAACTGACCAAAATACACTAAAGTCTTATTTTATTCGGTTAGTTTACATTCATAGGTTAAAAATAAATCATAAAATAATGAACATAATAACTGAACAAAATACACTAAAGCCTTATTTTATTCGGTTAGTTTACATTCATAGGTTAAAAATAAATCATAAAATAATGAACATAATAACTGACCAAAATACACTAAAGTCTTATTTTATTCGGTTAGTTTACATTCATAGGTTAAAAATAAATCATAAAATAATGAACATAATAACTGACCAAAATACACTAAAGCCTTATTTTATTCGGTTAGTTTACATTCATAGGTTAAAAATAAATCATAAAATAATGAACATAATAACTGAACAAAATACACTAAAGCCTTATTTTATTCGGTTAGTTTACATTCATAGGTTAAAAATAAATCATAAAATAATGAACATAATAACTGACCAAAATACACTAAAGTCTTATTTTATTCGGTTAGTTTACATTCATAGGTTAAAAATAAATCATAAAATAATGAACATAATAACTGAACAAAATACACTAAAGCCTTATTTTATTCGGTTAGTTTACATTCATAGGTTAAAAATAAATCATAAAATAATGAACATAATAACTGACCAAAATACACTAAAGTCTTATTTTATTCGGTTAGTTTACATTCATAGGTTAAAAATAAATCATAAAATAATGAACATAATAACTGACCAAAATACACTAAAGTCTTATTTTATTCGGTTAGTTTACATTCATAGGTTAAAAATAAATCATAAAATAATGAACATAATAACTGACCAAAATACACTAAAGCCTTATTTTATTCGGTTAGTTTACATTCATAGGTTAAAAATAAATCATAAAATAATGAACATAATAACTGAACAAAATACACTAAAGCCTTATTTTATTCGGTTAGTTTACATTCATAGGTTAAAAATAAATCATAAAATAATGAACATAATAACTGACCAAAATACACTAAAGTCTTATTTTATTCGGTTAGTTTACATTCATAGGTTAAAAATAAATCATAAAATAATGAACATAATAACTGAACAAAATACACTAAAGCCTTATTTTATTCGGTTAGTTTACATTCATAGGTTAAAAATAAATCATAAAATAATGAACATAATAACTGACCAAAATACACTAAAGTCTTATTTTATTCGGTTAGTTTACATTCATAGGTTAAAAATAAATCATAAAATAATGAACATAATAACTGAACAAAATACACTAAAGCCTTATTTTATTCGGTTAGTTTACATTCATAGGTTAAAAATAAATCATAAAATAATGAACATAATAACTGACCAAAATACACTAAAGTCTTATTTTATTCGGTTAGTTTACATTCATAGGTTAAAAATAAATCATAAAATAATGAACATAATAACTGACCAAAATACACTAAAGTCTTATTTTATTCGGTTAGTTTACATTCATAGGTTAAAAATAAATCATAAAATAATGAACATAATAACTGACCAAAATACACTAAAGCCTTATTTTATTCGGTTAGTTTACATTCATAGGTTAAAAATAAATCATAAAATAATGAACATAATAACTGAACAAAATACACTAAAGCCTTATTTTATTCGGTTAGTTTACATTCATAGGTTAAAAATAAATCATAAAATAATGAACATAATAAATGACCAAAATACACTAAAGTCTTATTTTATTCGGCTAGTTTACATTCATAGGTTAAAAATAAATCATAAAATAATGAACATAATAACTGACCAAAATACACTAAAGCCTTATTTTATTCGGTTAGTTTACATTCATAGGTTAAAAATAAATCATAAAATAATGAACATAATAACTGACCAAAATACACTAAAGCCTTATTTTATTCGGTTAGTTTACATTCATAGGTTAAAAATAAATCATAAAATAATGAACATAATAACTGACCAAAATACACTAAAGTCTTATTTTATTCGGTTAGTTTACATTCATAGGTTACAAATAAATCATAAAATAATGAACATAATAACTGACCAAAATACACTAAAGCCTTATTTTATTCGGTTAGTTTACATTCATAGGTTAAAAATAAATCATAAAATAATGAACATAATAACTGACCAAAATACACTAAAGCCTTATTTTATTCGGTTAGTTTACATTCATAGGTTAAAAATAAATCATAAAATAATGAACATAATAACTGACCAAAATACACTAAAGTCTTATTTTATTAGGTTAGTTTACATTCATAGGTTAAAAATAAATCATAAATTAATGAACATAATAACTGACCAAAATACACTAAACCTTATTTTATTCGGTTAGTTTACATTCATAGGTTAAAAATAAATCATAAAATAATGAACATAATAACTGACCAAAATACACTAAAGTCTTATTTTATTAGGTTAGTTTACATTCATAGGTTAAAAATAAATCATAAATTAATGAACATAATAACTGACCAAAATACACTAAAGTCTTATTTTATTCGGTTAGTTTACATTCATAGGTTAAAAATAAATCATAAAATAATGAACATAATAACTGACCAAAATACACTAAAGTCTTATTTTATTAGGTTAGTTTACATTCATAGGTTAAAAATAAATCATAAAATAATGAACATAATAACTGACCAAAATACACTAAAGTCTTATTTTATTCGGTTAGTTTACATTCATAGGTTAAAAATAAATCATAAAATAATGAACATAATAACTGACCAAAATACACTAAAGCCTTATTTTATTCGGTTAGTTTACATTCATAGGTTAAAAATAAATCATAAATTAATGAACATAATAACTGACCAAAATACACTAAAGTCTTATTTTATTCGGTTAGTTTACATTCATAGGTTAAAAATAAATCATAAAATAATGAACATAATAACTGACCAAAATACACTAAAGCCTTATTTTATTCGGTTAGTTTACATTCATAGGTTAAAAATAAATCATAAATTAATGAACATAATAACTGACCAAAATACACTAAAGTCTTATTTTATTAGGTTAGTTTACATTCATATGTTAAAAATAAATCATAAATTAATGAACATAATAACTGACCAAAATACACTAAAGTCTTATTTTATTCGGTTAGTTTACATTCATAGGTTAAAAATAAATCATAAAATAATGAACATAATAACTGACCAAAATACACTAAAGTCTTATTTTATTCGGTTAGTTTACATTCATAGGTTACAAATAAATCATAAAATAATGAACATAATAACTGACCAAAATACACTAAAGCCTTATTTTATTCGGTTAGTTTACATTCATAGGTTAAAAATAAATCATAAATTAATGAACATAATAACTGACCAAAATACACTAAAGTCTTATTTTATTAGGTTAGTTTACATTCATAGGTTAAAAATAAATCATAAATTAATGAACATAATAACTGACCAAAATACACTAAAGTCTTATTTTATTCGGTTAGTTTACATTCATAGGTTAAAAATAAATCATAAAATAATGAACATAATAACTGACCAAAATACACTAAAGCCTTATTTTATTCGGTTAGTTTACATTCATAGGTTAAAAATAAATCATAAATTAATGAACATAATAACTGACCAAAATACACTAAAGTCTTATTTTATTCGGTTAGTTTACATTCATAGGTTAAAAATAAATCATAAAATAATGAACATAATAACTGACCAAAATACACTAAAGCCTTATTTTATTCGGTTAGTTTACATTCATAGGTTAAAAATAAATCATAAATTAATGAACATAATAACTGACCAAAATACACTAAAGTCTTATTTTATTAGGTTAGTTTACATTCATATGTTAAAAATAAATCATAAATTAATGAACATAATAACTGACCAAAATACACTAAAGTCTTATTTTATTCGGTTAGTTTACATTCATAGGTTAAAAATAAATCATAAAATAATGAACATAATAACTGACCAAAATACACTAAAGTCTTATTTTATTCGGTTAGTTTACATTCATAGGTTAAAAATAAATCATAAAATAATGAACATAATAACTGACCAAAATACACTAAAGTCTTATTTTATTCGGTTAGTTTACATTCATAGGTTAAAAATAAATCATAAAATAATGAACATAATAACTGACCAAAATACACTAAAGTCTTATTTTATTCGGTTAGTTTGCATTCATAGGTTAAAAATAAATCATAAAATAATGAACATAATAACTGACCAAAATACACTAAAGTCTTATTTTATTCGGTTAGTTTACATTCATAGGTTAAAAATAAATCATAAAATAATGAACATAATAACTGACCAAAATACACTAAAGTCTTATTTTATTCGGTTAATTTACATTCATAGGTTAAAAATAAATCATAAAATAATGAACATAATAACTGACCAAAATACACTAAAGTCTTATTTTATTCGGTTAGTTTACATTCATAGGTTAAAAATAAATCATAAAATAATGAACATAATAACTGACCAAAATACACTAAAGCCTTATTTTATTCGGTTAGTTTACATTCATAGGTTAAAAATAAATCATAAAATAATGAACATAATAACTGACCAAAATACACTAAAGTCTTATTTTATTAGGTTATTTTACATTCATAGGTTAAAAATAAATCATAAATTAATGAACATAATAACTGACCAAAATACACTAAAGTCTTATTTTATTCGGTTAGTTTACATTCATAGGTTAAAAATAAATCATAAAATAATGAACATAATAACTGACCAAAATACACTAAAGCCTTATTTTATTCGGTTAGTTTACATTCATAGGTTAAAAATAAATCATAAAATAATGAACATAATAACTGACCAAAATACACTAAAGCCTTATTTTATTAGGTTAGTTTACATTCATAGGTTAAAAATAAATCATAAAATAATGAACATAATAACTGACCAAAATACACTAAAGTCTTATTTTATTCGGTTAGTTTACATTCATAGGTTAAAAATAAATCATAAAATAATGAACATAATAAATGACCAAAATACACTAAAGCCTTATTTTATTAGGTTAGTTTACATTCATAGGTTAAAAATAAATCATAAAATAATGAACATAATAACTGACCAAAATACACTAAAGTATTATTTTATTCGGTTAGTTTACATTCATAGGTTAAAAATAAATCATAAAATAATGAACATAATAAATGACCAAAATACACTAAAATCTTATTTTATTCGGTTAGTTTGCATTCATAGGTTAAAAATAAATCATAAAATAATGAACATAATAACTGACCAAAATACACTAAAGTCTTATTTTATTCGGTTAGTTTACATTCATAGGTTAAAAATAAATCATAAAATAATGAACATAATAACTGACCAAAATACACTAAAGTCTTATTTTATTCGGTTAATTTACATTCATAGGTTAAAAATAAATCATAAAATAATGAACATAATAACTGACCAAAATACACTAAAGTCTTATTTTATTCGGTTAGTTTACATTCATAGGTTAAAAATAAATCATAAAATAATGAACATAATAACTGACCAAAATACACTAAAGCCTTATTTTATTCGGTTAGTTTACATTCATAGGTTAAAAATAAATCATAAAATAATGAACATAATAACTGACCAAAATACACTAAAGTCTTATTTTATTAGGTTATTTTACATTCATAGGTTAAAAATAAATCATAAATTAATGAACATAATAACTGACCAAAATACACTAAAGTCTTATTTTATTCGGTTAGTTTACATTCATAGGTTAAAAATAAATCATAAAATAATGAACATAATAACTGACCAAAATACACTAAAGCCTTATTTTATTCGGTTAGTTTACATTCATAGGTTAAAAATAAATCATAAAATAATGAACATAATAACTGACCAAAATACACTAAAGCCTTATTTTATTAGGTTAGTTTACATTCATAGGTTAAAAATAAATCATAAAATAATGAACATAATAACTGACCAAAATACACTAAAGTCTTATTTTATTCGGTTAGTTTACATTCATAGGTTAAAAATAAATCATAAAATAATGAACATAATAAATGACCAAAATACACTAAAATCTTATTTTATTCGGTTAGTTTACATTCATAGGTTAAAAATAAATCATAAAATAATGAACATAATAACTGACCAAAATACACTAAAGTCTTATTTTATTCGGTTAGTTTACATTCATAGGTTAAAAATAAATCATAAAATAATGAACATAATAAATGACCAAAATACACTAAAGCCTTATTTTATTCGGTTAGTTTACATTCATAGGTTAAAAATAAATCATAAAATAATGAACATAATAACTGACCAAAATACACTAAAGTCTTATTTTATTCGGTTAGTTTACATTCATAGGTTAAAAATAAATCATAAAATAATGAACATAATAACTGACCAAAATACACTAAAGTCTTATTTTATTCGGTTAGTTTACATCCATAGGCTAAAAATAAATCATAAAATAATGAACATAATAACTGACCAAAATACACTAAAGCCTTATTTTATTCGGTTAGTTTACATTCATAGGTTAAAAATAAATCATAAAATAATGAACATAATAACTGACCAAAATACACTAAAGCCTTATTTTATTCGGTTAGTTTACATTCATAGGTTAAAAATAAATCATAAAATAATGAACATAATAACTGACCAAAATACACTAAAGCCTTATTTTATTCGGTTAGTTTACATTCATAGGTTAAAAATAAATCATAAAATAATGAACATAATAACTGACCAAAATACACTAAAGTCTTATTTTATTCGGTTAGTTTACATTCATAGGTTAAAAATAAATCATAAAATAATGAACATAATAAATGACCAAAATACACTAAAATCTTATTTTATTCGGTTAGTTTACATTCATAGGTTAAAAATAAATCATAAAATAATGAACATAATAACTGAACAAAATACACTAAAGCCTTATTTTATTCGGTTAGTTTACATTCATAGGTTAAAAATAAATCATAAAATAATGAACATAATAACTGACCAAAATACACTAAAGCCTTATTTTATTCGGTTAGTTTACATTCATAGGTTAAAAATAAATCATAAAATAATGAACATAATAAATGACCAAAATACACTAAAATCTTATTTTATTCGGTTAGTTTACATTCATAGGTTAAAAATAAATCATAAAATAATGAACATAATAACTGACCAAAATACACTAAAGTCTTATTTTATTCGGTTAGTTTACATTCATAGGTTAAAAATAAATCATAAAATAATGAACATAATAAATGACCAAAATACACTAAAGCCTTATTTTATTCGGTTAGTTTACATTCATAGGTTAAAAATAAATCATAAAATAATGAACATAATAACTGACCAAAATACACTAAAGTCTTATTTTATTCGGTTAGTTTACATTCATAGGTTAAAAATAAATCATAAAATAATGAACATAATAACTGACCAAAATACACTAAAGTCTTATTTTATTCGGTTAGTTTACATCCATAGGCTAAAAATAAATCATAAAATAATGAACATAATAACTGACCAAAATACACTAAAGCCTTATTTTATTCGGTTAGTTTACATTCATAGGTTAAAAATAAATCATAAAATAATGAACATAATAACTGACCAAAATACACTAAAGCCTTATTTTATTCGGTTAGTTTACATTCATAGGTTAAAAATAAATCATAAAATAATGAACATAATAACTGACCAAAATACACTAAAGTCTTATTTTATTAGGTTATTTTACATTCATAGGTTAAAAATAAATCATAAATTAATGAACATAATAACTGACCAAAATACACTAAAGCCTTATTTTATTCGGTTAGTTTACATTCATAGGTTAAAAATAAATCATAAATTAATGAACATAATAACTGACCAAAATACACTAAAGTCTTATTTTATTAGGTTAGTTTACATTCATATGTTAAAAATAAATCATAAAATAATGAACATAATAACTGACCAAAATACACTAAAGCCTTATTTTATTCGGTTAGTTTACATTCATAGGTTAAAAATAAATCATAAATTAATGAACATAATAACTGACCAAAATACACTAAAGTCTTATTTTATTAGGTTAGTTTACATTCATATGTTAAAAATAAATCATAAATTAATGAACATAATAACTGACCAAAATACACTAAAGTCTTATTTTATTCGGTTAGTTTACATTCATAGGTTAAAAATAAATCATAAAATAATGAACATAATAACTGACCAAAATACACTAAAGCCTTATTTTATTCGGTTAGTTTACATTCATAGGTTAAAAATAAATCATAAATTAATGAACATAATAACTGACCAAAATACACTAAAGTCTTATTTTATTAGGTTAGTTTACATTCATATGTTAAAAATAAATCATAAATTAATGAACATAATAACTGACCAAAATACACTAAAGTCTTATTTTATTCGGTTAGTTTACATTCATAGGTTAAAAATAAATCATAAATTAATGAACATAATAACTGACCAAAATACACTAAAGTCTTATTTTATTAGGTTAGTTTACATTCATATGTTAAAAATAAATCATAAAATAATGAACATAATAACTGACCAAAATACACTAAAGCCTTATTTTATTCGGTTAGTTTACATTCATAGGTTAAAAATAAATCATAAATTAATGAACATAATAACTGACCAAAATACACTAAAGTCTTATTTTATTAGGTTAGTTTACATTCATATGTTAAAAATAAATCATAAATTAATGAACATAATAACTGACCAAAATACACTAAAGTCTTATTTTATTCGGTTAGTTTACATTCATAGGTTAAAAATAAATCATAAAATAATGAACATAATAACTGACCAAAATACACTAAAGCCTTATTTTATTCGGTTAGTTTACATTCATAGGTTAAAAATAAATCATAAATTAATGAACATAATAACTGACCAAAATACACTAAAGTCTTATTTTATTAGGTTAGTTTACATTCATATGTTAAAAATAAATCATAAATTAATGAACATAATAACTGACCAAAATACACTAAAGTCTTATTTTATTCGGTTAGTTTACATTCATAGGTTAAAAATAAATCATAAATTAATGAACATAATAACTGACCAAAATACACTAAAGTCTTATTTTATTAGGTTAGTTTACATTCATATGTTAAAAATAAATCATAAAATAATGAACATAATAACTGACCAAAATACACTAAAGCCTTATTTTATTCGGTTAGTTTACATTCATAGGTTAAAAATAAATCATAAATTAATGAACATAATAACTGACCAAAATACACTAAAGTCTTATTTTATTAGGTTAGTTTACATTCATATGTTAAAAATAAATCATAAATTAATGAACATAATAACTGACCAAAATACACTAAAGTCTGATTTTATTCGGTTAGTTTACATTCATAGGTTAAAAATAAATCATAAATTAATGAACATAATAACTGACCAAAATACACTAAAGTCTTATTTTATTAGGTTAGTTTACATTCATATGTTAAAAATAAATCATAAATTAATGAACATAATAACTGACCAAAATACACTAAAGCCTTATTTTATTCGGTTAGTTTACATTCATAGGTTAAAAATAAATCATAAAATAATGAACATAATAACTGACCAAAATACACTAAAGCCTTATTTTATTCGGTTAGTTTACATTCATAGGTTAAAAATAAATCATAAAATAATGAACATAATAACTGACCAAAATACACTAAAGTCTTATTTTATTAGGTTATTTTACATTCATAGGTTAAAAATAAATCATAAATTAATGAACATAATAACTGACCAAAATACACTAAAGCCTTATTTTATTCGGTTAGTTTACATTCATAGGTTAAAAATAAATCATAAATTAATGAACATAATAACTGACCAAAATACACTAAAGTCTTATTTTATTCGGTTAGTTTACATTCATAGGTTAAAAATAAATCATAAAATAATGAACATAATAACTGACCAAAATACACTAAAGCCTTATTTTATTCGGTTAGTTTACATTCATAGGTTAAAAATAAATCATAAATTAATGAACATAATAACTGACCAAAATACACTAAAGTCTTATTTTATTAGGTTAGTTTACATTCATATGTTAAAAATAAATCATAAATTAATGAACATAATAACTGACCAAAATACACTAAAGTCTTATTTTATTCGGTTAGTTTACATTCATAGGTTAAAAATAAATCATAAAATAATGAACATAATAACTGACCAAAATACACTAAAGTCTTATTTTATTCGGTTAGTTTACATTCATAGGTTAAAAATAAATCATAAAATAATGAACATAATAACTGACCAAAATACACTAAAGTCTTATTTTATTCGGTTAGTTTACATTCATAGGTTAAAAATAAATCATAAAATAATGAACATAATAACTGACCAAAATACACTAAAGCCTTATTTTATTCGGTTAGTTTACATTCATAGGTTAAAAATAAATCATAAAATAATGAACATAATAACTGACAAAAATACACTAAAGTCTTATTTTATTAGGTTATTTTACATTCATAGGTTAAAAATAAATCATAAATTAATGAACATAATAACTGACCAAAATACACTAAAGTCTTATTTTATTCGGTTAGTTTACATTCATAGGTTAAAAATAAATCATAAAATAATGAACATAATAACTGACCAAAATACACTAAAGTCTTATTTTATTAGGTTAGTTTACATTCATATGTTAAAAATAAATCATAAATTAATGAACATAATAACTGACCAAAATACACTAAAGTCTTATTTTATTCGGTTAGTTTACATTCATAGGTTAAAAATAAATCATAAAATAATGAACATAATAACTGACCAAAATACACTAAAGTCTTATTTTATTCGGTTAGTTTACATTCATAGGTTAAAAATAAATCATAAAATAATGAACATAATAACTGACCAAAATACACTAAAGTCTTATTTTATTCGGTTAGTTTACATTCATAGGTTAAAAATAAATCATAAAATAATGAACATAATAACTGACCAAAATACACTAAAGCCTTATTTTATTCGGTTAGTTTACATTCATAGGTTAAAAATAAATCATAAAATAATGAACATAATAACTGACCAAAATACACTAAAGTCTTATTTTATTAGGTTATTTTACATTCATAGGTTAAAAATAAATCATAAATTAATGAACATAATAACTGACCAAAATACACTAAAGCCTTATTTTATTCGGTTAGTTTACATTCATAGGTTAAAAATAAATCATAAATTAATGAACATAATAACTGACCAAAATACACTAAAGTCTTATTTTATTCGGTTAGTTTACATTCATAGGTTAAAAATAAATCATAAAATAATGAACATAATAACTGACCAAAATACACTAAAGCCTTATTTTATTCGGTTAGTTTACATTCATAGGTTAAAAATAAATCATAAATTAATGAACATAATAACTGACCAAAATACACTAAAGTCTTATTTTATTAGGTTAGTTTACATTCATATGTTAAAAATAAATCATAAATTAATGAACATAATAACTGACCAAAATACACTAAAGTCTTATTTTATTCGGTTAGTTTACATTCATAGGTTAAAAATAAATCATAAAATAATGAACATAATAACTGACCAAAATACACTAAAGTCTTATTTTATTCGGTTAGTTTACATTCATAGGTTAAAAATAAATCATAAAATAATGAACATAATAACTGACCAAAATACACTAAAGTCTTATTTTATTCGGTTAGTTTACATTCATAGGTTAAAAATAAATCATAAAATAATGAACATAATAACTGACCAAAATACACTAAAGTCTTATTTTATTCGGTTAGTTTGCATTCATAGGTTAAAAATAAATCATAAAATAATGAACATAATAACTGACCAAAATACACTAAAGTCTTATTTTATTCGGTTAGTTTACATTCATAGGTTAAAAATAAATCATAAAATAATGAACATAATAACTGACCAAAATACACTAAAGTCTTATTTTATTAGGTTATTTTACATTCATAGGTTAAAAATAAATCATAAATTAATGAACATAATAACTGACCAAAATACACTAAAGTCTTATTTTATTCGGTTATTTTACATTCATAGGTTAAAAATAAATCATAAAATAATGAACATAATAACTGACCAAAATACACTAAAGTCTTATTTTATTAGGTTAGTTTACATTCATATGTTAAAAATAAATCATAAATTAATGAACATAATAACTGACCAAAATACACTAAAGTCTTATTTTATTCGGTTAGTTTACATTCATAGGTTAAAAATAAATCATAAAATAATGAACATAATAACTGACCAAAATACACTAAAGTCTTATTTTATTCGGTTAGTTTACATTCATAGGTTAAAAATAAATCATAAAATAATGAACATAATAACTGACCAAAATACACTAAAGTCTTATTTTATTCGGTTAGTTTACATTCATAGGTTAAAAATAAATCATAAAATAATGAACATAATAACTGACCAAAATACACTAAAGCCTTATTTTATTCGGTTAGTTTACATTCATAGGTTAAAAATAAATCATAAAATAATGAACATAATAACTGACCAAAATACACTAAAGTCTTATTTTATTAGGTTATTTTACATTCATAGGTTAAAAATAAATCATAAATTAATGAACATAATAACTGACCAAAATACACTAAAGCCTTATTTTATTCGGTTAGTTTACATTCATAGGTTAAAAATAAATCATAAATTAATGAACATAATAACTGACCAAAATACACTAAAGTCTTATTTTATTCGGTTAGTTTACATTCATAGGTTAAAAATAAATCATAAAATAATGAACATAATAACTGACCAAAATACACTAAAGCCTTATTTTATTCGGTTAGTTTACATTCATAGGTTAAAAATAAATCATAAATTAATGAACATAATAACTGACCAAAATACACTAAAGTCTTATTTTATTAGGTTAGTTTACATTCATATGTTAAAAATAAATCATAAATTAATGAACATAATAACTGACCAAAATACACTAAAGTCTTATTTTATTCGGTTAGTTTACATTCATAGGTTAAAAATAAATCATAAAATAATGAACATAATAACTGACCAAAATACACTAAAGTCTTATTTTATTCGGTTAGTTTACATTCATAGGTTAAAAATAAATCATAAAATAATGAACATAATAACTGACCAAAATACACTAAAGTCTTATTTTATTCGGTTAGTTTACATTCATAGGTTAAAAATAAATCATAAAATAATGAACATAATAACTGACCAAAATACACTAAAGTCTTATTTTATTCGGTTAGTTTGCATTCATAGGTTAAAAATAAATCATAAAATAATGAACATAATAACTGACCAAAATACACTAAAGTCTTATTTTATTCGGTTAGTTTACATTCATAGGTTAAAAATAAATCATAAAATAATGAACATAATAACTGACCAAAATACACTAAAGTCTTATTTTATTCGGTTAATTTACATTCATAGGTTAAAAATAAATCATAAAATAATGAACATAATAACTGACCAAAATACACTAAAGTCTTATTTTATTCGGTTAGTTTACATTCATAGGTTAAAAATAAATCATAAAATAATGAACATAATAACTGACCAAAATACACTAAAGCCTTATTTTATTCGGTTAGTTTACATTCATAGGTTAAAAATAAATCATAAAATAATGAACATAATAACTGACCAAAATACACTAAAGCCTTATTTTATTAGGTTAGTTTACATTCATAGGTTAAAAATAAATCATAAATTAATGAACATAATAACTGACCAAAATACACTAAAGTCTTATTTTATTCGGTTAGTTTACATTCATAGGTTAAAAATAAATCATAAAATAATGAACATAATAACTGACCAAAATACACTAAAGCCTTATTTTATTCGGTTAGTTTACATTCATAGGTTAAAAATAAATCATAAAATAATGAACATAATAACTGACCAAAATACACTAAAGTCTTATTTTATTCGGTTAGTTTACATTCATAGGTTAAAAATAAATCATAAAATAATGAACATAATAACTGACCAAAATACACTAAAGTCTTATTTTATTCGGTTAGTTTACATTCATAGGTTAAAAATAAATCATAAAATAATGAACAGAATAAATGACCAAAATACACTAAAATCTTATTTTATTCGGTTAGTTTACATTCATAGGTTAAAAATAAATCATAAAATAATGAACATAATAACTGAACAAAATACACTAAAGCCTTATTTTATTCGGTTAGTTTACATTCATAGGTTAAAAATAAATCATAAAATAATGAACATAATAACTGACCAAAATACACTAAAGCCTTATTTTATTCGGTTAGTTTACATTCATAGGTTAAAAATAAATCATAAAATAATGAACATAATAACTGACCAAAATACACTAAAGCCTTATTTTATTCGGTTAGTTTACATTCATAGGTTAAAAATAAATCATAAAATAATGAACATAATAACTGACCAAAATACACTAAAGTCTTATTTTATTCGGTTAGTTTACATTCATAGGTTAAAAATAAATCATAAAATAATGAACATAATAAATGACCAAAATACACTAAAATCTTATTTTATTCGGTTAGTTTACATTCATAGGTTAAAAATAAATCATAAAATAATGAACATAATAACTGAACAAAATACACTAAAGCCTTATTTTATTCGGTTAGTTTACATTCATAGGTTAAAAATAAATCATAAAATAATGAACATAATAACTGACCAAAATACACTAAAGCCTTATTTTATTCGGTTAGTTTACATTCATAGGTTAAAAATAAATCATAAAATAATGAACATAATAAATGACCAAAATACACTAAAATCTTATTTTATTCGGTTAGTTTACATTCATAGGTTAAAAATAAATCATAAAATAATGAACATAATAACTGACCAAAATACACTAAAGTCTTATTTTATTCGGTTAGTTTACATTCATAGGTTAAAAATAAATCATAAAATAATGAACATAATAAATGACCAAAATACACTAAAGCCTTATTTTATTCGGTTAGTTTACATTCATAGGTTAAAAATAAATCATAAAATAATGAACATAATAACTGACCAAAATACACTAAAGTCTTATTTTATTCGGTTAGTTTACATTCATAGGTTAAAAATAAATCATAAAATAATGAACATAATAACTGACCAAAATACACTAAAGTCTTATTTTATTCGGTTAGTTTACATCCATAGGCTAAAAATAAATCATAAAATAATGAACATAATAACTGACCAAAATACACTAAAGCCTTATTTTATTCGGTTAGTTTACATTCATAGGTTAAAAATAAATCATAAAATAATGAACATAATAACTGACCAAAATACACTAAAGCCTTATTTTATTCGGTTAGTTTACATTCATAGGTTAAAAATAAATCATAAAATAATGAACATAATAACTGACCAAAATACACTAAAGTCTTATTTTATTAGGTTATTTTACATTCATAGGTTAAAAATAAATCATAAATTAATGAACATAATAACTGACCAAAATACACTAAAGTCTTATTTTATTCGGTTAGTTTACATTCATAGGTTAAAAATAAATCATAAAATAATGAACATAATAACTGACCAAAATACACTAAAGCCTTATTTTATTCGGTTAGTTTACATTCATAGGTTAAAAATAAATCATAAAATAATGAACATAATAACTGACCAAAATACACTAAAGCCTTATTTTATTAGGTTAGTTTACATTCATAGGTTAAAAATAAATCATAAATTAATGAACATAATAACTGACCAAAATACACTAAAGTCTTATTTTATTCGGTTAGTTTACATTCATAGGTTAAAAATAAATCATAAAATAATGAACATAATAACTGACCAAAATACACTAAAGCCTTATTTTATTCGGTTAGTTTACATTCATAGGTTAAAAATAAATCATAAAATAATGAACATAATAACTGACCAAAATACACTAAAGTCTTATTTTATTAGGTTAGTTTACATTCATAGGTTAAAAATAAATCATAAAATAATGAACATAATAACTGACCAAAATACACTAAAGTCTTATTTTATTAGGTTAGTTTACATTCATAGGTTAAAAATAAATCATAAAATAATGAACATAATAACTGACCAAAATACACTAAAGTCTTATTTTATTAGGTTAGTTTACATTCATAGGTTAAAAATAAATCATAAAATAATGAACATAATAACTGACCAAAATACACTAAAGTCTTATTTTATTAGGTTAGTTTACATTCATAGGTTAAAAATAAATCATAAATTAATGAACATAATAACTGACCAAAATACACTAAAGTCTTATTTTATTCGGTTAGTTTACATTCATAGGTTAAAAATAAATCATAAATTAATGAACATAATAACTGACCAAAATACACTAAAGCCTTATTTTATTCGGTTAGTTTACATTCATAGGTTAAAAATAAATCATAAATTAATGAACATAATAACTGACCAAAATACACTAAAGTCTTATTTTATTAGGTTAGTTTACATTCATAGGTTAAAAATAAATCATAAATTAATGAACATAATAACTGACCAAAATACACTAAAGTCTTATTTTATTCGGTTAGTTTACATTCATAGGTTAAAAATAAATCATAAATTAATGAACATAATAACTGACCAAAATACACTAAAGTCTTATTTTAGTAGGTTAGTTTACATTCATAGGTTAAAAATAAATCATAAAATAATGAACATAATAACTGACCAAAATACACTAAAGCCTTATTTTATTCGGTTAGTTTACATTCATAGGTTAAAAATAAATCATAAAATAATGAACATAATAACTGACCAAAATACACTAAAGTCTTATTTTATTAGGTTAGTTTACATTCATAGGTTAAAAATAAATCATAAAATAATGAACATAATAACTGACCAAAATACACTAAAGCCTTATTTTATTCGGTTAGTTTACATTCATAGGTTAAAAATAAATCATAAAATAATGAACATAATAACTCACCAAAATACACTAAAGCCTTATTTTATTCGGTTAGTTTACATTCATAGGTTAAAAATAAATCATAAATTAATGAACATAATAACTTAATATTAAATAAATCATAAATTAATGAACATAATAATTAATGAACATAATAATTTTTTCTTTCAATTTGCATAATAAAATACATCGACCACACGAGTTTTTTATATATTGTTTTGTTTGTTTTCAAATTATTTATAAAATAGTTAACTAATCTTTATAATGAATAATGATATTTAATTTCAATGATTTATATAAGCGTTTTAAATTTGTAAATTGACTATGCACTTTTTGATCTGTTAAAAATTGAATGCATGAAAAATATTTTAATTATCAAGTGTTTAACTAAGAGTATATTGTCGATAACATTAAATATATTCTTAATGTCAACTTCAGGAATTTTAGAAATCATGTATTTATAATAATTATTTATAATTTGTTTTCAAAATTTTTAACCAGAATATATTATTATTTTTGGTTTGCTTTTAATTTATATAAATCAATTCTAAAAATAGCATTAATTTTACAAAATGCTTAGTGGAAACAAGAAATTATCAGAAAAAATTCATTTGGGAGAGAAATATAAAAGATTTGAGTCCCACAAAGACTAATCCCACAAAGAGGCTGGCAAATAAATCTAACAATTATAGTTCCTTTAATTAGTCTTTACAATGTTTAAATGTATGTAATAAAAAGTAAAAAATAATAATATTATTATTAAGTTAAGCATTGTTGTACTACTTCATTTTAGAAAATTTACAAATTTATTTATCAATAGTCTGTGCATAGCTTTAATCATTTAACAATTTATTATTTTAAAATATGTTATTCTTTTTCTCTGATTTTTCTTTTTGTCTAAAAATTAACTCATAATTACTTGATATTTTCTATTATATAATATTATTTTCCTATCTATATATTCTCTCTAGATATTTTTACACTTAGTTAGCTTAGTCCTATTAAAAGATACCGCCACTCCTCGCATTCTTTATTTAAATTGATCTGCATCAATAAATTATAATAAACTATTGTTGGTAATTTGCATTGTCATTTAGTTCTAGGAAATTGAGAATCAATATGTTTAATTTTCTAAATTTCTAAATTTTTATTTACTAAATAGTTAAATCGTTGGTAAAGGTCATCTCATACTTTAAAAATAAAAAAAATAAATAGATATTTATTATTTTTATAATTTGAATTTTTATAACAAATTATATCAGAAGTTTACTAAAAAATAAAATAGAAATAATAGATTCGTATTTCTCTTTAGTTTTTCTTTTCCTTCATATCCATAATCATTATTTTTTAAAAGTCAGTATCTTGCCTTTTTCATATTTTTTCTTGATTATCTGAAATAAAAAGTATTTGCCTTCGGATAATGAATTAACACTCCAGAAATTTTCTCAAAGCAGTCTATTTCGCTAGTTTCCATATATGTAGTATTTAAAAATTTCTAACAAAAATTGATGTTTCTAAAAAAATTGATGTATATTTTTCAAAATATACCAATAATTTATGATAATATATTTAATTTTTTGATTTCTATAGTTGTTATAGAAGTTAGTAATTTTAACATTTACACGTTTTTAATATTATAATCTGTTTTATCCACTTTGTATACTTCTTTCTTTTTCTGTTTTCAGTATGAATTCTATGAGACATATGTATGTCTACTCTTTTTAAAGTTGCCTTAGTTAGTGTGATTAATTACTAATAAACACAACATAATATTTTTCAGAAGTTATATTTAACAGACGCTAAGAATTTTAAATTCATATTTATTTCAAGTATTGGTCTCACCTTTATGATTCACTTTTTTAGTTTTAATGCAAATTCAATTATATTGTAAATCCCGTGATGTTGCTATTACGATGAACTCAAATTTATCAATAACTTTTAAAATACTTTTAATTTTTATTTTAATTAAAATTAAGATCATATTTAAAGATTTAAATATGTAAGGCTTAATATGTATCAGAAAAAATTCATTTGGGAGAGAAATATAAAAGATTTGAGTCCCACAAAGACTAATCCCACAAAGAGGCTGGCAAATAAATCTAACAATTATAGTTCCTTTAATTAGTCTTTACAATGTTTAAATGTATGTAATAAAAAGTAAAAAATAATAATATTATTATTAAGTTAAGCATTGTTGTACTACTTCATTTTAGAAAATTTACAAATTTATTTATCAATAGTCTGTGCATAGCTTTAATCATTTAACAATTTATTATTTTAAAATATGTTATTCTTTTTCTCTGATTTTTCTTTTTGTCTAAAAATTAACTCATAATTACTTGATATTTTCTATTATATAATATTATTTTACTATTTATATATTCTCTATAGATATTTTTAAATTTATTTAGTTTAGTTCTATTAAAAGATATTGCCACTTCTCGCATTCTTTATTTAAATTGATCTGCATCAATAAATTATAATAAACTATTGTTGGTAATTTGCATTGTCATTTAGTTCTAGGAAATTGAGAATCAATATGTTTAATTTTCTAAATTTCTAAATTTTTATTTACTAAATAGTTAAATCGTTGGTAAAGGTCATCTCATACTTTAAAAATAAAAAAAATAAATAGATATTTATTATTTTTATAATTTGAATTTTTATAACAAATTATATCAGAAGTTTACTAAAAAATAAAATAGAAATAATAGATTCGTATTTCTCTTTAGTTTTTCTTTTCCTTCATATCCATAATCATTATTTTTTAAAAGTCAGTATCTTGCCTTTTTCATATTTTTTCTTGATTATCTGAAATAAAAAGTATTTGCCTTCGGATAATGAATTAACACTCCAGAAATTTTCTCAAAGCAGTCTATTTCGCTAGTTTCCATATATGTAGTATTTAAAAATTTCTAACAAAAATTGATGTTTCTAAAAAAATTGATGTATAATATTTTTCAAAATATACCAATAATTTATGATAATATAGTATTTAATTTTTTGATTTCTATAGTTGTTATAGAAGTTAGTAATTTTAACATTTACACGTTTTTAATATTATAATCTGTTTTATCCACTTTGTATACTTCTTTCTTTTTCTGTTTTCAGTATGAATTCTATGAGACATATGTATGTCTACTCTTTTTAAAGTTGCCTTAGTTAGTGTGATTAATTACTAATAAACACAACATAATATTTTTCAGAAGTTATATTTAACAGACGCTAAGAATTTTAAATTCATATTTATTTCAAGTATTGGTCTCACCTTTATGATTCACTTTTTTAGTTTTAATGCAAATTCAATTATATTGTAAATCCCGTGATGTTGCTATTACGATGAACTCAAATTTATCAATAACTTTTAAAATACTTTTAATTTTTATTTTAATTAAAATTAAGATCATATTTAAAGATTTAAATATGTAAGGCTAATTTATTTGTAAAAATTATTAAAATAGTTTTTTATAATATTATACAGTTTTTATATAATATATAATTATAAATTATATTTTATATAATATCTCAATAAATGTTGAACACTTGCTCAAATTTTCAATTAGTAACAATAAATCAAAATATATCAATTTAAAGGCAAAATATATCAATTTAAATAAATATAATATTTTCATTACCCCCGATTGCATCTATTTTTATTGCATATTATTTATGAACTATAATGGAAATATATTAAATTAAAAATTCCATTATAAATTAAAATTTTCTCGAATCCCATTATCTGAGCTGCGTAATAATCATTAATCTTATCGTCGCATAAATTATCCTTCACGATCTTTTTGCGTACAAACATGCTCTTGCGACCAAATAAAACTAAATAGACAAATTTGATTTTATTAAAATATATTTACATTATTTTTTCCTCTTCTGAATTGGGAATTATTTTCTAGGTTTACTGAAATTTTCTGTAATATTATTAAATTTTATATTAATGAAAGTTATATCAAGGATATTTATCTATCCTTTATAAAATTATGAAATATAAAAAACTCAATTCTTGTTTATTATTTTTAATTATTTTAAAACGTGTTAACATTTATTTTTAAATGTTATTTCTTTAAACAATTAAATTATTTTCATTATTTTGTTGATTAATTAAATCATTATTTGAAAATTTTTGTTGTTGTTGATTATTTGAATTATATGAAGATCAATTTTTTATTATGGCTATTTTGGGTTAGTTTTTCATCTTTTAGAACATTTTCTTCTCATAAGAAATCATTTTGACCTGGCAGACCTTCAGGCTATTTTATCTTTGTAGTAGTAAACCATACCACGTCTTAGCGGCACAATTAATGGCATTTGGCGCAACCAAAGGGTTTAGGAGGGTTTTCCATTTGATTTCCTGAGGGGTTTTGATTAATTGATGTGTGATTAATTATCATTAATAATTGATTGACGAGTGATTAACAATTTTTCGCGCAATGCTTCTTTTTGACTGTTTGGCCCAACCCAGGGGTTTAGGGGTTTCCAAATTGATTTTGCCAGTTTTTTTGCTAAATGTTTGGGAGGTATATTTTTTCCTAATATTTATAGAATACAGTGAGGTGCATAAGTTTATGCCGCTTGTTTAAAACACCATAAAACCTTTCAGGATCGATCGATGTAGACATACTTGGTCTTAAAAAATAGCATAAACGACTACCACCCATACATTTCGTGTTGATCTTCTGGAAAGGATTTTTCTTTCCCTTTCTTTTTACTACCACTAAACTAGAAGGTCAAGCAACACTACTTAGTGATTCACCTACACAACAACTTTCAACTATTATTAACCAGTGCTTACTCTTTAAAAATTTTTTTTAATTTAAACTTAATTAGTAGGGGCAGCCAAAATATGCACGGAAAATCGCCAAATATGCGCATATATATGCACCGAAAAACCCCAAAATATGCACCAAAATATGCAAAATTTGCCAAAATATGCACTGAAATATGGACCAAAAAATAGTTAAAATATGCTTTAAAGATCAATATTTTAAGCCAGAAACACGAAATTAGCCTTTAAAAACGCAATTTAAGAAAATTCTTAAAAGATTTGATGGAATTAAGATTTCTGCATAAAAATTTAATGAAAGAAAATTTTTCAAAAAATTTTTATAAAAAATTTTTTGACCAAAAAAATTCCAAAAATTTGAAAATTTTCTCCGATTTTTACTAAAATTTACCAAAAAATGCCGAAATATGGACCAAAATATGCAAAATTTGCCAAAATATGCACAAATATGCAAATATGCACGAAATTGTCGAAATATACAAAAATATGCATTAAGAACCGGGTCCTAAAGTGCTCGGACCTATGTAATAACACCATTTTTGCGCTTCCCACTTCAAGGCATATCCGCATACAAAACATGCATTTGCATGTTTTGGCTGTCCCTATTAATTAGGTATTGCTCTACATTACTAATTCTTTTTTAAAAATGTTGATTTACATTAATTGATTTAAGTAAAATTATATTGTTTTTATTTTAATTTTATTATCAATAATTTTATATAAAAATTCAATAACAAAAATATTTGTTTGATAAAGAAACAATATTTTGGTCCTTAAAAGTCATTTTTTTAAATTGGTTTAATTTTAATTTTCTGTAACATACTTGTATTTGAAAATAAAGTTTTTCAAAATTGAATATTATTTTTGTAAAAAATTATTTGAGTTTAATAAAATCATTTATTAACTGAAGAGCAATTAATAAAGAATAATTATTGTAATTATATTTAATTTTGTATAAAATTAATATAAATATTTTAATATCTATTTTTAAAAAAATATTTGTTTTAAATAAACTTAAAATTATCGTAAAAAATTATCGAGTTAAAAAAATTAAATATTGGTTCTTAGAAAATTATTTATGTTTTAATTAAATTTAATTATTTAAAAAATAATTTGAGCTAAAAAATCATTACTGATGGTTCATAAAAATTTTTTTGTAATTTAATTTTTGAAAAAGTATTTTAGTTAAAAATTGTTTATTGAATTTGTAAAAATTCTTTTTCGAATTTAATTTTGTAAAAAATTATTTAATAAAGAATAATGGAAAAATTTCGGAATACTAAACAGAACGCAAAAGGGTCAAACGATATGTCATTCGAAAGTGCTCGTCGAGCTGAGACGAATGGTGAAAAATTTTCGTTCGGACTCATAGTACAAGGGCTGAGATATAGGCCCTCGAAAATCGAAAAACCATAGGGGGGACCAAGCACTTTTTTGGGGTGCAAAATTCGAATATGCAAATAATAGCTCATTCGAAAGAGCTCCTCGAGCTGAGTCGAATGACACCAAAATCAACTCGAGATCTTGATTCCGAGCCGAGATAAACAGGCTCAAAATGGTCAACGTAAACCTATGGGATATACAAAATTATATCTAAATATAATATTCATAATTAACAAACAATACTTTAATATACTCTAGGCTTTCTAGAAAGTGGAAAAATATTTATAATACTTATTCAATTAGATTTTCTTTATATTTTAATATTCTGTCATAGTTAAGATTATGAAACGCCCATTTTTAGCGCCTCATAAAAGGCGAGAGAGAATAGGCCAAATCAACTTACTTTCTCATTCCTTAATTAGTTTTGGGCCCGATCAAAAGTTGGCCTGTCCTCTCCCCTTTTATTTATTAATATATTTGTTGAATAAAAAAGTTAAGAAGGCCCTCGTTTTAATAGGTGGATCGGCGCGCCCCAAGGGTGGGTTTCCACTCTTGGGGCCCAACGCCGCTAGTTCTGGTTAGAACTAGGATAAATATAATATATTCATTATAATTTAAATGGATTAATTATAGTGTACACAGTATCATGCATTATTATAATGAACATACTTAGTAGTCAAGTTTTAAATTTCATAGTTTGGATAATAATTTCGACCTTATTTAATTTTTGAAGTTTTTTGATAGCTTTTGTTTTCGCTTTTTGTTAGTTCAGAAGGTGTGTAAATTTGAGAGTTTGGATTAAATAAGCAAGCAGATTTAGTTTTAGTTAAATATTTCATCTGATATTTAGTTCTCAAATGATTTCAATTATCTTTTAATTGTTAGATATACTTAAAATTATTTTTATTCTTTTTGCTTCGTCAGTCTTTTGAATCTTATATAACACTTTATATAAAACATATTATTTTATTATATTGTTTTTATTTTATACCTAAATCTATAACTAAAATGGCTAAATTTATTAATTTAATTTTTATATTAATTAATTAATTTTTTTAAATTTATTAAAATTTCGGTTTTTATTCATATAAATCGTAATGAATTCTGATACAATAAAGGTTTTGATTTTTATTTTTGATTTCAAAACATTTTTTAAAGAAATTTCAAAAAAATCAAAAAAGATCTTTGATTAGTTCAATTATGCCAATACGGTTGTTGTTATTTCTGCTGCGCATTTTTTGTTATGAATTGTCAATTTTTAATCAAATCCTTAATTTCTTAACATAATTTTGAATTGTCGTTTTTCTCAGAGAATAGTAAAATTCTACATAACGCTCTTTGGATTTCTTATCAATAACTTTCATGAATATAAATTTAGCTGTAATCTTAATTAAATTTAATTATTTTACTTTCTTATTATAATTTTTAATTCAATTGATTACTTGAGATTTGTTGTTGTTTTTTATTTTTTAACAACATTTTGGAATAGTTTATAATTTAGAAATGATGAGGAGCGTACTCTAATGCTATCATTAAATTAATAATAAGAGCAATTTTTTCGTTTTTAGTCAAAAACTATGATAAATATTTGAAAACATTTTATAAATATTTATAAAAATTAACATTATTGTAAAAAATGCCTTTTACTCTAGGCAATTGGTTAAACTACACAAAAAACACACAGTCCAAATCAAATGTTTATTTAACTAAAAAATTTTTTACTCCACAACAAAAAATGAGTAAAAATAAGTGGTCGGATTAAATAAGAGAAAAAATACTGGCAAGTCAAGAGAATAAATAAGCAAAGCTAAATCCAAGCCAAAAAAAGGGATATTTTTAATAAACAGAAAGATTGCCAGTAGGAAGAGCAAGTGGTAAAAATTATATGTGTGTAAAAGTTAATTCTTAAAGGCAAGTCAAAAACCAACAAAAAATCAGAGTGGTGTGGTGAATATAAAAAATGTAAAATTGTTGTGAGTGTGTCTCCCCGCCCAAAGTGGTAATTTTAGAAGAAAGAAAAAAATAGGCGGGGAGACACACTAACCATCAAAACACAAAAATTGATTAAAATTAATTTTTAAATGGATTTTAAAAAGTGCCAATTCGGCACAATTATTATTTAAATTAAAAGAGTAATAAAAAGTAATAAAAACCAACTACATTCGATGGAATGTAGTTGGAATGTTTATTTACAGAGAAGAAAGAAAAACGGTTCGTACAATCGAGACAAGAAGAGAAGTATATGACAACAAGCAGAAATGCTATGTAATTTTTATTAAAAATTTTGTAAAAGGATAAAATTTAATTTAATTTTGTTTATAAAATAATTTTATAAAACTAAACTTTTATATTAGAAACCAAAACTAAAAATTCCGTTCAGAATGTTTCATTTTTTAGGATGTTCTTTCCATCTGGGATGTTCATTCCATCTGGGATTTTCATCCATAGTTTATTATGTATTGTTTGAATACTAAGATACGGAAACTGGTCAAGTATAATTTTTATTAAAAGTTTTGTAAAAGATAAAATTTAATTTAATTTTGTTTATAAAATAATTTTATAAAACTAAACTTTTATATTAGAAACCAAAACTAAAAATTCCGTTCAGAATGTTTCATTTTTTAGGATGTTCTTTCCATCTGGGATGTTCATTCCATCTGGGATTTTCATCCATAGTTTATTATGTATTGTTTGAATACTAAGATAAAGAAACTGTTCAAGTATAATTTTAATTAAAAATTTTTAGAGTTAGCAGTAAATTAGTTTTATTTTACGAAAAAATTTTTAAATATAAAATTTTTATCTTTATCCATTTTGTTACAAGTTATTCATGTTACAAAATTATTATTTTATTTCAAGCATTTATAATTCAGATAATAATGTTTCATAATAGCAATGCGGAAAAATATTTAAATAAGAATAGTCAAAATAAGCAAAATTAGAATAAGCTTGAATAAGAATAAATTTAAACTTCTGAATTTAGCCAAATTGTAAATACTTTATTAATTTGGAGAAAAAGAAGAGAATTAAACTAATATACATATATTGTAATTTGAAGAAAGGAACGAGAAGTTAGTCAATAAAAAAATATAATGACGGAATATAAATAATCAAAATTCGTTTTTTATTAGTTTTTGTAAAGAAAGTCTTATTTAAAAAATTTTTTGACAAATATAATGATTTAATGGGATAAGCCCAAAACAAAATGCGACCATAACTTGCTTCAAAATAACCGAATCATAACAAATTTAGTATTAAACGATTCCTATCATCGAGCTAAAGAATTGGACCAAAATTGATAAGGCAGGAATTTTTCAGATTGTTATGGCTTTGCGTTGTTATGACCACGCGTTGTTTTAGACTACACTGATTTAATTTACGAATTTTTATAGATAAACTTCAACTCTAACAACTTAAAGAAAGCCGTCTGACGGTTGCATAAAGGTTTTTAATTCATATTTATGCAAACTAAAATATCGTTCCGTTCGACGCTTTCGATCCCTTAAAGAAAAATTTCAAGACTTCTTGCACGGAATTAGTAACTAAGGCCATATTAAGGTTTCTCTTAGAAGACTATAATTTTTCTTAATGTTATTGGTAATTTAATATTATAAATATACAAATTTTTATAAAAAATATAATTATATTATTGCTAATATAAATTACTAATGAACTTTGTAACGTCATTTACAAACTTTATTTAGTTTTATGGTAATATTAGATGGTATTATTAGCAAACTATTTAGTAGTAAATTACTCCCCTTCCATTTTGTGATATAATAATGGCAACTATAAATAAATTTTGAAAATAAGTAAATCTTAAGTAAAATGAAAGGTTTTTTTATTTTTTAAAAATAAAAAATTATATAATATAGTTTCTGTTGTAATTATGCGGCCAGCAACATTTTATTAAAAACTATCGGGAACCCCCACAGATCCTAAAGTCTGAGCCCATCTCTAGTCTGGTTCCCTGTAAGCAGAACGTTTTATATATAATTTAAATGATAATTCATTCCTATTTTTTCTAAAAATACAAATAAATATAAAATTTCTTTTCTCTAAAAATTTCTAATACCTTTATATTTGAATGTACATTAATTTTTAATTATTTTTAAAATTAATTTGATAAAATTTACTTTTACGAAAACTTTTATTATAAATTATTTTATTTTAACTTTGACTTTATTTTAAACATTTCATTCTTACATTAGTAATATCTTTCAATTCAATTTATTCTATCTAACTATTTTAAATTCGATTGGTTTTTATTAATAAAAATCTTCATTTCTTATTACAAATATGTACATAATTATTTTAATATGATTATATCTTTGATAAAATTTGAAAAATTTTTTCATATCAGTGAGTAATTCTAGTTACTGATTATAAATGGCAAAAAATTGTAATAAAAAAATGCAAATTTAAGTGGAGTATAAAGTGGCACAATTGAATATTTTATTAGATGATGTAGAACAAAAATTACATTGAATAATTGTTGTTGGTGTTGTAATAATAATTATTTATAATAATTATTTATAATAATTATTTATATAATAATTATTTATATAATAATTATTATTTATTTAAAATTAAAGATTTAAACTGTAAAATTTAAAAGAGAAAATAAAAAAATAAATAAAAAAAGATGAGAAAAAATAAAAAAATGTTTTAACAAAATAAAATTTTCATTAAATCAATAGTTTTGTTTTATAAGCAGCGGGTAAATTTGGTAGCGAGAGAGATGAAAACAATTGAGAGAGAGAAAGAAAAACGATTATTTTTCCAAACAAAAAATCTTAAATTTCATAATGTCTAAATTCAATTGTGTTAAAAAAGGAGGGAAGGAATATGGGGCGATGTTAAGAAGATTAAGGAGGAGAGGGTGTTTCTCTCAAGAACTGTTATCTATATGCTATTTATAAATATTAATTAAATTTATTTTTCTAACATTTAATAATTATTTTATATTATTAACATGATTTGAATAACAAAAGTCAAAAATTTAAGGTTAACCTCTATTAATTTTATACATCCTTTGTGGTTCTTTTTTATCAATATCTTATGTGTTCAAACAAAATATTGAAATATTAACATAATAAAATTATATTTCATTATACACATCAAATATTTAAATTTGCTAAAATTCCGACCTTGGTCTTCCACCTCGTTGATAACCATGTTAATTATAGGAAAGAATAAATTACATTAGTATGTTATTAAAATTCTCAAATAAAAATAAAGTAAAAAATTTTAATATTCCGAAATATCAATTATAGTTCTTTTATAAAAATCTATTACCTTACAATAAATTTTTATTACAAATAATACATTATCCATTTCATTATCATTATATTTTTAACAATTATTATTCACTATATCAAATTTTTGCTTTTCTAATTCTAAATCGAGAAACCAAAGCTGGAAAAACTCTTTTAAAACACATTATAATATTTCTATATATTTAAAAATTCAAAAACCTTTTTCCAATACAAGTTTATTCTGTCATTACAAGTAATATTTTGTAAACTCAATCATTTCAAAAATAAATTTTAAAGCGTTCTTAATTATATTAATTTTAATCATATAACATATTGTGCCACTTTTTAGCTTTTTACATAAATTTTTTAAAATTTTTTTAATTAAATATTTTTTACCAATTTTTTTATATTTTTATTTATTTTATACAAAAAATTCTGTTTCTTCTATATATTATTTAAAATTTTTAATTAATTTATGATTTTTGATTAAAATTTTGGAAATGAGTGATATGCCCAAAGCGTTGTGACGTATAATTTTGAAGGACGTATACATAAATGTGTCTGTTTTGATAATAATTCTGATGGATTAGTATTTATTAGTAATTATGTATGTATATTTATTAGTAATTATGTATATATAAATAATGCAATAAAGTTGGATTTTAAGTTGTTAGATGAATTTTCTCTCACTAACTTTTTAAACCCTGACTAACTTTTTAAACCCTGATTCTCTCACTAACTTTTTAAACCCTGACTTATTAGATAAGATAATTATATTGCATTTTCGTTCTGTTCTAACTTTAAATGGACATCATCATTTGAAAAATTAATATAATTTTTAATTTTAGATTGTGCATTGTTTAAAAAAGTGATAAGTGTTTAAAAACAAACTTTTTAAGTTGTTAGATGAATCACGAAAGCATTCTGCAATAAAGTTGGATTCTCTCACTAACTTTTTAAACCCTGACTTATTAGATAAGATAATTATATTGCATTTTCGTTCTGTTTTTTAAGAAAATAATTTTTTATTATTATACATACACATATTGTAAACTACATACACTAAATACGCATATTCAGCAACAGTCACAATTTTTATTGACAAAATTCATCTGCATCCTCTCTTTATTTTGATATTTAATCCTCAATCTAATCTATAATACATATATAATATTTTTAAATTTAATTTTTATTATATAATTAAATAAAATTTAAATGAATTTTTAGCAAATATGGTTGTGTTGTTTACTCTTATTCAATAAAAAATGTATAATATTTGCAAATGGCTATATTACGTAGATTTGCAAGTTCCGCTTTGAACTCTTGATGTACTTGATTAATCGGGCAAAGTCGCATATAAAAATAGGCTGAGGAGGATTCATACATTTTACTATTTAATGTTTTACTAATTTATTTTTCCTAAAAGTTTGAATGAATATTAATTAATATTTTATAAATTATTGATCCTTATAATAAAATTTTCTAATTAATTAACCAATCTTTTCTAAAGATTGCAGCATTCTCTTAAGGCTAATGCATTAATTATTTTAAAACTTTTGCACATTGCATTTTAATAATTTATTTATATTATCATTTTAATTTTACTTAATAAACTATATGAAAATGCTTTTAGGTTTAAATTCATAGTAATTTACGTTTTGCGCAATTTTCAAATTAATTTTAAACATATATAATAAATTTATTATCTGCTTTTTACTATATACTATTTTTGATCAAATTAGTCTTTTTAACTTCTTTTAATTAACCTTTTTTAATAAGCTGTTTATCTCATGTATTCAATATTTTTTATAATTATATTGATTCTTACATTTAACAATAAATTTATTTTCGCAAAGGGTTCTATGTTAACCTTAATATTTTTTATTTCTACTGTTAATATTTTAGATTAATCTTTAGGTATATACAATATTTTAGTTGATTTGAAATGGAAGTTTCTTTTTTTCATCAGTATTACATTTCGCCATAAAGGGTATTGATTTATGATCAACGTAATTATTTATAATTTAAAATATATATTTTCCATTTTCTCTGGTTGCTTATAAATGTTCAAAAGAAGTATATTTTCAGCTAATTTTATTTTGCAAAATATATACATATTTCTCACGTTTTTACAATGCATTTTAAAGGAATAATTGTTAAAATTTTATTATATAAACAGAAAATGTTATATTTTATTAATTTCGTAGTATAGTGAATAAAGTAATCTCACGAAAAATAGTTGTTTTAAAATGAGAAATAGGCGAGGATACAGGAATAATTGTTAAAATTTTATTATATAAACAGAAAATGTTATATTTTATTTGTTATATTTTATATACCAAAAAATATAACGGACGTAGGCAACCGTTATATTTTTTAGACGGATTGCGCATGTCAAATTTGATGCTGACAAATGGATTGTTCCAAGACTTGAACGCGTAGGTAAGTACGGATGAGTTCGAACAGACGAATGATTATACAACTTGATTTTAATCAAAAAATAATTTCATTCTCTCTTTTAACTTGTATGTTATTTATGTTATGTTATTTATGTTTAAACTTAAAACATATATTTTTGTCGTCATTTGATAATCCTTAGAGAGGATTTTATATTCTTAAATCAAATTTTTACAGAATGTAGTTTTATAGATTTTTAGATTAATTTTTTAAAAGTTATTTTCTACACATCAAATATCATAGAAATCAATTTTGGATTTTATTATATATAATTTGTATCATTTTAATTACAAAAGGCATATTAATAATTTTATAAAAATAGGAATTTTATTGAATATTTTAAAAGTATATCATTAATTAAAAATTTATTCTAACAAATATTTAAAAGATAACAATTTTGCGCAATGGGACCTGATAGACATTCACAGTTAGCTTTAGACAAATTCATTATTTGTAAATTTTAATATTTTCAGATTCTCTGTTTATCAGACATATAGATTGTTATTCCTAAACCACTTTCGAAAATTTTTTTGTTCAAAACATGAAGATTTATCATTTAAAATTTTCAATTGTTTCTATTCCGTTTCTATGACAAATCATAGGACTATTTCCTAGACTATTCTAACAATTAATTTTTCATGATTAGATATTTAACTTATAAATTAAATTTAAATCCAATAGAATTCTATTAATATGAAGAAAGTAATATAATTTTGCTCAGACAATTAATGTTACGATGAAATATTTAAAGCTTAAAATAATTTTTGCTTTATATTTTAAATTTATATTTTTATTAGTTAACTTTAAATTGAATACTATGAGTAGACAATAAATAGTTGTTAATCATTGTTTAATCACTTCGTGTCTATCGTAGCAACACAAATTAGAATTAAAACTATTATTTTTATTGTTATTTTAATAAAATTTTAGTTTAAACATATCACAAAATTTTAGGAGTGTTTATATTTTTCGAATGAAACAACTTTCAATAAATATTATTAACTATAATTATGAGAAATATATTAGTTTAGGCAATAAATTATACATGATCAATAAAAAATTGTTTTTAAATTTATGAAGTTTTTACTACATAGTACATTATCATCAATAAATAATAATAGGTGGAAAATACTCAATTGTGGAAATAGATGAGACGATTTGAAAAAGCAAAAAGGGTACAGCCCATTACGGCGCGGGCCAAAACGGCGCGACCGAAACGGCGCGACCGAAACGACGCAGGCCGAAACGGCGCAAGGCCAAAACGGCGCACGGCCAGAACGGCGCAAACCCAAAACTACACAGTGATAGTGATTAATCGTGTGATCAACCATGAAAGTGATCACTTGATCTCGAGTGATCAACCTGATTGTGATCGATCCGACCCTAGTGGTCGATCAAAAATCGCTAGCCACCTTTTCGTACACTGATCCTTCGAATTATTATTCAAATTCTGCAATAAGTTTTGCGCATTAGGGGAAAATTGTTCCAACAATGTGGAAGATCGTTCCAATATTGAGAAAAGTTGTTCCAATAACGGTGAAGGCCGTTCCGACATCAACGACCAGAATCAAAATAACTAGTCTATTGATTTATTTATTGATAACTATGTAGTTATAGGGAAACTAACTAGTTATATAGTTATATTGGAACTATCTGAATCTCGCAGTTATTTCTCGCAGTTATACTTACTAGTACGTATATGATCTAAATAGTTTTGTTACTCTTAGTTTCTGTTATCACTCTTTGTTATCACAAGATGTTGTCTAGATGCGACCTTACATCTAAGACCTTACATACGATCACTCTTCGAGCTATATCTGTCGATCACGTACAATAGCCATTATGGGAAATTTTTGCGCCGTTTTGGCCGTGCGCCGTTTTGGACTTGCGCCGTTTTGGCCTGCGTCGTTTCGGTCGCGCCGTTTCGGTCGCGCCGTTTTGGCCCGCGCCGTTTCGGGCGTGTCCCAAGCAAAAAATATCATTTGAATATTTTATAAATAATATTTATTCAAATTGAAATTGAAGAGTTTATAAAAAGATAGAAGTGTTAGATTTAAGAGTTATCAATTCGTCCTTTTATATTGATATATTAACTTAACCCCATATTATTTATTTTTCAAAAGATAGAAGATTATGTAATATAGTCTAATAATGATCAATGAAAATTTTTTAAACGTTTAATTTTATTCGCCATGTGAATAGACACTTAAAGATATTTTTATATCTCCTAAAATTCAAGTTTTAATATCAAAAAAGGTAAAAAGCGTTGACCTCTAAATACCCATTAGATACTGTATGGCGAACAACATTACCGGGACAAGCAAAACTCAACCAATTACTAACAACGGTCATCTTTTGTTGCAGCATGTTAGCCGAATATCTATGGGGCCGAACATCTATAAATTTACAAGATTTCTAAAAACTAAAATAAATTAACAATTTAGAATTAATATTTAAATTTTTTTACGCCAGATTTAATGCTTAGTTCATTTATTGTACATATAAATCCGAAGCTCAACAAGGAATTATGAAATTTCCTTTATTAACATGAGAACAAGTATCTTGGAGAAAGATCCTTATTTACATTTTATTAAAACTTCTAATGATGAAACTACATAAAGTGATCTAAAATCCTTATAGGATTTATTATAAAAAATATATAATAATTGAAAAATATACAATTTACCAAATATGAACTTGAAATGAATTATACAATTAAAAAATTCAAAATGTTTTTTGATACATTTGATCACATTTATTTATTTTTAGGAAGAATATTAGCACTTTTGAAGAAGAAATGGATTATAATGAGGAAAATTATAATGAAATGGTTTAATTATTTTTAATAAAAATTATTGAATAAAATCTTTAGGTATCCAAGTTAGGATGGCATTTAACAATGATATTATTTCTATTTCATTTTAACACCATTTTATAAAAAAATCATTTATTAAATAAAATATGAGTGCGGAAAATAAAAAAAGGGCTTTATATTTGAAAAATAAACCCATACACATTTAATTATTAAACATCGATAAAAAAATATGTCATGATCTAAGAAAATAATTTTAGAAAAAATATTTTTAGTAAAATATTAATAAAAATATATCAATCTTTCTTTTACTTAAACAAGTAAACTATTTAATAAACTATTTAAAACTATTTAATAAACTATCTAAATAAACTATTTAAAATAGTTGCTAAAATCTTACTGTAAAAATATAATAAATAAATAAATATTAATAAAAATATATTATTATATATGTAATTAATATACCTAGTAAATAAATAAACAAATAAATTAATTATTAAGATAATTTTGTTATTAATAACTAAGTAATAAAAAATAAATAGTAAAAATTGATTGATAATTTCAATAAATACATCTATATTAAAATAAAATAAGAATTTTAGTGACATTCTAGCTAAATTATGCTTCTGCTTTACTTTTTAAAACACGAATAGGAAACTTTAATCGAATGTTCTCACCAGTTGACGAAGAGCTGATACTTCACATCAGTATATGGAGATGGATCCTCCTCAACAACAGGCTAAAAATCATGTTGATGCTTTAATGGACTAATCGTTAGTGAAGAGGAATGTAATGAGGATGAAAATGAAAGGAAAAGTAATTTTTGAATAATTTTATATTATGAAAGATTGTTTAAAAATTTTTGTTAAATTTAATAATAGAGTGAGCAAATTAAACGCGAAATACGCCGGTCTCTGATAATGCTCCGTATAAAAAATACAAGTTGAAGCGTAGTACCTCAGAATATGACGTTTTACTTGAAAAAGGATAAAATAATAACGTTTTTACTTGTAATAGATATTAAAGGATAATAGATTGAGCAAATTAAATTATATATATATTGTTCCACAATAATAGCTAGTGCATAAGAAATCATGAAAATGGGAAGCCAAGAGAACATTCGAATTTAAAATTTAATTCAAAAATAAAAATATTATTGAAAAAGATGTTCCACAAGTTGAAAAACGGGACTATCAGTTGATGAAGCTGCTTCGGAAAATAAAATTATTTAACTAGAACATTTTGAGTAATAATACGTTTATTTTTAAAATAATAAATTATATCTCCATAGGACTTAACACATCTTTAGTCACTAGACTTTTCTCCCAAATTCATACCTTTTTGCTCGCAAATGATAATTGATGTTCTTCCTTCTTTGGCACATTTCACCTATGTTTTATCTTAAATATAAAACTATTTAAAATTAGAAAAAATATAAGATGACTCTTTCGTATGTTTAAGTTTTTGTGTTACAATGTTTGTTTTTTCATATTGTTTGAGTCTATTCATAATATAATTAAATATTTAAAAAATATATTCCAACTCTTAATACTATGAATAAAATTAAAATAGGCTAATTTAAAAATAATATTCTATATTTTATAATATATTATAATTATATTTTATATTTATTGAAATTTATAATTTTTAATATTTAATATAAATCTTAATAAAATATACATAGTACATTTTTATAATAATTTTTATTTTAATTTTTAGTGCAACCACCATCATTTAGATGTTTATGATCAAAGTTTGAACATACATAATTCCTAAATATTTGTTACATTAATACTGATTCTAAAATTTGTATAATATACATTTTGGAATTATTGCGCAACGTATAACCTTAATAGCTCTGAAATTTAATTTTATGTAAATTGACAGTTATAGTAATTAATATAAATAAAGTAAGTTATTATTTTATTTATATTTGTTATATCTTTGTTTTATACAGGAAATCAAATAAAATTAAAATGAAATAAAGTGAAAGTTGAATAAATTTTAATTTAGTTATTTAATCTTAAAAAAATTTTTTATGTTTGGCGTTTTTAATTTTGTAGTTTTAAAACTTTGATTTTCGACTTGGTTTAATTATTTCAATTTTAATAATTAAAACTTTTTTATTTTATAAAATATTAAATCAACAATCTTCTTAATTTATGAAAGCAATAATTTATGAAGAAAAGTCACCTCTAATTTGATATTTTAATTATATAAATTTTTTAATTATATAAACTAATGTCTAGAATATATATAGAAATTATATAATAAGTTTATAATTAAATAGTTAAAATTAATTAATTAAAGATTTATAAGATATTTTTCAACTATCAACATGGTTATTGAAGTTAGTTGACATTAAAGTTATTATTAAATAATCTAACTCCACTTTTAATTGATAAAACATTCTTAAATATTTTTTGTCTTTATTAAAAAATTTATCTTCTTGATATCTAATGTTTTAAAAATTTAAGTATTTATTTAGTTTTAATTGGCTTGAATAATTTTTACCGAGAAATGAAAAAAGCAATAATTATATATTAAGAATTGCATGATCAAAATTTTAATTTATATTTGTAGAATTTTTAGGTAATGGTGCAATGGATTCACAAATTTTTATGTGAAATACTCCCGGTAAACAAATTGAGTTTTCAGTAAAGTACCGGACGTATTCAATTATGATTTGCAGAACAATCTTAATAGAAAAATTGTTTTTGTCCAAATCATTTTAAAAATCCAATAAAATCAATAAAATTACAATTTTTCAGAGATGGAAATACTTTTAAAGATTGCCTGATTAACATCTTATAAAATTTTTTATTCTAAAATGAACTTTAGTAGAGAAGATATGCATAAATTATGTCTATTAAAATAAACAGGATATTTGTCTATTTAAATTTTTAAGGTTTGTTTCTCTGATTATTAATGTTTATTTCGGGGGTATAGGCGTTTATTTAAATTATTAAAACATTTTTATTATTCATTTAATTGGTGATAGCGTTAAATAATAAGAATATCTATTGATATTTTCCTAGTTTTTTAATGGTATAACGTTTGTTAAAATGGCTTATAATAGGATTGAATTTTTGTTTTAATTAAATTTGTTACTTTTCCTCCTTGTTTGATTGGTATTTCTTAGTATAACGCTTTATAACGTTTTGTAACAGAATAATTGCTTTTTGAATTATATTAATTAATGAGTTACGTTAGCTAATTTACCTATACTGTTCGCTAATTTAATATAATTAAACAACCAATGCTTCTAAATTAATTTATTTATGTATAATGCAATTATTCAGGAATTTAATTCCGAAAATTCATATTATTTTATTATGAATTTAAAAATATAGCGATAATAGTAAATAAATATTGCATCATGTTGTTTTTGCTTTTTTAATTTAATTTTTTCAATTGTAGTTTGAATGAATAATGGAATGTTTAACTATATTTTATTAAAATAAAAATAAATGCTACTAAAATAATTTAATTATTGAGAATCAATGCAAAGGAAATATATTTCAGTTTCATTTCATACAATACTTCTTAACAAAATTGTTACGTTTTTATTCACATTTACAAACGCTTTATTTATTTTTTATTTATTTGTACTTTATTAAATTAATGTAAAGTATTATAAATTTGTTTGGTGCAGGCACATTGGTGCACGGGCTATGATGTTTTTACTTTTTTCACGATCAATATATAAAAGATAATCATTTATTGCGATTAATACCTGAATATATTAGATAATTTATCTGTACAGAATTTATTCGTTTTAACTAGTAAAATTAAAAAAGCAAATATAATGTTTTTGAAAGAATAATTTTCTAGGTTTATAAATATACACAAATTTTATAATAATGTAAATAAATGTACTTATTAATTAAATTAAAAATATTTAATAATTTTTATGTCGCAAGCCATTTCATTCCATTTATCTTCTCACAAAAATTGATATAAAAAGATAAACAGAAGAAAGAATTAAAAATTTTTTGTAAACATTTGACTCAAATTATTTAAAACTAATTTAGAAAAGGAAAAGATATAAAAGCCAAATAAAATCGCCAAAAAATTTAAAAAATTAATTGAAAGAATTTTTAAATTTTATTGCAGTAAGTTCAAATTCATGAAAATGATGATTTTCTGTTTTTTATAAAAATAAACTGAAAATTTCTCATTTATTCTTACCACGTGTTCATTTTTACTTAATAATAGCTTAGCCACAAATCAATAAATAATTAATAAATATTATTATAAAAGTATTTAAATTTTTATTGTTTCTATTTTAAGGTTTAAAATTTTGTAATTAATCGATTTGGTTAAAATTTTCATTCAAATTTTTATTATAATTATATCATAATTCTCTCTCTCGACTTTTAGTACTGATTCTCGTAATCTATATGATGTAATCTATTTTATATTGACGATTTAAGATGCCCATAAACAAAAGGTGTTCAATTGCATGGGCCAGGCCATCATTTGTTTGCTTCCGTTACTTAGTATTAAGGCTTATATTAGAAGTTTTTATTAGTGATACATAAGTTTATGACTAATAATTGATACTTCTTGTAACTTTGGTAATTATAAAAATATTTTTAAAATTACTTTAATAACGATTTAATTATTAATGAATTTTATTCTCTTCATATTCCACATTTATATTACATCTCATTATTTACAATTCATAGCTATGAAGAACTTTATATGTAGAAAATAATTTTACCATTTAATTTATCCTTTAATTCTCCATAAGAAATCGTTTAAATAGGAATTAAAAATTGTTTAAAAGTTATTTTTACATTAAAAAATAATATTTCAGATTAACTTTTCGTATCACTTCTAACTCTGAATAACTGCCCAGATCGCTCAATAAATGCCAAATTACGTCATACGTTTTGTTTGAGTATTCACATTAGTATTTCCATATGTATTCTTCTATTTATGTATTTCAATATTTCCATATATCTCAATATTTTCATAAATTTATTATAACGTTATTATGTGGGTAGATAATAACGTTTTTAGTAAAATTTCTTCTGATATTTACAAATAAAACTTTAAATAATATAGGCCTCTCATAGTTTTACTCATTTCTTATGTATAGTGAGTCTGTAAATTTCCGTATTTTCAAATTCTATTACCTTTAAATTTTTTATTAAACCAGTCTTCTAAATTTTGAAATTTATTAATAAATATAATCTCATAACACTAATTTTTGTGAAAAAACTCGATAAAGACTGTCGAGTGGCGTTCGATATTTTTTTCGATTTTTCATCATTTGGTCGGTCGATTGTTTCGATTTTTAAATTTTTTCGGTCGGTATTTTTTCGATAAATATCGAAAAAGTCAAAATTTTCTCGGTCGATATTTTTTCGATAAATATCGAAAAAAATATCGAAAAATATCGATAATTATCGATAAAAAATCGTATCGGTCCGGGCTCTAGTTTATACACATTAAAGATATATTTTTTAAATAAAAATAGCTAAGCCAGATACTTTTTAATATTAGATTTAAAGACTCAGACAAGAATAATTTAATCTAATATATTTATTTAATTAAAAATCATATTCATGTTAAATTACCCAGAAAACAAGCCCCTTATTGGTAGAGAACATTTTATTAGCAAAATTCCATATTATAAATATAAATTATCTGAATATTAATCTGGCTTTTATATAATTTTTCAAAATAATTATGTCAATTACCTAATTATATTTAAACATGTTTTGAGGAAAATGCTCCATTATTTATTATAATAATATGTATAATAAAATATCAATATAATAAATTTAAATTTTTTATAATTTAATCTTTATATACAGATTAATTTATCCTTTATTTATTTATTTAGATTAAAATTAAATGTTTATTAAATTATATAAAAGATGTCAAAATTTTCCTTAAATTATTTGCGTGCTTCGCATTTGTATCGCAGTTTTAAGGTATTTATAATAAAAAATATTAAATATAAGATACTTTCTATTAAATATATACTTTCTATTAAATATAACTTTAAAATCAATATTTTTTATTTTAAATTTATTTATATCTATAGTTTTACGTAATAGGTACACTAACATTGTACCATAAAAATATAAATATATATTAAAATATGAACACATGTATTTTGTAATGTAAATTTGTATAATAAATAAAATCAATATAATTAATAAAATATTTAAAATACAAAAAAGAATTATAAAAATATAGAAAATCAGAAAAATACAAAAGTTCAAAAAAATTTTTTAAATTTATTTACCCCATTTTAAAATTTTAATAATTTTTTAAAAATGGAGCATGTTATAAATAAGGCACGGATTTATCTGGACTAATAATTAAAAAATATGGACATATCATCTGGACTAAAAATCTTAAAATATGGACGGAAATATGGACTAAAATCCGAAATATGGGTCAAATATGGACAGAAATCTGAAAATTTTTAAAGCAAAATTTCAATTTTTAAACAGAAAAGTGTTAATTAAGTTAATTTTGATTCACAATATTGCAAATAAATCAATTTATAGTAATTATTTTGTTTCTAAAAATACTTTGGATAATATTTGAGGCGAAAATTTTTTGAAAAATTTTTGTTTAAGAATTTTTCAAAAAAATTTTCCAAAAAATTTTTATAAAAAATTTTTTTGGCCAAAAAAATTTCATAAATTTGCAAATTTTGACCAATTTTCGGCAAAATTTTACAAAAAATGACAAAATATGGACGAAATATGGAAAATATGGACGGAAAGCCAAAATATGGAAAAATATGGATTGATAACTCATTATCGGTCTTATCAGCATATGCTAAAACTATGTTTTTTGGACGTTTCAGAACCCAACTAGTCCAGGAAAAAAATATGGAAATCCATATAAATCCGTTCCCTAGTTATAATATATTAAGTAGATACATACATTGATTAAAATTATTGATCACTAAAACATTTTATAGAATACAGAGCAAAAATTAAAATTTATGTTTATAGATATAACAAAATTACGAAATTAAAAATGCTATCAAACCATAATAAACAATTTTTCTATGAGAAAATTATAATAGAAAAAAGTTTTTGATCGTTTTTATTTAAAAAATTTTAGCAGGAAAAAGACCAAAGAGGTTTGGTTAGACGTTTGGCTTGTATTGAATTAAATTGGAAAAAAATAAAAATTAGAGCAAAAAAAATAATTGCAATAAAGACATCCCAATTATGGTTAATTGGCATTTCTATTTTTTATATTGATTATATTATTAAATTTTAAAATTAATGAAAAAATATTAGATTAAAATTTATACTCGCTATTAATTCGATAAAAAGTCGAATATCAGGACCAAAATTTCATAAAATATAAATTCCTCAAATAAATTTTTACACTTCCTTATTGTAAATTTCATAATTAATTATTAAAAATCAAATGCTAATATACAATTTAAACAATATATTACTGTCATCCTTTGGAGGCGAAAAAGATAAATAAAATATCTAATAGAGTAATAGCACAATGGCAGTTTGTAGAAAATTTTTATAATGTTTTCATTTAACTATTTCCTATATATCCCAGACAAATCTTTCCAAAATAAACCCTAAAATGAATCCTTAGCCTATTTTTACATGCAACTTTACCCGATTAATCAAGGAACATCAAGAGTTCAATAATAATGAAAATTTCAAGAGTTCAATAATAATGAAAACATCAAGAGTTCAATAATAATGAAAATTTTGATGCGAGCTTGTCGGAATCTATCGAGACCGTCTATTTTTGTAAAAAAGTAAATTATTTATGTTGTTCTTAAATAGCATGAAGGATCGGTTTTTAAATTTCGTCGGTTATTAAATAATTAATAATTCTGATTACGTCAAATGCTCTATAACAAAATGCTCTATAATAGTTAATGGAAATTTTAGTGATTTTATATATCATTAAAAATAAAATTGATAAAACTAATTATCTTTATTTAGATAACAGCTTTTGCTAACTAAAGTAACTTTAAAACATGTAGTTTAGAAATAATATACAGAATAAAAGTTATGAATTTAAGTTTTACTCATGAAATGAAAAGGAAAAGAAAAAGCATAAATTAATAAAATAAAACAACCATAAATAACAATTCGTCCGATTTGATAAAATTATGGAAAAAGGATTTCAATTCAACAAAATAACAGATCACATCATGAAAATGTATTTGAAAGTGTAAGCGAATCTCATATAAATTAGATCAAAGAATGATTTACTTTGAAGTGATTTTTTTAACCATATAAATACTTATTTATCTTTTACCTTTCAAGCTCGTCTTGATCAAACTTGCTACCAAAACCTAACCCCAACTTATTTAAATAAACTTTATTAAACTTGTATAATTATTGTCTGAGTGTATTAGATTTATTTGATTATTAAAAAGAATATATTAAATTTATTTATTAGAAGAACCGGGATATAATATTAGTGCCACGAACCCGTTGCGAATTAAAACGGAGATTAAAATTGAAAAAAATTTAATTTGAATTTTTGAAGTGATTTTTTTTGAGGAATTTAGAAGAAGAAAAAAGAAGTTTTTGAGTGAAAAAATTGATTTGAAAAAAAGAAGAGAAGAAAAAATATTATTGAATAAATAGAGGAAAAATAAGGATTTTATTGAAAATAAAGAAGAAATTTTAGTTGAAAAATTGAAGAAAAGAGGAATTTTTAAAAAATAAGAGATTGTTTTGGAAAAGTGGAAGAAATTATAAAAGATAAATGGTCTTTTATAATTTTTTCGAGTACTTTTACTAGAGAACAAGTCAAGGATATAGGTCTATAATTAGCCAAATTTGAGCTATCCCCACTCTTAAGCAAAGGAACAATAGTACTGTGAGTCCAAACAGAAGGTAATGTCCCAGTCATCATAGAATATCTAAAAATTTGAGTAATCGGATGGGTTAAAGTTCCTGCACATTTTTTAAGAAATTAATTGTTTATACCATCGGGTGATGTGTTTTGTTTAGATTGAAGTTTTGTTAAGGTTTCATAAACATCAATTTCCGAAATATCTACATAACTTAATTTAGTAATAGATGAATTTTTATGGTAGGAATTTAAACTCGGGGGAATGTTTTTGTTAAATATTGAATGAAAATAATTCCCAAATAGATTAGCCTTTTCAATATCATTATTTATTAAAATATTTCTAGAGTTATGCTTTAATGCGGGAATACTAAAATTTTTTACCTTAAGTTGTGATGAGATATAGTTAAAAACTTTCATTGGGTTTTTATCACTTATTAATTTGTTTTCCCTATATTTATAAAATTTTTTAAATTCTTTTTCGAATCTTTTGTTAACATAATTAAATTTATTTTTTAAATTCCTCTACAGGTTGTCGCGAAATCCACAAGAGTCCTACTCAAAATTTTTAGGTGAAATTTGAGTGTCAAAATTCAACATATACATGTACTTATACAAAATGAATCATAGAATAGTTTTTATAAAATAAAGCGAGTTTAAATTGCAGAAAAATAATAAACAAGTGGGCCAATAACGCTATAGTACCTTTAATTCATTGTAAAAAAATTAAAATTTAGAGGTATTATATTTGAAAATGCAAAGAAAATGAAAATAAATATAGTTTAAAAATAAGATTGGTAAAAATTAGAGATATTTAAAGTAGAATCACCCAATCGCATACTTTAGCAGAAAATTAAATAAACATGAAAAGCGATATGCGGTGCTCGAATTAGAAGCACTGGCTATTGTTGCTTCTTTGAATAACAAATAACAAAACAACAATAAACAAAAGAAAAATTAATTAAATTTTAATAACTTAATCTTATTAATTAAATTTATTTTAGGTTTATTTCATTAAATCTATTAATTTTATTAATTAAAATATTAATTTTATTGACATTTTGTTTTTAAAATTTTATTAATAATATCCTAAATCTTATGAATGTATGACTACAGTTCAAAAATTTTAAGATTAAAGTTTTTAGATTGTTATTAGATTGGAAGATCATGACTAGTGAATTAAATCTAAAAGACTGATAAAATTCATTAAGATGTAATTTTATCGGAAGAGGGAGTTAATCAAAATCTTATGATACTTACCAGAGACCGACAATTAGATATATATTTTATATTTATTTCTTATTGAAAACGGGTGATACAAATCTGATTGGCACATTTTAGATAAAAAATTTGATTACAATAAATTATATACTTTATAAATTATATAAGACGGATTTTTTATTATCATTTTAATAAGTTTTAAAGCCATATAAAAAGGTTAAGATTTAATTAAAGTAAATTATTTTCCATTACCTCACCAAAAATTGGTAACTTTCTGAAACTGGAAGAGGCACCACTAATTCCCAATCCAATTTTTCGACAACAAGTATTGTCAGTTTAATTATGTAGAAGGAGAATGGCATCAGGTACCACCCCCGCCACTCCTTTTAATCCCATTAAATTTTAATTATAAAATCTAAAAAAATCCTCCACCTCCATCAATAATCCCATAAATGGCGGAATAAACAACCACCATTTATTAATCAAACTTATTCATGAATAATCTTCCCCACAATCTTAATATCAACAATTATAACTAGTTTATAGAGAGAATTCTAATAATAATATAAAATGAATTTGTAAATGAATTTGAATGAATTTTTAAATGAATTTGAGGTAAATTATTATTGACGAAATTAAGACTTGTAAAAAAAAGAATGGTTTTTAAATAACGGAAATTACTAATCAAGTAATAAAAGAATATAGACACATTAAATTGGATGGATATTAATTATCTGTATGCGAATTAGCTGATTACAAATCCTTTTAAATGTGTGAGAAAAGTGGGAGGAAATGAATAATAATAAAATGGCTATAAACTATAGGAAACAAACTCCGAAAATACCTTTGACCCTTACAATACCTATGATTTTTATTATATTGTCATTTTCATATTAATTTTTTACATTTTAAAATATTAAATTATACATATGATACCTATATATTGTACATTTATTTAAAAATACATTGGAATTATTTTTCATTTGAAAAGGTTTATTCATTAACAAAATGTTTTCTTTCAATAAACTGTTATTTCACTGCTATTTATAAATATTAATTAGATTTATTTTTCTAACATTTAATAATTATTTTATATTACAAACATGATTTAAATAACAAAAGTCAAAAATTTAATGTTAACCTCTATTAATTTTAGTACATCCTTTGTAGTTAATTATTTTTCATATCTTATGTGATCAAACAAAAATATTGAAATATTAACATAATAAAATTATATTTAAATCATTAATAAAATTATATTTAATTATATACAACAAATATTTAAATTTTCTGAAATTACGACCTAGGTCTTCCACTTCGTTAATAACAATGTTAATTATAGGTTGCTCGCTCACTTTTAAACTTTGATATAAAACATTTCTTTACAATATATCTATAGTATCTTTTCATTAATTTTTATAAATTTTTTTCTTTTTATTTACACTTCAAAAATTAATTGTTTAATATCTTTATATTATAATCTATTTATACAACTTATCAGATAAATATAAAGTTACATTTATATCAATCATTAAAAAAATAACGATTAACAATATATCTATATTATTATATTCTATATAAAATTATATTTAATTCCAATCTATATACAAAATTTACTAAAATTAAAATTCTCATAATGTCATTAGCACATAGATAAATATTAAAGGCAGTGATGAGATTTTATCAAGTTATCAACTTAATAAGATCAGTGATGAGATTTTTATTAAGTTAAAAAATTTTTGTATTTGAAAATATAATTTGTATTCTTTTCAATATTAGAACAAAATTTACTAAAATTAAAATATTTTAAACAAGTTACATTATAAATTAAAAGAAGCTAATAATTATGTATAAATCACTTTTGATTATTTTGATTGTTTAGTAAAAAATCAATATACGCTCTGTTCCAAATTGTATATGCCCACCTGCATTTTTATCTTTATCGATGTGATATCGCTATAGATTTTTCTTAAATTTTTTATGATTAAATACCATGATATTTAGAAACAGAATACAAAAAAATACAAAAATATATGTTTTTATTTAGTGAAAAAAATCAAAATCTAAATATTGAGTGTTTTAAAAGTATATGCCCACCTTTGTTTTATAGATTTTTAATATTGGGAAAAATCCACAAAAATTTTTGAGAAAATATCTATCAATATATGTAGATAAGAAATGAAGTGTAGCAATAAGCAATGAAGTGTAGCAATTTCTTGTAGCAAATTTCAAGGGCTTTCAAATAAGGCCAAAATAAAATTTTTATTTCACCTGTAGGGTGTCGAAAATATTTTTTAAAGACGTTACCCCCAGTTTTCCGTTGATTTTCGGGCTTCAAGATCTCGATGATGGGTATCAGAACTTCATTTCTTTTGTATTTCTTATCTATATTGATAGATATGTTCTCAAAAATTTTTGTGGATTTTTGCCACTATTAAAAACCTATAAACCAAAAATGGGTATATACTTTTGGAACACTCAATATTTAGATTATGATTTTTTACAATAAAGAAAAACATATATTTTTATATTTTTTTGTATTATATTTCTAAATATCATGGTATTTAATTTTAAAAAATTTAAGAAAAATCTATAGCGATATCACATGGATAAAACTAAAAATATAGGTGGGCATATAATTTTGAAACAGAGTGTATATAAATTAGAAACATTATTTAATGTTGTCGAATTTTATTTTACTAAAATTATTTAATTTAGAATAAGAAATTCTTAATTATTGTGTGTTTAACACAAGATTTAAATTATTAATATATATCTGAATATTTGTTTTATATATCAATTAAGTGTGAAAAAACCAACAGCTGAAATTGTTTATGCTATTGATATAATCTTTTAAATTAATTTCTAAAAATTAAAGTTTTATAATCATTTCTATAAATGGAATTTTTCGGGTGATAACTATTCAGTATCATCATTTTTTTATATTAAGACATGTATGCGTTGGTCGCCGCTCCTCAGCGATCAAGTCTTGCAAAAGGCAAAATTGTTAAGTAAAAAAGTCACAAATAACATCTACTACAAGACAAGTTCTTATACACAATTTCTTTACCTCTTGCTATAATTCAACTGTTTAATTAAATACAATTTTGTATTAATTAAGTCGTTATTATAATTAATTCGTATTATAATTAATTTTTAACTGAATGGAAAATTTCCTATCTAAAATTTTCCATTTCTCGGAATGTCTTAAAATTAAATTACATAAAATTATTTTCATTTACATCATTATTTTTTTATTTATTAGTTGGTATTGCGGAAAGAAAAAAGAATATATTTTTTTAAATAACTATTTTATTATTTTGATTTTTATAAGTTTATTTTTAAATATTATTTATTCATTGTTTCCGCTCCATAAAATATTTAATATTGCCAGCTTGCAACATTATGTAAATTTGATATTTCATAATTAAATACTTTAATTTTTTTGTTGTGAAAAGATAGAAATGTTTCAATGTAAAAAAAGTTGCTTTTCATTTTAATTAAACTAAAGTTGCTTTTCATTTTAATTAAACTAATTCCAACTTAACTTTCAATCAAATGGATTATAAAAAAGAAATCACGTAAGAACTGAATTATTTCTATCAATTAACATATAAGTTAAACCAGTCGACTACTTTGTTGCAACCTACCTCTTGGGTACTGCAAAATATTAACTAAATTCATAATATAATTTTAATATTTTTTGTTATTCTTAATAATTATTTTTTTTATTTTTAAAATCAATACCTCATCATCAAAATAAGATATGTTTTGATGTCAAAATAAGATATATATCAAAATAAGATATATAATCAACAATATGATATGTTTTTAATTTAATTTAACAACTAATGTTTAAATGTGAAATTTATATTCATAAATATTTTAAAAATTTTTACAAGTAAAGTTAAATTGATTTATTTTAAAATATTAAAAATCTTTTAAGGAAAATGAAAATAAACTTAAGACTACAAATGTTAAAAATAAGGGTGTTTCTCAAGTTTCTCTGCCAAACTGAATTAAAACTATGTGGCTGCTTGTAAAATTTTGGCAATATTAAACGATAACTACATTAAACGATAACTAAGTTAATGACTCAGAATAATTCATTACATTATTATTCTGCTCTACATTTGTGCTATACTACATTAAAATATTTTCAAAAAAAACGTAAAAAAGGCTAAATCTCTTTTGTAAAAGTAAAAGAACATTTTTTGTATTTTTAATTCTTTAAAGCCTTTAGAATGATTTTTACCCTGAATAAAGATTAAATGAATCAGAAAATAAAGTATATAATAGAATCTCATAAAAAATCAAATTAAAACTTGCAAATTTATAGTTCAAAACAAATTTTATTATATTAACAACATTGTAAAGGCTCAATATAAATCATGAAATTAAGGCATTACTAAGAAGTAATGCTTTAATTTAGAAAATGGAGAAAATTTATTTGATGTTTCTCATACTAACAACTTATAGAACATAATGGCAAAGAATATAATTGTATATTAGATAAAATTATGAAATATCTAATATTAATGATTTACTACTAAAACAGAATCTATTAAATTATTAGCAACAAATTAATGGAGACTAATAAAAAATTTTTGTCTAAATATTCACTTTCTTAATTATATTTTTATGCAAGAGATATGATACTCAAGAAAAATTTAAATTTAGACTCAAGAAAAATTTAAATTTCGCAGAAACGTTTCTTGCTTGCGTCTGATGCTTTAGGATTATTACTGTCAATCATACGATTTAATGAGTAATTATATTTTTCATTACATCTAATAATACAAAAATTTGCAAGATTTTAGCTGGTGGAAGTTATTCAACCAAGCGGAATTACCGCTAGTTTTTTGATAAGAAATAAAATTATAATTAAAATTTTCATATACATAAAAAATAAAAATCTCTGGATAAAAAGTTTGAAATGTGGGATAACAATTAAAATTTAAACGCAATAAATACTAAATTAAAGGTATGAAGAGAATATCCAAATATTTATTTAAAAATGTATTTTGTGTATATTCTACCGTTAACCACTTGAGAAAATTTTAATTTATTTAATAATTTAAAAAATATATCTTTTTCTAATATGTATAACAATTCAATATTTACAGACTAAAATTTAGTTTGAAGAATAAGAGTATATTTTAAGAGAAATATTATTTTAAGAAAAACTTGAAACATCAAATGATCTTTGGCATCTATATAATGACATAAATTTCTTATTCTAAAAACAAATGAATATTTATTTGTTTGTTTATTATTTTTTATTTTTTTAATATTAACTCTTAAAGATAATTTCTATCATAACTAACTTTTGTAGTCAAGCCACGTTTAAAAAAGATGACCAACCCTTTTAATTCCCTGAATATTTATTTTTCAAAGATTTATCCAAGAAAAAGTACCACTCAACAATATTATTCATTTTCCAATATAACATTAACACATCAGCACTATATTATTAAATCTTTTAGAAAGCAAATTTTAATTCTACTAATTTCTTATTTACAATAAATTCTGATTTTTCTTTTATTTCTGGTTTTATTCTGAGTTTATTTTGGACATTATTTGTGATTAATTGGCAGCGGCAATAAAGTACTTATTTTTCAAGGAGGAGAAAAAATAATAATAAAAAATGAAAATGTAAATTTTATTTGAAATAATGAGAGTTATAAAATTATTTTTATGGAATATCTAAATAATCCTCAATTTTTAATTATTCACTAAAAAATTGAAATTAATTAATATTATATATTTTTTGAAAATTTAACTAAATATTCTTTTTTACAAAATGTTTTTACTTTGAAATCGAGAGAATAAGCCTGAGCACCGTGATTATTATTTAAAAAATTAAAACTAAGAAAAAATTCAAATAATAGAACACTTTATAGGTATCATCTAATTAAAATTCACCATCCTCACCAAATTCACCATCCTCACTTAAAATTCACCATCCTCTACTTAAAATTTTTTTGATTGTTCAAAAGAAGGCAATTATTTTTTTATGAATTGCTAGGTGTAGTTTACCTTTGATAATAGAAGTTTTATTTATTTATTTATTTATTTATTTATTTATTTATTTATTTATTTATTTATTTATTTATTTATTTATTTATTTATTTATTTATTTATTTATTTATTTATTTATTTATTTATTTATTTATTTATTTATTTATTTATTTATTTATTTATTTATTTATTTATTTATTTATTTATTTATTTATTTATTTATTTATTTATTTATTTATTTATTTATTTATTTATTTATTTATTTATTTATTTATTTATTTATTTATTTATTTATTTATTTATTTATTTATTTATTTATTTATTTATTTATTTATTTATTTATTTATTTATTTATTTATTTATTTATTTATTTATTTATTTATTTATTTATTTATTTATTTATTTATTTATTTATTTATTTATTTATTTATTTATTTATTTATTTATTTATTTATTTATTTATTTAATACGTAAATTAATACGCGTCCACAATTAAAAACAACAAATTAAATTCAATAAAATACAGTGTCATTATTGGAAATTATAGGTTAAGTGGGAGTATTATTAGGACAAAATTTCGAAAAATTGAATATGTTGAGTTTTTTTAACAGTTTATTTTTAAAGACTTCAGTGCTTAGTATCCGTAAATAATTTCTACACATTTAATTTAATACTTCTTGTTTTTTTTTGAATACAATGTCAGGTTAAGCAGCAAAACCCTTACCGAATTAGTGTTAAGGAAGCCTATTCTGACCGAGCTACCAGATGAACTGGCGCTCATCAGCGTTGGCTGATGTGCGTGCCTCTTCTTGCCGAGCTACCAGATGAACTGGCGCTCACAAGCGTTAGCTAGATGCCAAAGCAGACAGGATTACATTGCTGTAATCCCCGTGGCCCAATCGATAAAGTGCAAGACGATTGTTAGGCACATTGAGGGGCAAAATGGGTATTCGGCAGGTATTTTGTGTGCTTAATATATATTGTTATAGAAGTTTTTTTTTCTAAGTATTTAATAGTATTAAATTAATTTATTTTGTAAGTTTAATTCAAATTACTGAAGTCTTTTTTTTTTAAATATGATGCTTTTCATTAACAACTAATTTAAAGGGAAAAAATTTCAAACAAAATTTAAGTATTCTTTGTAATTTAATTTTTTTTTTTGAAAAAACAGCCATTTTGTTGTAACTTCTTTTTTATTTTTCTGTCAGATGTTTTTGCTAGAACAAATAAAACAAAATAAAATTTGAGTTGATATCTAAATTTAAAAGTAATTAATTTATTCAAAATTAATTTATTCTAAAAATGACTTCATTTGAATAAATTTTATTTTTAAACATTGATTAAAGACAGATCAATTTTATTTAAACAATTACGAAAATTTTGTATTTTTTGATGCCTAAAAAGTTCATTTGGAAGTTTTGGATATATTCTAGCCATTTTTTCAAAGAAAAAATGGTGCCTTAGATTTAAAGTTGAGTGTGAAGAATTAATTTTGATTTGGTTTCTTGTATTTGATTTAGTTAATTTGGGATAATGAGATTTACCAATGTTTATATACCCGTGAATTATTTTATGATAACACATAATATCATTAATTAAAAATCTGTCTCTAATAGATTTAAGATTAAGAATTATAAGGAGATCTTCATATGATGGTTTAGTTGGATAGAGATTTTGAAGTCCACGAAAATATATAATTTTAACAGCCATTTTTTGGATATCTTCAAGTTTTTTCATTTCTGATTTAAGGTAAGGGTTAAATAATTGAGAAAACGATTCTATAATTGGTCGGACATAAGAAGTATATGCTCTTACCAAGAAATTAGGATCATTAGATCTAATTGCTTTGAAAAGTGAGAAAAGTCGAGCATAAGCTCTTTTTTTAATGAAATCAATATGAATATTCCATTTTAATGAAGATGACGTTAAAATTCCTAGGTCTCGAACAAAGGAAATTATTGTGTTAATTTTTTTACAATCAATATAATAGGGGAATTTTGAGTTATTTTTTCCAAGATACAGGACATTGCATTTTTCTGAAGAAATTTGTAATTCGTTTTTATTAGCCCACATTTCAATTTTGGAAATACAGTTTTGAAGACGAAAACGTTTATTGCAATTCGAATGGATTAAGTAGGCTTTAAAATCATCAGCAAAAAATTTGAAAATAATATCATTTGTGGAACAAAAATGTACTAAATCATGAATGTAAAAAATAAACAAAATGGGGCCTAGGACGGAACCCTGAGGCACACCCAAATTACTTGTATGATATTCTGAATAAGCATTATTTATCTTAACCGAGTAAGTGCGATATCTTAGAAAATTTTCAATCCAAAAAAGTAATGGATTGCCTATACCAATATTTGCGAGTTTTTTTATTAACATGGTGTGCGGTACCTTATCAAAAGCTTTTATAAAATCAAAATAAATAATGTCCACAGACATATTTGCATCAAGAGCTTTTGTCCAATCATCATGAGCTTCTAATAGTTGAGAAACAATAGATTTTGATTTAATAAATCCATGCTGAGATGTAGGTAAATATTTTGATATGTGTATAATTAAGTTATCTTTTATAATTTTCTCTATAACTTTAACTAAAGTGCAAGTTAAGGCTATGGGGCGATAATTAGCTGCTAGTGATTTATCGCCCTTTTTAAATAATGGTATAATATGTGAATGAGTCCAGATAGAAGGTAAGGTGCCAGTCATCATTGAGTATCGAAATATTTGTGTTATTGGCGAAGTTAAGCTACCTGCACATTTTTTCAATAAATAATTATTTAGGAAATCAGGTGAGGTATTAACTTTAGGGGTTAATTTTGTTAGTCTGTCAAAAACATCAGCTTCAGAAATATCAATGTAATCAATAGTGTTTGTTATTAAGCTATGTAAATTTAGTGGGTGTGGCAGATTATCTTTGTTAAATATTGATTTAAAGTAAATGGCAAAGTGATTGGCTTTAGATATATCTGTCGAGAAATTTTCGTTAGTATTAATGTCTGTTATGGTGGGAATTTTTAAAGAGCTAGTTTTGACTTGGGAAGAAATATAATTGAAAATCTTTTTGCTATTTCTGCTTTTGAGTAAAGTGTTTTCCCTGTATTTTAAGTATTTTTTAAGTTCTCTATTGAACCTTTTATTAACGTAGAAAAATTTATTTTTTATTTTTGTTTGATGTATATCCTTCCAGAGCTGAGTTCGATAAATATCAATGTTTTGTAAATGATTTGGAAGATTAGGAGATGAAGAATTTGAAAAAGGAATGAAATTTGGTATGAAATTTTGAATAATTTGAGTAAAGGTAAAATATACTGAGTCTAAATTATGGGGAATGACCGATTTAAATATATTATTCCAGTTGGTATTAATAAAAGCACAGTTTAAAGAATTGTAGTCACCTTTAAAGAAATTTAATCGAAAGCTTGATTCGAGTATTTCATTATTAAAAGTAACAGAAAACGAGAAAGAGGAATGATCTGACGACGAAAAAGGTGGAAGAGATTGAATATCATTAAATAGAATGGGTTCGTTAGTAATTAAAAGATCTAAAATATTTGCAGCTCTAGTGGGAAAAGTAATAAGCTGATGTAAGTCAGCATTTTGGACGAATTCTTTAAAAATATTATTTCCCTGATTATCATCAAGCCAATTAATAGAGGGTAAATTAAAGTCACCAGTTATTATTAAAGGATATGGAACATAAATTAGAGAGTTTATAAGTGAAATAAAATCAAAAAGAATAATATCTGAAGTTTTAGGTGGTATATAAGCATTTAACAATCTCATTTTGTGTCCCAAAGAATTTATTATATCAAGGCATATAATTTCGACATTTTTTAAATTTTTTTTCGAAAACTTAATAGAGTTAACCGAAAATATATTAGAAATAATTATAGCTACTCCACCACCTCTCAATTTCCTATTATGTCTAAAGATAGAATATGGAAGATTTTTTACCAATAATGAGTCAGGAATATCGTTAGTTAACCAAGTTTCTGTAATGAGAATTATGTTATAGTTATAGGATTCCAGTAGAAAATGTAAATCATTTAATTTGTTTTTGATTGATCTTGCATTAAAGTAAATAATTTTAACACGTGGCCCAGGGTAATTTATTTGTTTAAAGAAACTTGGTTAAAAGCGCGAACGATTTTCCCCTTGAAAATTTTCCAAGGGGGTTCGCCGACATTTAATTTTGAATTTTTATCTCTACATTCCTTACGTAACTCATAGTCGTGCTGACGCTCTTCCTTAGTCATTGATGGTCGTAAATATACGCCAGAGAAGTCAGAAATATTACGTAGAGACTTGGATCTTGAGAGGATAAGGCGTTGGTGGTATGTTGTTGGCATCACCACTTTAATAGGTCGACCTTTCCCGTCGTTACGAGGCTTCCCCATCCGATAAGTTGTTATGGGATTAGTGGGAATTCCAAGCGAATCAATAATTTTATTTATTTTATTTGTGTCGTCTATGAAATTCTCTCTATCATTCTTACCCTGAGATTCAGAAAGACCGACTATGACAATCGATCGTGCTTTTTCTTTATCTTCAGAGGATAATAGAGGATTTTCAATTTGAAGCTTTTTTTCGATATTAGTAATCGTCGTTTGAAGTGTATTGATTTGTTCGGATTGTTTAATTACAAGATTTACAAGTAGATTAATGGTAGAAATTAAGTCAATATTAGTGTCAGAATTATTAGGGGACAAAGTAGAGATACCAATTGATGTCAATTTGTTACGAATCGTAGTCAAACGAGAATCTGAGTCATTATCTGAATCAGTTTTCTCCTGACACGAACGTTTTCTATTTTTATTTGTATTTGGGAGAGTCATTTTTATATTTTTATTGATTAGTTTTGAAGGGAGTAGAAAAAATAGGAATAGAGTAGAAAAAATAGGAATAGACAGTAGAAAAAACTACTAAAGTAAAAACAAAAAAGTCTAAGGTAATTTTTACAAGTTATTATCTATTAAATAAATATTTAAAAAATTTAATTTAAAAAATTTAATTTTAAAAAATTTAAAAAAAGCCACAAATTAAAGTTAGTGTTTATTAATTTTTAACGTTTTTACAAAGGATTAGGGAATAGGTATTAAACTACGTCCTAAGAATAATGTTAGCTTCGTTTCCCCGATAACAAGTGATTTGGTAGCTACAACAACATCATAGCCAGTTTCTTTTAAAAATAACCAACCCGAGTAAAATATATTTGGTTTGCTGTACACGACTGTAAAAGTAGGCTTGTAAATTTGTTTCCAAACTTTTTCGTTCTCATCGTATTCAAACCAAACATGTCCACTCGGTTCCCAAGTTAAATTTTAAAATTAGAATGAGGAGGTAAGGCAAGATTTAAAACATGTTCAAAAGTTGTTGGTTTGGGCGTTCTTAGAAATAAAGATATTTTATTCTCTTAATTTTTTCCTATTTTATCTTCACAGTTAACAAGCTCTACTAGTGCTACCAAAATTAATATAAAAAGCATTTTCATATTTGGCAAAAATATATCAACAAAGCAATGAGCGGGTACCCTATATAAAGCATTACATGAATTTACAGCCAAATAAAGATGTTCGAAGCTCCATTTTATATTAATATATATCCTTTATTTTTAGAAAAATGTCTGTAATTTGGAAACAATTTAAAAAGGATTCAAACGATGATTAGTTTTATTTTTTTAACAATTGTTAAATACTTTTGAAATTTTTAAATAACTCGTTTTACCCGTTTTACTCGTACTCGTACACGGCCAAAAAATTGAAACTCGTACTCGTACCCGGGCTTTTCATACTCGGCTTTACTCGTACTCGGGTTTTTCCAAATTACTCGTACTCGGACGAACTCTATTTGCAAGTGAAGGCAAAAGAATCAAAAATTTTTTGTCAGCATGAGCAAAAAGATTTTTAATCTGGCCAAAATAATAAAATTTTATTAAATAGCATTTCGCAAGAGATTTCTATAACATCTAAAAAATAAGTGCTGGTCCATACTGATATTTTAGTTATTAATTATTTTATTTAAAATTGATAATATTTTAATATTTGATAATAAATGACAATGCCAAAAAGTAAAATTTTTAAATATACAATTTACCAACATAATAATCAAAGTTTTAATAAATAATGAAGAAAATTTTAGATTGATGAATTCAAATTATGAAATACATTTTAAATTATTAAAATTTTTAAGGCGAATAAATTTTGATCATCTAAATGTGATTATGGTCGTATCCCCGACACATGGCGAGCACGACAGGATCTCGTTAAGTGGCCTTAATTTTTATTTTTAAATTTTTTGTTTTATCTAATTTATTCAGGATAATTAATTGATAATATAGAAGTTAGAAATTTTTGCTAAATTTATTTAAATATATAATTTATTTTATATAATCATAAGTACCATAAAAATGCTAAAAATTGTACAAATCTACCATTTTAAAATTATACAAATTTCAATGAATTTTGTAAAAATTTCACGCATTAAGATCTAATTCAGATAAAAACTGAAATAGGTTTAAACCATTTATATCATAATAATTTAAGGTTTACAAATTAGATATTGTATAGAAAGCACGCCTAAATTTTATATTATTTAAGTTAAAATATTTTAATTTAAAATAAATGAATTTAAAATAAATAATTATCAAGTTAAAATAAATAAACCGACACTAATTATCTACTTAACAATAGGAGAAATTTGAGCAATCCATTTTGGTCAGCAAACGACACAAGATTCGTTCCTTCTTAAAAGCATGATCCATGAAAAAATATATTCAAGAAGATGAAAAAATATATTTTAAATTATTATTAAATACAGATCATATAGATGATTAACAGTAAGATATACTATAATTTTATCAATGAATTTATTCGACAAATTTATATTTTATGAATTAATCTAAAATTCCAAAATTTTTAAATAATAGTGATGTATTTTTGAAGTTAAAAGCATAAAATGTTTAAATAAAATTTTTCATATTTTAACTAAATAAAGTATTAATTTTATGTGAAAATTGATATAAACATACTATATCGCTTATTGTTCCAAAAAATAACAACAAGTACTTAAAGCGCACCTATTTAGCATTGTCGCGTGAACTATCTTGAATTTTTATTTGAGATTGATAAAATACATTGAAATGGTTAAATATCACTGAAATTTATTAGAATTCAACACAGCAGAGAAAAATTAAAATTATTATGTGCTCAAAAACTATGGGAGTTAATATCAATCAATTGACAATTACATTAAAATTTAATACTAAAAGTTTTTAGAAAATATATTTTTTATTTTCAAAGCATCATTTCAAGCAAGCATCTCAAATATATAATAAGTAATAATTTTAAGCTAATTTTTGATGAGGCTCTTCTAAAAAATAAAAAATAGTAAAATTCGAATTATTTTATAAAAATCAGAATTACAAGAATCAAAATTTATTATTAAGTATTTATTTAAATTATCAAAAATATTTAAAAAAAACAAGTCAAAAAAGGACAAAATTACCGATTATATTATTATCTACCATTAAAATGGCCACCAAATTTATTTTATCATGAGGTACTAATTATTAATTTTAAATTATCTTTAATCTTTAAAAATATTAGATTTATTTTAATAAGATTGAATATTTTTGCGTTTTATGAAAGGTGAGCTGAAGGAGAAGCGAAGACACCAAAATTAAGTCACAACGGTATTGTAACCGCGGATAACAGCCAGACTGCTAAAAAATTTCGCTGTTAAAAGTTGGGAATATTTGAAAAGTGGGTTATTTAAAAAGTGGTAATCTTTGAAAAGATTGAAAAAAGAATGGATGAATGATGGATGAATTAAGATGGATGAATTAATTAAAGAAAGATGGATGAATTAACGAAAGAGATGCAGATTTAAACATTAAGATAACAAACACAGGATCAAGCTCGAAATTTTTAAAAGTTGAAAGGACGGCCGTATATATAATTAACTATTTTTATAAAAAAGCTTTATAACGACGTCATGTTACGATGCAATGTCCAGATTCCGATTGTCGAAAATGGCCATAGGTATAAACAAATAATATAAATTATCTGATATACATTTTAAATCCTCATTAAATAATAATTTATTCTAACAACACCAAAATTTTTTTGCATTTTATAAAAAATGATATGAGTTTCATTAAATATTAATAATTTTTATTTCAAGATGAAAATAATGACGATACTTATAATATTAATAATTATTTATTTGGAAAAAATTAATTTCTAAGTTATATAGCATTATAATACTGCATAAGCCGAACAAACAGATGATGGGTTGTGTTTCCTTTCTGTGATAAGGATGGCATAATGTTGTTTATATTATAGATGGATGAATTCCTTAATAAGAATTATAAATAAAAATAATTTTAGAAATGATTGGCCTTCCAAATAAATATGATAGAAAACTACCCAAATCGTTATTTGCGCTCACGAAGATTATTTTAATTAATTAATATAAAAATATATTTTTATGTTTAATTTAGAGCTGGACACCGGGCCGGGCCCGGTTTTCCGGGCCCGGTGGCCCCGAACCGGGTATTTTTGATAAAATCAGGTTTTTCGGGGTTTCCGGGTTTACGGGGTCTTTCTTGGTGAGCGCTATACTTACTGGGTCTTAACTGGCAATGATGTTGCTGATATTTCAACAAAATTCCAATTTCCTGATGACGTTACAAAATTTGTAAAAATTGTCTCTATGCAATCTGAACTTATTGCGCTTGCTGATAATGGAAAGATTTATGGTTGGAGTTGGGAGATTGATTCTAAGCCAGACAATTCTCCACATGTTGTGATATATGTATGTTGAACAAAAATAAATCCAAATATATTCGTGGCTAGATAATGTTTTTAATTGGGAGTAAAAATTAATTATAATATGTTGTTATTAATATATTTTTCTGTGTAATATGTGTTTTCATTTTAGATTTTTAAATTTATTTTTCTTAATATCTTAAGCTTGAAAAAACATTAAAAATTTTAATTAGTCATGAATTTTGCAGAATTTTCGCCATAAAATTAAGGGTTCTGGCTTCATGACCAATTAAACTTCAATAAAATTTTTTGCCTGCGGTTCTGACAATTGAATTTTTTCTCCTAAGGCCTTCAAAATTCTCAAAATTTTCGCCTCCGGCAGTGAAAAAGCTAGAAATCTAGCTTAAGGATCATCAAAATTCTCAAAATTTTCGCCTGCGGCGCAAAAAATGGAAGAAATTACCAAGATATCCCTCTTAATCCCCAAATCCCACAATGTTTTAATCTCTTCAAATTTGCTTCTCTCTATATCACCCAAAATCCTATTATGCAATATAGCCTGCCTCCTTACAATTTAGTTCACCAATAGCCGAACACCCGAAAATAACCCGAATTTTTCGCCAAACCCGAAACCCGTACCCGAAATTTTTGCCAACCCGAAACCCGATACCCGAAATGAAAATTTTATAACCCGAAACCCGAAACCCGTACCCGATATTTTTTCCAACCCGAAACCCGATACCCGAAATGAAAACGCTCCAACCCGATACCCGAAACCCGTACCCGAAAATTTTTTGTACCCGCGGCAACCCTGATAAACATACTATATCGCTTATTGTTCCAAAAAATAACAACAAGTACTTAAAGCGCACCTATTTAGCATTGTCGCGTGAACTATCTTGAATTTTTATTTGAGATTGATAAAATACATTGAAATGGTTAAATATCACTGAAATTTATTAGAATTCAACACAGCAGAGAAAAATTAAAATTATTATGTGCTCAACAACTATGGGAGTTAATATCAATCAATTGACAATTACATTAAAATTTAATACTAAAAGTTTTTAGAAAATATATTTTTTATTTTCAAAGCATCATTTCAAGCAAGCATCTCAAATATATAATAAGTAATAATTTTAAGCTAATTTTTGATGAGGCTCTTCTAAAAAATAAAAAATAGTAAAATTCGAATTATTCTATAAAAATCAGAATTACAAGAATCAAAATTTATTATTAAGTATTTATTTAAATTATCAAAAATATTTAAAAAAAACAAGTCAAAAAAGGACAAAATTACCGATTATATTATTATCTACCATTAAAATGGCCACCAAATTTATTTTATCATGAGGTACTAATTATTAATTTTAAATTATCTTTAATCTTTAAAAATATTAGATTTATTTTAATAAGATTGAATATTTTTGCGTTTTATGAAAGGTGAGCTGAAGGAGAAGCGAAGACACCAAAATTAAGTCACAACGGTATTGTAACCGCGGATAACAGCCAGACTGCTAAAAAATTTCGCTGTTAAAAGTTGGGAATATTTGAAAAGTGGGTTATTTAAAAAGTGGTAATCTTTGAAAAGATTGAAAAAAGAATGGATGAATGATGGATGAATTAAGATGGATGAATTAATTAAAGAAAGATGGATGAATTAACGAAAGAGATGCAGATTTAAACATTAAGATAACAACTATGGGAGTTAATATCAATCAATTGACAATTACATTAAAATTTAATACTAAAAGTTTTTAGAAAATATATTTTTTATTTTCAAAGCATCATTTCAAGCAAGCATCTCAAATATATAATAAGTAATAATTTTAAGCTAATTTTTGATGAGGCTCTTCTAAAAAATAAAAAATAGTAAAATTCGAATTATTTTATAAAAATCAGAATTACAAGAATCAAAATTTATTATTAAGTATTTATTTAAATTATCAAAAATATTTAAAAAAAATTGGGAGAGTCATTTTTATATTTTTATTGATTAGTTTTGAAGGGAGTAGAAAAAATAGGAATAGAGTAGAAAAAATAGGAATAGACAGTAGAAAAAACTACTAAAGTAAAAACAAAAAAGTCTAAGGTAATTTTTACAAGTTATTATCTATTAAATAAATATTTAAAAAATTTAATTTAAAAAATTTAATTTTAAAAAATTTAAAAAAAGCCACAAATTAAAGTTAGTGTTTATTAATTTTTAACGTTTTTACAAAGGATTAGGGAATAGGTATTAAACTACGTCCTAAGAATAATGTTAGCTTCGTTTCCCCGATAACAAGTGATTTGGTAGCTACAACAACATCATAGCCAGTTTCTTTTAAAAATAACCAACCCGAGTAAAATATATTTGGTTTGCTGTACACGACTGTAAAAGTAGGCTTGTAAATTTGTTTCCAAACTTTTTCGTTCTCATCGTATTCAAACCAAACATGTCCACTCGGTTCCCAAGTTAAATTTTAAAATTAGAATGAGGAGGTAAGGCAAGATTTAAAACATGTTCAAAAGTTGTTGGTTTGGGCGTTCTTAGAAATAAAGATATTTTATTCTCTTAATTTTTTCCTATTTTATCTTCACAGTTAACAAGCTCTACTAGTGCTACCAAAATTAATATAAAAAGCATTTTCATATTTGGCAAAAATATATCAACAAAGCAATGAGCGGGTACCCTATATAAAGCATTACATGAATTTACAGCCAAATAAAGATGTTCGAAGCTCCATTTTATATTAATATATATCCTTTATTTTTAGAAAAATGTCTGTAATTTGGAAACAATTTAAAAAGGATTCAAACGATGATTAGTTTTATTTTTTTAACAATTGTTAAATACTTTTGAAATTTTTAAATAACTCGTTTTACCCGTTTTACTCGTACTCGTACACGGCCAAAAAATTGAAACTCGTACTCGTACCCGGGCTTTTCATACTCGGCTTTACTCGTACTCGGGTTTTTCCAAATTACTCGTACTCGGACGAACTCTATTTGCAAGTGAAGGCAAAAGAATCAAAAATTTTTTGTCAGCATGAGCAAAAAGATTTTTAATCTGGCCAAAATAATAAAATTTTATTAAATAGCATTTCGCAAGAGATTTCTATAACATCTAAAAAATAAGTGCTGGTCCATACTGATATTTTAGTTATTAATTATTTTATTTAAAATTGATAATATTTTAATATTTGATAATAAATGACAATGCCAAAAAGTAAAATTTTTAAATATACAATTTACCAACATAATAATCAAAGTTTTAATAAATAATGAAGAAAATTTTAGATTGATGAATTCAAATTATGAAATACATTTTAAATTATTAAAATTTTTAAGGCGAATAAATTTTGATCATCTAAATGTGATTATGGTCGTATCCCCGACACATGGCGAGCACGACAGGATCTCGTTAAGTGGCCTTAATTTTTATTTTTAAATTTTTTGTTTTATCTAATTTATTCAGGATAATTAATTGATAATATAGAAGTTAGAAATTTTTGCTAAATTTATTTAAATATATAATTTATTTTATATAATCATAAGTACCATAAAAATGCTAAAAATTGTACAAATCTACCATTTTAAAATTATACAAATTTCAATGAATTTTGTAAAAATTTCACGCATTAAGATCTAATTCAGATAAAAACTGAAATAGGTTTAAACCATTTATATCATAATAATTTAAGGTTTACAAATTAGATATTGTATAGAAAGCACGCCTAAATTTTATATTATTTAAGTTAAAATATTTTAATTTAAAATAAATGAATTTAAAATAAATAATTATCAAGTTAAAATAAATAAACCGACACTAATTATCTACTTAACAATAGGAGAAATTTGAGCAATCCATTTTGGTCAGCAAACGACACAAGATTCGTTCCTTCTTAAAAGCATGATCCATGAAAAAATATATTCAAGAAGATGAAAAAATATATTTTAAATTATTATTAAATACAGATCATATAGATGATTAACAGTAAGATATACTATAATTTTATCAATGAATTTATTCGACAAATTTATATTTTATGAATTAATCTAAAATTCCAAAATTTTTAAATAATAGTGATGTATTTTTGAAGTTAAAAGCATAAAATGTTTAAATAAAATTTTTCATATTTTAACTAAATAAAGTATTAATTTTATGTGAAAATTGATATAAACATACTATATCGCTTATTGTTCCAAAAAATAACAACAAGTACTTAAAGCGCACCTATTTAGCATTGTCGCGTGAACTATCTTGAATTTTTATTTGAGATTGATAAAATACATTGAAATGGTTAAATATCACTGAAATTTATTAGAATTCAACACAGCAGAGAAAAATTAAAATTATTATGTGCTCAAAAACTATGGGAGTTAATATCAATCAATTGACAATTACATTAAAATTTAATACTAAAAGTTTTTAGAAAATATATTTTTTATTTTCAAAGCATCATTTCAAGCAAGCATCTCAAATATATAATAAGTAATAATTTTAAGCTAATTTTTGATGAGGCTCTTCTAAAAAATAAAAAATAGTAAAATTCGAATTATTTTATAAAAATCAGAATTACAAGAATCAAAATTTATTATTAAGTATTTATTTAAATTATCAAAAATATTTAAAAAAAACAAGTCAAAAAAGGACAAAATTACCGATTATATTATTATCTACCATTAAAATGGCCACCAAATTTATTTTATCATGAGGTACTAATTATTAATTTTAAATTATCTTTAATCTTTAAAAATATTAGATTTATTTTAATAAGATTGAATATTTTTGCGTTTTATGAAAGGTGAGCTGAAGGAGAAGCGAAGACACCAAAATTAAGTCACAACGGTATTGTAACCGCGGATAACAGCCAGACTGCTAAAAAATTTCGCTGTTAAAAGTTGGGAATATTTGAAAAGTGGGTTATTTAAAAAGTGGTAATCTTTGAAAAGATTGAAAAAAGAATGGATGAATGATGGATGAATTAAGATGGATGAATTAATTAAAGAAAGATGGATGAATTAACGAAAGAGATGCAGATTTAAACATTAAGATAACAAACACAGGATCAAGCTCGAAATTTTTAAAAGTTGAAAGGACGGCCGTATATATAATTAACTATTTTTATAAAAAAGCTTTATAACGACGTCATGTTACGATGCAATGTCCAGATTCCGATTGTCGAAAATGGCCATAGGTATAAACAAATAATATAAATTATCTGATATACATTTTAAATCCTCATTAAATAATAATTTATTCTAACAACACCAAAATTTTTTTGCATTTTATAAAAAATGATATGAGTTTCATTAAATATTAATAATTTTTATTTCAAGATGAAAATAATGACGATACTTATAATATTAATAATTATTTATTTGGAAAAAATTAATTTCTAAGTTATATAGCATTATAATACTGCATAAGCCGAACAAACAGATGATGGGTTGTGTTTCCTTTCTGTGATAAGGATGGCATAATGTTGTTTATATTATAGATGGATGAATTCCTTAATAAGAATTATAAATAAAAATAATTTTAGAAATGATTGGCCTTCCAAATAAATATGATAGAAAACTACCCAAATCGTTATTTGCGCTCACGAAGATTATTTTAATTAATTAATATAAAAATATATTTTTATGTTTAATTTAGAGCTGGACACCGGGCCGGGCCCGGGTTTTCCGGGCCCGGTGGCCCCGAACCGGGTATTTTTGATAAAATCAGGTTTTTCGGGGTTTCCGGGTTTACGGGGTCTTTCTTGGTGAGCGCTATACTTACTGGGTCTTAACTGGCAATGATGTTGCTGATATTTCAACAAAATTCCAATTTCCTGATGACGTTACAAAATTTGTAAAAATTGTCTCTATGCAATCTGAACTTATTGCGCTTGCTGATAATGGAAAGATTTATGGTTGGAGTTGGGAGATTGATTCTAAGCCAGACAATTCTCCACATGTTGTGATATATGTATGTTGAACAAAAATAAATCCAAATATATTCGTGGCTAGATAATGTTTTTAATTGGGAGTAAAAATTAATTATAATATGTTGTTATTAATATATTTTTCTGTGTAATATGTGTTTTCATTTTAGATTTTTAAATTTATTTTTCTTAATATCTTAAGCTTGAAAAAACATTAAAAATTTTAATTAGTCATGAATTTTGCAGAATTTTCGCCATAAAATTAAGGGTTCTGGCTTCATGACCAATTAAACTTCAATAAAATTTTTTGCCTGCGGTTCTGACAATTGAATTTTTTCTCCTAAGGCCTTCAAAATTCTCAAAATTTTCGCCTCCGGCAGTGAAAAAGCTAGAAATCTAGCTTAAGGATCATCAAAATTCTCAAAATTTTCGCCTGCGGCGCAAAAAATGGAAGAAATTACCAAGATATCCCTCTTAATCCCCAAATCCCACAATGTTTTAATCTCTTCAAATTTGCTTCTCTCTATATCACCCAAAATCCTATTATGCAATATAGCCTGCCTCCTTACAATTTAGTTCACCAATAGCCGAACACCCGAAAATAACCCGAATTTTTCGCCAAACCCGAAACCCGTACCCGAAATTTTTGCCAACCCGAAACCCGATACCCGAAATGAAAATTTTATAACCCGAAACCCGAAACCCGTACCCGATATTTTTTCCAACCCGAAACCCGATACCCGAAATGAAAACGCTCCAACCCGATACCCGAAACCCGTACCCGAAAATTTTTTGTACCCGCGGCAACCCTGATAAACATACTATATCGCTTATTGTTCCAAAAAATAACAACAAGTACTTAAAGCGCACCTATTTAGCATTGTCGCGTGAACTATCTTGAATTTTTATTTGAGATTGATAAAATACATTGAAATGGTTAAATATCACTGAAATTTATTAGAATTCAACACAGCAGAGAAAAATTAAAATTATTATGTGCTCAACAACTATGGGAGTTAATATCAATCAATTGACAATTACATTAAAATTTAATACTAAAAGTTTTTAGAAAATATATTTTTTATTTTCAAAGCATCATTTCAAGCAAGCATCTCAAATATATAATAAGTAATAATTTTAAGCTAATTTTTGATGAGGCTCTTCTAAAAAATAAAAAATAGTAAAATTCGAATTATTTTATAAAAATCAGAATTACAAGAATCAAAATTTATTATTAAGTATTTATTTAAAGTACCAAAAATATTTAAAAAAAACAAGTCAAAAAAGGACAAAATTACCGATTATATTATTATCTACCATTAAAATGGCCACCAAATTTATTTTATCATGAGGTACTAATTATTAATTTTAAATTATCTTTAATCTTTAAAAATATTAGATTTATTTTAATAAGATTGAATATTTTTGCGTTTTATGAAAGGTGAGCTGAAGGAGAAGCGAAGACACCAAAATTAAGTCACAACGGTATTGTAACCGCGGATAACAGCCAGACTGCTAAAAAATTTCGCTGTTAAAAGTTGGGAATATTTGAAAAGTGGGTTATTTAAAAAGTGGTAATCTTTGAAAAGATTGAAAAAAGAATGGATGAATGATGGATGAATTAAGATGGATGAATTAATTAAAGAAAGATGGATGAATTAACGAAAGAGATGCAGATTTAAACATTAAGATAACAACTATGGGAGTTAATATCAATCAATTGACAATTACATTAAAATTTAATACTAAAAGTTTTTAGAAAATATATTTTTTATTTTCAAAGCATCATTTCAAGCAAGCATCTCAAATATATAATAAGTAATAATTTTAAGCTAATTTTTGATGAGGCTCTTCTAAAAAATAAAAAATAGTAAAATTCGAATTATTTTATAAAAATCAGAATTACAAGAATCAAAATTTATTATTAAGTATTTATTTAAATTATCAAAAATATTTAAAAAAAAACAAGTCAAAAAAGGACAGAATTACCGATTATATTATTATCTACCATTAAAATGGCCACCAAATTTATTTTATCATGAGGTACTAATTATTAATTTTAAATTATCTTTAATCTTTAAAAATATTAGATTTATTTTAATAAGATTGAATATTTTTGCGTTTTATGAAAGGTGAGCTGAAGGAGAAGCGAAGACACCAAAATTAAGTCACAACGGTATTGTAACCGCGGATAACAGCCAGACTGCTAAAAAATTTCGCTGTTAAAAGTTGGGAATATTTGAAAAGTGGGTTATTTAAAAAGTGGTAATCTTTGAAAAGATTGAAAAAAGAATGGATGAATGATGGATGAATTAAGATGGATGAATTAATTAAAGAAAGATGGATGAATTAACGAAAGAGATGCAGATTTAAACATTAAGATAACAAACACAGGATCAAGCTCGAAATTTTTAAAAGTTGAAAGGACGGCCGTATATATAATTAACTATTTTTATAAAAAAGCTTTATAACGACGTCATGTTACGATGCAATGTCCAGATTCCGATTGTCGAAAATGGCCATAGGTATAAACAAATAATATAAATTATCTGATATACATTTTAAATCCTCATTAAATAATAATTTATTCTAACAACACCAAAATTTTTTTGCATTTTATAAAAAATGATATGAGTTTCATTAAATATTAATAATTTTTATTTCAAGATGAAAATAATGACGATACTTATAATATTAATAATTATTTATTTGGAAAAAATTAATTTCTAAGTTATATAGCATTATAATACTGCATAAGCCGAACAAACAGATGATGGGTTGTGTTTCCTTTCTGTGATAAGGATGGCATAATGTTGTTTATATTATAGATGGATGAATTCCTTAATAAGAATTATAAATAAAAATAATTTTAGAAATGATTGGCCTTCCAAATAAATATGATAGAAAACTACCCAAATCGTTATTTGCGCTCACGAAGATTATTTCAATTAATTAATATAAAAATATATTTTTATGTTTAATTTAGAGCTGGACACCGGGCCGGGCCCGGGTTTTCCGGGCCCGGTGGCCCCGAACCGGGTATTTTTGATAAAATCAGGTTTTTCGGGGTTTCCGGGTTTACGGGGTCTTTCTCGGTGAGCGCTATACTTACTGGGTCTTAAATGGCAATGATGTTGCTGATATTTCAACAAAATTCCAATTTCCTGATGACGTTACAAAATTTGTAAAAATTGTCTCTATGCAATCTGAACTTATTGCGCTTGCTGATAATGGAAAGATTTATGGTTGGAGTTGGGAGATTGATTCTAAGCCAGACAATTCTCCACATGTTGTGATATATGTATGTTGAACAAAAATAAATCCAAATATATTCGTGGCTAGATAATGTTTTTAATTGGGAGTAAGAATTAATTATAATATGTTATTAATATATTTTTCTGTGTAATATGTGCTTTTAAATTTAATAGTTAAATAATTTATTTCTCAAAAATAAAATATACTCATATATTTATACTCATAATTGTCTATACATTTAAAAATTGAAAATTGATTGTAAGTATTTATAGAAAATTTGTTGATTTTTTAGTCTATATGCCTCATAATTGTCTGTATAAAAAGAATTCTTAATAAAAAACATTCTATTTTTTATTAAGACCTAGAGTATGTTTTTATAATTATGATAACGTTGAAATGTCGAAATTCTCCTCAGATAATTAATTATTCATACATATTTCATTAACACATTCTTCTATAAATAATTCTTAAAAATTGAATAAATAATATTTAATTTTTTATTTCCATAATTTCTTTTATTACTATATTCTTCATATTCAATTTCTTATCATCTTATTTATTCTCCTCATCACTTTTTTGTTTTTTCGCTTCTAAATCTCTAATTGTTAATCGCACCTTATTATTCTTCCACTTGCCTCTTAATAAAATCTCATCTATTTGTCAAATTTCATTTTTTCCACCTGTTTATAAATCAAGATTATTTTTGCACTTTAACATATACATGCAATTTTTGGATTTTATGTTTACAAAAATTAATTCAAAAATTTACACTAATAAATAGAATATTTTTAAGGGTACATGATCTGATTTCTCTGTTTGGTTAAGTAATTTATCATGGGCTCTTTTAACATTGCATTTTACACACAAGAATATTTTTACACTTAGCTATAGCTCGATGAATTCTCTCGCTAATTGCCTAGTTCTACATAATATGTAATGTACGTCGAAATAAAAGCGTATACCTAACTACATTATAAATAATTTTACTTTAATTTCCTGAAAAAAGATAAAATATATTAATTATAAAATATATGTATAAAAAATAAAAAATAAATTCTAATCTGGTCTTAATCAATTTATTTATTATTGGGTAAATATAATAAAATTCTATCGCTATATGAAGATAAGTCTTCAAAATTAAATTTTAAACAAATTTAAACATTCTTATATGTATAAAACATTGAGACTACCTGAAGATAATGAATAAAATCGCTATAATAATTTGATATATTTGAATTTTCTAGTTTTGACTTTGCCTCCTGAATTCTTGCATAATTTATTTCTTCTAATCTTTTCTGTTTAATTAGGTATATTTCTGTTTTTTTGATATTAAAAACGGGATTTTACAAGTCATGATCTGCGTCGTTTTGGTAATTATATAAGAGATAAATACTACTATGATTATTTTTATACTAGCATATTTATAAGATTTTTTCTGTTATATATTGATTTATTTGAAACAATGAAATACAATTAAAATAATTTAATTGTTAAATTTTTATTGAATAATGGCGAAAAAATATGAATAATATACTACATTTGTAGATTTTATAATGTATTGTAGTTGTATATTTAATTAATTTTTTTCAATTTTAAATTAAAATTGATTAAAAGAGAATATTTTTTCACAATTTAATAACTTTATTAAAATTTATAAAATACTTTGATTTAAAAATATGAAATTAATAATGAAATAATTAGAGGTTTGTTGTTGTTTAATATTCAAGGTGTCGAATTATTAACATATTTAAGTTTAATATTACCAATATTTATATATAGTTTCAATTTACTTTTCGGCTATCAATTAGGTCGGACAGTTATACTCTCTAAAATCATATTTTATTATTCAAAGTTTCAAACGTGTTTCGTTATTTTTCATACAAACACGCTTATTTCTTCACTGGATATATGGAACATTGTCATCGCGGTCCTGCTCATTTTTAGCGGACTGACATCCATATCATAAAAAGTTTACTTAAATAGAGTAATAAAAAGTTTACTTAAATTTTATATGTAAATATTTTTTTACATTACTTAAATATTGAATTATAAAAAAATAAAGAAATATTAAAAAATTATAATTATATTTTAAAATTTAAACAGTAGATTTAATAGTAAAGTGAAGCCAGTTGTGGCCAAAGCAATTGAAATTAGGGTTGCACTCCGAACGCTCGGGGCGGGTATGTCGGTGTGCGGGGTTTTCGAATTGTTTCGGGGCGGGGTTTAGGCGTGAGATCAAAATATTGTCGGGATTCGGGGTGGGGTACGGAGTTTTAGTGAAAAAATTTTTATATAAAAATATTAAAAAATAATTAGATATCGGTATATTTTCGTTAATTAACTTTAAAATTAAGTAGGATTTGGAGAAATTAAAGGGGATTTGAAGGGATTAAGGGTATATCTGGGGATATGAGCAGATCTGGAGGGTGGGATTTTTAGGGATTAAATGGTATATCTATGGATGCAAGAGGATCTTGAGTGATTTTTGTTGGCCTCGAGGGATATTAGTCTTTCAGGAACGGTGATCGGGGTTCAGTGTCGGGGTGCAACTCTAATTGAAATGACTTTTAAACTATTAAAATTTAATTCTCCAAACCCAAAATATCCCAAAATGTATAACCAAATTGATGCATTAGGAAGCCCATAAAATTCCAATCGCTATTTCGGTCTATCTTAAAATATTCATCAGTGTTATAATACTCAATTCGTTGAACTATATACCCAATATTCAATTTTGAAAACATTTTTTACTAAATTTCAACTTTTTTTGCTTTTTATTAGTGAATAAACCCAAATTTATTCAATATTTTATTAAATTTTGGCATTTTTGTCAATATTTTTCCATTTAATTTCAATAATTTATGGCAATATTTTTTATGGCAATGTAATTTATGGCAATATTTTATTGAAAATGAGTGTTCAACATCGCCGAAGAATTAATTTTTTGTTGATATTAAATTTTAAATTAAATCTTTGCATAATAAATTCTTTGTTTCGTGATCGGAATAATATTTGCTTGTTTTCTGCTATTATATGACCAAGTGAATGCGTACTACTACTACTGTACTTTAAACTACTGTACCTTAAATTATTTTTGGAATTTTTAACAATTATTTGAAATGAGTTTGAAATGCCTTTTTTAATACATACATAGTTGAATGTAAAACATTTAGAAATAATCAGATAATTCGGAATTAATAAAATTAAATAAAAATTTAAAGTTATAATTTGAACATTGTAAAAACACTTTTCAATTAAAAGTTATTTTTCAGAGATTCAGAGATTTTTTAGAGACTGTTATTAAATGTTATTATATAATTTTACTGTTATTAAATATTATTATTATATTATTAACCAAACCGTATTTTAGCTTATTTTTTATATTACATTTTCTTTACCTTTATACATTTTTCTTTATGAACTTTCATTTCCAGTACCGGAACCTTGTTGCTGAGAACCACATTAATGTTGTATTAATGCTGCCAAAGACGTGTTGGAGATCACGAAGAATCTCCAACTTTTTCTCTATAGATAGAGGTTTCGTTGTTGCAAAGGCCAGGTCGAGATAAATGACCACAAAGTCCTTTAGTGGAACGTTTTATGTAAAATTTAAATAGCTCAAAAATTGTTTATAATTATTTTATTTTACCAAATGAATTTATGGTTCACTTGATAAAAGAATTTTTTAAATTTAATTACTCTTTTAATTTAATGGTTTATTAAAACATTTGAATTATTCAAATTTACTAAATATATATATTTAAGAAAAACAAATTGTTTTAAGAAAACAAATCGATTAACTTACCATGCTTTATTACAGGACTGAATTAAGTTAAATTATATTATAATTAAAATTTATAACAATAATGTAGGACTTTAATGTCCTTTCCCATGAAATATTGAGCTTTTAAAGACTTTACCCTTAGGACTTGGTTCATTTATATTTCCATTCCCATAATTTCAACAATCCATTAGCCTATTGTCCCTCCCACTTAAATGTTTATTTAAATGATTTAATCTCAGTTATACACAGTTCAGTTGTATTAAATTATTATTTATTATGTGCTAGCTAGCGATTATATTATTGTCCACATTTCCTAGTTCGTGAATAAAGCTTTATCACTTAGGTGTGTATCGGTGTAGGGAAGAGTCTAAGGGACTTGATCAACCCCTAAGGTCTTCTAAGAAAGTCCCGATCACATCCTCTCCCCTTGTATCCTATAATAACTGGGAAAGGGCCCACCGCTTCGGCGCATAGTTGATAGGGAGAAGGGTCTATTTTACTGGTAGCACCGGCTAAGATCACGGCCGAGGGAACAAGGGGAGGAAAAATTACATGAGGAACTAGGTAAAAGCCCGGGCATAATATTTTTAAGGTAAACCGGTATAAAAATAAAAAAAAATATATATAAGGCAGCGCGTAAGACCTAAACCTTCGGGTTAAATATATAAATAATATAAGATAAATTTAGTAAATTAAAAAAAAATAAAAATTAAATTATTAAAATTAGTAATAAATTAAAATTAGTACAGGGCAGTGCACTTAAGTCCCAAACCTTAGGGTTAAATATATATATAAAGATAAAATAAGCTTAAAATACATATTAATTTTAGTTAATTAATAAACCTTCGGGTTAAATATATAAAAATATTAAATAAATTTAATAAATTTAAAAAAAAAATAATATTTATATTTTAGTTAAAAACCCTTCGGGGAAAAGATATATAAAACAAAATAAATAATTTTATAAAATTAAATTAAAACGTTAATTCAGAAAAATTTTTTTTTAAAAATAGAAGAAATAACTTAAAACCCTTCGGGAAAAAACTCAAAATATCAAAAAAAAAATCCTTAAAAAAAAATTTATTAAAATTACAAAAAAAAATATTTTTTTTCCTTTTTCTCATACAGGGTGCGTAGAAAGTCCTTGCCCACACTCTTTTGGGCATAAAAATTTATTCAAATGGAATTTTGACAAATAAATTCACACATACAATCTCAAGAATGTGTGTTATTAGAAAATTAAAAAAGATTTGCAAAATTTTACACATTTGAGGAAATACAAGCATCTAAAGCTTGTGGAAATTGACTTCGATGGTCGCAACTTCATCATCACTAATAGTTTTGTCCCAGGCACGCTTTAATGAAGTTTTAAAATTCCCATTTATTTTTTATATTTTCCGCCTAATAATTGCTTCAAAATTGCCCAAAAAGAATAGTGCAAAGGATTAGGATATGGTGAGTTAAGATCCGGTTAAGATCTGGTAAGATATGGCGAAGGATTAAGGTCTGTTGACCTCTTATTTAATTTTTTTAGAGTTAAATTGATATGTATAATTAAAAAAGAGCGAATTAATCATAAAAAAATTAATATCGGCCTTAGACAAGACTGGTCGCCTGCTCATGGGGCAAAAACAACAATTCAGCTGTGTGAAAATTTGTATCTCGTTTTTGGGTTGCTGTTATTTGGCCTTCAAACTCACCTTATCTTAATCCTTTGGAAAATTATTTTTGGTCTCTTTTGTAGCAAATGATTAGGCGGAAAAGATAAAAAATAATTAAAAATCTGAAAACTTCATTAAAGCGTGCCCGGGACCAAAAAAGTGAAATGACTGTGCGACCATCGTAGGTAAACTCCACAAATGTTTAGATGATTGTATTTCTGCACATGTGTAAAATTTTGCAAATCTTTTTTAATTTTCTAATAACACACATTCTTGTGATTGTATGTGTGAATTTATTTGGCAAAATTCCACTTTAATAAATTTTTATGCCCAAAAGAGTGTTGGCAAGGACTTTTTACGCACCCTGTATATTACAAAAAAAATTATTATTACTAACAATACAAAAGTCACTTGATTAAATCTCTCAATAACAATTCCTCTTAAAAAAAAATACTTTTCACCTTTATCTTCTCATATAATTTTTATAGCTAATCTGTTTTTCCTTAGAGAATAATTCTTTATTTTACACATTACAACAAAATAAATTAATCTCGAAAAAATGTTAAAGGTGAGAATATTAATCGAACTTTCTACTTTGACTTTGGTTATATCTTATATGTTTTTTTTTCAATTTTTCTTCATCTCTCGTCAATTCAATTTCTTGTTGAAATGTACACCGACATTGTTTATTCTTTTAATTCTTCAAAAATTTATAAAACTCTGAAAAATGTAATTTTTATGATAATTATACAAAAATAATTCCCTAAAACTATACGAACTCTTATTGTCTCATAAAATTTAATTTATTCAGATTAGATTATTAATTTGCTTCAATATTTCTTCACTCTTCACTCCTCAAAATAATATACATATTTGAGGAACAAATTTTGGAATTGAGTCTTTCTGTGGTACTAGCTGGATTGTGAGTTTAAAAAAAAAAGATTTTTATTAAACTTTAAACAAAAAATATAATTTTTTTATATATATAAGAAACAGTTCTCAATCTGAAAAAAAATTTAAATTATTAATCTAATTTTTGATTTTTCAGGTTCTCAACTCCTGCTCACAAATCCTTCGGGAATCGACAACTTGTTTGGTCTAGTGAGAATTTTCTGCTTTGGCTTTTTAATTCAGTTAGAAGGTGAGTCAAATAAAACATAATAAAATAAATCTTCTAAATAAATTTGTTCTAAATCTTTTCATACAATTTGTCTGGTTTCTTAAAAATTTATACCTTTCAAATTTAGACATTTGCGGAAGACCCAAATAAAATGAAAATCATTATTCTACTGAAACAGGGCCCTTTAAAAAGTGCAATTTTGGTGGTACAATACTTTTAAGTAAACTAAAAAATAATTTAGGAGATTGGTGTTTATCCGCAAATATCTCTTATAAATGTTATTCTACCAATAAGACCCAGATTAGGAACGAAAATTTAAAAAAAATAAATTTAATTATAATTTTTTTCTCTATTACTGCTTAATCTTTATTGTATCACTCTCTAATTTATTTTTCTTCTATTTTTCTATTTTATTAATATAAAAATTCATTTTAGTATATGTTGGTCTAGCAAATCTTGAAAAAATTAAAATTTAGATCATTTTATGTAATCTAGGTTATTTTAACAGAATGCGGGTTATTTAACTGAATACGTGTTATTTAATAGCTAATTTCATATTTTATCTATTATATTCTTACTTCAAATTCACAAATACCCTCACAATTTAAAAATACTCGATATTATTCAGAATATTCCTCTCTTTATTATTAATAAATTGTTCTTAACGGAATATTTTACTAGTTTTTTTTTATGTTAGATCCGATTGGTTTTAAAAAAATCTATTATTGGTACTCAAAACGTTTTAACACTATTTGTCTGTCAATCCAATTTTTTTTTTTCTCAAGTAAAAACAAAACATTAAAAACTAAAAATAGCTTAGAAAGAAAAATATAAAAGAAAATCAAGAAAAGAATTATCGAATAAGAGTTATAGACTAGAATGCACTTTCATTTAGAAGAAATTTTATTTAAGATGGAAATTTTAGTAGATTGCATTTCCAAATGATCTGAAAATGGGGATAAGCTCATTAACCTTTAGGGGAATTAAATATAAGAGATTGGATTTTTTTAAAGAGCCATTTTTGTATTTACATTTAGATGGACGGAAACCTAATTTACGGTTCCTTCAATTTTATAATAGTTTATTAATCATGGCCAGTTCCTTCAGAATTTTTTTTATTATTTTTTTCTGCCATTTTTAGCTCATGTCTCTTTACAAATCAATTTGTTTCTTCTTTTTAAAAAATAAGTTAGGAATAATTCTCTTTAAAAAACGAAGAATACATGTTTAATTTTCAAATTTAAAAAAAGGAGAAAGGTAGTTTTATTTAACAATTAAAAAAAACGATTTAAAAAATTGAGCTTACTAAGTCAGCGAGAGAAAATAAATGAAAAGGGAATGGAAAAATTTAGAGCAATCTCTATATAAAACAAAAAGGGAATTTTTTTTTGTGTTCATTACTCCTAAAAAGTCTTATTGGAGTTTTAGACTTTTCGGAAGAGCTGAAAAATGAAAATAACCTTTAGGGGAATCCAATATAAACAAAAAAATTATATGATTTTCGGAGCCCTTAGTTTTTGCATTCCTAATCATGACTGCTCAATTAAAAATCAATTATATTTTATTATTTATTCCTAATACTCGAATATTTTTTTGTTCCTAATACTTTGGCATTTCCTAATACTCGGATACAAATTCAAAATTTTTTTTTTAAAAATAGAGATTAAGTCAGAAGAGAAAATAAATAAGGGAAAAATACAAGTATTCGATAAGAACTCTAGATTTAATTTTTAAATTTGGTTTAAAATAATAATTTATATCCTTGCTAATTACTATAAAAATGAAGAGTATTGCAGTTTTGGAATCTCCGAAATCCTGAAATTGGAAATAAGATTATTAACCTTTAGGGGTATTCAATATAATAGAAGAGAATTTTTTTAAGGAGATATTTAATCTTGGACACATAATCATTAACAGCTAGCTTCAAAAATTTATTTTATTAATTTTTATTTCATGTATTTGGCGAATAATTAATCCTCAATCTCCCCTTTAAAAAAATGGGTATATAACTGTTCAGTTTTTTTTAATAAAAAAAAACTCATAAAAATAGAGCCTACGTGAAAAAGAGAAAAGAAAATAGAAAAGTATTGACAGATATTATAAGTCAGAATGTACTGGGATTTTGTAATAGAAAAAATAGATATTGCATTTTCCGAACAACCTGGAACCGGGAATTGCCGTTAGGGGAAGGAATCAATTACAATAGAATAATTTTTTATAAGCCATTTGAGTTTCCAAATTGCTATTACATAAAAATATGGGTTTTAGTTTTGTAGCCTTTGTTTTTAAATTATCACAATCTTGTTTCTAAAAGTCTTTTCTATTACTTTGTCATTCTTTCTATTACTTTGTTCATTAATTAAATTTTTTTTTTGTGTATCTCTTTCCTTTAGATGAAAATTATTTTAGGATGAATTTTGATTTATATATATTCATGAAGTTAAAAGGAAATTCTGTTAAGTAACATAAAAAGAGAATAGTTTTGGGCTTTCCGTAAGTCCTGAAAAATTGAATCAATCCTATTAACCTTTAGGGGAATTTAACATAAGAAGTGTCTCAAACCAATGGAAATGCGTTTCGTGTTCCGACCTTTTTGTTATTAATCATGATTAGCTCGCTTAAAATTACTTAGATTATTTATTTTAATGTGAGTAAAATCTCTACAAGTCAAAAAATCGTGCATAAGTTAATAATGTAAAGAAAATACATTAAAATAAAATTGCAGTTTATTTTTAAATCAAAGAATTGTATTTTTAATCAATGAGCCTATGCTAGTAAATGCTAATCTAAATTATTTTTTTTTTAATTTTTTTTAAATTACTCTTTATTTATTGAATAATTCAATACTCCGTTTTTTCCTTACTTAAAAATTTAATGCCTCTGAAGTCTCTTATTCTAGCTACCAAGTCATAAGTGTTTATGTCAGGTAATTAAAGTTGTATTGTCTTACATCGAATTAATTGTTTTAATTAACCTTAAAATATTCCATCTTTTTCAAGCAAATAGACCTATCAAATAAATATGAAATGAGAAAAAAGGTCCTCTTTTAATTCATAAACATTTTTCTTTTGCTTAAATGGAAACGTACTAATATTTTATGTATTATACTTTCACGTGATTAATTTTATAAACAAATTTCGGTTTGGCCCTAATTATTTACATTTGGGAATATATTTACATATATAACTTTGAACGCTTAAAAAATATAAAAATTTTAAATCTTCTTTCTCAAAATGTTGTTTTTTTAACCTAACAAAACGTCCGTTTTTTTAACCTAACAAACGTCCATTATTTTTACCACTTAAGTTTATTGATTTAATTATAAGTATACTAATTTTGACACTTTATTCCCATTATTGTAATAATTCATTTTTTTATATTTTAAATATTTACTTAGGTGAATTCATTTTTTTAGCCATAATTTACAACCCAGATTTCAAATTAACAATACTATTTACACACTAAAATAATTTTTTTTATTTGAGCATTTTTTTAACCCAATTATTTTCAAAATGTTTTTAAAATATTCTAATATCCCTTACTATAATCACATTACATCTGAAACTGTGCTTCATTTGTATTTTTGCTTTACTTACCCTCCTCCGAATATTTTATCAATCATTTAAAAATTTCCTTTATTCAATTATCACTTATTTCAGATTTTTTTTACAATTAATTACATTGCCACTATAACCAATTACATTTCCACATTTTATGTTTGACCGTCATTTACCATGCTTTTCATATTCCAATCACAATTATTTTCAAAATGCCACTTAAACACAGATATTTCATACCCAAAAACATTTTTTTCCACTTACTGACATATAAAAGCTCGGTATAGCCTGTCCAAAAAAATCAATTCCTTAGGGATGCAAAAAAAAAGAAACATAATTTTATTGGGATGTCCGAAATCAAATAAAAGAGTAATTGAGAATGTCTCCTGAAAATAAACTTAATATGGAAACAGCATTCGCGGAGTGCTTAGGCACACTAGAATTCCTAGCTTTTGACAATACTCATTCGGACCAGAGACGGTCCTAGAAAAATAAGGGGAGTGAATCTAGTATGCCCACAGGCAAAGAAAAATGACCCTCAATAAAGGGCATAAAATGAGACATTCTCAAAGCAACTCAGAAATTTGATCTCGGTCAGCCTCACAATAAAAGAAAAATAATCAAACCTTAAAGAATTACAAACCAATTTAACGACCAGGGACGGTCTAGATGGGCAAGGGAGGTGTAGGACTTTAATGTCCTTTCCCATGAAATATTGAGCTTTTAAAGACTTTACCCTTAGGACTTGGTTCATTTATATTTCCATTCCCATAATTTCAACAATCCATTAGCCTATTGTCCCTCCCACTTAAATGTTTATTTAAATGATTTAATCTCAGTTATACACAGTTCAGTTGTATTAAATTATTATTTATTATGTGCTAGCTAGCGATTATATTATTGTCCACATTTCCTAGTTCGTGAATAAAGCTTTATCACTTAGGTGTGTATCGGTGTAGGGAAGAGTCTAAGGGACTTGATCAACCCCTAAGGTCTTCTAAGAAAGTCCCGATCACATCCTCTCCCCTTGTATCCTATAATAACTGGGAAAGGGCCCACCGCTTCGGCGCATAGTTGATAGGGAGAAGGGTCTATTTTACTATAATTAATTTATTAATTATAAAAAGTATCAGATTATGTCAATAACAAAATCACACAGAAAATTGATCTTTTGAAAGTTATATTTTCTATGTTATCGAGTTATGTAAGTAATGAATTTTGATAATTATCATTATGAAATTGATCGATATATGAAAATATAAAAATGATATCTTAACTTTAATTGTTAAAATCTATAAATAAATTAAGAATCTAGAACTTAGAGAAATCTTATATGTAAATATATCTTTATAAATTTAGGTTGCAACTCTAATCATGAAGTAAATTCCATGTTGTTTCTATGAGCATTAACTCCAAATTTATCAATAATTTTTAAAATATATTTAATATTTATTTTAATTACAAATAATATCAATTATTTACTTGCTATAAAAATTAAAATATATCAGGAATATCTTTTCGTCGCTCTATTTGAGAAAACACGTAAAAACGATAAATTAGTATAATGATATCTATTATAAACCAAAATAAAACTTCTATGCTGCTATGGATATTTCTAATAATTATTCTTAAATTACTCTTAACATAATTTACTCTTGAATAATTTACTCTTAAGTAATTTACTCTTAAATATCTGTCTTGAAATTAATGTCGAGTTTAAATTTTATTTAAATTATAGTAGTGTAAATTATTGGGAATAATAAAAAAACTTATTGTTCAATAATTTGTTGGTAATTCGACAGTCTCATTCTTTAACTAATTCAATTGGCAAGCCATTGTCTGTTCACCAATTTCTATTTAAAATTTTATATAAATTTTTATATAAATCTTAATTTTTTATAGTCAATATTATTAGGATATTGTTGATTTTTTTAAAGTTTATTGATAATTTGTCAATTAATTTATTTATTTTAATTATTTTTGTTCGCTAAAATATAAAGTTAAATATTTAAATTCTTTTAAAAATTGAACGTTTATTTTTCCTATCAATTTTATATTAATATTCTTGCTCTATTTTGCCGGTGATAGGGTTAGAGTTGTACGACGTGTATTATTAAAAATTTGTATTTCTTTAAATAAAACTAAATTATATTTTTAATTAAGTAAATTCAGGTTTGGTTTTCTAGTAATATTAGGATTATTCTCTGGAATTTATTTTAAACGGTCAAAAGCCTCACATATCTAAAATTTTATATAAATAAATATTGTAATATTAAACTTCATTTATGCATTATGCGTACGGTTACTATTTTTATTCGTCTAATTAAAATCTTGTCATTTCACGATCAATATCGAACTTTTACACTAATGGTTCAGTAACTAATATATATTTAACCTGATAAATATACCAAGAGAATGTGACATTTTATCAAAGTCCAAGTTTCTCTTTTGTTAACATCTTCTTGTACCACAATGAGATTGATTATGCTAACAAACTAGAATTTGATGATTTAGTATTATTATTTCAATTAGATAATTATTTCTCCAATTTAAAGAAAATGGCAATCTCTCACTGAAAAATCGAGATTTTAATTTAATTAAGTGGAATTAAAATAAAATCTTAAACTCAACCAAATTTCACAAACTTAATCTTTCTTTAATAAAAAATTAAAAACAAATTTATTTAAGGAAAAATATTTATTTATTTAAAGTTGATAGAAAAATATAGAATGAATCAAAGAAATTAAAAAATTAAAGAGAATAAGTGTTTTAGCACATATGTCAAAAAACTTCTTGTTTATTTCTGTTTTTGTAAAGTTGTTTACTAAAATAAAATAAGTTTTTTGACTAGTTAAAAGAAAAAATTTTAGAACTAAAGATTAAACTTAATTAAAAACAACACATACAGTAATATTTAATAATATAACTTTATTTTAAGTTTAATAATATTAAATAATATTATTATTAAAAAATGAATTTTTTACATTCACCACCGACGAAAATCAAAAGATTTTGGATGTTGTTTTTGTTGTTGATATTGTTGGTCTGAAAGAAACTTTATTAAATTAATAATTTATTTTTTATTTATTTCTCTGATCTTATTTATTATACTCGCCTTCCTCTCTTTATAGACCTTCTTAACTTTTTAAAATTATCCCTTTTAATCTCCCCTATTCTTTCCTCCTTCAACTGGGATTTCTTCCAACTCAAATTCAATTTTCGGAGTTTGCGAGCGCTCGGATTTAAAAAATTTGTATGCTTTATATATTACTGTTGTTTAATTCGATATATTTGCTTTCAAGCTCAATGTAAATTTTCTTCTCTGCATTTAATTTTTTTATATATAATGAATTTCTCAACAATTGTGTATAGTTTGTCACTTATCGTTTTAATTTTGTTTCAATGCATACAATTTTTTATTATTTTATTTACACCCGTATTAACTTAAAAAATATTTAGAAAAAAATTTTTTATTTCAAGTATTAACCTTTTATAATTTAAATTCATTTCAAAATTTTTGAAAATATATTTAATAGTGTATTTTTTAGAGAAAATTTTTGATTACTTTTTGATTAAATAAAAGATTTTAATTTCAAAAAATTTTAAATATATTTTTAAGTGAAATTAAAAATAAAATTATATTATTTTGTGTATTTATACTATTTTATAAATTATATTATTTTATATATTTCTTTATATTAAAATTTGATTATCATTATCATTGTTCTTGATTATCATTAATTATTTAAATAAATTAAAAATATAAAAATGTTTAAAATTTTCATAAAAAGTCAAAGTTAAAGCTCTAAGTTAACAATTAAATTAAAACTAAATTGGATTAGATAATAAAATTCATAAAGATACATCTATAAATTGTTGTATACCATTTATGTGAAAGCGCTTTTAATATCTTTACATTATAAGTAAAAAAGCTTGATTAAATTGTCATATGGTTATTTCGACAGTAAAAAAGATTTTAAGCTATTAAATAAATGAAAATATAATAAACAAGTGAAAAGAATGTATTATTATCCTTAAATAAATAATGAATACATTTACATATTAAAAAATTAGAAAAATTTAAAATCGAATTCAATTATGATGCCATTTTTCTAATTTTATAAAAATAATAAAAATTTATAGACGCCGTTTGTATTTATCTTTAATAACAATGATATAATAGAAAAAATCCGTTTATTTATCCATATCACTAACAGTAGGTATTTTTGGAGCCATTTCGTTTTGCCATCGAAAGTTTAGGTTTTGAAGATAGTGAATCATTAGTATCTGGAGTTGTGGACCCACGTTTGTTTCCTTGAAATTAAAAAATCACAATAAGGAGAAATACATGCATATAATTATGACTGTATAGTCATAAAAAACATGTATTTTTCATTTTGTATTAATTTATATGATTTTTATTTTTACAAATCTTAAAATGAAAGTTTTTTAATGTTATATTGATTATGAAACGTTAGCATTTGGAGCAAAAATGTAATTACTTTCGAAAATACCCCTTAAAAATAGTCGAGCATAATCATAAAACAAAAGGAGAACGTTATCATCATTCCATTCTTTCTTAATTATACATTTATTAAATAATTTATTTTTCGATATTCAGTTTTATTAGTACAAAGTATACCAAAAGTGAAAAAAATTATCATTTTTGTATTCTTTTTAATTTCATTAAAAATTAATATACATTATTTTTCTAAATTATCGAAGGAAAGCTCGTTCTTTTATCGGTTAAGCTTGATTTGTATGAAGATCTACATCAACAGAAGTGAACGGAGCAAATTTATTATACGTAATAGTTGGGCTGGATATCGCAATTGGTATGCTCTCCAGAAAGGATTAGACTAATTTGCGAAATGGTTTCAATTGCAGGATTGTTAGAGGCAATGAACGAGAATTCTCGATACGAGAAAATCTGACTAAATATATTGATTTATTAACTTATCTTCAATAATTAGCCAATTAGTAGTGTTAACATAATTGTGCAGTAAAAATAATGCGGGGATCATAATTATCTATTAAACTAAGATCTTTTCTTTAGACTTCTCTAAATTTTTTAAATATATGATTATAAATTTATGATTATAAATCCGACATTTATGAAAATTTTTATTTGTAACAACTCAATTTTAAATTTTCTTAACGTAATCTCAATATAATTTTTTTCAATTTAAGTTATTTTTATGATTCAAACAATTTGCATATTAAATTAGCTTTCTCTAAAAATTCTTTGATCTTCTTATTAAGTTCCTGCTTATTAAATTAGATTTGCATTTTGCATTTAAATTGGAAATGATATTTATTTTGCAAAAATAGGGTCATTGTCCATGGTAAATTTTTTAAGCCTGAGCATCTTGGCGTAAAATTATAAACAGTATCAATTACATTATTATTGTATTAAAACATAAAAATTAGCTTAGCTGTATTAAATAATCGGATAATTCATATCAGTAAAAATAATTTGATAACCAATAATTTGATATTCATTTGAAAAATCATCATCATATTTTCAGCTTTTATTCAGGCTTACATATATAAATTTAATTATCTCATCTTTTTTTATTCCGTTGAATAATTTAATTCAATCAGTTTTATAAAATAATTTCATATGATAATATTAATATTTATAGATTTGATTATTGATAGAAATCCAACAGGTAGATACAATATTTAATTTTAATAAATTATTATTTTTTGCTAAAAATTTTTTTTATTAAATTATTAAAAAATTTTTATTAAATTATTTTTTTATTAAAAAAACTAAATGAAAACTAATCAATTTAATTGAAAGATTATTGACTGCTTTCCCTCTAGCATAAACAGTAAATATTTCATTAATAAATATTTAAGTTAATGGCCTAAATTTTTACATTTGACTAATTGTAAATTTTATTTGATTTAATTATTTATATTATTGTGTTGCATGAATGCTAATGAATTTTTATATTTTAATTCAATTTATATAAAATTTTATCAATTTACATAAAATATAATTGCTTCAATTTATATTAGAAAATACCGGATGTAGCATTTGATGTTGAGGGAACAAAAGAAGGATGAACAAAAAATTTTTTAACAAACATATTTTAGAATTTTGCTATGAATAATAAATAAGATAATTGGAATACCAGAAGAAAAGTGGAATGTTTAGGCAAAACTAATATATAATAAATTTTATAAATATAAACAAATATAATTGGTAATAACTGAAGAAGAGGAAGCCGAATTTGATTCTACAGCAAAAATTTGTTTATCTAAAAATATTTTATAATTTTGCTATTAATATAGACAACTATAATTGAAAATACCAGCAGAAGAAGAGGTAGAAGAAGAATTAGTAAAATGAATTTGTTAAATTTGTCTATCATTACATTATACATATTTTGATTTTAATTCTGGAGTTAATTATTTTCTGGCGTTAATTATTTTTAAACAAATTCTGGTCCATTTTAAGGAGTTTTGTTGTAAATATCTTATTTATATTTTAATTAATTTTATAATTCTTCAAAACTATATTTAACTAACAAAATCGCTTATTTGAAAATATATAAATTATTATCGATTTTAATTACGCAACAAGTTTGAAAAATTAAATTCATATTCTTTAAATCCTTTCATATAGGTAAGTAATTCATACGTCCCATTAAGCTTTGGTATCGTACAAATATGTTTATATTGAACATTATATTTCATAAATTAAAGAATATTTATATTATTGTTTTTTATCTATTTTTATTAATAAATCTTTTAATTTAAAAAACAAATAAGTTTATGTTAATTGTAACATTCTTGAATAAATATTGAGAGCTGAAACAAAAATATAGGTATAATACTTTTATAATTAATTACTATTTACATCGAGGTTTACCACATTTTTAATTTTTAAATGTTTGATTTAATTAATTTTTTTAGAAATTTTGTTTTAATTATTTAAAATTGTGTTAAAATTAACAAATTTTTAAATAGATTATTTAAAGTAATTTGTATTTTTTGAAAAAATTTAAATATTAAACATCCGCTCAGGACCTCCTTGTTATTTTCATAAACGTTTTGATTAACAACTTTGATTGATTATATAAGTAGTTACGTGATGAATACATACTCTAAATACATTTGTTCCAACAGTTCTAAATAGGAAAATATAATTTTGAATAGCGGTTTGATCAGACATTATACGTTCGACTTTTTAGGTATATTATTTAATCTTTATGGAAATTTGAATTAATGTAAAGTTTCATAAAAATATGGAAATTGTAATTAAATTTAGATGTAGGTAAAAATTTTTTAATAGTATCAAAACTATGGGTCGACTGTAGTTTATAAAAATAATTTTAAAAACAACGCAAAACAAAGCTTCAGAAAGAATTGAATTATAAACTATGTTCAATGACGCGGTTTCAGCTCACTTTTTTTAAAAAAGGAGCTAATTCTCTTTAAGGTAAACTTTCTAATTAAAATATATATGTATTTAAAATAATTAAATCTTTTACTACTTTAAAAATCTCAAATCAACAATATTTAAATAAAAAATTCAGTATTTTTAATAAATCTATATGTACATATGCTCGGATTGAGTTATGCCGTCAATAAGTTTTAGCTTTAATTATTCAGTATTAGAAGTAAGCATATTAAATTCTCCGATTACCCAAACTCTAGACTAACAATTTATCATCTTTTATCCGTTTAACATTTATAACGACATTTCTTAATAAAACTGTAAAAGTAAGATTTATTTGCTCAAAAAGACTAAGAGACGTAATGGGAATTTCGATCTTACATTAAAATTAAATTTGTAGTTTTTAAAATTAAATTTGTAGATTTAAATTTGTAGTTTTTTTGGTTGAATTGTAAATTGTTTGCTCACGGAATTTGTAATTTTAAATATTTTAAAATTGTGAAATTGATTTTAAATTTTTGAAAATTATATTAACTCATAAAAATACCCAAATGTTTGGATAACTTTATCAATAAATTCTCTCGGTTTCCTCTAAAAAATATAAGTTATAAATTTTTGAATAAAATTTTTTAATTCTTTATCAGTTTCAGCAATTAATTAATTTGAATTACCGTACTTTTACAACTCGTTATTCTTCTCATCAAATTATTAAGAAATAATTTCAACATTCTTTTTTTCAAATATTTTATTGAATAATTTTTCTTTATTTTTGATCTATTTATAAGACTCGTAATTAAAATCTCAAAGATATACTATTAATATATTAAAAATTTTCCAGAATCGATTATTAAAATTTGACAAATACTTTTAAATTTATATTTCGAAGTTTAACGAAGCGTGGCACCACGTTGTACAAATTGAACAAGACCCGTCAAAAAACTTTAACATCTAACAAAATTATTTATAAATACAATGTTTATATTAAAATTTAATAAAAAGCTGAAATTGTTAACATATTTCAAATAAAATTTTAGAAAAAACATATTCCTGGATAATTGGACAAGAGTGCTTTACTACGCAGATTTTCAGTAATTCTAACTAATATATTATAAATTATAATTAATCTGAACTATAAATACTATAATGCAGTTTATAAGACTAATAATGTTTTTCATAACACGTTATTATAAACATAGTATATTTTTTAATTAAATATATAGATATAAAATATAATATAATTACAAAATTTTTTTTGTATTTATTCGAATTACATTTATTTTTCCTTCAGAAGAAAAGGGAAAAATAAAAATTCTAAATTAGTAAAATATATTTTAAAATAATAATAATATTTATAAATTAGGTAAAGCAATTTTCTTCTAAAAGAGATAAGGGAGGAATATTTTATGTAAAAATAGATTTATAAACATATAAATTAATATACATTTCTTTATAAGCAGATGTGCTGTTAAAATATTGAATGTTTGATTAGATAATTATTTTTTATTAATATCTTTACCATAAAAACTTGAACTATAATTAGTATTTAAAATGGGGCAGTTTGAACTTTTCGCCCTATTTTTTCCCTATTTTCTCATTTGCCATATTTTTGCCCTATTTTTAACATCTTGTAAAATTTTAAAAATTCTTCGTATTTCGTAAGAAAAATGGTAAAAATGAAGGATTTCTGACTTCCTGGCCTTCCAAAATCCTCAAAATTTTCGCCTGCGGCGCTAAAATGGAAGAACTTGGGCCTCTTAGTCCAACAAAATTCCCAAAATTTTCGCCTGCGGCGCTAAAAGCGCAAGAAATTTGGACTCTTGGCCTTCCAAAATTCTCAAAATTTTTGCCTTATTTCAAATTTTAATTATTCTTAAGCTTTTAAAGCTATGCCCTAATTTTTGCCCCATTTTTGGCCGATTTCGCCCTATTTTTGCCCTATTTTTGAGTGGCTGCGCCCTATTTTAGTGTTTTGGAAGGGGCCACCCTGTTACAAAGTTTATACAAAATTCAAATTAAAGGAGAAACAACAACCATGTTTATCAGCAAATTTTTTCGCACTAGTTTAGTAACACAAAATTATGACTGCTTAAACGCAGAGGTCTCACTCATATCATAATTCAGACATTTTCATATAAGTACAATGACCACGTAATAATAAAAAATAACACTATGACAAATTTTATTTATATTTATTTAGATTCTTATCAAACTTAGTGGAAATAGTAAAACCAGTCCTATCTTGCTATAATTGAAAATGATTTATGTCAGATGCGGCGTATTAAATTTTAGAATACTCTTGATGCAAACGGAAAAAGAGAAAGTAAATTACAAAGTTTATTATACAGTGGCGAAAATTTACTAACCCCGACCCCGAACTCCGACATTTTTTGACCTAAAACCCCGACCCCGACATTCCCAGCCCCGAAAACACCGACCCCCGAAAGTTCGCCCCGACGACCCCGAACCCCGAAAAATTTTTATGACCCCGACTCAAAATGCATTAACTAACTTTTATATATTTTTTTTTGGCATTCTGCTAAAATTTTGATAAAACAAAAGAAAGAAAAGACAACTAAAAAAGAGGAAAAGAAAAATATTTTTATTTTTCTCTATTCATAGTTTGGTTAGTTATTTTGAATTTGTAATTTTATATAGGTCTTTAGATCTAATTATAAATCATATTAAAATGTCTACTAAATCTTCTGATATTTGGAATTTTTTTGTAAAATTACCAATGGCTGATGAATCAGCTAGGTGCAAGCTTTGTGAAATAATTTTCTTGTAAAAAAAGTTCAACAAAAGGTTTATGGGACCATCTAAAGTCTATGCATTTTGCAGAATATGAGAAGTTTTTGCAAAAGAACACATCAACATCAGTTTTTAATAAAAGAATATATTATTTTTACTATTCTAGTATTTATATACTTTCCTTTCTCTTGATTCTTTTTTAATAAGTAATATGTTCTCATATTTGTGTAGTTAATATGTTGGTTGTGCGGGAATTCCGAAGTCAAATCCTTGATACATAAGCGAAACATATCAACACCCATTAAATATATAAATTAGATAAATTTTAAACAAAATTTCTTGTTTGACATTTACTTCCATTAGCACATTTTTATTTTAACTAATCATAACATCTACATTTTTAAATTAATAATTTTTAGTGATAATTTTTTAGTGATCTTAGCTTAGTTTAATCTAAACGAAAAATATTTAATTTATATAAGCGTGTGAATTTGAAATTCACACAAAGTTCTCTTTTCTTTCTTTTTTCTGCGCTGCTTTCTTACTTCATTTATTGTCCTGCGAGTGGCGAAGAGTAGATACTGTATTGAAGTTGTAGTGTCTATCGCCTATTGTATACTCTAGTGTCTATCGCCACTCGCAGCAAATAAAAGGAAGTAAGAATGCATGTGTTGAGCATGCGGAAAAGAGAACAGTAGAGTATGGAATTATTTCGGGTTAGGGTTTGAAGTTCGACATGATTTTTATGTCAAAAAATGCTATCTAATAGTATTTCTTAGTTGAAACACCCTGTACTATTATGGTCTCTAATAATTTAAAATTTTTCCCATTCAGCTAACCTCTTATATGAACATATTTTTTATTTTAATATACTATTTTTGTTAGATTTTCATTTCATTTGTTAACTTATTAACTCGTAAGAACAAAGTTTGTTATATTCGATGCAATTTCCATCCTTCAGTCAGAAAATAAATATTTAGTTAGGATAAAATAATGAATTATCTTTTTTATAAAAGAATAATCATTCGAGAAAACCAGATTGACGCTAACTTACTTTTAATTATTTTAATAAATCCTTTTCTTTTTTCTATTCTTCAATTAACTCGCATATTTATTAAAGATAATATAATTAAATTTTATTAGTTTTAGTTTTATGTATTTATAATTTGAGTTTTTACTATTATTTTTGCAATTCATTTTATGTTAAATATGTTCAAGAAGTATCCGAAGATATCCGAAGATTTCCAACTATCCGCCAACCTTAATATGCAAGTGGAAATTCAATTTGCAGAAGCTGAAGATAGAGCTAAACAGTTCGTTTTGGATAAGGGGAATTAGGAGGACACGATCAATTAAAATAATATAGAAAAATATAGTTAAAATTATATATGAAATTTGAATATATGTGAACATTTATTTAAAATATAAGATATTCGATTAAGAAAATTATATTGTTATTCTATTACTACTAGTCTCCTACGAATTAATATATAAATGCAGATATATTTTATTGTAAAAAAATAACTAAAGCAGGAAATTTACTGAGTAATAAGCAAATTAAAATTGCATTTAGATTTCTGTAATAAAAAGTTTATAATTATTATTAATTAAATTATAGATAATATTTTTAAATAACATAATAGAAGTGATATCTTATTAGTTTCTCTTTTGGTCATCTTAATAAATTAAAATAAATTTTACAATATTTACATATTACATACAAAAATTATAAAATTTACAATATAGTACAATTATTACCACAAAAATTAGTAAAATTTATTAATATTTATAATATCTATGGAGATATTTTTAAAAAGTTAATTCATTCATTTACTTTTTGTGTATACTGGGAGCTAGAGATCATCGTAAACTTATAATTGAAAGAAAATAAGAGGAATTGAGAGAGAGAGAGAACAAATATGAGATATTTAAGGGGATTAAAAGTATTTAAGGGGATTAAAAGTTGTAGAGAGATTAGGTGTGTTTATAGGGATAGGTAATTTAGGGGGATTAGAAGATTAAAAAAAGATTCAGAGGGATTATGTGGGTTTAGAGGGATTAGGTTGATCTAGAGGAATTAAAAGATAGAGAGATTAAACGATTTAGAGGGATTGCAGGATTTAAAGGGATTAAGATATTTAGAGGGATTAAAAGATTTATAGGATTAAAAGATATAGTGATTAAAAGTTAGAGGAATTAAAACATTTAGAGGGACAAAAAATTTAGAGGGATTAAATGATGTAAAGGAATTAAAAATGTAGAGGTACTAAAATATTTAGTTGGATTAAAAGATAGCGTGGTTAAAAGATCGAGGATTAAAAGACTTATAGGAATTAATAGATAGAGGGATTAGAACATTTAGAGGTATAAAAGATTTAGAGGGATTAAGAGATGACAGGGGATTAAAAAGAGTCCATTTTAACAATAAAAAAACCAATTTAACAATAAATGGTATTGTAATTGATTTTAGATTTTCGATTCTCAAATACATATAAACCACAAAAAATTATAAAATAAGTAGGTTTAACAGTGAGTAAATAACAATAATTATTAATTTTACTAAAAATTAGTGATGAATTATGGTTTAAATAAGTTTTGTGTCTTTATTGTATAGAATAAAAAGCTATAAATTTTAATAATTTTTATTTACATATTAATTAAATGGAATGGTTCCAGACCCAAGTGTCGCTTGAGGTTGGGGTTCTAGCCGACGCACCGCAGTCTTTTTATCAGCTTGGATTTGAATCTGAAGTTGTTAGTTTAAGAATCAACAACTTTGTTCTTTACCATAAAACAAATTTTAACAAAAAACAAAATTTCAAAAATTAAAGAAAATTGAAATAAATTTTATTACCATTTTTTTATATATAATTACTTTTTTTATATATAACTTTTTTTATATATAATTACGTTTATAATTACATCCAATAAAATGGTAACAAATTAATAAACTAAATTAACAATCATTCTTCAAAAGAATTTTTCTATGCCGTTGAAAATTTAAATTTTAATTATTTTTAAATTTTTATTTTGATATTTTTAAACAGAATCATCTGTATACATATAGCTAAATTAACAAATTTGTATAAGCCTTAGTTACTATGTTTTTTATATATTGTAATATTCATATAATAATTTAAATTATTCTGTATTTGCATAATTGAATTAATTAATAAATTTTTAAATTGTTTATTGGCTTTTACGAATCAATAGTTATTCGTTTAAAACGATATAAAATCATTTATTTATTTAGATCTTTCCTATTACGCATCCTTCTTGACCTAATATTATACAGTTATTAAGAAAATGTTGAGTATCTACCTTAAGCTATTATTTAGTCGTTTATTATTTAAGACTAGCAAAATCAAATAAATGTATAACTAGATAGTCTACTACTCAAAGTGAAAAAGGTGTTCTTAATTGAAAATAGTACAAATATTTTACATTATAAAGTTCTTGTATAAAAAATAGATAAAGAATATAAAATTTAAATACAATAAAATGAAATCTGTTAGACAATGGTGAGGCCGGGCTGCTATAATTTGCGGTCGACTAATATGTATGAGACATATTAATTTGTTTTTATAAGTTTATTTTCTTAATAACTAACTTTAAAATATTTTTTATCAATTAACGCATCAGTATATTTCATGAATTTAAATTTCTTATTATAATTTTTAATTATTTTATTTAAAAAAAACATATTAATTTTCAATACATAAACCAGCAGTAAATAAACCAGCAGTTTCATAATTTTAAATCCTTAATTCAAAACATATTTGAAAATATTTAACTTTTAATAGATCAGAAACAATAAGACAAATTTACAATAATTAATAAGATTTAAATTTTAAATGGCAATCGACTTTCAAACAACGAATTCATATACTACTACAATAATTCAAGAAGCAAGTATATAATATTTATAACAATCTATAAATATTTACAACAAATCTTTTATTTTATTAAATTTTGCTAAACTTTGACTTTTTTTGCTTTTGATACTAAATATACTTTTATTGGAAAAATTTAATTGCTTAAAAAATTAAACCTAAATTCCTTATTCTCCTTTTATATTCCTTTTTATTTAAATTTTCTTCTTTTTATTTAAATATGAAAATGCAAATTTATTCACCTATTTTTTAAAAACTTTTGTTTTGGGAAATAAACAGAAGAAAAAAACGTTCTGTCTTACAAAATTGAAAAAACAAAAATGGACTAAACGACTAAACAAATTATAAATATTTTTTAGATTGAAGATTCTGAGTATAGTGAGAATAGATTTATAATTCAAAATAAAATGTATTAAATAATTTAATAAATTAATTGACAAGAATAGAGATGTTAATTTTGTTGAATAAAGTTGAAAAATAAACATTAATGTGCTAAATAGATTAATTTCCGATAGATTAATTTCCGACTATTAGCAGAAGTCAGTCTTAGACTTTGAAAAAATTGGATTGGATTATACTGAAGAACCATTCCCACACGGCCAAATCTATGTTGCTGTGTCTCGAGCAAAATCGTGGGAAAGAATAAAATAAAATTATCAGAGAAGAATAAAGAAACCAAAATTAAAAATATTGTTTGGCAAGATACGTTAATTTGAAAATAAATCAATCAACAATAAATCAATAATTTTAAATTTGCTAATTTAACTTAAACAATATTTTTAATTATTAAAATAAAATAATTTATTTTCACTAATTTTGAATACTTAATAATAGTTTTAAGTCTTAATAAAAATAATAATAATTTTCTGAGGTTAAGAAATTATATCTAAAAATTAGATTCGACCAAAGATATTTTGTAAATAATATATCAGTCTAAAATGAAATAGTAAATGAAAAATAAAATAGAATTATCAAAAAATAAAACAGAATAAAATAAGGAAAATGTAACTATTATCTCCTCTGGGTTAATTGTGTGATTCATATATTTTGGCAAACTAATGATATTGATTATTCTGTAAAAAATGTAAAAATAAATATCCCATAGATATGCCGTGAGAAAAACTTATTGTTTCCAGATAAAAATATTATATTGAGTGTATTGAATATAAACATAATTGAATAAACGTTTGATAAAAGTTAAATTTGGTTATATAGTATATTGTCAGAATAATAGTTAAATTGAATATAAATTAAATTGATATTAAAAATAATAAATGATACAAAAAAATTAAAAAATAATAAAAGCGATCTTGTTTGCGTTTCTTTTAGCTAATTTTAAAACCTCAGAATCTTGATATTCACAATGAAATGCAGCGCCAATTTCAATGGCATTTTAGTTTCAAATTACCTGAAAGAATTTTTGGGTTGATACGTGTGTTGTCTTATTAAAATAACAATAAAAATGATAGTTTTAATTACTTATTTGGGTTGGGATGGGACGATAGAAACGAAGTGATCAAACACTGATTAACAACTATTTATTGTCTACACATAGTGGTAAATTTAAAGTTAAATATTAAATATATAAATTAAAAATGTAGTCAAAAATTATTTTAAGTATATTTCATCGTAATATTAACTGTCTTTGTAAAATATTATTAAAATATAATGATATTAATTATATTATATTTCGTTTAAATTTAATTTAAAAATCAATTGGTTATATAACTATGGAAATTAATTGTTTTATATAGTTAATTTTTAACTAATGGTATACTTCATAAAATATTCTATAATACTCCTATTCTTATAAATTTATTAATATGCTTTCTTATTAATATGATTATAAATATCATTCTACTTTTATTATTTTTTTACATTTAAATTTGTAATTTATTTTGTATATTTTACTTCAGAATTTTATGACTGAATGTACTAATAGACTAATAGACTTATTTTCAATTTGTAAAAGAAAAGTGTATTGATGTGGTCTGATGTGGTAAACATAAATATAATTTATAATTTAGTTAAAATTTAACTTATAAAATATAATTAAGTTAAAATTTAACTTATAAAATATAATTAAGTTAAAATTTAACTTATAGGATAAAGTTGAAAATATTAGAATTTTTGAAAAAACTTAAGTTGGCGTCATCATTATAAGTAGTGGGTATGATATTTCATTAGGTTATCTTTTATCTTAAAATAAATTTCAGTTTAACTTCAGCATTAGTTTTATCTTTAATAAAACACTATAATTAAATAGAATTACTCATTTTAAAACTTAAAAATTTATTAACTAGATATTCAACAGCTTTATGTTAAATATTAATTAAAAAAATCACTTTCTCCTCTTGATTAATGTTGTCGGGCCATTAAAATTATTTTTCAATAAAATCAATTAGCTTGTCAGGAATACTTCATAATTTAAAAATTTTTCAAGTAACTAATTTTCGAGAACTAAGTTTTGTCATTTTATAATCTATAATTATATTTTTAGAAAAAAGCAGTTAAAATCAAACTTTATTTTTATTTATATACTTTATTAATTTTATTCAAATAAAGATTCTTTTGAATTACGAAATAACATTTATTGCTTTGTTAACCATATGCATATGCTAATTTATTTCTCATATCCTTTCTTTATTTTCCATTACTATTTCGACATTTACATAGAAGAATAATATTCATGTAAAGGTTTAACAATTTCTTTTTCTAAATTGGAAATTTTTATTTCTGACTTCAAGTTTGATGGGCATTGTTCTTAAGTTGTTTTTTCCAATTATTTTTTTATTTTTTAGCTTTCTTTTATATATAATTTTACAACGAATTACGTGTAAATTATTTTCTTCTTTTATTTTTATTTTATTGTTCGCCTGTAACTATCAAAGTGTTTTACCGGATGCACATCTATCAGGATGCACAACAAACACGTGACGCACTCGCAGCTTCCTTTGGTCGAAATCATTAGATTTATTTTTTAGTTACTATTTTTCTTAGTTTTTGTTATTTTCTTATACTTTATAACTATTATAGCTACATATATCATATTTTTTATAACTATTATAGCTACATATATATAAATTCAAAAAAATCAGTTTAAATCTTCAGCGCGGTCATGTAAGTCAGCAAGGACTCGCAGCAGAGCATCTTCAGTGCTAGTTGAACAATAATATTTATATATCATATGTTTAATATTATATATCACGGTAACTGTTTTGACTGAGAGGTTTTAATATAGAAGTATTATAAATTTTTGTTTTAAATTTAATAAATGTGAAATTTCGACAATCTTGATTTGATCATATAAATCTATAGAAAACATAAATATTCGATTTATGTGTATAATAAATACTAATTTAATTAAGATTTAATATATGTAGCTGGATAGCGACTTTCCCGACAATAGAGAAATACACTTGAATAATGTTATCGATGCACTTTCTTTTTAGCTTACTCCAATTATCTTTGTTACTTTTCAAAATTTAAAACTTAAATATAAAAATAATATATTGAATTAAAATTAAAATAATATTTAAATTAAAATTAAATTTTAAATGGCTACCCGACACTTGAGGATATGATTTTTGAGGACCAGACACTTGAGGACCGACTTTTGAGGATGCGACTTTTGAGGACGCGACCTTTGAGGATGCGACTTTCGAGGACGCGACCTTTGAGGATGCGACCTTTGAGGATACGACTTTTGAGGATCAGACATTTGAGGATACTCTAATGTCAAAAAAAAAATAAAAATGTTAATTTTATGTTAAAAAATTTTTAATTTTATTATTTTATGGCTTGCTCAAGGCCTAACGAGCAAATGGTGATCATTATTAAATATCATTTCAGTTTTCGAAGTAGTCCGTGTCCGTCCGTGTTTTGTGTGTCCGACAACACAAAAACAAAACACAAAAAAGTAATAATTTTTTGCTTTTAATCTTTTCTATATCATTCATTTGAATATGCCACAGAGAAATTCATTGGAAGCAGAGGTGGGTCGGAACAGCCAGAGGTGTCGGAAATCGGGAGTGTCGGAAATTTCAAGGGGTCAAAGTGAATATAAAGGGATTTGGGGGTAATATTGAAGAGTACAGACCCCATTTTTTCCTCCCTATTTTCCCCTATATTTTTACAAAATGGTCAGACTTTTTCCTTCCTTCCATCCAATTTGCCTTTCTTTTTTTTGCCTAAATAAAACAAAAAGGATTATTTTTTGGTATTTAACAAGTATGAGTTTTGAGAAGACTCATTTTCTCTATTAAATGGGAAATAGTAATTTCAAGGGGTCAAAGTGAATATAAACCGATATTACCGATTTGGGCCTTGAGCAAGCCATAAAATAATAAAATTTAAATTTTTTAACATAAAATTAACATTTTTATTTTTTTTGACATTAGAGTATCCTCAAATGTCTGATCCTCAAAAGTCGTATCCTCAAAGGTCGCATCCTCAAAGGTCGCGTCCTCAAAAGTCGCATCCCCAAAGGTCGCGTCCTCAAAGGTCGCGTCCTCAAAAGTCGGTCCTCAAAAGTCTGGTCCTCAAAAGTCATATCCTCATGTGTCGCGCCACGTTTTAAATATGTATGCTTTAGATTCTTTGAGATAAGATAATTTAATCTCCATCAATTATTTTATTTTAGTTGATTTTTTATTCTAGCTGATCTATTTTAGTTGACAATTATCACGTGACCATCATCTGTTATGATTGACTCGTCTAATTAGTAATTTTAAATTATATAACTTAATTACCTATTTTTATCAGCAATTTTTGAATTAGAGTTCATTTTTTTAAATCAAGTCTTTTTGATTTTGTGTATAATTGAATCTTAAATCAAGTTTAAATACATTTTATTAAATAATCGATTAAGTATTCTCCAAGTCTTTTTATAAAATTGGGATTTTATGTTGAAATAAATTTAAAAAAGATAGAAAATATTAAAATGATAGTTATGGATTGGAACTTAAAATAAACTTTAAATTAATTTTTGACATAATATTTTAAATCTCTAGTGCTGTTAATAGTTAATTTTATTTTATTGAAATATTTTACTTTAATGAAATTGAAATTAAGAATTTTATGTTATATAGACATTTAATTTAAATTATTATTCTTTATTAATTTAATTTAAAAAAGTATAAATTAAATTACGAAATAATTATAAAATTAAATCTTGTTATAATTTGGGCAATTTAACTTTAATTTTACAAATGTAGAGCGTAGTTAACCGAGTTTCCCCGCATGCATATGAAGGTAAATTTGCCATTATATTTTTTGTGATGAAGCTGGTCAAACAAATCTTGCTCAATATACCAAATTTAACACATTTCAAAATTAAAAAAATCTTTAATAAAATAAAATAGTACATGTAAAATAAAATATATTATAGCAATACATTAAAAAGTTTTCTATTCGACCTTTGATAAACAAAATATATTAAATCCAAATGAAATTTGCAATAATTCCATTTCTGCGCAAGGTCACTAAAATTTAATTACTTTAAAATTTATTGCCTTTGTCTAGTAAAGAAATATTTTATAAAAAGGATTTTTTAAAAATGGATGATGCATTCACATAAAGAAAAAATTACGCTGGCAGATCCAAACATGATTTTTAATCAGAGGAAAAGATTATTAATTTTCGAAATTTTCGATTTTTTAATAATATTAAAAGTGAAAATCCATAATAATCTATAAATTTGGCTATGTAACATTTACCTGAGCAGCAGAGGTGGGTCGGAATTCCGATTTCCGACTTCCGATTTCCGACGTTTTTTTCCTTCCGATTTCCGATTTCCGAAATTTTGGAAAAATTTCCGATTTCCGAGAATTTTTATGAATTATTTCCGATATCAAATTTTATTATTATTTTTACAAAATGCCAAAAATATAGTTTGACACATCGCCAAATATATTGATTTATGTTTATCTATTCACTTAGTCATTCTTTTTTTTTCTATTATTTAAAAAATATTAATTTATCTAGATGTCACACGACAAAAGCTCGTTTTGGTTTTATTTTGAAAGAGTTGGAACGACAGTCGCTAAATGTAAGTTAGAAAAATGTACTTGGAGCGTTGACCAAGGTCCGAAAAAATGTACCAATTCGTTACAACATCATCTTAAATCTAAGCATCCGGATGAATTTTCACAAAGACAGAATTTTTTGAAAACACAAATTACTCTCAACACAAATTACCCACAAATTACTCTCAAGAAGGTTAACTTTTTTATTTTATTCATTAAACTTCAATATGTTCAGAGTATTGAAGTGCGTTGGAATTCATGTTATGTTATGTTTTCAACTTTTTTAAAAAAGTCTAATTCCTCAGCTGGGACATCAACTCACATCTTTTCTGAACTTTATGAGGTACATATACTTAAAAATATTATGATATTGGTTTTTATATTCAGGATGAGTGTACAGCAGAAGTTAGAACATTTTCTGATCCAGACACTACTTTTGCTGAGTCTGTTCTTGAGCTAGACCGTTATTTCAATGAAAAAAGAGAAAATTTAAATACAAATTCAATGGAATATTGGCACAAAAATTCTGACAGCTTTCGAAATTTAATTAAAATTGTTAAAAAATTCCATTCTTCTCCCCCAGGTTCAATTGAAGCAGAAAGACTTTTCTCGACTGCTGGTCACGTGGTGAATGATCTGAGATCAAGATTGACTGGCGAAAATATTGATCATCTTCTTTTTATGCACCATAATTTACCACTTTACAATTTTATATATTAATTCAGTTTTGAAAATAAATTTTTTATTTCCGAAAAAATTTTATTTCCGACTTCCGATTTCCGATTTCCGGAGTTTTTTTCTTCCGATTTCCGATTTCCGAAAAAAATTTTTGATTTCCGATCTCCGAGTTCCGACTTTTGAACCATTTCCGATTTCCGGCTCTTCCGATTTCCGACACCTCTGACTGTTCCGACCCACCTCTGCTGAGCAGCAAACAAGCTACAATATGTTACAAATATTGTCTAGATTTTTAAATTGATGAATAATAATTACAGTAATATTAGACAACTGATAGCCTCGGCCGTTATGTTGCAAATTTGATTGTTGGGAAGTTGGATTAAATAAAAAAATATGAAGAATATTTTAAAATAAAATATATAAAATAAGAAATAACGAAATTCGAAACTAATTAGAAAAATTTTATTCATTAATTTCAAGTTATTTGGTAAAAATTTCAAATTTCGAAACAATTAAATTAAAAATTGTTTTATTTTAAAAAACATTTTTTAAAGGGTTTTAATAAATAATTAATTTTTAATAAATTTATAAATTCATATAATTGTTTTATAATTGATGTGAGAATACTTTAATGAAGAAAATTAGATAGTTAACAATATTTGAACAGAAATTAAAATGATTATTTTTTAAAATAAAAAAACTATTAAATGATAAAGCGTATCTGAACTCAGGATGAATTTATTTCAATGAAGTCTACATTTTATCATAAAAAATAATATTTCATAATTAATTGAATACAAAATTATTATGTAAAAAATTTTAGAAATAAATAAACCCAGACATCGATTTTTTAATTAATTTTCTTACTTTAATAATTGATCCTCAAAATAATGTCTTATTGTACATAAATATTATAATAATTATTGAATAAATTATTATCTAAAATTTATTTTTTATATTTAATATTTAATAAATAGTATACTATATATTTATTAATTAAATAATAATATATATTTGATTAAATAATACTATCTATAGAATCTGGTCTCACTTTAAAAAATAAATTTTAGTAAAACTTGTTAGCTACATATGTTACCAACAGTTTTTTCTTACTATTTTTTAATATATGATTTTTTATTTAAAATTATTTAAGGCTTATTAAATTTTCTAACAAGATCAACTAAATATTTAAACAAATTAAATAATAAATTTTTTTCACTTATCGCGGGTTTGAGATAAAATTTATAATGTTTTGATAAAGATTTATTAAAATTAAATAATTCTAATTGGGGATTGGAAACAACTCTTACCAGTGGTTTACGGCGGATGTATTATTAAATAAAATTATATATATATACATATTATAATTTAAAAAATTACAAATATATAAACTCGTAACTTGAAAATTTGAATTTAACTAAACATAATATTAAAAATATATTTCCTTCATCATTGATAATAAGTTTATAAAATAATAATCTTCAACACATAAATAATGTAAATGTTTTCATCATTACTGTTTGAAATTGATAAGAATAAAGAAAATCTCAGATAGACAATGTAATAGACAATTCATATGAGTACCTTTATGGCAAAATGTAATTCTGATGAAAAAAGAAACATCTCAAATCAACTAAAATTTTGTATATACCTAAAGATTAATCTAAAATATTAACACCAGCAACAAAAAAATATTAAGGTTAACATAGAACCTTTTGCGAAAATAAATTTATTGTTAAATTTAAGAATCGAAATAATTATACACAATATTGAATAGATGAGATGAACAGCTCATAAAAAAGGTTAAATTAACAGAAGTTAAATGAATAATATGAGTAAAAATAGTATATAATATGAAGCAGAGAAATTAATCAATTCTAGATAGCGAATTAAAATAAAACGAAAAATACATAGCAATAAATCGTAAATTGATTTGTAATTTGTTTATAAATATTAAATTTTTAAACTATATTTATTCATTTAGTTTTTAATCCATCAATTACTTTATTGACTAGACATCATCAGCTTTTAATTTATTCTTTGGGATTATACAATTTAACTAGTTTTTGTTTTTGCTTAGTTTTAAATTCATAACTTTAAAAAATCAAATGAGCCAATATTCCAAATGTTTATGATATTTATTAATTAGAAATATATTTTCAAAAAATATTTATACAAAATAGTGTATAATACATTCAAAATGATTTGAATAAATAAATGAAATTCAATATATTGTTAAAAAGATGCAATGCAAAGTTGTGAAAAGATTTGGGATGCCTGCAATTTTTTAAATTTTTGAAGTAGTTAAATTTTAATTTAAAATTCTATAATACATTTATTATATATGTTTAAAATTAATATGAAATTTACGCAAAACAAAAATTACTATGAATTTAAATCTAAAAGAATTTTCATATAGTTTAATAAATAAAATTAAAATACCGTATTTATTCTAATAGATTCACAGTGGTTCTATTTTTCAACCCTCCCATTTTGTGTGGTTATATTAGAGACTGGTTCAAATAGAGACTGTGGCTTTATTTTTCAATCAAATTTTTTAAATAAATAATATTTTTATCAAATATCAACGTTTATAATTCAATAGAATTATCACTAGCGATTCCATTTTCTTCATCTTCTCCAAGATCAATTTCTTCTAAAATATCCCAACGATCAAAGATTTCATCTTCTCCAAGATCAATTTCTTCTAAAATATCCCAACGATCAAAGATTTCATCTTCTCCAAGATCAATTTCTTCCCAAAAATCAATTTCTTCCAATTTCTTCCAAGATCAATTTCTTCCAACAAGATCAATTCTTTAAAATATCCCAACGATCAAAGATTTCATCTTCTCCAAGATCAATTTCTTCTAAAATATCCCAACGATCAAAGATTTGTTAACGTTTTGTATCTGAAAATTATTTTTTTAACTTATTTTTAAAAAATTTGTTACTAATTGCTTGCTTTGCATAATGTTCAGAAGCAACTAATTGTTTTGCTAATTGATCCAAATTATTTAATTTTTCTTGTTGCGATGCAATAGCTTTATCAAAATCTTCATGTTTTTTAATTAGAGATTCAAAATTATCTTCTGTTGGATCTTCTTGAGCGAGAAAAGCTTCTCGAGCATTCATCCAAGTATCACATTGTTCACAATCGCGATAGAAAAGTTGAAGTTCAAGACATTGATCAAGTATTTTTCTGCGTTGTACCACAGCATCATTTAGACGTTTACGAGCCTTTTATATTTAAAAAAATACTCAATTTATCTTACCTTTTTGACATCGTCCATCCTTTGACGAACAGCATCAGATGAAAAATTTTCATAATTAATTAGTTGATTAGACAATTGTCTCAAAGATTTAAATTTAATTTCCTTTGAGGTAATTTCTTTTAAAATTGATTGATGTCTTTCAAGAAGTGCTTCTGCGCCTGCTACATTATTTGCAAGCTCATCAATAGAAACTAAATTAACCATTCCATCAATCCACTGCATTATATCGCGAAAACCATTTAAGAAACGTAGGTAATCTAGATTGGAATATAATTTTAATGTTTTTCTTATTACCATAATTTTCTAATAATTTATCTTTTCTCATTTTGGCTTTTTGTATTAAAGTTGGCAACTGATCGTCTAATTGATTTTGTGATTCCTCGATTTGTTCAGCAACATCGGGGTATTTTTGTTGTAAAGAATTTGCCTAATAATATGAAAAAAAATAAAACCAATCTTATTAATTCACTTCTTGATGCAAATTATATATACCATCTTCTAAACCATCCAAATCTTTTTCAACAATTTCATGTTTTCTTTGAAGAGCCTTTACTGAATGAAGATCACAGCCAAAATCAGGTTCTTCCAATTGTTCAAACATTTTACTGATGTTTTTCTTGAAAACTTCTGTGTTTTTCTTGAATACATCAAAATCATCTATCACTCTTTTTTTAATATTTTTTCTATTTTTAAAAAGAGATTTGATTTTGTTCTTACCGAGACCGGGAATCAACCCCTTAAGTCAATCCATATAATTACTAATTATTTTTAATTAATTAATAATTAATTAATTAATAATTTTTAATAAATTTAATTTAATTATTAATTATTAATAATTATTAATTATTATTATTAATTATTAATTATTAATTAATAATTATTATTTAATTATTAATTACTCTTCATTCAACCCAATTAATTAATTAATAATTATTTTCCAATTAAATTATTAATTACTCATTAATTAGTATTTATTACTTATGGGTCTTTTATTGAGAACATTTACCTCATAACTTTTTCAACTTACCGCCTTACAAAATCAATAATTAAGATAAATAACATAATAAAAATAATCAAACAAATTAACTTTTATTTAACTGAATTAACCTTTAAATTTATTACAAATTAAGAAATAATTAGTTTTTGTACTAAAACTTACAACTTGATATCCCTCATACTCCCCAAAAATCCCTAAATATCTTTCATAATCCCCTAATCCACAATATAACTTTACTCCTTTTGAATCTACCGAAATCCACCTTAATCCAATGATATTCACATTAATCGCATAGTCCCCATATATCCCTCGATATCTCTCAAATCGAACGAGTTTCTTTATCCCCCGATGTCACGACAAGTCCCTTTATGTTTTTTAATCCTTCCAAATTTCCAGATACCCATCTTAACTTTAACCTCTATATCCTTTCAAATCCCCATAAGGCTCCGATATTCGACAATTCCATTGACCTTTACTATTTAAGGCCGTCTGCAATAATTCTTGCATTTTGGAAGGTTTTGAAGCCATAAATCTGCTAACCATTTTCTGCGCCGCAGGCGAAAATTTTGAGAATTTTGGAGGTCAAAAGCCAGGTTTTGAGAAAATAGGGAGGATTTAAGCGCCGCAGCCGATTCAAATCAAAGATTAAAAACATTAATTTTTAAAAGTATTTTCAGATTTATGTATATCCAGCCCTAGAGTCGAACCCAATCCTATCAAAATATTTAAGTGTGTGAAGTCAGTAAACCTAACCACTCAACCATTGACCAACAAAAGGAAAAATGGTAGAAAATATAAATATTTCTTTCCCTTTTCCTTAAAAAATTTAATGTCAAAGTACACCAGGTACAAGTAAAATTTAAAAAATTTCCGTCATTAGGGGTGTAAATTTAGTCTCGTTTTCCGAGACTAAAACACCGAGACCGAGAGCTCAAAAAACCCGGGAAATTTCCCGAAACGGGAACCGAGACCGAGAGTAAAAATATATATGAAAATTAAAATAAAAATATATATGAAAATTAAAATTAGTTTTCATTGAATTATAACTCGTAAACTGTTTAATAATTTCCATGATATGTGGTATCAATTCCTTTTTTTAACATTTTATCGAGTTTATCCCAATCAGCTTCCATTGTTTTTGGCATCATAACTTAAATATAACAACTCACAATATATTATATTCCGACTGAGCTAAAATTAGTTATTTTATGAATTAAATTAAATAATGGATAAATATTTGAAATGTAAATCTAATCATAATATTTTTGAAAAATATAAATTTTAAAAATTATTCAATCCTTAAAATTTCTTCTGAACTTTCATAAAATAATTAAATTGCTTGAGAATAAATTTTTAATTTCAGATTGCTATACCTTCTTGATTTTAACCTTTCTTGCCGCCATTACTTTGTAGCGAAGTCCGGAAACATAAATCAAGTCACCGTCTATATGAATCTCCCCTAGAACAGCTGCAACTATAAACTTGTTGAATCGTTTTAAAAATATAAATTTTTTGTATATGGTGAATGATTTATTATCACTTTATTCAATGGAATTTTGCCTTTGAACTTTTATTATTTAGATATAAATAGCGAATATGATAATATTAAAAAATAATTATATAAAAAGCAGTATCTACAATCACGTTGTAGAACTATACATATTAGGTAAAGTAAAAATATTAGAAAAATGAGAGCAACAATATTTAATATAATCATTGCTTCAATATAAAGATAAAAAACATAAAGGACTTGATAGGATATTAAATGAAATTATAATATTTGCCTTTTAGATGGTGTTGTTGAAATAGATGAAACAGTTTTTGTAAGGCGGAAGTACGGATATGATATATGTATTGCCATAGAAAAATGAAGTTTGGATACTGTATTTTATATAATATTATTTATATTTTTCAATCTAATTTAAAAAATAAATACAAAATAATTATTATTAAAAATATAAAAAATATTAACATCGATATTTTGCGCAGTATGAACATTATTTGTTTTCTAGGAATGTTGGAAAAAAAAATTCCCAAAATTTTCGCCTGCTGCGCTAAAATTGGTATTTATTTATTTATTTATTTATTTATTCTGAGCAACCACAGGTAAAAATAATTGTACTCTTACGTGGAAATACAATAAAAACGATAAAAAAAATAAAATTAAAATAAAACATAAAGTAATTTGTTCAATGGGCTAAGTCAAATTATCATTTTAAAAAAATATATATATGTATTAATAGTATAAAATAGGAGCCAATCAAAGTCAGTTACTGAACTAGGTTATCAATACTTGTCCTAAAATTTTTAATGCTGGATAACTTTGTAATTTCAGCAGGCAAATTATTCCATTTAAGTATCATTCTGATAAAGAAATCTTGCTTATTTCTAAAATCATATTTCGAATTAAGAATAAAATGAGGTTTTCGGCTATAGCGCTTAGAAAAAGTAAAGAAATCTGAAGGAATAAGATTAGTGGTATTTTTAATAATTTTAAAGACCATGCATAAATCAGCAACTGCCCTTCTAGTGCTCAACTGTCTAAGCTGGCAAATAATAAGTCTTTCGTTATAAGGTCGTGGTGCTAATCCGCATTTCTTAATAATAACCCTTGTGAACATTTTTTGAACTTTTTCTATCTTAATTATATCCTTATTATTTTGGGGACTCCAAACTTGAGATGCATTTCCAAATTTGGCCTAATATATATTTTATAGATGAGAACCCATATTTTTAATATTCTGACTTATAAATTTAAAAAATAGATGTATTAAGGAGTATGTCTTTTTAATTATATAGTCAATATGGAGTGAGAAAGAAAAATTATTATCAATTATAACTCCTAAATCTCTAATGCAATTGGCTACCTGGATTACGTTGTGGTTTAATAAATAGGATCGTGAGGAGTTATTGTTGCCAATATGTAATACCGAACATTTATTGATTGAAATTTCCATATGGTTTTCCTTAGTCCAGGTTTCAATCGATTTAAGAGCCTTTTCTAAATAGTCCCTGTTTGAGTCATTATTGTGGATAACATATAGTTTAATATCATCGGCATACATTTTAATATGAATATATACATTAGAAAACTTCTTGTACTTTAATCATACGTTAGAAATATCAATATGCTTTTAGAACTCTAATTGAACTGTGTAAAGGAGTGGATTATTTATAAGAACTGTAAGTATAGAAAAGCTTGAATCATATAATTCATCATCTAATGTAAAATTCATAATTAACAAACCATTAACTCATTTTTATTAAATAAAAAAATTTTTTTATTTATCTTTTTTTTAAATAAAGATAAATATAAATAAAGATAAATATAAATTATAAAGATAAATTATTTTCTTATTTATCTTTTTTTAAATATATTATTTGTTCATTCTCTAAATGAAGAGGTAATCGCTGTAATGAATGAAATAAAATAATAAATAAACTAAAATTGCTTTTAAATGGATTGTTTCCAGACAACCCTTATTTAATCACTGAGCTATACATTAATTTTACAAAATTTTAATTTATTAAAAAAATTTAAATTTTTTAAATTTAATTAAAAGACACAAATATTGCATTTATTAAATTAATAAAAATTTTATACACGTTATGATATTTTAACAATTTTATTAAGTTTTGGGTGAAAGATTTTTGGGTGAAGTTTTGGGTGAAAGATTATTAATTATTATAATTACTACTAACCAGATATCAACCGTGAGACTATGAAAATCAATTTGACAAATTTGTTTGGTAATGTATTCCTTACGATTACTGAATTATTTTATTTGTTATTATTTTATAGTAATTTGAATAAAAATATTGTTATTATTTTAATTGTTATTTTATCTTTTTAAAAATATTTACATTCTTGTTTATTTTTTATTTAACTGATTTCATTTAACTTTGTTGTAAGGATCTGCAAAATGATTAATTAAATGCAAGAAGTGATTTACTTGTAGATGCTGATAAAAATCAAATTAATATTGTTATTTTAATTAAAATTTTATCTTTTCAAAACATACATACATTATTTTTTGTTTTTATATTTAACTTTATTTGATTTCTGTTCTATAATTTTTATTGACATTACTAATTTTCTATAATTCTTATTCATATTACATATATCAATAGACAAAATCATCTGCTTATATTCTAAACTTAACGTTTTAAGTTACATTAGTTAGCAAACGCTGTAATCTAAATAAAGATAATTAGTTTTATTAATTATCATTTTAAATGATATCTAAGATTACACAATTTCCATTAACTTATATAGAATTTTGTAATAATAAATTTTTCAAATAATTTTTTTAATTTCTGAGCATTAACTATTCAATTATAATCAATCCAACCCGCGCCAAACGGTAGTAATCAGAGATTATTAATTATTTAATAACCAACGATACATAAAAAGAATATCATATCCAAGCTGACATCATTTTTTGTTTGATTTATAAAGGGCATAATGAAGTAAAATTAATTTTAATTTGCTAAAAAAATTAAATTTCAAGAAATATATTATAATTTTAGAACTTAGGAAGTAGTGTTTTTATTTAGTCCAGGTTCTTATTTGTGTAATAGATTTCAAAAGGGTTGTCTTCAGAGTACAACGTAAGGGACGAACTGGTCTTATTAAGATGTAATCTCGTTGATGATCGCATAAAGCTTGGTCGCATACTGCTTGGATTTTCGAGAGTTTCTTTTAATTCCGGTTATTCTTGTTGAATTGACTCTTGATGTTCAATTTTATGGTTTCGGAGAGTTTCACTCCGAGGAAGCCTTCATTGATTTGCTTGATAAATTAGAAAATTAACGTAATAATATTTAAATTAAATGTTTAAAAAGTAATTTTATTTTTTTTCATGTAAATGATACTATGTTACACTCAAGTTATTTACTTATCGGAGTGTATGAGTTTGTTCACGTATCAACAAATTCGGTTTTAAATTAATTTTTCTACAGAACATTAATAATTAAACTTTATTTAAAATAAAAATATAGTTTAATTTAGACACTGGTTGTTAATAAATTTTTCTAATTACTTTTACTAAATTTTATTTAATTTAAAAATTTAACATTAATAGATCATTTTGTAAAAATAAAATATTTATTAAGATTAGAAATTTTTGAATATTCATTTTAGTATGGCAATTACGCATCATTGATTTCACACAAATTACAATAAAAATAATATTTTTTATTCTAATATTAAGTTCAAAATTTTTCACTTATCGAATTAATTTATTTTTAAATTAAAAAATATTTTTACATCATTAAATTATGATGTGAGCAACTTTGTGTATAAACTTTGGTAATTACCAAAACAATACCACCGTTTTTAATAGAATTAATGCATTTATATGTATTTAGTTTATATACTTATTTTTTATATTGGTTAAAATTAGTTTTTGTTATTTCTTTTCAATTTGGATTAGTTTAATAAAATTCTTAAAAAATAATTGGTGTTTTTAGATAATTAGTATTTTAGTAAAATTTTTTAGTAAATCTAGTTTATTTTTTGTTGAAATTAACAATGTTTATTTTAAGCGCAAATAATATTATTATTTGGGTCGATGGAACGGAGATTCAGTCGCTCCGGTGATACTCGAGTAAAATGAAAACACAATTTATGGGTTGAAAAGCTACAAAATTTATTAAATATTAAAAATATATATAATAATAAAAAATCAATCATGTAATAATTGTTGTAAAATTATTGTTGAAAAGTAATAATTACCCAAAGATCAGTTTTACAAAAAGACTATATTGCAAAATTATTGTTAAAAGGACAATGAATTAAATTTTATAAAATTTTCAAATATAAAATTATTTAAACCTCCCCAATGTTGGAGGAGTGTAAAGGGACTATCAGTACAGGGAGTAAAAATAGACTAAAAATATGAGATTATAATAAGATATACTAACAATAAGATATACTAACAGTAAAGTAATAGAATAACAACATTGGCATTAGTAAAAAATATTTATTGTGTAATCAAGGTTGAAACAACATTAAATGAAATAAGTGAATAAAACAAATAATTATAAAACAATTATTTGTTTATATGTGTATGGCACCTTCGGCCTTTGATCTTTAAACAATTAAAATAATAGAAGTTTATTATTAGATTATTTTGTCCAATCTTTACTCTTAACTTTATTTAGTTGGAAGCCATATTCGTGGCCGAAGATCCCGCCAATTTCATTCGAGAAAACCAGATTGACGCTAACTTATTTTTACTTATTTTAATAAAACCTTTCTTCTTTTCTATATCTTCTTCAATTAACTCGCATATTTAGTAAAAATAATATGATTAAGTTTTATTAGCTGTAGTTTTATGTCTCTATAATTTGAATTTTTAGTATTACTTTTGCAATTCATTTTGTGTTAAATATGTTCAATAAGTAATTGATAAATTTTATAAACAATGTTTATCATTTAAGGACTTCGTTACATATTTATATGGAAATATTTATATATTAAGCTCTGAAAAATGTATATCAATAATATTTCTTATTTTAGAACCTTTAGTCTAGGACAGCTTCTTATTAAATTGTTTCTAATTACTTTTAGTAAATTTTAATTAATTAAAAAATTTAACATTAATAGATCATTTTGTAAAAATAAAATATTTATTAAGTTTAGAAATTTTTGAATATTCATTTTAGTATGGCAATTACGCATCATTGATTTCACACAAATTACAATAAAAATAATATTTTTTATTCTAATATTAAGTTCAAAATTTTTCACTTATCGAATTAATTTATTTTTAAATTAAAAAATATTTTTACATCATTAAATTATGATGTGAGCAACTTTGTGTATAAACTTTGGTAATTACCAAAACAATACCACCGTTTTTAATAGAATTAATGCATTTATATGTATTTAGTTTATATATTTATTTTTTATATTGGTTAAAATTAGTTTTTATTTTATTTCTTTTCAATTTGGATTAGTTTAATAAAATTCTTAAAAAATAATTGGTGTTTTTAGATAATTAGTATTTTAGTAAAATTTTTTAGTAAATCTAGTTTATTTTTTTAATCATACGTTAGAAATATCAATATGCATTTAGAACTCTAATTGAACTGTGTAAAGGAGTGGATTATTTATAAGAACTGTAAGTATAGAAAAGCTTGAATCATATAATTCATCATCTAATGTAAAATTCATAATTAACAAACCATTAACACATTTTTATTAAATTTAAAACGTTCTATAATTTTGTTCTTCTATAATTTTTGTTAGAAAATTATTCTATAATTTTATAATTTTTTTTATAACGTTCTATAATTTTTGTTAGAGCGTCAAAGATAACAGTCGAAAAATCCTAAAATGGATAGTATGAATTTAATAAAATAAGATAATCAACTAATCAAACTAAAAATTAAATAAAATGCATGAACTTTTATTTTTTAAATCCACTTAAATATGTATTGTTCTATTCCAACACTAAAATAAAATTTCAAATAATTAATTTACCTCATATATAATATGAAGATATTCAAATAAGTTTTAAATAGTTTAATCGAAAACGATTTTAAGTTAAAGAATTCAAAAATATAAAAAATAATAAGAAAATTTTAACAAGCAATTTCAAAATTTTAAACCCTCTATCGAGAAACCTTTGTTTAGTTGTAATTAGATTCAATGCCTTAATCTTAGCTCAATAAAACTGTAAGTATACAATTTTTATGAAAATTTTCATTTAAATACGTTATAATCTTTTATAATAACAATTACAAACAATTAATCTAGAATTTATATGTTCCTTTGTACTTTATCTTATAGTTGTATGAGAGTAAGCAGAAGTTTGATTTAATCGAAAAGAATTTGATTAAATATTAGACATACAATATAAAAAGATTGTTTAAATAATAAATTGATTTAATAAAATAATAAAATATAAGCTTAAGTCAATTAAGTCTTGGCTCTTTAAAGTTTTACAATTGTTCTTTAGAGTCAGGAATTCTAAAATATTAATAAAAAATTAATTTTTATATTAATCTTCATTAAGAAGAATAGTTGGGTAACTTTTACATAACCCTACAATATTGTCAGGCTCGACGCTCGCGTGAACATAAGTTTGAAGTCAATTGTACCAGTCCAAGTTTCTCTTTTGTTACCATCTTCTGGTACCACAAAATGTTTGGGTATGCTAACAAACTAGAATTTAATGATTTATTATTATTTTACTTATTCATATTAGATCCATTCCGACAATCCATTCCGACAATTACACTAGGCCTTCAACTCTCCTGAGAAATTTTTTTGAAGTCTGTAAAAAATATATGTGATTCTCCTCCAGATCATCATCCAAATCGGTCGAGACATCATCCAAATCGGTCGAGATTCTACCGAGTTATGAATTTTTGAAAATTGAAAAAACGCGATTTTTTGCCATTTTTCGTCAAAAAATCGCATTTTTGCGATTTTCAAAAATTCATAACTCGGTAGAATCTCGACCGATTTGGATGATTTTTTTGTATTGTATGTAGAATCTTGGGGAGAATCACATATATTTTTTACAGACTTCAAAAAAATTTCTCAGGAGAGTTGAAAAAGTAGTACCTGTTAGACCGGTCGAAAAGTTGTCGAAAATATCAGAATTTCGAAAAACGCTGAAACATGTCAACTGAGTCGGAAATCAAGCTATTTTTTAAAATTAAGATCTGCCAGATTGGATAAAGATGAACGAAATTATTTAAAATCTGCGTCGGTCTTAAGTAAATTGCCGCCACTGTAAGTTAATATGAATATTATTTTCAGTTATATTTTAAGAATTTTAACGTTTAAATAACTATTATATCAGATAAATTTAAAGAAAAATGTTTACTAACAAATGTAAATTTTCAGTTATTTAAATTTGCTTAAAATAAGAATAAATGGTCGAAAGTTTGGATTGGGTTGAGTGGATCATAGATTTTATGCAGACACAAAAAGGACAACTTAGTTGCAATATGTATAAAAGCGAGACAACCGTTAATAGAGCCTTATTTGATGTTATGCGCGCTAGAGAATTAATAAGTTTGTATATTAAAATTGTGAGGATCGGGAATATTATTATACTCTTTGTATATAAATAGTTTTAATTAATTCACTTTCGCCGAGCGTCGTGGTAATATAATAAAAAATTATTTTACGCAAATTGTTTTTTTAAGAATAGAGTTTATATATTCTTAATGTAAATTTTTTATTATTCTATATAAAAAAGAGTATAAAGTGGTGTGTGTATATCTATATAGGGGGCACATTTAAAAAAAGAGTACCAATTTGGGAGTATGTTTAAAAAAATATTTATGCAAAATAAAATTTTATTTTATGAAAATAATTATTTAAATATACCCCCTAATTATTTAAATATACCAATTTTTCTTGCTTCAATTTTTTATTATTAAGGCACATTTTTTGTGCTTCAGATTTTAATTTGAAGCACATTTTTTTGCTTCAATTTTTTATTGAAACACATTTTTGGTTAAAATTGAAGTTGAAGCAAATTGAAGTTGAATTAAAATTGAAGCTAATTTTTTTGCTTCAGATTTTACTTGAAGCAAATTTTTTTATCTTAAATTTCCTATTGAAGCACATTTTTGCTTCAGATTATAATCAAAGTTTTTCTTGCTTCAATTTTTTATTAAGGCACATTTTTTGCTTCAGATTTCAATTTGAAGCACATTTTTTGTGCTTCAGATTTTTATTTGAAGCATTTTTTGTGTTTCATTTTTAATTTGAAGCAAATTTTTTTAGCTCAAACTAATACGACACAAATTATTACAAATTTATTTTTGAAATTTAATATATTATGTAGTTTTGACATTTTTTGAATTGAAGCTGAAACTAATACTAATTTTATTTGAAATTTTATATATTGTTAACTTTATGACATTTTTAGAATTGAAACTAAAGCTAATACAAATTTTGTTTTGCAATTTTATATATTATGTATTTTTTGACATTTTTTAATTTGAAGCTTAAACTACTACAAATTTTATTTGAAATTTGATATATTATGCATTTTTGACATTTTTTTGATTGATGCTGAAACTAATACAAATTTTTTTGACATTTAATATGCTATGTATCTTGACATTTTTATATTGAAGGTGAAACTAATACAAAGTTGTTTTGAAATTTTATATATTTTGCATTTCTTTGACATTTTTGCGATTTTGTCCATTTTTTCGAAATTTCGTCAAGAAAGCGAAATTGAAACAGTTGATTTTGACTACTACGACTAAGCAGTAAATTCTCTATCGAATGATGCAAAAATCTTGTAAAACGGATTATCCGTCCGGGGGTTATGGTCGAAACAAGGTCGAAATACCTACTTTTTAAATTTTTCTCAATTTTGTCAGTTTTTTCGCGATTTCGTCATGAAGACGAGACGCGAAAAACTCATTTTGACTACTGCGACCAAGCAGTGAATTCTCTATCGAATGGCGAAAAATTTTTAAAAATCCGACAATCCGTTCGGAAGTTATGAGTCGATAAATGTCGAAATACTCCATTTTTTAAAATTTTATGTCTTTTGATAGCTTTTTTAAAATTTCGTAATGTTGACGAAATTCGTAAAATATGATTTTTACTACTGCGACTAAGCAGTGAATTCTCTATCGAATGATGCAAAAATTGTAAAACGGATTATCCGTTCGGAAGTTATGATTCGACAAATTGTCGAATTTTGCCAAAAATTTTTATCCAAAAATGATACCTAAAGATATTAAGCAAAAAATATCGTATTGCTGATCTATCTAATAAAAATTTTGATTGAAATTTTATATATTAAGTATAATGCCTCTGCTTTTCACACCTAAAATTATTTTTAAGTTGGATTTTTATATATTTTGTAAAATGGTCGCAAAATGGTACTATTGAAAAATAAAATTTAAATAACTTTTTTTTGTTTCTGTCGATTGAGCTGAAACCTTTTACAAAGAACAATATTCTTGCGGGATACAAAAAGTCTGTTGGCCAAAAGTTTCGAAAACTTCGCGAAACATGTTTTTCGAAATTTCGAAACACGAAACTGAAGACGAATGTTCCAAAACGAAATTGGACGAAATTGAACTTGATTGATAAGAAGTGCTCCGTTCAATTCTGCATCGATTAACTGAAGAACTTTTGAATTTAACTCTTCTAACCGGAGAAATTCCAGGGACAAGAAAGTACTACCAAATTTTTAATATTTTTGTGAATTTGTATTTTTTTTGAAATTTCGTGATGGAGACGAATTCGAAAAATTTGATTTTGACTACTGCACCTAAGCAGCAAATTCTCTATCGAATGACGGAAAATTTTCGAAATTAGGATTATCGATTCCGGAGTTATGGTCAATAAAATGTCGAAATGTCCCTTTTTTAAATTTTCCCGATTTTGCCCGTTTTTTCGAAATTTCGCCAAGAAGATGAAACCGAAAACTCTGATTTTGACTACTGCGATTAAGCAGTGGATTCTCTATAAAATGGCGATAAAATTTTGTAAAACGGTCTATTCATTCGGGAGTTATGATCCGTCAAAATGTTAAAATTTGCCAAAAAACAAAATTACAAAACTAGACTTAGATTGACATAAATATTCGAGTCAAAACTCAACCGACACCGTTGAAATAAGTCTTAAAAAATTCCATATATTTGAGTTCATATTCTTTCAAATTGTCTCACATATCCTATTATCTGTCAAAAAGTTATTACGTTTTAGTTGGAAAAAACCACTGAAAAAATATACCAAAGTATCAAACCCTCCTGAGAATCAAGGCGAAAAAATTGCCAAATTTTAACAAAAAAGTTGTTTTATAGTGAATTAACACATGCTGAATTTAAATCCGTTGTCAGAAAATTTTTAAAAATTTTTTCCTCAATGTTGGAGTCAAAATGACAGTTTGAGTCCCAGATAATTTCTTCGACTTATATCTCCTCGAGACTCAAGTGTACCTTATATAAACCATATATTTTCTGAATCAGTAAAAGATTCCCTACAATATAGGATATTTAAATCTCATTTCAATTTTTTGACCGTAAAAAATTTCTGATCATTTTCGACACTTAGACTCAAATATCACGGCCCAGACTCAATTGACCCTTTTGAAACTTTTTTTAAAAAATTCCCCATATTCGATTACATATTCGTACAAAATTTCATCCGGATCGGCTGATCCGTTAAAAAGTTATGTTGAAATTAAAAAACCACAAATCGTATAAATATATAATATTTCAATTAAGTTTTTATATGTGAATTTGGAAATTTTCACTATTTTGAGCATAATTCTGACTGAATTTTGGTTATGCTGGGAATCCACCAGCATAACAAGCATAAAGAAATTTTGGGTTATGGGGTAGTACCGCGAGGTCCGTTGGGACCGATGAGCGGGATCCATTGAAAACCCTTAGGCACGAGAGTGCAGGGACGTGCGATCTTCCAATTCGGGGATCGGAGTGAACCTGTTTCCCTTTATGGGGTATAGGATGACTTCCCCTGACGGGAGTGAGCCTTTGGATGGTGTGCATCCAATGTGTCCCGGCCTCCGGAGGGCGCGGGTGGGGTGAGCCCGGTGGCCGTGCTGGATGGACGAAGGCGCTATGCGGAGACTTTGTCTCTGGGCTCTTAGCCTCGTCCTGAAGGATCACACGGTCAGCGGTACGGAGTAAGAAAAGGCATGGTATCACCGGCCATGCAACCCCACTGGAGTCCCTGCCATGTTCGTGGATAAGCTTCGGCTTATTCACCTCACCCTGACGTCCGAAGCGTATGGGGTGTGATGGCATACTTCCAAACGCGCCGGAATAAAACCTGGCAGCTCGATGTTCGCCCTGGTGTGGCAACTCCCGAAGCTTGCAAGCAGGTCCTTGATCTCCGGGGGTCAAAGCCAACTGATGGCTAAGCTATCAGGAGGCATGAACTTGGTAGATAAGTTCGCTTATCGACCTGTAGTTCGCGGGAGCTACAGGGCCAGGTTCATGCACTCTTGCATCACGTATTGGATGCACAGGCCATAACTCTTTAAGGGTGTATGTCTGGTGGATCCATGGCATTCTCTATGTGGTGTAAGACTTCTGGTGCGTTTGGTCCTCTCGGTTTGAATCCACTGGGCATGCATCCGAAATTATTTCTTTTTGTCAACATGCAATATGGTTCATCTACATCGTCTACAATGAATATGTCAGAACATGCAACAAGAAGGAGCTGTACACTGGATACGTGGGTTAAAAAGTGACATTTAATTCTTAAAAGGGGCATTTGAGTTCTGAAACTTTTAGTTGTTTATTAAGTCATTAGAAGTCTAAAAACACTATTGGGGAGGGTTTTTGAGTCTTTAGAAGACATTTTTGTCAAGGCGACTTTTTGAAGAATTTGGGGGTTTTCTGAGTCTTGGGACAGAGATACGAACTTCTAAGTGCGTTTTTCGGATTCCTCGACCGAAGTTTACCCCCCTTTAATAAACCCCAAATTTTAACGGCTAAGCTCTATCTTTAACGGGAAAGAAGTTATGGTCGAAAGTTTGGCCTCTCAGGGTACTTTTTTCAATTTTGGGGTATAATTGAACTGAATGGTTTAAAATAAGCTTATTCATCATAATATTGATAATTAAGAACAAAATTAATCGTTAAGAGTCTTAATTTTATTATAATTTGGTTCTATGAAAAATTTGGCTGAATTCGTGTTCGCGGTTTTGGGTCGACTTGTTTTTACTTTTTCGTTTATAACTTTCGGAAAAAGTGTTATATCTCATTCGTGTTTATATCTCATTCGAAAGCTAATAAATAGGGCTTCAAAACGTATTATAAATTATAAAATTAAAAAATTTTTTAGTGCCAAAAATGTTGGGTGCCGTACGTATGACCCCCTAAAAATTTAAAATATTTTTTTGAAAAATTTTTGTTTTAATGCAATTTTTTGATTTAAGAATATAGAGTGATTGTATTTAATTGTGAAAAAATATTCTAATGTTCGTTAGAGTCTTAGAACGATCATTTAAATATTTTCAAAACTATAAAAATTTTAAACTTTTTTAGGTGGTTTTGTTTAAGATGGGTGATCTGAAATAAGCTTACTTATCATTATTTTAATAAGCAAGAAAAAACTAACCATTAAGGGTCTTGTGTTTGCTAAAATACGGTTTTATTCAAAAATTTGGTAAATACGTGTTCGCGGTTTAGGGTCGACTTATTATTACTTTTTCTTTATAACTTTGTCTAATATCATAGTACCGAGGGTCTTTATATATCATTTGAAAGCTAATAAATAGGCCTTCAAAACTTACCATAGATTATTTAATTAAAAAAATTTTAAGTACCAAAAATATTGGGTGCCATAATTTTGACCCTCTAAAAATTAAAAATAAATTTTTTTTATTTTTCATTTTTAATACTGTTTTTTATTTTAAAATATAAAATACATTATTTTTAGTTGAAAATAAATATTTAAAATGCTGTTTGAGTCTAAGAAGAGTCATTCGAGTATTTTCAAAATTATAAAACTTTTAAACATTTTTTAGTTTAGTTAGGTTTATATGATAATTGTATTGCAATAACTGCTTTGTATTGTTGGATTATGATTAATTTCAGTAAGTTAACATTTTTTAAATTTATTATTTTTGCTTTTGTTAGTGATTTGCTCAATTATTAACTAATTGCCTAATATGATTGTTGATAAATTCAATTATTTAATATTTTGCTATATATTTATGGTTTGTTTTGTTTTTATTTTAATTGTAAAATTTCAAGCTATTATAATTGCTATTATAATTTTTAATTGAATATTTTTGTTTAATTTCTTGCAACAATTTATTTACAACACTCAATTTACTTCAAGTGTTGTTTGCTGTCTTAATTATTTAACAAATTTTGAATCAATTATGATGTCTTACTTATTTAGTTTGTTTTGTTTTGGTTACCAATTTTTTTAGTTTAATTTAAATTTCAATTGTTTTGCACGTATTAATGAATATACTGACGAGTCTAAGGCTATGGAATACGGTTTGCTAAGTTTATTAGCTTTATTTAGTTTATTATTAATTTTAATAGTAATCTAATTCAATGGTAGTTGATTGCCTTGATTGTTTGGTTTATATGGCAATTGTTTCGTTGCAATATTTAGAGTTTGTTTCAATTAATTGGAGTTAGTTTTATTTTTGTTTGTCCGTTTTCAATATCTTAATTTCAAGCTATTTACATGGATTGTTTTACTTACTAAAGTGTACAGGTTTTTAGTTTAATTAGGGACCCTGAGAATCCGACAGTTTAATGTTATTCAATGGCTGTCGGGGGAGGGTGGTGCGCGTTTCCGCAAGCCTCCACGAAGGTGAATAGCACCGGGCTGCGCACTGGGCAACTTTTATCCATTTTTTCGCTAATATTGGATAAAAGGCTAAGTCTACCTTAAAATGAGGAAGACAGCGGAATAGGAAATTAATGAAATTAATTATATTAAATATAAGCTATATAATTTAACATCCAAATTATTTTTAGATTTAATAAAATGGCTAAAAGTAATTATGCTTCTATACCTTATTCTTACCCAAAATTTTTGCCTGTTATAATGAAAAATAAATATACGCAAACTGACGAAAGTTGTTTTGATAAATCGAATCTAATTTCTGATGAATGTTTGAATGAAATATTAAAAGAATATTGTGTAAAACAGAAATTTCCAAATTGTTTTTAAATAATTAGTTATTTAATCATATACAAGTTTAAGGTGAAACAACTATTCCATCCTCAAATTCAAACGAAAATGTATCTGTTTTTAAAAAATCTGCTTATAGTGGAACAAAGGGAAAATTCTCAGCTGCTGATTATTTGCAAAGTTTTGGAGACTGGAAAATAGGAAATCCAATAAGACATAATGGTTTAATCTTTTCGAAATTTTATTGATATTCTTTCAGGATTGAATGAACCTATTGTCGCACATGAACAAACAAGCTTTACTTTTGATAAACAAGATCGTAATAATGATAGTCCTAGATTAGAAAGGGTTTCTTCTGATATGACAAAAGATGATATTATAGAGAATATGCTTTTTCCGTCTAAATGGAATTTGCCTCGTTTTTTGGTTAAATAGATACCTATTATTATTTTAAATTACTTTTTTAGTCATTTTTCAAATACACAAGTTTTTTCACAAAAAGTGTTAGCCTTGCACGGCATATTCAATATGGGCAGTCAATTCCTGATAATCCTTCTGACCCAGATTATATTTTTCGAATTCTTTTACCAGGACTTCGTTTTTGGGGTGATAATAATGTTAATATTGCTAAAAGGAATCGTGTTCGCCGATCTATAAATAGAGAAATAAAACATCGATGTGATCGTATTAAAGACCTTGTAAGCGTAATTATAGACGAAATATTATTTTTCATTTAGTACCATAACATAATTGATAACGAAATATCCCTTGAACGACAAGCCTTTTGTCTTAATGGAATTATTGCTCAGCGTCGTTTTGTAGAAGATATTGGAATTTATAAGGAAATTGACAGAGCATTATTGTCTGCTATTTTGTTATATGAAACTGAAGCCGTTGAATCCTTCCTCATGCACGTTTCTGAAGATCCATTTTTCAATGTTTTGTTCAAATTTGCTTCTTTTGAATTTTAATTTTTGATATTTTCCACAAATTTAATTTAAGTTAAAATTTAAATCTTTATTATTTTAGGTATGGAGAGGGATGTGTAACGCATCTCATCCTTATTTAAAATAATACGTTATTCTATATTTGTAAAAATCAATTTCAAAACTTTAATGATTTATAAAGTTTAAAATAAAAATTTGTGGTTGAATTTTAATTTTTGTTTATTGAATAAATTTTTTTTTATTTGAAAGACTTTTTTAGCGTTTTTTACATATTGTTATTTAATTTAATCTTAATCTTTGCATTAAATATTTAGTATTTTTACAAATTAATACTCATAATTGTAAACTTTTGATGGTTTCGAACTGTCACAAAGGACATGATAAGAACGTTTTGTTAAGAAAGATAAGTTGAAATCAATCTCTTATTTTTGGGATAATATTGCTTGAAACTTATAAATGTTCTTTTCGTTAGTAATTTTAACGAAAAAATAATCTTTATTTAATTTATAGATTTTGATTGATGAAAATTAAATTGATGAAAATTTATCTATGAAAATTAAAATTTTGCGTTGGACAGATAATATTAATTCATGGTTTTTGGATAAAAGGCTATATCAAGCAGAAAGATGAAAGGAAAGAAGATAATTATATAACTTATAGTTTTAAAATAACATTTTAATAATTTTCACCAACTTAATAAACAAAGTTCAATTATTATGAGATAATAATTTGTATCATGTAAAAATCATTTCACTATTTAAATAATTAGATATTATTTTAAAATTCACTTATATTTCGATAATATTGTCGCGGATAACCTCCGACGATTCCAAGAAATACATATTTTTATTCTTTCCCATAAATTATTGTAACCTTTAAACAATTATAGATCTTATCTATTTTTCCAATCCTTTAGCTTGCCTTATGTTTTTTATTCGTTTTTATTCACTTAAGCTTCCTTCACTTCTCTTCAATTCACTTAGATTTTTTTATTGAAAAATAATATTTTTTTACATTAAATAAATTTTCTCCTTTGGTTTTTGTTGAAAAATAAATAAAATAAAAATATAAAAAAAATTTTATATTTTTTGATTAAATTAATTTGTAAGAGTTATTTGAATAGCTCCTACAAAAGTGGTGCAACGGCTAAACAAAAAGCCAAAAACTGAACCAAACGCTAAAACACATAATTAAATCTTCGCTAGCGCAAAAATAGCCAAACGCGAAAAAATGAGCGGACCCATACGCCAGAGCTTAGGACCCGCAAAAGCAACTCTCATTCGTGTAATCGCAGAAGCAAAAACGCTATTGGATGAGAGGCCAAATCAGAATGAGGAAATTGAAAATTGGACACTTTGGACGCAACAGCTAAAAAACACAAATTCAAAGCTAGAGCGGACCCTTTCCAGAATATCAACCTTTACTGAAAATTGGACAAAAGTAATCGTCCAATCACAGCCCGAACAAGCAGAGAGAGAAAACGCACTCTATGAGGCTGTGGCAGGAGGAGAAGAAGGACTTTTGGTAAAAATAGAAGAGGCGAATGAACTAGCGGTTGACCTAGGCACCTCCATAGAAATTGGAGAGAATGCCATAAGGCAAAAAAGCATTGACTCTGACCGCGCATCTTCTATTCGCCAAGCGACGCCAAGCAGACATTCACAAATACGTTTGCCCAAAAACTCATTACCTGAGTTTTATGGTGATTTAAACCTTTGGCCATCATTTTGGGACAACTATCGCTCTGCCATTCACGAAAACGCGCTTTTAACCGATATAGATAGATTCAATTATCTTAACGGTTGCGTTAAAGGCGAAGCTAAAAAATTAATTCAAAATTATTTTATTACTGAAGCAAACTACCATATTGCTATAAATAAACTTCGCGAGCGATATGGGGACGAAGAGCGCATTAAAGCAAATCTGCGCGCAGAATTAAGAGCTTTACCTCCAGCTAATAAATTCATAAATTCTATTCGATTAACAACAGATAATATCGACAGAATTATTCAACAACTACAACAAATGGGAGAAAATATAAATCAATCCTTTATTTCATCAGTCATTGAAGAAAAAATGCCAAAATGGATTCTTCTTGAATTGGAAAAAGCTAAACAAAAAGCTATGGCAAAATGTGAAGGAAGTGACGACGATGAACCTTTCATATGGGACACAGAAAAGGTACTTAAAAAGTTAGCAAAAATTATTGAATTGCACGAAAAAGTGAATAGAATGCCTCAGTTAGAAAATAAATTTAAAAATGAAAAGAGGCAAAATCCGGAGAGAAATTTTTCGGAAAATGCGCGGGTATTTTTTAACTCAAACGCGCAAACAAAACAGAATTTGAATTTTGTAAACAAAAATAATGCACAAAAGAGCAAACCGCAAGCGCGTAGACAAAAACCAGAGCGCAAAATATTACCATGCATTTTTTGCAATGATGAGTCACATAGAAGCACGTCGTGCCAAAAATACTCAACAGGAGAAGCACGCCAAAAAAAGCTCGCAATATTGAAAAAATGCATTTGGTGCTTTAAGGACGCAAATCATAATATTTGTCTTGCAAAATATAAATGCAAATTATGCGACGGGACTCATAAAGATATAGTTTGCAAAAAATTCGCTATTGAAAAAGAAACAAGCGAAACAGTCCAACAACACTCTCTTGCAACGCAATCTCAGGCGCAAAGAGACATTCTTTTAATGACACGCCAAATCACTGTTCTAGCAGGAAATGGAAAGGTTATAAGAGGCATTAAAGCATTCATCGACCCAGGTTCCTCTAGATCATTTATTAAAAAAGAATTGGCGAGCAAACTAGCTATTGATTTAAAAGAAGCGCCAGAAATAACAATTAATGCACAAGGGATGTTTAATCACGCAACTTCATTTGCTAGTAAAAGCGTGCAATTAAAGCTTGGACTTCGCGGAAATTGGCGGCAAAAATTAGAATTTAAAGAATTTCGCTTTTGCACTGCCGAAAAAATCACCGGTAAAATAGCTACAGCAAAGCTAACCGACCGCGAAATACATTTATTACGCAAAAGACCAAAACATGAAAAAATAAACATTCCTACAGAAAACTACGAAGCAGAAATATTAATAGGAATGGACCATTTCTGGGAATTAGTCACAAATATAGAGCACTTACCCAGAGGAATATGTTTAGTTGAAACGCTTTTAGGTCCTATAGTTTGCGGTAAAATAAATACAAAAAACGCAAACGGTATTAATTGCTACGGTAGTGAAAATGTTTTAACATACGGTCTTTTTGAAAATTTAACGGATCAACAAAAACTTTACGGCCTGGAGGGCATTGGCATCACAGATTCGCCAACTGAAAATGAGGACGAAAGCGCGCAAAACTTATTCGATAAAACAATTACAAAAAACGGAAATAGTTATTGCGTCCGCCTACCTCGACGCCCAAACGCGCCGCCGTTACCTACAAACAAAAATCTATGCCTAAGCCGCTTAAATTCTACATTGCGCAAATTAAAAAGCATAGAAGATCCGCCAAATTTACTAGAAATGTACGACGAAACATTTACAGACCAATTAAATGAAAAAATAATTGAGGAAATACCCGAAGATGAACAGGAAACCGAGAATCTATGTCATTTCATACCCCATCAAGCGGTTTATCGGCAAGATAAGAAAAAATTGCGCATAGTTTTCGATTGTTCGGCTCATATTAAAGGTCACCCCTCTCTAAACGACACGCTATATCGCGGCCCAGTATTACTGCCAAAGGTTGCAGCCGTTCTCTTACGCTGGCGCCAAGCAAAAATAGTAATAGCCTGCGATATTAAAGCTGCATTTTTAATGTTAGAGCTGCACAAAGAAGACAGAGATCTGACACGATTTCTTTGGTTAAGAGATTTAAATAAACCGCCTACGCAAGCCAATATAAAAATATTGCGATTTCGGCGAGTTCTCTTTGGAGCAGTTTCATCTCCCTTTTTGCTAGGAGCTACTGTAATACACCACTTAAGAAATTCGGCAATCGCTAAAAAATATCCTAGTATTGCTAAAGAAGTGGAAAATTCCATTTATATGGACAATATATTACTTACAGCTAACTCTGAAGAAGAAGGCAAAAATAAAATTAACATTATTCGCGAAATTTTTCTAGACGCAAATATGGAATTACGCGAATTTCTAGCCAATAACGAAAGTGTTCTGAGCGAATTAGAGGAAACCGCTAAAATTGCACCTCACAAAAAATTCCTCGGAATAAGCTGGAACAACGGGGAAGATAAAATTAAATTTTCATTCCCTAAAGCTAATGCTGTAGACTGGACTATGCGAAAAATTCTCCGTGTCCTAAACAGTATCTTTGACCCACTTGGATTGCTTTATCCCGCCTCACTCAAAGCGCGCCTATTCTTCCAATCACTCTGGGAATTAAAATTGAAATGGGACACACCCCTACCAGAAGAGAAACAATTGGAATGGACAGCAATAGCCACAGAGTGGGAAGACGCGATTATAGAGCTACCTCGCTCACTATGCATAAAGCAAAATCATTCTTCTCAAATACACATTTTTTGCGACGCTTCACTAGTTTGTTACGCAACGGCCGTATACATACAAACAATAAGCGAAAAAGAAAGCAAAACAAATCTAGTATTTGCAAGAAGCCGCCTCGCGCCTATAAATTCCAAAATTACTATCCCGAAATTAGAATTATTGGGTATAGTTATTGGCGTTCGAGCGGGCAATTTTATTAAAAAAGAAATGGGATTAAAGGAAGCGAAAACTATACTTTGGACCGACAGCGAAATAGCGCTTAGCTGGATTGCATCAACCGAAAGACAACCAGTATTCATTGCCAATCGCTTAAAGGAAATTCGAAATCACAATATTTCATTCCGACATGTCGGTACCGCTTCTAATCCTGCAGACCTAGCCACGCGCGGCATTAAAGCTAAAGAACTAGCCAGCGCAAAAAATTGGTGGTATGGTCCTAGTTGGCTAAAAAACGAAAAAGAGTGGCCACAAAAAATCATTACCCCGCCAAAAGACGAAGGGGAAGAATTTATTGCACAATTCGCACTGCCTAAAGTAGAGGAAAGGAAGCGGCCAGAGATCGATCCTGCTCGCTTTAGCAGTTGGGAAAAAATGTTAATGTGCATTATGTTTATTCTTCGCTTCTTAAAATCACTTTTAGCATTAAAAGCTCATTCTTTTAAAAATAAATTATTAGAAAAATTCTCAATCAATAAAGAATTTAATGCTTTAGATTATAAAATTGCAGAAATAATTGCATTAAAAGAAGCGCAAAATAGAAGCATGCTTACCTCTAATGAAAAAATTAAAAAAGAATACTCCCTTTTTGAGGATTCAAATGGATTATGGCGTTCTAAAAGCAGACTGCAATGGAGCTCCCTACCGCGCGACTCTATTGAACCCATATTCTTGCCTAAAGAGGATAAATTAACGCAATTAATCGTATTAAGCGTGCATAAAAAACATTTTCATTCGGGAGTGCAATTAACTCACTACTCCATTATCCAAAAATTTTGCGGAATTACAAAACGAAGCATACGCAAAATACTAGGGAAATGTCTGGACTGTAAAAGAGGCAAACTATTACCGTACACGCTCCCGCCATTTCCTCCATATCCAATCGAGCGCATGCAAAAATCGCCAGTATTTGCGAACATTGGATTGGATTATCTAGGCCCAACACTGGTTACAATGCCCGACAACAGCAAACACAAGCTTTGGGTATTATTAATAACTTGCTTAGCGACAAGAGCAGTATGGCTAGATAGCGTTTTAGATTTATCGGCAAAAACATTTCTAAACGCATTACGCCGGTTTATAGCAAAACGAGGCCGACCTAGCTATATATTATCTGATAACGCAACTAACTTTCATCTAACAGCGAAAACATTAGATGAAATCTGGGGAAAAATTATTAACTCATCCGAAACAATGAATTTCGCCGCAAAAGAAAAAATAAATTGGAAATTCATTGTACCGCTGTCTTGCTGGGAAGGAGGCGCTTATGAAAGATTATGCGGATTAGCAAAAAACGCATTTAAACGCGCAATTGGTAAAAGAATCCTCCAGCTCGACGAAATGAACACAGTCATTTCGGAGGTCGAAGGTATATTAAACTCCCGACCTTTAGTTCCTATGGATGATAACCCAGACTCGGTACGCACGCTAAGACCATTTGACTTCCTTTTGGAAAGCGGAGAACCCGGACTCCCTCCAATAAAAGAAAACGAGGAAGAATGGAAACCAGACTTAAGCGCGCCAGAAAAATTATTAACGACATACAAAAATTCTCTTCGTATTCAAAATAAATTCTGGAATACTTGGCAACACGAATATTTAAATTTTCTTAAAGAACGCCGACAACAACGCCATAAAATGAAAGGAAACGACATTATTCCTAGAATTGGAGAGGTAGTTTTACTAACAGATGAGAACACCCCCAGGGCAAGTTGGCGCTTAGGAAGAATTTCGGAATTACCACCCGGAGATCCGACATCTATTCGCTCTGCCAAAGTATTAATGCCGAGCGGCAAAATTTTAAAAAGAGCTCTAGCGCATTTAGTTCCGCTTTAGATAGGTGGGGGTAAAGAATCGATTCCCCAACCAAAGGAAACGCAGATAGAGCCAAAGAAAATCGAAGAGCGAATGAAAATTAAAAGAGATGCGAAAGAAAAAGCCTTGCAAAAAATCAACGCGAATGCATATGGCTTAAAAGCAATACCTTTCTTAATATTGTGCCTGCAATTAATCGCTTGTGCTAACGCAACAAATTTCCGCACACCGCTTTTACCTTATGAATGTGAAGCGGAAGGGCAGTTATTACATACAGAAAGCAATTGCAATTCAAAGGGCATTTTAATTTATTCAAAAACCGGAAAAGACCCTCCAGAATTATGCTATAAAATTAAATCTTGCGGCGAAAAATTTCTGACACCAGTATCAGGAGGCTGGAGCTGCTTAGACAATTGCGGTAAATGTCCCGACTGGGCAGCCGGATGCTCGCATACAAACAATTACGTAATATACGAGCAAGCAAAATTAAATAATATAGCTTCCCATGAACAAATTGAATCAGACAACGATATTTCTATCCTTATTCCTACGATTGAATTATTTAATGGAAATATTCATCATGTCCAACAATTACAAATTCGAACAATAGACGTATTCGATAAGGATGAAGTCTGTATTGGTAAGGGAGCAACCATAGGAACCCCACATTACTGTTCAATACATGACTGCCTAACATCCGGAACACGCTTTTGCTATTACCCACACCGCGAAACCACGCTTTTTATTTCAAAAAACGCTGAAATTCCAATAAAAGCATGGGGGTACAAACGCATACATATAAACGGAACTAACAAAAAAGCATTAAGTAAATGCGCAAACTGCCAACTTAATTGCGAAACAAAAGGGATCAAGGCAATTTTTGAAGAAACTAAATTCTCAAAATTAGAAATTTGCTGCCCACCCTATTGTTTTAGTTTCGAGGGAGTAAAATCACCTAAAATAGTCACTCTCCCTAAAGACATTTTATTAAACGAGCACACATGCTCAATGCAGCTTTGGACGACAAAAAGCAACCCAATAAATAAAATTGTTGTAGAATGTCCAAGCGTTAATATTTGCGAACTAATAAATTGTTACATATGCACAGAATTATTAGCGAATCCTGAATGCTGGCCAATTTACGCAGCAATAATAGGAGGAATACTAATTGCAATATTATGCACTTGCTTATTCAAATTCTGTCTTCTATTAAATAAAATTTGCCTTACAATTGCTGAATTGGTCTGGTGTCTAAAAACAACACTGCGCATTCTAAAAATCGTTTTAAAATTAATAATAAAAATTCCCTATTTAATTATAAGAAAAATAATTGAAGCTAGGCTCAAAAATAAAGAGCAGCAGAAAAACAATGCAAAAAACGACATTGAACTAGCGGAAATTAAAATTGAAAAACAACGGGAATTTAAACCATTTATTCCTTTTAGGAAAAAATTCGGGGCCCGAGGAACAACTATAAATAAAATAGTTGTAATATTGGCTATAATCCATTTAGCTAACGGCGCTTCGCAATTCGCTTCTTTTTCCGCGAATGAAGAAGATTGCACTAAAATGGAAAATAATCAAACTAAATGCCACATTAGCTACGAAACCATTTTAACGCTAACCCCTAGTCATCGAATCGCGCAACTGCTAATCAGGGGAGCAAATAAACTGCCAATGGGTATTGTGGATATAACAATAGAGGACATAGTAGTGGAGTGCCAAAAATCTTCTGAATATTTTTCGCGCAGCCACGAAATAAAAACGTACTCTAGCAAACGATGCCCTAAGCAAGGTAGTTGTACAGGCAATACATGCGCAAACACGAAACTAGATTCGAAAATACCTGAATTAAACGCGCTTTCTAATGTGTGGATGCGGATTTCCAACGACCTCCTGCATTTTTTACCGCTTGCACGCTGTAGAAAGATTAATCAACAAAAACAACCTTCTTATTCTATTCGTTACACTCCCTACAAACAACAGAAAAATGGGAAAAACAACAATAACTCGAAAACCTGGCAATGCAATTCTAAGGAAGGTTATGAAGGATTCGGGAAAGAAGAAACACCAAATTAATAAAAATACTTTTGACAAAAATAAATTTGTTTTTGGGCCCCCGGAATGTCGCGGATAACCTCCGACGATTCCAAGAAATACATATTTTTATTCTTTCCCATAAATTATTGTAACCTTTAAACAATTATAGATCTTATCTATTTTTCCAATCCTTTAGCTTGCCTTATGTTTTTTATTCGTTTTTATTCACTTAAGCTTCCTTCACTTCTCTTCAATTCACTTAGATTTTTTTATTGAAAAATAATATTTTTTTACATTAAATAAATTTTCTCCTTTGGTTTTTGTTGAAAAATAAATAAAATAAAAATATAAAAAAAATTTTATATTTTTTGATTAAATTAATTTGTAAGAGTTATTTGAATAGCTCCTACAAATATAGCATTTTTAATCTAATCATAAAATAAATTTTCAGAATTATTTTATATTCTATAAATTATTTCATCTATTATATTTGCTGAATTTTGCCTGAAAAATGTCTGGAGAAAATACAAGCGATTATGATATCATTTTCTATCAAGTCATGGGCGGTATTACTGAAACCTCTACTGAAATCATTGGAAATGTATATTTTTAACAAAGGTTTAACAAAGGTTTCTGGGGATATTTAAAGCAGGATGGGTTTTTACTCATTTTCTGAATATTAATTAATTCTAATTATACTTTGTTAAGTTGTTATTTATACTAAAATTGCTAAATCATAATCTTTGTTCATAAATAAGTTCACGGATAAGAACATTTTTGGGGCGCAAACAGCTTAATATTTTCATTCTACCATTCAATAAAAATACTTTAGGAGTATTTTAATACTGGATTTACCAATAAAAGAAATAATTGTTATATGAATGTTGTTCTGCAAATAATGATAAATACTGAACCTATTGTGAAATATTATGAGACATCTCAAATTAAAAAATATATAAATATTTATAATAATAATGGTTCAAAGGGTAAAATGAGTGCAGCCTTTTCGGCTTATGCGAATTGCTATAAAAGTAAAAAATACTCTGTGCTTAATATGGAAGCTTTCTTAGTAATTTTTATTTATCTTTAAAGTAGTAATCAAAGTTGACGAATTTTATTTCAGAATTTTATGAGTGAACATATTCACAAAAATTATGATGGACTTTCCCCCAATGATTCATGTTCTTTCCAGTCAAATTTAATTTTAATTCTTTCACAAGATGTCAATCAAGTTCGAAATTTTATTTTCAAAATTACTATGAAGTTTCTTAGGTATCCTCGCCCCGACCAATTTTCCAAAATTATACCGACAATAATATTAATGAAAGTTCTAGTGACTATTTTGCTCAACGAAGACAAGTTTTTTCCTCATTTATTAAAGATATATTTAGCAATATACTTGTTTACCGCATTGCGTGTAATAATTGTAAAGTTAATTGGACACTTTTTGAAGACAATGTTTGTATTTAAAAAATGATTTATTATTGAAATTTTCCATTCTATGATATAGAATTATGCTTTATGCTTAATTTTAAATCATCCTTATAAAATTTTTTCCTTATACAAGAAATTTAATATCATTAAGAATAATTTTAAATATAAATGAACAAACTTTTTATTTATTAGTGCTTCCTACCAATTTTATTACACAAAGCTGAACTAAACCCTAGTTTTAATGATTGTCTTTCCATTAAATTTAATAAAGAATATAATAGAAATGATTTACATTGCCAACATTGCAATTCAAATAATTTAAGTGTTATTGAAAAAATATGGAAATTGCCAGAAATTGTTATCATAAAGTTAGATAGGCCAAAGTATGAATACGTTTAAGTACAATAAAACAATAACGTTTAAGAGCTGAAGTTAAAGACACTCGGAATGTAAATCTGATCGAAAATTTCGATTTCAGTCAATACATGCATGAACGATCCAATTATTATCAAACAAACTATAATTTATATGCCATGGTGGTATGATTTTAAATAATTATATTAGAGAAACGTTGTGTTTAAATTTAAATACTATTTATATAATTATTATATAATATTAGATTCATATTGGAAGTCTTGAACATGGGCATTATGTCGCGGTTTTAAAACAATCTAACAAATGGCTCTTATATAACGATGATGAGAGAAGAACTGAAATAAATATTCATGATCCGTCTTTTCTTAATAATGTTGGATAAATTTATTTAAATAATAAAAAAATTTTTAGGGAGAAATTATTACTATGCTTTATTATAAGAGAGAAACGTACTAATGGAGGTATTAATTTGAAATAAGAAAATAATAATTTTAATAACAAAATTAGATGTTTTGATGATCTAATGAAATTTTGAAATGTTAGAAAGATGGAGGATGTTGGGTGTCACTATGTTATTTGATAAGGCTTTGATTTCTTTTGATTTGATTTTAATATTTAATTTTGAATATTTTATCTGTCTTTAATTCTACCTACTACTTTATCTGTTTTATATATTGAGCCAAATTATGTCTAAATTTATCTATTAATTGTAATAAAATTTATTTTAGAAATGGGGAGGGATGTGTAACGCATCTCACTCATTTTTAAAATAATTGATATTCAGTAACATCAGGATTTTTTAAATTTTTTGGGTCATTATACCTTGCTCTTAATATATTTTAATTTTATGGTTTTGTTACAATATATTTTTTGATAAATTACATTTCTGTCCTCCTATAATGAGCCATAAATTATAGTAGATATATTTAATTTTGCTTAAAATACATAATAAAAATTATGCTATATAAATATAGATTTCTAAATTTATTTTTTAAATTTCTAATAAAAATTATATGTTTAGAGAGGGATGTATAAAGATCTCACTAAATTTTAAATAATTATTATTCAAAACTTCAATACTTTTTTGATTTATGGCTTATTATAAATTTATTTACGTATATTTTGATTAATTTTATTTTTTGTTATTAATTCTCTATATAAATAATTTTATTTCCTCCATTGTTTATTGAGCCATAGATTTTAACACAGGGTTCGGATCGAGAAAATGTTAAGTGTGTTATGACCCCGCTTACGAAGAGATCAGAACAAAACGTTTATCGCACAAGAAATACAGAGCAGGTGAACGTAGGTAGAAGGACTAAAACTGGGAGAGAGAACTAACTATTGGCTGGGCTTTTATACTAATCACTCTAAGGGCTGGAGCCCATACACAACACCTCCCCCCTTGACAAAAAGGTTCGGTTCACTTAAAGCCGAAGCTTTACAATAACTCAACACTTTGCCAGCCAAACAAACAAACAACAACAAAAAAATACATACAAAAATTTTGGGAAATAAGGACAATGGGAACAATAAAATAAATACAACATTACAAACAAAAATACAACAATAATATTATCACAAATTTATATATTTATTTATTTTACACATCTACATCTCCATCTGTTTATCCTCGTCTTCAGCTTCTTTCATCTTTGACTTGTTCCCATTGTATTTGACACTACTCTTGGTCTCACTAATTTCACTGGATAATTTATAGCCTCTTCATCATACTTTTTTACACTTTCTTTAGTCATCACCAATTTCTGAGGCTGTTTAATACTATCTCTCAAACAATATTTATGTGGTTTATCTACTTTTTTTAATACACTATCACTTTCACTTTTCCACAATTTATTACACTCTTCACTAAAACTTCTATTTCTAATTTGATTTTCGTGCCGAGTTACAACGGCATTTAATACTGGTGAGTATATCTTATAGATAACTCCCATTTTACTTTCCACTTCACCATTAAACCAATTGATTTTACCATCTTTTCGGTAATTTAAGAAATACACTAATTTACCGATTTTTCGGTTTTTCACTCCATGGTGTTTATCAAACCACGTTTTCATTTTCACTTGTTGAGGTGTTTTATTTTCTTGTAAGGTCACTCTTTTGGGTATTAATCTCGCTAGATTCAATCGCAATTTCCTTCCAAGAAACACTTCACTAGGGGATTTCCCTTCCAATGATTCATGAGGACTGGCTCTATAAAACAATAACAATTCACTGAGCCAATTCTTCTTATTAGAATTTTTTGTCATCATTCTTTTAAAATAATCCACAAATCTTTCCACTTGACCATTGGATTGTGGATGATATGGGGCACTAAATACTTGACTAATCCCCTTATTTTGACAATACACTTTAAACTCATTTGATCGGAATGGACTTCCATTATCAGACACTATTGTTTCTGAGTACCCGTAATGGGTTCCCAACCACTCAAAACACTTTATAACATCTTTTACCGAGGTTGTCATATTTTCAAACACTTCAGGCCACTTTGAGTGCGCATCAATTACAATAAAATACACTTTTCCGTCTTTACACGGCCCAGCAAAATCAATATGCACTCTTTCCCAATTTCTATTTGTATGTGGCCATGGTCGCAACTCACTTTTAATTGGTCTTTTTGCCGCTGATTGGCACATTATAGAATTTGCGACCCAATCCTCAATATCTCTACCAATGTTTGGCCAGTACATATACTCCCGGGCCACTCCTTTCATTTTTGCACTTCCCGGATGTGTTTCATGTAACACTTTCAATACACTTTTCCTCAAATTTTTTGGGATCACTATTTTTCCACTAAACATTATACACTTATCAATCACTTCTAATTCTTGTCTTCGATTCGACCAAATACTTAATGCTGGATCACTCACTACTTTTGGCCACCCATTTTTAATAAATTGTTTAATCATTTTTAATTCACTATCATTTTCTGTCTCACTTTTCACTTGTTCGGCATTCACTGGTACTTCATCCAGCATTATGTTTAATACATATTTAACTGACTCTTCCACTAACAATGAGTCCTCGTCACTACTATCTTCATTACTACAATTTTCACTTCCTGAAACTAATGCAATCACTTTATCTTCTAATTCGCTCTTTTCACTTATCAATCTTGACAATGTGTCAGCCATACCCATCTGGTTGGTACTTACAAATTCGATTTTAAAATCGTAATTTGTCAATAACAATGCCCATCTTTGTAATCTTGATGCAGAAAACACTTTATTGCCTTTATTTTTGCCAAAGATGGCCAATAACGGTTTACGATCCGTTCTCAATATTGTAAGGCCGTGCTTGTCCATGACAAGCAGGAAGCACACTTAAGCACACGCCCTAAAGGATAAGGATAGGATTATTTAATGCATGGGAAAATAGTTGAGAAAGATCAGTCTAGTTGGCCCAACGGGAGAAGAATGGAGCGATCACTTAATCGGAGAGCAGCGACGCTAGCTAATTGTTTATTAATAAGCGCTAAATCATGATTCCCGGGAACGTTCTCTTTTGTTATTCAATGTCGACTTATATAATCAATGATCTTGTTAATAATTTGGTTTGCTTTAACTATATTTTATTCAATCGCGATTTTATATTTTACATTTAAATAAATATTATTTTATGCGCAACAATTAAGGCCCAAGCTTTGCTTCTAACGGAGCACATACAACGTTGTATTTGAAAGATAAAGTAGCCCTCACGGTGTCGATACCTCGCCTCATTTAATTTACTGGGTGGCCCAATACGTGTAAACCTCACTGGTAGCACCGGATGGTTTCTTTTTGAAGAAACCCCTTCAAATAAGAAAAACCCATAAAGAAAAAAGAGAATTTCTTAAACATAATTTAATTAATTTAGAAGTGCGCAGCACAACTCAAACCAACACGATCAAGGGCAACCACATTATAGAGTAAAAGAGAGAAATAAGTAAAATGCAATCTACATCCATAAAAACCGTCTCAACATAGAACAAAATTACTTTCGAGAAAAACATTCGAACATATTCGACAACTACTGAAGTTCCTACACAAGATTTATATTGACATATTATTTTTTGCTCAGTATTGCGAAATGTGACAAAAGAAATTTTTTATTTTTTTTAAGATTGGTTATTCTATTGTTTGCTCCTCGCGTGATAAATTTCCAAGAATAAGGAGGGAAAAGTAATAAAACAAAAAAAAGAGGAAAGCAAAGGGACAAAAAAAATAGAAATTAAAACGCCAGTCACAAAAAAACTCCAGGCGGAACTTTTTACATTTTTTATGTTATCTCTCTTGCCATAATTTTCTTCAGGTAAAAGTAAAATTATAAATCGATAAATTGTTGCCGACATTAACAAAAATAATTATTTTAAACATTTCGCCAAATAAATTTTATACAATTTAAAATAAGACAAATTGCGTGAAAATTGCGTAAAAATCGTAAAAATCCGCAAACGCAATCCGCAACTGCAATTTATTTTTAAAAATCCGCAAACGCAATCCGCAACTCGCAATTGCAAAAAACCCCGCAATTTACGCAATCCGCAACTCGCAATCCGCAAATGCGTGCAGCCCTGATCCCTAGTCATTATTTACAATTTAATTATATTTTCATATTAAAGTTATTTGTTTAAAAATACACCTACTATCTGAATATAAAATGATTTTATTATTTCTAAATTTTCTTATCTTTATTATATAATTTATGTAAATTAATAATTTTTTATAGATTTTTTATTCCATGATCTTTTTAAAACTTTTATTATTCGGTTCCATTGCGCTCTTTATGACAAAATTTTCTTAAACTTCCACACATTTCGGGAACAACCTAACGACATTTGTTCTAGTCCAACTTGGATCTATGGGTTTGCACCAGGGTAACTCTTTTTTTATTCAGAGTAATTTTCACAAGTTTTAACTAAATTGAGCAAATTAGGATCAGAGATTTCTAAATAAAAATATTTTTCGTAAATCATAAATTGATAAAATATCGAAAATTTCGAAATTGAAAATAGGTTAGAAATCTTCGAACCAAAAGTTCAGATATCCGAATTCGAAACCGATAACCACTCAAAATTTATGCATGATCCTTCTTCGCGCTGTTCTATTATTAAGCCAATATTCTCCTTTGCAGCGCCGCAGGCGAAAATTTTGAGAAGGTAGGAAGGACAATGATCCAAATAATTTTTAAATGATTTTTAAAGAACCAGATTTGCCAGATTTATTCGTTTTTCGCATTTTATTTACAAAATGACCCAAAAACCTAAAAAATCATAAAATAAAGCAAAATATGGCATAAGTAGAAAAAAGTGAGAAAATAGGGCGAAAAGATCAAAGATAGGGCCAAGCCTGTAATCAAGGAGAATGTCACTCTGATTTGTCCAAAAGATAACATGTATTTTGTTTAACATCAAATGAGCTTCTTTATTTTTTAAAAGTCGGAATCCTTTTTTTTATTTTTTAAAATAGTATTCTCTCCGTAATCTTTCATTTGTGATGAATTCTATTAAATTTTAGAAAAATATTATTCAAAACTTGGTAAAAAATTTCGGTTTTCAAAAAATTTATGTATAAAAAAAATAGCCCCCCCTCTAAAATAGCCCCTTTCCAGAGGTCGATCGAAAAAAATAACCCCGGGGTTATTTTAGAGGAAATACGGTACCTATTATATTTCATTTAACTCATAATTTTTATTATAATATTTTGAATGTATAAATGTGAAAAATGGCTGTGTAATTTAGTGTAGCTTTTTATCAATGTTATTTTTCGTTTGAAATTAGTAGTATGTCCAATTATATTTTCTAAAGTATGAATTATTCCAAAATATTTCAGTTAAATAAATTTTTAATAATAAATTTTAATAAATTATTTCTGACCAATAAAAATTTTTTTTTCCACCACTGTATATTCAAATTTTTAATTCAGATACTAAATCGGTATTTTTTGGAGCCAGATAAGATTTCTAAGCGTATGGATTTTTAGTAATATTAGAACAACTGAACACTTTGCTAAAAAGCTTCTTTGTTAAAAATGTTAAGACCAAATAAATAAATAATAAGCTTTCGATTGAGAACAAACGTTCTGAATGTGACATGTGTTTCTAAAGATTTTCAAGCAATAAAAGGGTTTTTCAACTTATTATTACTTTATTATCAACGAGGATGGTCATAATTCATAACATTAGAATTATTTATTATTAATTAGAATTAATAATATTAATATTAGAATTATTTTTGATGAATCCAATATTTGATGGTATTTTAATAATAATTTGGTAAACCTGGCAAAAACATACATTATAGAAAATAATAATTTATAATTTCATTTACATAATTATAAATATGCCAAAATTTATTATCAAAGAGGATGCTCTTCATCGTGGATCTATTAACAGAATACAAGACATATTTTGTTAAGTTATTTAAAGTAAAAGAATTATATACCTATACAATTTGATTTTTTTAGAAGTTACATATAAATTTTTTTAATAATAATGATTTTAATGGTTATTAGGGGTTTATTGGAGAGAAGAATTTCTAAAAGGATTCCCTTCACGCGAAATATTTAAATACTAGATAGCTTTCGTTGTCCATTTCTCAAAAATTTTCTTTTTCCTAAATTTATCTTAATAGTTGAAAATGGAAAAATGTGTGTGGGATTGAAAGTAATTGAAAATTAGAAATTTAAAAAAATCAATTACAATTAAAAAATTTGACAATAAGACTTTATTATATTTAATTCGAAAAGTTTAAATTATTTCAATTTAATTTTTTATATTCGATTTAGGAATTTTTCTAAAAATTTTTGACTTCTTTTTATATTTATAATTTCAAAGATTGAGTTTCAGGTTCACATTATTTCTAGCTACGAACGATCGACACCTGACGAGAATATGTCACGAAGTGTTTATGTTAGTTGTGAAACGTCGATCTAAAAAATTAAAACAACAGTAACCTTTTCACTTCTGGAGTATATTTTTTTATTTTTTTTTGTATAAAAAATCAATTTTTGGTATAAATAAAATTAATTAATTATGTTTCCTGCCTGAATATTTACTTGAATGTTTTTATATTTATAATTTTTATGTAATTTTTTGGTCCTTTAGTCTTCCAAAGTGCATTAAATTTAATTATTTTAAAATAAATATGATTTTTGATAAATTATCTGAGATAAAAATTATTAATTCATTATAAATAATGAAATTAACGAATGATTTTTAATTATTTATCTTATTTAGTTGATTTAATTTAGAATTTTATCCAAGACTTTGTTTTGACATGTATGAATTAGTTGTTAATTTTGTGCTGAATTTATTTTAAAAATCATCATGATCGCATTTTGACGTCGTCGTCGAGGTTCGTGATAACCACACCAAGAAAAAAAATAAAGAGAGATTCTGAAAATGGATGAATCCAACGCATGATTTACGAATTATCAGCAATTAATTATTATGTTAGTAAATTAAATATATTTCTTTCATATACTCTGCTGACATAATAATACACTGGTATAAAAGAAATTAAAGAAAAACATACTTTAACTCATTATAAGCTTCTGCCATTTTTTGCAAAGTTCCAAAGTTTTGCAAAGTTCCAAAACATGATGCTTACATATAGCTAATTAAGTGAATTATTTGACTAAATAAATTTTTTTCAACTAAATAAATATATTCATTTTTGAAAATATTCCATTATGTATCTCCTGTTAGGATTGAAAATAGATATAATTTTTTATAGAGCATAGGTTTCTATATCAAGCATAAATATAAATTACTTTAAAATAATAAAATTAAATTTAATGTCATCGAGTATTTTGGTAACTATCAAAGTTTATTAAAAATTCCAGAGTCATAAGTAGGGAACGGATTTATATGGACTATTGATCAAAAAATATGGACATATAATATGGACTAAAAATCTTAAAATATGGACTGAAATATGGACTAAAATCCAAAATATGGATCAAATATGGACCGAAATCCGAAAATTTTTAACGCAAAATTTCCGTTTTTAAGCAGAAAAATGTTAAAAGTTAATTTTGATTCACACTATTACAAATAAATCAATTTATAGTATTTATTTTGTTTCTAAGAATACTTTGGATAATATTTGAGGCGAAAATTTTAATAAAAAAATTTTTTGGCCAAAAAAATTCCATAAATTTCCTAATTTTGACCAATTTTCGGCAAAATTTTACAAAAAATGACAAAATATGGATGAAATATGGAAAATATGGTCGGAACGTGAAAATATGGAAAAATATGGAAAATATGAGTTGATAACTCGTTATCGGTCTTATCAACATATGCTAAAACTATGTTTTTTTGGGCGTTTCAGAACCTAACTAGCCTACGAAAAAAATATGGAAATCCATATAAATCCGTTCCCTAGTCATAAGTTAATAATATAAAATAGTAAATAATTTATTCATAACTATAATAATCAAAATATTTTTATGAATCATATATAAAATATTGCTGAAAAAAATTCAGCAAAATTTTCTATACATTTATTTTAATTTTAATAAAATTTTATAACTACATACATAATAATTAGTCTTAAAATATTAAATAAAAATATCGAAAAATATAAAGAATCTTTATTTAGAATAATATCCCAAAGCTCAAAAACTTCTTTGCCAATAATTTATGATAGCTTTTATTTTCATCGAGCTAATTTAAATAATTTAAAAATTTTTTCATAAATAAAAGAAAAAACTACTTTTATAAAAGACATGTTGGAAAATAAATCTCTAGGGATATAAAATTTATTTCCAGCCATTGGACCGTCCTTGTCGCGTGCATATATTAGACAAAGGCGGTCCAAATGTTGGAAAATAAATTTTATATCCCTATCGGAAATATACACTTCTTTCATTTTTTATATCTGAAAAATTAAAAATTTTCATGTTTATATTTTCTATTATTTTTATATTATTTCTTTATATTCTATTTATATTTTCTATAGTTATTAATAGCATTTACATAAATACAATACAATTTAAATCTAGGACCATAAAATAGTTTAGTTAGTAATTTAAATGGAACGGGCAAATTTAATAATAATTGACCAAAAAATAATTAGAATTATTACACAATAAACAAAAACTACTTTAAAGAAATCTGACAGCTATTATTTTATAAAAATGTTAATTTTTAAAATTTTTAAAAATTGAAACTAGTATTAATATTGAAAGACAGAATAATTTGAAGTATTGAATATTTCTTCTTAGTATTCAACCTAATCTTTTTGAGGAGCAAATACTTAATAATTTGTATAAAGTTAAGTGTAAATATAAAAATATATCTTAATAGCTGAAATGAAGCTTAACACATTTTTATATTCAAAAGAAATATTTTTAAACAATTGTTATGCTTTTACATTGACGACTCCTAGCAAATTGAATATAATAAGCGAATATCCGTGAATATGTGTTTATTACATATTAATATTCTTCATTATTTATTTAATATTTAAGAACATTTAATATATAAGAAATTTTATGTAAGAATATTTAAGTTTACAAGATTTTCTATTTCTATAATTTATGAGAAATCATCTCTATAAAAGGGAATTTATGAACAAAAATTTAACAAAAAATTGACCGGTTAATGTTATAAAAGTTGACCGGCTAATGATATAAAACGTATAAAAGTTTGTATATTATATGTATTATTAAAGAAAATAAAATCAAAAACAAGCAAAATCAGCTAGATTCAATAAAGCTGCATCGCAGGACTTCAATATTTGTTATGACTGAATATATAACTATAGAAATATAATTTAAGAGTATAAACAAGTAAAATTAAGAGTATAATTTATATATATTAAGAGTATTATTATATATATATTAAGAGTATTATTTTGAAAGCGATATCTCAGCTAAAAATCATCAGTTTCAAATTAAATTCGTTGTGATTGAAGAGAAGACTTTAAATATATTATGCGAAATATCATGTAAAAATTCGGCCTTAAATTTATAAAATTTTCAGAGAAATTATTTATGACCAATATTACTTCATTACTTTTATTAATAATAAGAATTAAACATTATTGATCATTATTGAATTTATGTAAAATAAATATTAAAAAAATAAGAGTATAAAAACATATGAAATATTTTAACAAATAAACAAAGCAAAAGCTTTTTTTAATTTGGTATTATTTTGCAAATCCATTAAAGTCGTCCGATAAAATACACAGTATATAGTTATGCGTTTTTATTCTCAAACTCGTTATTTTCAAAAATTTGTTTTATGTAAATTTTCATTATATAGATTTATTTGATTTCCATGTCCTGAGAGATTTTTAAGTCCTATATTGAATATAATATCACTGAAATTAAAATAAATAAAGAACAAAAATGGTAAAAATATTTAAAGTAATATTACATTAAGAATTATATAAAGTTGTATTATTATTTAATGCAAATAACATTATCGAGACAAATCCAAACAAAATTGACCAAATCTGTATAATAATTATATGATTATAAACTTCAATCAATTTGCTTATAAAAACTGCAAGGATTATTTAATCATTACAGCAAATTAAATTTGATATTTATTAAACTATTTTTATAAAATTTTCCCTTCCTAATAATTTTTATATTATGTTATTATTTAAATAATTTAGTTTGCTAACCGCAGATATAGACAAATATCGAAATACGAAGGATGTATGTTAATTTAAATTTCTAAAATTAATTTAAAATTTAATTAAACTTATTGATTATAATTTTAAAACTTTATAAGTATTTTGGTAACTATCTAAGTTTATTAAAAATTACCAGAGTCATAAGTTAATAATATAAAATAGTAAATAATTTATTAATAACTATAAAATAGTAAATAATTTATTCATAACTATAATAATCAAAATATTTTTACGAATCGAATATAAAATATAGCTGAAAACTAATTAGGTAGCGGATCTTTCAGCTTTAGTCAATTTATTTTGTATTCGGAAAGATTTATTGACTAATTATGTAGCGGATCTTTCAGCTTTAGTCAATTTATTTTGTATTCGGAAAGATTTATTGACTAATTAGGTAGCGGATCTTTCAGCTTTAGTCAATTTATTTTGTATTCGGAAAGATTTATTGACTAATTAGGTAGCGGATCTTTCAGCTTTAGTCAATTTATTTTGTATTCGGAAAGATTTATTGACTAATTGGGTAGCGGATCTTTCAGCTTTAGTCAATTTATTTTGTATTCGGAAAGATTTATTGACTAATTATGTAGCGGATCTTTCAGCTTTAGTCAATTTATTTTGTATTCGGAAAGATTTATTGACTAATTATGTAGCGGATCTTTCAGCTTTAGTCAATTTATTTTGTATTCGGAAAGATTTATTGACTAATTAGGTAGCGGATCTTTCAGCTTTAGTCAATTTATTTTGTATTCGGAAAGATTTATTGACTAATTAGGTAGCGGATCTTTCAGCTTTAGTCAATTTATTTTGTATTCGGAAAGATTTATTGACTAATTGGGTAGCGGATCTTTCAGCTTTAGTCAATTTATTTTGTATTCGGAAAGATTTATTGACTAATTAGGTAGCGGATCTTTCAGCTTTAGTCAATTTATTTTGTATTCGGAAAGATTTATTGACTAATTATGTAGCGGATCTTTCAGCTTTAGTCAATTTATTTTGTATTCGGAAAGATTTATTGACTAATTAGGTAGCGGATCTTTCAGCTTTAGTCAATTTATTTTGTATTCGGAAAGATTTATTGACTAATTAGGTAGCGGATATTTCAGCTTTAGTCAATTTATTTTGTATTCGGAAAGATTTATTGACTAATTATGTAGCGGATCTTTCAGCTTTAGTCAATTTATTTTGTATTCGGAAAGATTTATTGACTAATTAGGTAGCGGATCTTTCAGCTTTAGTCAATTTATTTTGTATTCGGAAAGATTTATTGACTAATTAGGTAGCGGATCTTTCAGCTTTAGTCAATTTATTTTGTATTCGGAAAGATTTATTGACTAATTAGGTAGCGGATCTTTCAGCTTTAGTCAATTTATTTTGTATTCGGAAAGATTTATTGACTAATTAGGTAGCGGATCTTTCAGCTTTAGTCAATTTATTTTGTATTCGGAAAGATTTATTGACTAATTAGGTAGCGGATCTTTCAGCTTTAGTCAATTTATTTTGTATTCGGAAAGATTTATTGACTAATTATGTAGCGGATCTTTCAGCTTTAGTCAATTTATTTTGTATTCGGAAAGATTTATTGACTAATTAGGTAGCGGATCTTTCAGCTTTAGTCAATTTATTTTGTATTCGGAAAGATTTATTGACTAATTAGGTAGCGTATCTTTCAGCTTTAGTCAATTTATTTTGTATTCGGAAAGATTTATTGACTAATTAGGTAGCGGATCTTTCAGCTTTAGTCAATTTATTTTGTATTCGGAAAGATTTATTGACTAATTAGGTAGCGGATCTTTCAGCTTTAGTCAATTTATTTTGTATTCGGAAAGATTTATTGACTAATTAGGTAGCGGATCTTTCAGCTTTAGTCAATTTATTTTGTATTTGGAAAGATTTATTGACTAATTATGTAGCGGATCTTTCAGCTTTAGTCAATTTATTTTGTATTCGGAAAGATTTATTGACTAATTAGGTAGCGGATCTTTCAGCTTTAGTCAATTTATTTTGTATTCGGAAAGATTTATTGACTAATTAGGTAGCGGATCTTTCAAAACTTCTTATTCCTAAATTCTTCTTATTCCTAAATCAAAACTTCTTATTCCTAAATCTAAATTTCAATTTTCTTCGGTAAAGTTATTCTACTAAAATAAAAGCAATAATAGAAAAATGTGAAAAAGAAAAATATTGTCAAAAACTTCTTATTCCTAAATCTAAATTTCAATTTTCTTCGGTAAAATTATTTTCAGTTTTTTTTTTCAGTTGCGGAATATGCCTATAACGTGGCATTTAAAATTTATTCGGTCAAATTTTTATAATAAATTTCTTATAAACGTTCAATGCTCTCCTATAAATGTCATAATTATTGACTAATAACTGCTGAACATTTATTTCCTTTCAGTTGCGGAATATGCCTATAACTTGGCATTTAAAATTTATTCTGTCAAATTTTTATTATAAATTTCTTATAAACGTTCAATGCTCTCCTATAAATGTCATAATTATTGACTAATAACTGCTGAACATTTATTTCCTTTCAGTTGCGGAATATGCCTATAACTTGGCATTTAAAATTTATTCGGTCAAAATTTTATAATAAATTTGTTATAAACGTTCAATGCTCTCCTATAAATGTCATAATTATTGACTAATAACTGCTGAACATTTATTTCCTTTCAGTTGCGGAATATGCCTATAACGTGGCATTTAAAATTTAAAAATGTGAAAAAGAAAAATATTGTCAAAAACTTCTTATTCCTAAATCTAAATTTCAATTTTCTTCGGTAAAATTATTCTACTAAAATAAAAGCAATAATAGAAAAATGTGAAAAAGAAAAATATTGTCGAAAACTTCTTATTCCTAAATCTAAATTTCAATTTTCTTCGGTAAAGTTATTCTACTAAAATAAAAGCAATAATAGAAAAATGTGAAAAAGAAAAATATTGTCAAAAACTTCTTATTCCTAAATCTAAATTTCAATTTTCTTCGGTAAAATTATTCTACTAAAATAAAAGCAATAATAGAAAAATGTGAAAAAGAAAAATATTGTCGAAAACTTCTTATTCCTAAATCTAAATTTCAATTTTCTTCGGTAAAGTTATTCTACTAAAATAAAAGCAATAATAGAAAAATGTGAAAAAGAAAAATATTGTCGAAAACTTCTTATTCCTAAATCTAAATTTCAATTTTCTTCGGTAAAGTTATTCTACTAAAATAAAAGCAATAATAGAAAAATGTGAAAAAGAAAAATATTGTCGAAAACTTCTTATTCCTAAATCTAAATTTCAATTTTCTTCGGTAAAGTTATTCTACTAAAATAAAAGCAATAATAGAAAAATGTGAAAAAGAAAAATATTGTCGAAAACTTCTTATTCCTAAATCTAAATTTAATAACTGCTGAACATTTATTTCCTTTCAGTTGCGGAATATGCCTATAACTTGGCATTTAAAATTTATTCTGTCAAATTTTTATTATAAATTTCTTATAAACGTTCAATGCTCTCCTATAAATGTCATAATTATTGACTAATAACTGCTGAACATTTATTTCCTTTCAGTTGCGGAATATGCCTATAACGTGGCATTTAAAATTTATTCGGTCAAATTTTTATAATAAATTTCTTATAAACGTTCAATGCTCTCCTATAAATGTCATAATTATTGACTAATAACTGCTGAACATTTATTTCCTTTCAGTTGCGGAATATGCCTATAACTTGGCATTAAAAATTTATTCTGTCAAATTTTTATTATAAATTTCTTATAAACGTTCAATGCTCTCCTATAAATGTCATAATTATTGACTAATAACTGCTGAACATTTATTTCCTTTCAGTTGCGGAATATGCCTATAACTTGGCATTTAAAATTTATTCGGTCAAAATTTTATAATAAATTTGTTATAAACGTTCAATGCTCTCCTATAAATGTCATAATTATTGACTAATAACTGCTGAACATTTATTTCCTTTCAGTTGCGGAATATGCCTATAACGTGGCATTTAAAATTTAAAAATGTGAAAAAGAAAAATATTGTCAAAAACTTCTTATTCCTAAATCTAAATTTCAATTTTCTTCGGTAAAATTATTCTACTAAAATAAAAGCAATAATAGAAAAATGTGAAAAAGAAAAATATTGTCGAAAACTTCTTATTCCTAAATCTAAATTTCAATTTTCTTCGGTAAAGTTATTCTACTAAAATAAAAGCAATAATAGAAAAATGTGAAAAAGAAAAATATTGTCGAAAACTTCTTATTCCTAAATCTAAATTTCAATTTTCTTCGGTAAAGTTATTCTACTAAAATAAAAGCAATAATAGAAAAATGTGAAAAAGAAAAATATTGTCGAAAACTTCTTATTCCTAAATCTAAATTTCAATTTTCTTCGGTAAAGTTATTCTACTAAAATAAAAGCAATAATAGAAAAATGTGAAAAAGAAAAATATTGTCGAAAACTTCTTATTCCTAAATCTAAATTTCAATTTTCTTCGGTAAAGTTATTCTACTAAAATAAAAGCAATAATAGAAAAATGTGAAAAAGAAAAATATTGTCGAAAACTTCTTATTCCTAAATCTAAATTTCAATTTTCTTCGGTAAAGTTATTCTACTAAAATAAAAGCAATAATAAAAAATGTGAAAAAGAAAAATATTGTCGAAAACTTCTTATTCCTAAATCTAAATTTCAATTTTCTTCGGTAAAATTATTCTACTAAAATAAAAGCAATAATAGAAAAATGTGAAAAAGAAAAATATTGTCGAAAACTTCTTATTCCTAAATCTAAATTTCAATTTTCTTCGGTAAAGTTATTCTACTAAAATAAAAGCAATAATAGAAAAATGTGAAAAAGAAAAATATTGTCGAAAACTTCTTATTCCTAAATCTAAATTTCAATTTTCTTCGGTAAAGTTATTCTACTAAAATAAAAGCAATAATAGAAAAATGTGAAAAAGAAAAATATTGTCGAAAACTTCTTATTCCTAAATCTAAATTTCAATTTTCTTCGGTAAAGTTATTCTACTAAAATAAAAGCAATAATAGAAAAATGTGAAAAAGAAAAATATTGTCGAAAACTTCTTATTCCTAAATCTAAATTTCAATTTTCTTCGGTAAAGTTATTCTACTAAAATAAAAGCAATAATAGAAAAATGTGAAAAAGAAAAATATTGTCGAAAACTTCTTATTCCTAAATCTAAATTTCAATTTTCTTCGGTAAAGTTATTCTACTAAAATAAAAGCAATAATAGAAAAATGTGAAAAAGAAAAATATTGTCAAAAACTTCTTATTCCTAAATCTAAATTTCAATTTTCTTCGGTAAAGTTATTCTACTAAAATAAAAGCAATAATAGAAAAATGTGAAAAAGAAAAATATTGTCGAAAACTTCTTATTCCTAAATCTAAATTTCAATTTTCTTCGGTAAAATTATTCTACTAAAATAAAAGCAATAATAGAAAAATGTGAAAAAGAAAAATATTGTCGAAAACTTCTTATTCCTAAATCTAAATTTCAATTTTCTTCGGTAAAGTTATTCTACTAAAATAAAAGCAATAATAGAAAAATGTGAAAAAGAGAAATATTGTCGAAAACTTCTTATTCCTAAATCTAAATTTCAATTTTCTTCGGTAAAGTTATTCTACTAAAATAAAAGCAATAATAGAAAAATGTGAAAAAGAAAAATATTGTCGAAAACTTCTTATTCCTAAATCTAAATTTCAATTTTCTTCGGTAAAGTTATTCTACTAAAATAAAAGCAATAATAGAAAAATGTGAAAAAGAAAAATATTGTCGAAAACTTCTTATTCCTAAATCTAAATTTCAATTTTCTTCGGTAAAATTATTCTACTAAAATAAAAGCAATAATAGAAAAATGTGAAAAAGAAAAATATTGTCGAAAACTTCTTATTCCTAAATCTAAATTTCAATTTTCTTCGGTAAAGTTATTCTACTAAAATAAAAGCAATAATAGAAAAATGTGAAAAAGAAAAATATTGTCGAAAACTTCTTATTCCTAAATCTAAATTTCAATTTTCTTCGGTAAAGTTATTCTACTAAAATAAAAGCAATAATAGAAAAATGTGAAAAAGAAAAATATTGTCGAAAACTTCTTATTCCTAAATCTAAATTTCAATTTTCTTCGGTAAAATTATTCTACTAAAATAAAAGCAATAATAGAAAAATGTGAAAAAGAAAAATATTGTCGAAAACTTCTTATTCCTAAATCTAAATTTCAATTTTCTTCGGTAAAGTTATTCTACTAAAATAAAAGCAATAATAGAAAAATGTGAAAAAGAAAAATATTGTCGAAAACTTCTTATTCCTAAATCTAAATTTCAATTTTCTTCGGTAAAATTATTCTACTAAAATAAAAGCAATAATAGAAAAATGTGAAAAAGAAAAATATTGTCGAAAACTTCTTATTCCTAAATCTAAATTTCAATTTTCTTCGGTAAAGTTATTCTACTAAAATAAAAGCAATAATAGAAAAATGTGAAAAAGAAAAATATTGTCGAAAACTTCTTATTCCTAAATCTAAATTTCAATTTTCTTCGGTAAAGTTATTCTACTAAAATAAAAGCAATAATAGAAAAATGTGAAAAAGAAAAATATTGTCGAAAACTTCTTATTCCTAAATCTAAATTTCAATTTTCTTCGGTAAAGTTATTCTACTAAAATAAAAGCAATAATAGAAAAATGTGAAAAAGAAAAATATTGTCGAAAACTTCTTATTCCTAAATCTAAATTTCAATTTTCTTCGGTAAAGTTATTCTACTAAAATAAAAGCAATAATAGAAAAATGTGAAAAAGAAAAATATTGTCGAAAACTTCTTATTCCTAAATCTAAATTTCAATTTTCTTCGGTAAAGTTATTCTACTAAAATAAAAGCAATAATAGAAAAATGTGAAAAAGAAAAATATTGTCGAAAACTTCTTATTCCTAAATCTAAATTTCAATTTTCTTCGGTAAAGTTATTCTACTAAAATAAAAGCAATAATAGAAAAATGTGAAAAAGAAAAATATTGTCGAAAACTTCTTATTCCTAAATCTAAATTTCAATTTTCTTCGGTAAAGTTATTCTACTAAAATAAAAGCAATAATAGAAAAATGTGAAAAAGAAAAATATTGTCGAAAACTTCTTATTCCTAAATCTAAATTTCAATTTTCTTCGGTAAAATTATTCTACTAAAATAAAAGCAATAATAGAAAAATGTGAAAAAGAAAAATATTGTCGAAAACTTCTTATTCCTAAATCTAAATTTCAATTTTCTTCGGTAAAGTTATTCTACTAAAATAAAAGCAATAATAGAAAAATGTGAAAAAGAAAAATATTGTCGAAAACTTCTTATTCCTAAATCTAAATTTCAATTTTCTTCGGTAAAGTTATTCTACTAAAATAAAAGCAATAATAGAAAAATGTGAAAAAGAAAAATATTGTCGAAAACTTCTTATTCCTAAATCTAAATTTCAATTTTCTTCGGTAAAATTATTCTACTAAAATAAAAGCAATAATAGAAAAATGTGAAAAAGAAAAATATTGTCGAAAACTTCTTATTCCTAAATCTAAATTTCAATTTTCTTCGGTAAAGTTATTCTACTAAAATAAAAGCAATAATAGAAAAATGTGAAAAAGAAAAATATTGTCGAAAACTTCTTATTCCTAAATCTAAATTTCAATTTTCTTCGGTAAAGTTATTCTACTAAAATAAAAGCAATAATAGAAAAATGTGAAAAAGAAAAATATTGTCGAAAACTTCTTATTCCTAAATCTAAATTTCAATTTTCTTCGGTAAAGTTATTCTACTAAAATAAAAGCAATAATAGAAAAATGTGAAAAAGAAAAATATTGTCGAAAACTTCTTATTCCTAAATCTAAATTTCAATTTTCTTCGGTAAAGTTATTCTACTAAAATAAAAGCAATAATAGAAAAATGTGAAAAAGAAAAATATTGTCGAAAACTTCTTATTCCTAAATCTAAATTTCAATTTTCTTCGGTAAAGTTATTCTACTAAAATAAAAGCAATAATAGAAAAATGTGAAAAAGAAAAATATTGTCGAAAACTTCTTATTCCTAAATCTAAATTTCAATTTTCTTCGGTAAAGTTATTCTACTAAAATAAAAGCAATAATAGAAAAATGTGAAAAAGAAAAATATTGTCGAAAACTTCTTATTCCTAAATCTAAATTTCAATTTTCTTCGGTAAAGTTATTCTACTAAAATAAAAGCAATAATAGAAAAATGTGAAAAAGAAAAATATTGTCGAAAACTTCTTATTTCTAAATCTAAATTTCAATTTTCTTCGGTAAAGTTATTCTACTAAAATAAAAGCAATAATAGAAAAATGTGAAAAAGAAAAATATTGTCGAAAACTTCTTATTCCTAAATCTAAATTTCAATTTTCTTCGGTAAAGTTATTCTACTAAAATAAAAGCAATAATAGAAAAATGTGAAAAAGAAAAATATTGTCGAAAACTTCTTATTCCTAAATCTAAATTTCAATTTTCTTCGGTAAAATTATTCTACTAAAATAAAAGCAATAATAGAAAAATGTGAAAAAGAAAAATATTGTCGAAAACTTCTTATTCCTAAATCTAAATTTCAATTTTCTTCGGTAAAGTTATTCTACTAAAATAAAAGCAATAATAGAAAAATGTGAAAAAGAAAAATATTGTCGAAAACTTCTTATTCCTAAATCTAAATTTCAATTTTCTTCGGTAAAGTTATTCTACTAAAATAAAAGCAATAATAGAAAAATGTGAAAAAGAAAAATATTGTCGAAAACTTCTTATTCCTAAATCTAAATTTCAATTTTCTTCGGTAAAGTTATTCTACTAAAATAAAAGCAATAATAGAAAAATGTGAAAAAGAAAAATATTGTCGAAAACTTCTTATTCCTAAATCTAAATTTCAATTTTCTTCGGTAAAGTTATTCTACTAAAATAAAAGCAATAATAGAAAAATGTGAAAAAGAAAAATATTGTCGAAAACTTCTTATTCCTAAATCTAAATTTCAATTTTCTTCGGTAAAGGTATTCTACTAAAATAAAAGCAAGAATAGAAAAATGTGAAAAAGAAAAATATTGTCGAAAACTTCTTATTCCTAAATCTAAATTTCAATTTTCTTCGGTAAAGTTATTCTACTAAAATAAAAGCAATAATAGAAAAATGTGAAAAAGAAAAATATTGTCGAAAACTTCTTATTCCTAAATCTAAATTTCAATTTTCTTCGGTAAAGTTATTCTACTAAAATAAAAGCAATAATAGAAAAATGTGAAAAAGAAAAATATTGTCGAAAACTTCTTATTCCTAAATCTAAATTTCAATTTTCTTCGGTAAAATTATTCTACTAAAATAAAAGCAATAATAGAAAAATGTGAAAAAGAAAAATATTGTCGAAAACTTCTTATTCCTAAATCTAAATTTCAATTTTCTTCGGTAAAGTTATTCTACTAAAATAAAAGCAATAATAGAAAAATGTGAAAAAGAAAAATATTGTCGAAAACTTCTTATTCCTAAATCTAAATTTCAATTTTCTTCGGTAAAGTTATTCTACTAAAATAAAAGCAATAATAGAAAAATGTGAAAAAGAAAAATATTGTCGAAAACTTCTTATTCCTAAATCTAAATTTCAATTTTCTTCGGTAAAATTATTCTACTAAAATAAAAGCAATAATAGAAAAATGTGAAAAAGAAAAATATTGTCGAAAACTTCTTATTCCTAAATCTAAATTTCAATTTTCTTCGGTAAAGTTATTCTACTAAAATAAAAGCAATAATAGAAAAATGTGAAAAAGAAAAATATTGTCGAAAACTTCTTATTCCTAAATCTAAATTTCAATTTTCTTCGGTAAAGTTATTCTACTAAAATAAAAGCAATAATAGAAAAATGTGAAAAAGAAAAAATATTGTCGAAAACTTCTTATTCCTAAATCTAAATTTCAATTTTCTTCGGTAAAGTTATTCTACTAAAATAAAAGCAATAATAGAAAAATGTGAAAAAGAAAAATATTGTCGAAAACTTCTTATTCCTAAATCTAAATTTCAATTTTCTTCGGTAAAATTATTCTACTAAAATAAAAGCAATAATAGAAAAATGTGAAAAAGAAAAATATTGTCGAAAACTTCTTATTCCTAAATCTAAATTTCAATTTTCTTCGGTAAAGTTATTCTACTAAAATAAAAGCAATAATAGAAAAATGTGAAAAAGAAAAATATTGTCGAAAACTTCTTATTCCTAAATCTAAATTTCAATTTTCTTCGGTAAAGTTATTCTACTAAAATAAAAGCAATAATAGAAAAATGTGAAAAAGAAAAATATTGTCGAAAACTTCTTATTCCTAAATCTAAATTTCAATTTTCTTCGGTAAAGTTATTCTACTAAAATAAAAGCAATAATAGAAAAATGTGAAAAAGAAAAATATTGTCGAAAACTTCTTATTCCTAAATCTAAATTTCAATTTTCTTCGGTAAAGTTATTCTACTAAAATAAAAGCAATAATAGAAAAATGTGAAAAAGAAAAATATTGTCGAAAACTTCTTATTCCTAAATCTAAATTTCAATTTTCTTCGGTAAAGTTATTCTACTAAAATAAAAGCAATAATAGAAAAATGTGAAAAAGAAAAATATTGTCGAAAACTTCTTATTCCTAAATCTAAATTTCAATTTTCTTCGGTAAAGTTATTCTACTAAAATAAAAGCAATAATAGAAAAATGTGAAAAAGAAAAATATTGTCGAAAACTTCTTATTCCTAAATCTAAATTTCAATTTTCTTCGGTAAAATTATTCTACTAAAATAAAAGCAATAATAGAAAAATGTGAAAAAGAAAAATATTGTCGAAAACTTCTTATTCCTAAATCTAAATTTCAATTTTCTTCGGTAAAGTTATTCTACTAAAATAAAAGCAATAATAGAAAAATGTGAAAAAGAAAAATATTGTCGAAAACTTCTTATTCCTAAATCTAAATTTCAATTTTCTTCGGTAAAGTTATTCTACTAAAATAAAAGCAATAATAGAAAAATGTGAAAAAGAAAAATATTGTCGAAAACTTCTTATTCCTAAATCTAAATTTCAATTTTCTTCGGTAAAATTATTCTACTAAAATAAAAGCAATAATAGAAAAATGTGAAAAAGAAAAATATTGTCGAAAACTTCTTATTCCTAAATCTAAATTTCAATTTTCTTCGGTAAAGTTATTCTACTAAAATAAAAGCAATAATAGAAAAATGTGAAAAAGAAAAATATTGTCGAAAACTTCTTATTCCTAAATCTAAATTTCAATTTTCTTCGGTAAAGTTATTCTACTAAAATAAAAGCAATAATAGAAAAATGTGAAAAAGAAAAATATTGTCGAAAACTTCTTATTCCTAAATCTAAATTTCAATTTTCTTCGGTAAAGTTATTCTACTAAAATAAAAGCAATAATAGAAAAATGTGAAAAAGAAAAATATTGTCGAAAACTTCTTATTCCTAAATCTAAATTTCAATTTTCTTCGGTAAAATTATTCTACTAAAATAAAAGCAATAATAGAAAAATGTGAAAAAGAAAAATATTGTCGAAAACTTCTTATTCCTAAATCTAAATTTCAATTTTCTTCGGTAAAGTTATTCTACTAAAATAAAAGCAATAATAGAAAAATGTGAAAAAGAAAAATATTGTCGAAAACTTCTTATTCCTAAATCTAAAGCAAAGACACGACTGGACAAAAAAAACAAGACACGACTGGACAAATTGAACACTTATATTTTTTAATTATTTTTTATATTTCACATAATGTTAAAAAATTATTCGAATTAAATTGATCTCAATTGAAATCAAATGAAATTAATTGTGATAGAATGTATTCAAAAATATTTTGGATTTTTTATTTAAATATTTATCTACAAATATTTTTGTAATTGTTTTTTGAAAATTGACTTAAAAATTGACAAATCAATAGGATAAAGTAAAAGCAAATTTTAAATTTCATAACAATAAAGTGAGTAACATTATTTTTGCTATAAAACGTACGAGGACGATATTTGCTCCAAAAGCTCGCTTTATAACATGCAGGTCCTAGCCAAATTTCATATTTTATGAAAAAAATTTTATATACAATATTTAGTGCATCTATGACATAAAAAAACTTGAAATTTAAGGTACACGGAGATTCACATGGTAGAACGAGTTTATCTAAAATAATTATTAGAAACTTCGGTAACATTCCTTTTTACAAAAGAAATTACTATTAAAAATTTGGTATAAATTTGTAAAAATCGGAGTTGACTTACTTATCGTAATATAGCAATTTTTAAGCAGAAGCAGTTAAAAAGTTCTAAAACTTAATGAATGAAAATATATTCGCGTGTAAAATACGAACGATTGATTTTATATTGAACAAATTACTTCTTGAATATATATTTTAATAAATTTAATGTATATTAAATATGCTTTTAAACCTTATCAAGACATAATACATAATCACACTGCGAAGTGTTTTATGTTTTACTCATAAAGTTTTATTTTTTTATTTAATTTTTAATTTCCATAACCAGAATTTTAATTGTTATAAAAAATTATTTAAAATATGCTATTTAAAAACGATTTACCACATAATATCAGCTGCACAAAACATAGCTCATTGATAGAATACTTAATGTATTTAATGTTTTAAAAAATAAATCTAGAATATAATTTAAGAAATTTATTTAAATATTTACTACATATTTATCCTCGAGGATTTGCTGCAAAGCATGCAGACGCAGGGTATTTGGAATTGATATTGAATTTTCACAATTTATAAAATATATTTATGTAGAGAAAAGAGATAAAATATAGCAAGAGCTTTAAAAATCGAAAGAGCATTAAAAATGTATGAAAATTTGTATTAATGTAAAGTTTCAAGAAAATATAAATTTTATTACATATTTAAAACTTAAATGGAAGGTATTTTATATAGACAGAAGTTAATTATTAAATTATGTTTTAAAAAAATGAAATTGAAACTTTTTTTCTAGCACTTAAACATTAGTCACAATGGAAAACAAGCACATAATAATGTCAGACTAACACATTTAATATGTAAAGTTTTATCTGATTTATGAAAGGCTAACTGTTAAAGGCAGACTTAGTCTTAAAATTTTCTGACAAGGAAATGAGTATTTTTTGTGGAAAAACTATTGTAAATTTTTCAATATCCTAAAACTCCCCACCCCCATTTCTATATTCAAAATATATATATTTTAGCTAAAATATTTATTTTTTTATTTACTCAAGCCTCTAAATTCTAAAATTTAATATAATATTCCGAAGTCATCAATTGAAGGAATTATTAATCAAGAGACTGTTAAAACTTATCCCACGTCTAAAGTTTAGAATAAAAATTTATAGTATTTAATAAATATTTTATATTGAACGATCATTTTTTGGGTATCTTACTATTCTTTTACATCAGAAACAGTTATAATTAGAAACAATATAATCGAATTAACAAAAGGGAAGACTAACAAATTATATCTGGTGGTTAACGATAAAAAATATGTTCAAATTAATTAGTCTGAAGATTAATTAACATAGTTGAATCAGATAATTATGTTAAGAAGATGTTAGAAGATAATGCCATATTAATTGACGACCTGTGATCGATAATACAAAACTTGAATTTATAATAGGTGAAATTGAATATATGTAGTTAGATTTAAAACATTATGTAATTGCTAACAAATTATTAACAAATTATTGATTAAAATTATTTAAAGATAAATTAAAAGATCTGACCATTGAATAAAATAAAGAATTTTTGCACGCATAGAATTACCTACGCATGCACGAGATAGACCTACATTTGGCCGATAACTAAGAGAATATATTTAATAATTTATTTTAAGTAAACAAATATTTCTTTTTAATTTTATTTATATAAATACATTATTCTAAATAAAATTCTGAAATTTAATATTGTGTTTTGTACTGACTTTATTTTATTTCAACGCGAAAATTTTGAATGTTTAAAAGATGTTGCAATAAATTACAATTTTTCGATTATCTAATTAACACGATAAGTCGATTAAATGAGTATTGATAAGTATTGAGATAATCCTTTTGTTGTTACAATGCCAACAGAAACTGGGGAAAAATTGAAAAAATCTTATCATTGAATTTAATTTGTTAATTAATCTTTAATTTCATATTCATAAGATATTATTTCTCGACTGTATTACAAACAGACTAAGGGAGATGAATAATTTAAGTAAATTACAAAAAATTCGAAGATTAAATTTATTATTTACTCAAATATTTTTCATTAATATTTAATGATTATTTAGAGTGGTGTTTTTACTTATACATTTTTATAAAAATTTATAAATTCATTCATAAAAATATTATAAAATGTAAAAAAATATAAATTCTTTCTCTAATCTTTCTACCAAATAAATCTGAATTACGTTTTATAAATTATTTTTAGATTATAAAAATATCAAGGATTGGCTATTTCTGATAATAGTAGATTCACATGATTTATACTTAACAATTAATTGTTTTGTTAGAGTTATGTATTACGATATTAGACCAATAGTTGATTATAAAATTTTCAGAACTTACATTTTTTGAAAGTAAATGTACTTAGGTATATCATTTCAATTCTAGCGATTTTCATCGACCAGAGAACATAAAATCCGAGAGAGAATCCAAGAGATTTTTTCTTCCAGGCTGAAATGTTTTTTCTTATCACTTGTTTTTGAGTATATGTACATAAGAAACCTAATTTTTATGTTGAACATGTTATTTTTAAATTATACTTTTATTTATAAAATAGATCATTTAAGAAAAATATTTAACAATCGTTTTAAAATGCTTTTCTAATTCCTCCACTAAATCAAACTAACGCTATTACAAATTTTAAATAGATTTTTGATAAAATATTCCAAAAATATAATTTTTAAATAAATTCTCTATAATATAGTCTTTTAAATAAATTAGTAAAACTTCAAATAATTAGTTATTTGAATGTAAAGTTTTTTGTATAGTTTTGTAAATATGTATTAAGGCTGAAATTAAGAATTAAATAACTATGATATAATTTAATACCAAATAAATGGTTTTTAATCAGAGAATTCAGTACCACTTAAATGTGTAAAATTTTCTGAGATAATTTCCTACTTGTTTTTAAACGATAAACCTATATGGATTTTATCTTTGTGTTTAAGTGGAAAAATTGAACCATTTTTTGTGATTATAGAGTCAAAAGAATAAATTTAAAAATGTAATTTAAATTTAAATTACTTAATAATATAAAAATTTGAAGTCAAATCATTTGTTGAATTATAGAATAAGTATATGCGTTTAGGCATTTAATTAAAAAATCAATGAATTAATTAAAAATCATTAAAAATTAAATTATAATATTTTGTTGAATGTAAAATGAAGTTTCAACTTTTTATTAAGTCTCAATTTCAATTACAAGGAATGAGAATGCGAATGTTAAAACTTGAAGCTTATCCATTCCACTAATTCTCTAATTACTCTCATATATTTTGTCTTATTTTTATTAATTAAGCTTTTCGGATCTTGCATTTCGAATAATGGGTAAATAAATAACGAACCAATAAATAACAACTATAAAAAACGAAACTATATTATAATTATAAAATATAAGCATTTCAATCAATAACTCTTTTTGATTATGTATTATTTATAATTTATTTAATTTTTTTAACAAAAGAGAGGAGCTAATTATTAAAAATTAACATATGTTTGCCAAATCTTTTTCTGAGCCACCAAAATTGGCAACTATTGGAGTAAGTTTCTAAAATAAATAAGGGGATTGACAAAGAAAAAATTAATAAAGGGGAATTAAACGAGTAAACAAAGTGATTAAAATAATTAAATATTGAGATAAATAAAATTAAAATACTTAAAAATTAAAAACGCCATTCAAATAAAACAAGAACACTTTGATAAAATGTCCGTATCATGGGTAAATTATATTTAATCGTGATTATACATATTTAGTGAGAAAATTTTTCATTAATTTTTAAAAAGTTAAATGAGGTTGTCTTTGTTAAACGTGCTCAGAGCAAGAATGTATTGATAGGGGGACCTGATTGTGGAAGTTGGTCAGCGGCGCAAAAGGTTATTTTATTTTCAAGTGTAATGATATGCCGCTATGTTGGAAACTGCAAAATTGAATAATGTAAATTAAATAATAAAATTAATTAAAAAAATATATTTTACTATTAAAAGTTGTTTTATTAAAAAATTTGGTTTTAGTGTCGGAGGATACTTTTAAAGTGAATGGTCTTCATCAATTTAATTTATGTGAAAGTTTGTAAAAGATTCTGGTATGTTCATGTAAGAACGTTTCTAAATTTACATTTAATCGAGAGAACAAATCTGTCAAATTTTAAACATTAAATCTAAATAAAAAATAAATGTAATAAAAATTCAGATAAAAAGTATTTTTTAGTTAATTTGAAATTTTTAAGTATTCATCATTTAAGATCTTATCTTATTTGATAAAAGTTTTATTTAAAGTCACATCTTATTCTTCTTCAGGAGGAGAATCTTTACAGATACGAGTATCGAATATGCGAGTTTGAATTCAATTGTTTTTAAGTAACCTTGCTCATTTTGAAAATTTACTGATTAAACTGAAGTATTTCGAGGTCGATGCCCATTTTAAAAAATAATGATAATCTCAAATTGTAATTGAATTAATTTCAAAAAAATTAAATTTAAACGAGGATTTGGCCCGATTGATAACGAGCATTGTAAGTAGGTAACAAAGAATGCTATCGAGCTTTCTAAGCAGATAATCTTTATTAAATATCAACATTATTTAAAATACAAAATTCAATAGTAAAATTAAACAAAATTAAATGTTTTGCAAGAATGTTTGTAAAAATAGAAATAAATGCAGCTATAAGTATTTTCATTAGTAAATATGAGAATGTTCAAAAATTTAAATGATTCATATTTTTAAATAATTTAAAATAAAAACTTTGAAATAATAAGTAAACATAATATGATACAAGTACATAATCAAAATCTATTAGTTAAATCTTATTCAAATCTGTAATTAAATATATGGATGAAAATTTAAAGAAAGAACATGAAGAAATTTTGAAAAAAGCACAGAAGAAAAGGAAATCAATAAATAAAACTGAAACTCCTTTTACAAGTTTCTTTGATGGAAAGTTAGTTGAGTTAAATTATGACCTAACTCATGAATATTTGTTTGTGCAGTTTGAAATGCTGGGAAAAATTCAACAATTATTTAAATTTAATTGTATAAAAGATTTTTTGCTTATTTAAAAAATAAAAGATTTTTTGCTTTATATTTATATGTTTATATTTATGTTTATATTGTACGATGAATATAATAGATGAAACAAATATATAAAAGCATAACAAATAATAATAACAGATTTATAAAATTTGAAAATGAAAATGCAGCTAAATTGCGGATAAGATTATTAAAATAGAAATAAGCTCAACAAGAGAAAATTATGTTGGCCCAATAAGAGTAGAGTTTAATAAATAATAATAAAGGAGATCAATCAATAAATAAATAAGTGCTATTATTATTCAGAACATTAAATTGAAATATAAATTATAATAATATAATAAAAGCTTTGAAAAAAACATATTTTTTATACATATAGTCTATTTTTTGATTATTATTTTATATGTTTATATAGTTCTTGTTTAAAATTTTTAATATTACAATATTACTTTAATCAAAAAAAATTAAAAAGGCAAAAATTTCAATAAGCATAATGATAATAAAACATGTAACATACTCATAAAATTAGTATTTTTAACAAAATTCAACAATTTTATGGATACAGCTATTCTAGGTGAAATTCATATAGACGGTGAAATACACGCTTTTGTAATTAAATCAATCAGAAAAATAATATCTGGTGAATCATAAAGATGTTGAATTATAAAGATCTGTTGAATTATATTTAAATAATTATGAATTGAGACTATTTATAATTATGAATTGAAATTTAATATGAATATATAGATAATCTTTTAATAGAGTGAAGTATAAAATAAATCTATCGTATATAAAATAAAAGCAAATATGATAAAAAATTTTTTTTATGTATTTTTATAAATATTTTGGCATTTTTATATTTTAGTAATTATTGGCTATTTGTAATTATAAACATATATACATCAAGTCCTCATTTTTTCGCTTATGTACTTTCAGCCGTAACCAAAAACAGTTTACGCCCTTATTTCATCGATCTTTGAATACTTTTAATGTGCTACATATGTTAATTGCTACATATTTACGTACTTAATTGCTACATATGTTATTAACTTTATAATTTCTTCTTCAATAATTATTTTTATGGTTAATTTACATTTAAATTTAAAAATAAAAGATTTTAGTATAAGAGACATTGTAATAGAAGCATTTTCAAGTTAATTTCGAATTATTTAAAAAATATTTTCAAATTTTCCATAAATGTTAAGTCTTGATTTACATAAAAAATAAGAAAGATTGAGATTTATAACTAAATTTATAGCAATATATATGACGTCGAGGTTTAGAAAAAAATACTCAAGGAATAATTAAGTAATATATATCTAATATATAAAATATCTCTCTCCTTATATAAGTAAATAATATTTACATTATTTAAATGTTATTTTATTAAATTTATAATTAAAAATTTAAAAAATTGCTTGATACTAGAAGGTACAGAATCAAAATAATTACAGGTTTAATTTCTTAAATATAAGACTTTATTTGTTATTGATCAGATTTATTTAATCTAACCGAAAAATAACTAACTCAAAATAAATTCGGGTCATAATACACAAACATTTAAGAATTCGAAGAAAATTATGGATAATTGGTGAAGCATTTGGTTTGACAATTAATTATTATAATTCAACTCAAAACAATTTATTTAAACGTAAATAAGATTACAACTTTTTTTCAGCTTAGATTGGTATCACGACTTGCGCCGAGAACATTTGCGCCGCGACTTATGCGCCGGGCGACTTTTGCGCCGCGACTTATGCGCCGCGACTTTTGCGCCGGGCGACTTATGCGCCGCGACTTTTGCGCCGGGCGACTTATGCGCCGCGACATTTGCGCCGCCATAATTTTAAAAAAATAATATCCACAGTCGGACCTAATTATTAGAGGCCGGATTTTTATTGAAATAAAATCGCGAAATATGGCCATAAAATATTGAAATAAATGGGCAAAATATTGACAAAAAATGCCAAAATTTAATGAAATATTGAAATAAATTTTCGTGTATTCACTAGCAAAAAGCCAAAAAACGTTGAAATTTAACAAAAAAATGTTAGCAAATTTTTAAAATTGCATATTAGCTTTATAGTTTGACGAATGGGTAATTTTACTCTCCTAGGCCTTTTGAGATTGACGAAATGAGGATGTGACATTTTGTGGGCTTATCCACTCGACGTACTCCAAGTAAAAGTACAAAAAGTGCAAGTACAATCTCCCAGAAGAATTACCCTATATAAGCCAGAATTCCTAATTTTCAGCGCCGCAGGCGAAAATTTTGTGAATTTTTGTTGTCATGCGGCCAAATTTCTTCACTTTTTTGCTAAAATTTATGAAAAATCCCAAAATTTTGGTAAAAATATGCAAAAATATTGAAATAATTTGCAAAAAGTGCCAAATATTGAAATAAATGGAAAAATGGAAAAATATTGAAATATATTGAAATGTATCTTTGTTCAAAATCATAATATCAAAAAGCTAATGGTATATTTGGGCTTTTCTCGACATAATATATCCAGGAAAAAAAAATATATTTCAATAAGAATCCGCCCTCTACTAATTATAGTGTACTCCTTAAAAAATTGTAGGGGTCACTTTAGTACGTGGGCCCCGGAGTTAATATACAAATGTTATACCATTCGAAAGAGCTAGTCGAGCTGAGTCGAATGCCACCAGTTTTAGCCCGAGGAAAAATTTTTGGACCGAGATATAGGTCCCTGAAATTTGAAAAAGCATAGGGGGGACCAAGCACTTTTTTGTGGTGAAAAATTCGAAAATGCAAATGATACCTAATTCGAAAGAGCTCATCGAGCTGAGTCGAATGACACCAAAATCACCGTGATTGGACAAGATTAGACAAAGTTGCGACAAGAAAAAAACAAAAAACCTAAACCTATGGGGTGTCGGCTAGGCGCTTGTGCTAGCGCTTGCACTTCGCGCTTCGCGCGGGGTTTTGCGGCACGCGCCTCGCGGACAGTCTACGGGCGATGGGTCTGGGCTCGTAACATAAACCTATTCCTATCTCCCTTTCTCTGGACGTATTTGGGGCCTCCGTAGCAGCAAAAATCTCCACAGATGCCATAGGTTTTTATTTCAATATTTCATTAAATTTTGGCATTTTTTGTCAATATTTTGCCCATTTATTTCAATATTTTATGGCCATATTTCGCGATTTTATTTCAATAAAAATCCGGCCTCTAATAATTAGGTCCGACTGTGGATATTATTTTTTTAAAATTATGGCGGCGCAAAAGTCGCGGCGCAAAAGTCGCCCGGCGCAAAAGTCGCGGCGCAAAAGTCGCCCGGCGCAAAAGTCGCGGCGCAAAAGTCCACCGGCGCAAAAGTCGCTGCGCAAAAGTCGCCCGGCGCAAAAGTCGCGGCGCAAAAGTAGCTCGGCGCATAAGTCGCGGCGCAAATGTTCTCGGCGCAAAAGTCACGGAACCCTTAGATTATACTATATAATTATACTATATAATTTTTCTTAATTTTTTCTACACATAATATACATAATACAAGATAAAAATATATTATATACACAATATTATAACATACATAATTAAGAAAGGAATAAACAAAATAAATCAAAAATATACAAAACATTATATAAAATAAATCAAAAATATACAAAAAATATACAAAATAAATCAAAAATATACAAAATAAATCAGTTAAAATAAAACTCTTATGTACATTAAGATAACTTAACTAATAATTAACTTATTAACTAATGATTAACTTATTATGTGATTATTGGTTAATTGAATTTCAATTAGTTATTAAATTTCAATATATCAAGATTTCATAAAAATTATTTGTTATAGATACTTGCACGAAATGAAGCGGACCATTCGACGATTCACAATCTAATATAAAGGTTTAATTAAAGGAAAAATGTACAAAAAGAGTTGAGAAAATACTGATAAAGACAAGCTCAACCACCATCAAGATATATTTTTAACCCTTTACATTTCTACAAAAATTAAATTTATTTATAATTCAAAAAAATATTTTATTCTTTCGATATAATTTTCTTTTTATTCTCAAATATTTTTCCCCTTTCCAATTTTTAATTTTTATTTTAATTTAACTTTTATTTAAAAAAATATACATAGGTTAAATAAATATATAGGTTAAAAAAATATACATAGAAAAAGTAAATTATGAATTTAATCTAAAAATTGAGAACACTGAAAAAACGAAAGTGAAGTTATCTAATTTTATTAAATGAACAAATATTTAAAATAACTATTAGAAACTATGATCTATCTATATAAAATATATATTTATCTATATATATTTAATTAAAAATTTATTAATTAAATATTGAAATATAAGTAAAATAACTTAACGATTTTTAGTTAAAATGAAATACGATTATCAAATCAAGTTCCCCAGTTTATTCAAAATTTTAAAACTCATTAAACAATAAATATTAATTTTACTAAATATTATTATTAAATTATGGTTTAAATAAGTTTTGTATTTTTATAGTATATAATAAAAAGATAAAAATTTTATTTTTATTTATTAATTGGATGGAATGGTTTCCAGACCCAAGTGTCGCTTGAGGCTGAGGTGCTAGCTGACGCACCGCAGTCTTTTTATCAGCTTAGATTTGAGTCTGGAGTTATTGACACTGTTCAACAATATTGTTCTTTAACAAAGAACAACATTTAACAAAAATTAAATTAAGTTAACAATCTCTCTAAAAGAATTTTTCTATACCGTTGAAAGATTTAAATTTTAATTATTTTTATCTCTCTTCGAGACTAAATTTACAATAATGAATTTCAATTTCTAAGCAGAATCTTCTTCTTTTTAATCAGTTTGTTTGTTAATAAAGTATTTTTCTTGAAGAATTAATATGCAAATATTTTTAAAATAAATTCTCATCTTTATAAATGGCCGATTTAATTCCTAATGCAAACTAATATTCAATAAATGTTATCATTGCTGTAGCCATTGAAAGAAATATAATATAAACGTCTGTTCAGAAAACACATATAACAATTTTATTTCAACAATAGTCTAATTTCAAAGTAAATGTAAAAATTATTAGAAATAATAAGATCTGATTTCTCCAAAATTGTTTCATTAAAAATGATTGACATTTTATCAGTGATAATAAGCTGATTTATTACTTGAATAATAATAATTCAATAAAAATAAAAATGTAGGCAAGAAAAACTTCAAATGTTTAAAATAAAAATCAATGTCATCAAAAGATGACGAAAATTGAAAATAAAGAAAATTTAAAACATAAATTTAAAAAATATTAATCATTAAGTCAAATAAAAGTAAAGAATTTTAAAGAAATATTCACTTTTTTTAATACTTGTGCCAAATACTTGTGCCAATTTAATACTATACCGTCCTTATTGGCTGAATACTGGGACGCCAAACTATGCAAGAGAGAAGAATTAGTGACTACATTATACCGGAGGACGCCTATACCAATATGGCGGAGAACACCGCCGCAAATATTTCCTAGCAGAGATAAAAATAATACAGTGGAACTACCAATATGGCGGAGGACACCACCACCAATATTTCCTATTAGAGATGAAAAAATTCAATACAACTCAATAAACAACTCAATAAATTATTTATATTACAAATTTTTAAGTTCTAACTAAACTAAGAACAAGCCCAAATCCTTATGTCGCGTTTGCGACGAGAAATAAAAGAATATTAAAAAATGATGAATCAAATTTAAATTATTTTGTTTGATTCATATTTAAAAATTTTATTTCGATTTCATTTTTTTGTTCCACCCCCCAAAATAATCATTATAAAAGACAAAAGCCTATACCAAACATTCACATTCTTTTCAACTTAATTCCCTCTTCTAAATATATACATAGGCTTTTGTGCTCTCCTTTGAAACAATTTAAAGAATAAAAGAAATTGGAAAAATTTGTATTTATTTTTTATTTAGGTGTTCAGGTTATTTAATTTTTGCCTATTCAAATTATTTTGAATAGAAGACAGAAAATTAGGATAAACACATATCTTTTCTGTACACCTTAGGAACTTTAAAAACCTTAGGAACTTTAAAAGCATAAAGCTTTTTAAAAGCATAAATTAAAATTTTAAGGTCTATTGCCTTTTAAATTTAGCAAAAAATAGTAATTTTAATTAAAAAAAGACAACAGTTCTTGGAAAAAAAAATTAAAGAAATTCAGCATACAAGAGTTTAACAAGTTATTTAATTAAGATAAAAGTAAAATCAATATAAAGCAGGAATAAATAAAATCTAAAAAAGTATGGAAAAATCTAGCTGTTTATTAAACTTTTTAAATTTATGAACATGTCAAAAAATTAGTGTAAATGTACTGGAGTATGGAGGGTGTAAAATATATTTAGCCTATGCCACTTAATAATAACCACTTGATCATGTCTATTGCCTTTATGGGAAAAAGATTTTCATATCTGACAACCTTTTTACTACAAATGTGATAAAATTTTATTCATGAAAAATTTCTGCGAGTTAAGATTTAATTTTCGCCATTATATCAATATATTTATAGAAAAATATTAATGGAGGCAGCAAAAATAGAAAATAAAGAATTTGGAATTGAAAAGATTAAAATTTAATGGAAATGGAAAACATACCGAAACAGAAAAATGCGTGGATTGCGGAATATTTTGCTTAGCCTATGCAAGAAGCATAGTCTTTCGAACAAATTTCTAGTTTGAACAAGCTCATATGCCCTATTACACAAGACTTCTGTAAAGAATTAATGGTGTAGAAACATTTTAGATAGAAATTTTTAATTTTATAATTGAATATTTTATATATTTATATATAGATAGCATTTTAGATTATAAAAATATATCGATTTAAAATGATAAAAAGTATATTTCTTACTTTTAACGAAACCTCAAAACTCGAGACGAGATTAATATAAGTAATAGTGAAATGGTTAGGTAAGAAATAGAATTTTAGACTCTAAGTTGCGTTCTCAAAATGAAAAGCGAAGTAAAAGTTTAAGACAGATTTGATCAAGAAATTATTGAAAATGTAATTTGCAAATTATTGCAAATTATTGAAAATGTAATTTATAAAAAGCAACATGATGAAAAATTGGAAATGGATAGAAAAGATGTTGGTATATAGAATTTTTTAAACGAAAATTTTGTAAATAGTGATAAAATTAAAGATAATAATAAAAATAAGGATAAAAATCATTGATAAAAATCAACAAACTTTAAATTAATAAAATTAAAGGAATTAATAAAATAAAAATGAAATAAACTAAACTTTATTTAGAAATAAAATTATGTTAATATAATTTGTTTGATTAATATTACACAATAATAATTTTTCTAATTTAGATCGTCATTATAGCACAAACATATTGAATCTAGACTTGGGATTCAAAAACGAAAATATATCCTCTAAAAAACTGTAAAAAGTTAATAAATAATAAATTAATCTTTTTAAATGAATAACATCTGTTTTTTTATTTTGTGCCTTTATTTTAAAAATAATAACTAATTTTAAATAATAAAGATTAATTGTTATAAAAAATATAAATAATAACTAATGAATAGCTTTAATATTTTTCTGTTAAAATATTTACCATGTCAAGTAAATAAAAAATAGCTTCTACACATGTTAAAGAATAGGTCTACTAAGTATTTACACAAAGTTTAATGACTTTTGATTAAAACATTAAAATATAAAAAAAAAACAAAATATGCATAAAAATTACATTTTTATTTCAAAATATGTTATTTTTCTTAATTTCTGAAGAGTTATAAAAATGAAATTTGAAGAATTTAAGAAATCACATTGTAAAAATTAATATGGTAAGAGAAAACCAGTTTAAATATTCAAAGGGATACATATCCTTATACGCGGATACATATAAATAAAGCATCTTTAGTTTAAGTCAACATTCAAATCTGAAATTGCGATAACAAAACACTCAATTAATTAGAAAATCTTTAGATTAATAAGAAATTCATAATTACATGTTCTCTTATAAAAGTACAAACATTAACGTCAATGTAAAACTTTTGCAACAAAATATTTTCAGTAAAAATCATTAACTTATTCAATTCATCAATCTTTTTTTTAATTGAAAAATTTTTATTTTGATCCAGAATGCTATTTTATTTAATTTAGATTTACTTTTTATAAAATTATATTATATTTTCAAAAGAATTTTTTCAAATGTTGAAAAATATAACATGTAATAATTCAACTGATTCTACTTCTAATCGGAATAGGCGTTGTCCAAATTCTTCATCAAGTCCTGGACATCCGTTGCAATACATAGAGTTGCAATACATCTGTTGCAATATATAGATAATAGAAACGCAAAGCTAATAGAAAATTATTTAAATAATTAGCTTGATTAAGTAATAAACTAGTTTCAACAAATACTAAGTCTGCATCTAACAGACATATATTTTTTGTTATTTTTGTCGTTTAAAATATTTTAATGTGAAGTACACCCCATATTTAATTTGCTTCTCAGATTCATGTCAGGGGAAAAGCCTTTAATTTTTCAAAAATTAACTTCACTCTATATTTACTCTTATTTCAAATAAAAGTCTATTAAAATTTTTATTTAATATAGACACCTTTGTTTGAATTTTTTATTTGCAATTAACTGATTAGTATTAACTTAATACTATGTTTTAAGAAAAATATAGTAAAAAATATTTTTAATAACTTTATTTCATATATAATGGCAATTTTTATTATTTAAATTGAAAAAAAGCCCAAAAATATCATTTTAAACAAAATAAAATAAAAAGTCATAACCATTATCAAAAATAGGTTTGATTGATTTTATTTTTACGATATATTTGTACAATACATCAAAGTAACCCGGCAGATAATTTTTTCATTTTTAATTTAATAGTTTTTAATTTAATATTTTTAATTTAAATAATATTACATTAAACGTTACAATATTGTTTTTACAGTTTATTTACTTGAAAAGTTATCAAACATTTTTACAGTCTTTTATTATATTTTTCCTATTTTCTTTAAATCATAGCGACGTATTGAATATTAAAAATATACGAATGTAATTTTCTTTCTTCTACTATTACTTTTTTAAATTATTATTGTGTTAACTTTATAACAATATATTTTATTTTAAATTATATGCAAATTTTAATATTTTATTAAATAGTCCTATGTTCAAATTTAATAAATTTATTTAAAAAATTATATTAATTTTATTTCCTTAATTATATGCTAATTTAACAGATATTATATGCTAATTTAACAGATCAATATCAAAATACCAATATAAATCGAACAAGCAATAACTTTCTTTAATATATTGTAATTAAATTTATTAATTTAAATTAGGTTATTAAGGTTCTTTAAATATTTTTACTTCCATAATCAATTTATCATTAAGATAATCACGAAATGAAAGTGCTTTATAAGATGACATCGTGTGTCTATTTAATAAATGGTTACTACATGCTAAAAAATATTTTATATTATCACATCAAATTTTATTTGTTGAATTAAATTCGTTATCTAAAGAAATTTTATTTTTACAAAATACATGCTATTTTTGCCAGTTGAAATTTTGAATTTTCCTTTTTGTAATTTTTCTATTGTAAATAGTTTAAAAGGAGTATAATTACTTGAATAATAATTATGATTTCATTTACATACGTACTAGTCACACAGACTATTCAAATAGAATTGCATTATACACACTATGTGATAAAACTAGAATACATAGTTTCATCATAAAACGCAACAAAATTGAATTTATTGATAAAAAATCTTTAAACGAATTAAATAAATTACAATTATATTAAATTTTCTTTATCATTAAATTTGATTGAATTTGATATATTTTTTTAAATTGAACCTCAATACGCGGGTTGGTTTTAAATTCGTTATCTAATTCGCCTTCGGGCACATCGCGAAGATTCCACGGAAAGTAGCGCTTTATATTTTTCTGAATTTTTAAGAAATTATACTATAAAAATTAATATTTTTACTTTTATTTGATTCCAAAATCTACACGCGAGTCTATTGGCGCAGTTTTTTTCGGGGAAATCTTGGCCTTGTTTACCACCATCTGCCTTTTATTGCACCCCTTTAATTAAAGCAAATCTATTTTAAAAATTGACAAATAATCCGATCATTTATTAAATCATTATGTGCTAATTATTAATTATATACAACTAAGATTTTATGTATTTTTAAATCGAAGAATTATAGTAAATGTAGTATCTGTGCATCTGTTGCAAAATTATTTTTAAATAAAAATTTATTTTAAATTAAAAACTTTTCACATAAAACTAACCTTTTTTAAATTAATGCCAATATTAAATGCAGATTATACATACATAGTATTTATTTAATATTATTGAATAACGAAGTTTAAATGAGTTAACAGCTATTTTGAATAATAAAATAATTAAATTTATGATCTTCTAAAATATAATATTTTTTATATTATCTATTTTTATATAATTATCTATTTTTTCATTTGTATGCATTTCTTTTTACCTGATATTTTTTTATTTTACTTTTATTTTTGTCAAAAACTATCTATCTAAATTTTTTACATTTTTGGAAATTTTTCAACATTTTTCTCATATTTTACTATAAGACAAAAATAAGATTTCTATTTATAAGATTTCTATTTAAAATAAGATTTCTATTTCTATTTAAATAAGATTTCTATTTCTATCTACTAAAGATTAACTAATCAGTTGGTTTGTGTTTTTATTAATAATACATAAAAATATTAATAATACATAAATGATGTCCTCTTCGAAGATCTGGACGAACTCAACTAATTGTTCCACTCTACCAGGATCCATTGGTCCCAAATTAAATAGTCTCTGTACTTCTGATTGAGCTTTGGATAAATTTGAAGTGTTTATGTGATTGCTGGGCTAAATTTAAAATAGTCTAAAATTGTTACAAGATTTTCTGCATTTAAGCTCAAAAAATATTTTTGCTAACAAAATCGAAAACTTAAATATTCATTTGTACATTTATCGCCAAATATATCATACACTTCCCGATATTTTATCTATTATATATTTTAAAATTTTATATTTTTTATGATATGTTTTATAAATTTTAAATCACTTGGGTCATTTTTACATAAATAGATATTAATTAGATTTGAAAAATTTATCTCAAATATACTTGTAAATATTTGAATTAAAAATATTGAAAAAAAATTTCGAATAAATTCCACAATGGTAAAAATTTCTTTAGGCTTCTAATTACTTCTAATTGCTTCTCGGACTTATTTACTTTTTCTTGTATATTCTATGGTTCGAAAGAGTATGATAACACATTATATCATATTTTATTTTTATTTCATGAAGTTCTTTATTGACTTTTTGAATACCTTTAATTACCTAAATAATTTTGTTTTTGAGAAAAATCTAAAGTTTGATCCATGAATTATATGTGTTTTTTTGTGAATATACATATGTATTGAAAGGATCCATGATTAGGCACTAGTGAAATTATTACAAAAATGTACAACGTACATCACAATAATTTACTAATTAGTAAAATTTATTTTATCTAATTTTATTTTTATTTAACAAGATATGGGAAATTTATATCAATTCATAATCTGGAAGAAAAGTTGTATTTAAAAATTAGAAAAGCGTATATAAAAATAAATGAATTAGTATTTAACTTATTATTTTTATATCAAATTAATATTTGCTAATGAACATTTTTTAATAAAGAAATAGGACTGTCCAAGCGGAATGAATAAACTAGATTTTACATTTGTAGACTTAATTCGTAGCGGACGGTCGCCATAAAACTATAGGAGAAGGCATAAAAATTGTTTTATTAGAGTTAAGTTGATTAGACTTGCAAACAATAAAAGCTTAAAAAACTTTATTAAAAATATAAAAATAAATAAAAAATATTTATTGTCTTTAATTATTTATAAAATATTGACTTTGATTTTTGTCTTAAATAATTTTATTTCACAAAATTTTTGTTATTTGTTCAAGAGTCTAGGGTTGTTTTTGCTTGCCATTTTATTTAAAATTAAGCTTTTTTTAATATAATCTTTTCTTTTAAAGTATTATTACAATTATTTCAGTTTGTGTGATTGTGATAATTATAAACTTAAATTTAATAATTATTTTCTTGTACTAATTATCGCCTTTAGCAACAATTTGTTCAGTTTGTCTATTACTTTTATGGTTTTTTATTTATGACCCGAAATTGATTTGTCATAGCAAATTATTAATTGTTGAGAAGCAATTAATAATGAATTGAAAGGATTTTTATAAAATAGTCAAAATATTTTTACTTCGAATTAATTATGTTATTTTAATAATTAATTAAGTTTTTAAGATTATAGTAAATTATATAATAAATGAAAATTAAATTTCTGATTAATTCAACAAATCACAGATGAATAAATATTCTAAAAAAATATATTTCAAAATATGTAAATAAATAAAAAACTTAATAAAGGAGGACAAAAAGTGAAGATAAATGAGGGAAATTTTATCATACTTTCCAAGGCCCTTACAAAGTAATTAAAATCGAGAAACCGAACCTAATTCTTGAAGTAACAGATAATTCAATAAATTATGACGTCGGAAAGGAACGCGGCACTGAATCAAAATGATTAACCAATGACGCCTTTAGATCTGGGCAACATAAAATAATGTACAAAATAAATTACATAATTCACAAGAATTCAATAATTAATTGAACAAAAATTTAACTTTATATATACACATTTTTATATTTGAATAATATATTACAACAGATAAATTTTGTTGGAATATATGAATTGAAAGATGATAATACCGAAAAAGAAAGGATTGAATTAATTTGAAATAATGAAGAAGATAAATATATTTTGGGAAAAGTTTAAACTCTAGAAGTGGAAGAAGAAAAATAAGCTAGATAATTATGAGGAAAGATGAAAAATATAAAATTATCACATTTATGAAAATCTTCATTTATATGAAAATCTGCATACTCTCATCTTTATTTATAGCGTGTCGTGGTCAGATAAAGGAATTGTTTAGTACGTGATGCTTGGTGTAACAAGTTGAATGCGAACACTCAAATAACAGAAATGAATAGAACTGAAGAAGAATCGGGCAGAAGAAATCTATTTCTTTTCTGCGGTTCTTACAGTTTGGCTAAATATGACACAGCTCCTGCCTTAGAAAATTATTTTGCAATATAACAACTTTTCTCTTAACAATTTTTCGAATTTACAATATTTTTAGATATTATTATAATATATTTTTAATGCAATATTATATGACATTAAAGGTTTTATGTTTAGACATTTGATGAAATCATACAATAATTAATTATACTTAGATCATATTAAATTAATAATTATATATTTAAATTATTGATAAAAACTGACTAAAATAGGTTTTAAAAAAATTTCCGTTTGTTTAAAATTGATTATTTTTACTTAAATTATATAATTATCTAAGTAACCTATATCTACTTAATTAAAATCATGATGAAAAAAATAAACATAAATTACACTATCTTTATAAAACTCTTTCAATTATATTCAGAAGAAGATTTAAAATTTTATAAAAAATTTTTAAGAATTTAGTTAATGCGAATTTAATAAATATATTTTCATATACGTTATTGAGTAACTAATAATAAATTAAATTAATTTTAAAATATTTAGAACGTCGTAAAAAATTAAACATATAATTATTCAAAATTGTTTCAGTTTAATTTATTTCGTGCACATCATCATAATACTTGAATTATGACAGTGCTTAGCTTTGTTTTTGAACAAAATATACCTTGATCATGCGTAGGAAATATTTTTTAGTTTTTTACTTATTAAGCAATGATAATGAATAAATGAATCACCATAGAACCAATTAAAAATTTATATTTAAATAAATCTATTGATTTTGAAATGAATTCTTTAAGGATATTTATTAAACTAATAAAATTATGGAAAACTGTATAAGCTAAGATTTGTAGAGGGATCAATTTTATTTTTAAATAAATTGAAAAAAGTAAAATGGAATAATAATATATGTCGATAAAATATGTCGATAACTAATTGATTTAATGCCCATCTCATAACCGCTTAATTTAAGAAAACGTTTTAAGAGAAAGATCTCCAACATCTAATGTTATGGAGTTTCCCAATTAACATAAAAACTGATAGGACAGTGATAGTAAAGATAGGTGAAAAATCTTTGAAAGACGAACTATTCTGTTATCCCACTTGAAACCGAGAAGGAAAATTAAAACGATGATTAAATAAATTTTTCAGAACAATTAAATATGAATTATAATAAAGTATTTAAAACAAATTAATTAAAACAATAATGAAGCATAATCAAATCAACAAAACGTTATTGTTCGAGCGTCTTTATTGGTCATAATGCAACACAGAGTAATGAATTAAACAGTGTCTTAGAGAAGATAAAATGAATTCAAAATTTTTTATAAGATTTTGAGATATGAAATTATATTATAAATTTTTAAATTTTAGTATATGAAGTCAGACGTATATACACAAAGTTAAGAGAAATTGTGCAAGTGTGGATGTATAAAATAAAATAATCTATTAAATTAAATAAAACAAAATATTAAATTTATTACTTTTTTAAAACCATTATAAAAAATTAAATTTTTCATTTAAAATATAAATTATCAATATACAAAACTTAAAATGGTGAAAATGTGTAATGCTGGAAATTTTTTGAATTATATAATGTGAGAAATAAACTCCAAATGAAGGTTATTATTATTATTATTACAATTTATTAAAAATGTTTGCACCAGTCTTTATTAAAAATCCTGACGAAATTAAGGAGATTCCTAATATCCCTAAATAATTGATTACTAAAATTATATTTTCTTCTACTTTTTAAATACAGTTTTAATTTAGGATAAATAATTGCTCAATGATTTTCTTATAGATAAAAAAATTAAATAAATTTCTTTAAAATAAATTTCCAACATTCTTTCTACAAAATATATAATTAAAATATTGAAACATGATCAATTATTATATATTCGAAACAAACAAGAAGATGTTTTAGATATTAATCTGAATCAACTCAAGAAGCTTTAAAATTTTACTTTATGCATATGTAGACTTTATACATGGACAGCTTAATTTTGCTCGCATTTTAGGTATTGATGTTAAAATGTCTTCTCTATTCTTTGCTATTTGTATTAGTTACTAAGAAAAACAGAAGTATAAATTTATTCTTGCATAAAATAAGTAATTTTAAAATTTGAATTTTTAATTTATAATAAAATTATAATTCTGATTTTCACAAAAATGGGAAGCTTTGAAAAAAATCAGAATTTTAAAGGAATTATAAATTTAATTTATAAAAAATTAGAATTTTCACAAAATCGGAATTCAAAATACAAATTTTTTAACTGCAATGTTCGAAAATCAGTATATCAATAGTAGTATTTCAAATATTTCTCTATATTTCTAAATCAATTTAGTCTACATAAATAAAATTTGATGAAAATTTTACAAATAAATTTCAATGTAAATGGATGAACAAAAAACTAATATTCAGAAACTTATATTCAATTAAGAGGATGCAAAACTAATATTTCTAATATTTATTGACAAATTTAATTAAAATTTATAAACAATTGTATAATTAAAAGCATTTTCTTTTACAGCTGTGTAGTTTCATCCAATATTTTCTATTTTAATCAAAGATTATTTATAATTTTGAAAATGATAATAAATATAGTAAAAAAGATTATTAAAATAGATAGTTCCAAAAAAAAAGAAATATATGTAAATATAATTTTAGAAAATCATTAAAATTTGTGTTAAAGAACAATACGATGGCATGATTTGTGGGTGTACTGACACTTGCGGAATTGTGGACCGACATATGCGGATCGACATTTGCGGACCCGACTTTTGCGGATTAACATATGCGGACCGACTTTTGCGAACCGACAGATGCGGATTAACATTTGCGGACCCGACATTTGCGGACCTGGTAATCTTTTAAAAAATTTTTTTTTAATTTTCAAATTTTTCGGGCTCGCTAATATTTCTTTGGATGGGGTTTAAAGGTTGAAAATGTCCTGGTAAGAGATCGGGTCAGTAAAAAAGTAAAATCAGCCTACACTTTTGGAAATGGAATCTTCTTCTTTAGTGTCTAAGATATGTCTTTCAGCACTTTCATTAATCATAGGTTAACACCGATACCGAGAAATTGGGATAATACTAGTGTTGTCTAAATTCGAAAATTTTCCAAGACACAAGCTCAAGACGACCTCATGATTCTGGACGAAACTTTACAAGATTAAAGGGGGGTAAGTCCCATAAATAAAATTAACTTGACTATCTTGCATTGAATTCTCTCTTCCAAGAAACAAAAAATTTTGAAGTATTTTTTAATTAATTTTTTAAACTTAAATTACCCGTCTTATTTGCTTCCTCGACAAATGTAATTGGCTCTCATTGTTTATTTAATGAATTAATTATTACAAGAACATTAGCGATTTATCTGAAATTGTTTTGGAATTTAAATTGTTTTTAATTAAAATTATAAATTGTTTGGAACATTTACAGGCAAAAATTTTAGCAAAAATTTTAGATTATTATAATACAGTCTTATTTCAATTATTAACAGATTCCATATTTGTCTGTGTAAAACTTGTTCTATGGGTAAATATTTTATTTCCATAACCATTTCAAATAAATATGTTAGTAAAAATAAAAAGTAAAAATTTTAAAGTGAATTTATAAAATATTGTAGTTGTATAATTTTATTGCATATGTAGTGGAAAAAAAGGGTAAAGAAAAAGGGAAAAAGAAATAAAAATAAATATAATTATGTATAAATACTAGTTTGGTTAGGGAATGTAGGAAAATATTATTTAATAAATATATTTTAATAAATTAATTAATGCATATGAACATTGAATATTCTCCTACTAATTGTTGTTAGTAAATAAAAAACTGTTCGGGCCCATTTTTTGGGCGGAAGCTTCAAATTATAGTTGTTTGCTTCACTAAAGAATGTACCCGATAAATCATTAATCACATTGAAATTTAACAAACCTTTCCTTCCTTCCTTTTTGAAAAAATTAATGCCCAAATAAATTGATGTCAAAAATAGATGACAAACATTACTTAATGTAAATTTTTGATTAATGAAAATTAATGAGTTGATTGAGGAGAAATTTTATAATAATAATTCATGAACAATTGTCAAATAAATAATATGAGGTATTAGTAAATATTAAAATTTATATTTATATGACATAACTCGGTAAAAACATTATTATTTTTAGTATTTATAACTTTTATATTGATACCTTTTATTATTTAACATTTTCGTTAATAGATGCACGTCATATTTTAATTCTAATATGTTCATTATTCAGCTTGGAAATAACAGGTCATTGCTTAAAAGACATTGTTTAAAATTGTACGGGCGAAAGACATAACTATTTTAACTTAGTTATCTTTATTTATTATTTTTTCTTGGTATTCGTATCAACAAATCGGCAGTATCAAATGCCTTATGCAGCTGTAATAGGTAATTCACTGATGAATTTATTTTTGGCTATTTTTCTTTTACTTTTATTAGAAAATATCCTTTTATGTTGTAAAACTCGCCCTCCACTGTTCCTATCTTTATTAATTTTTTTGTTAATTATACGTATGTATATCAGAATGATTTAAAATAATTTTTTATTAGATTTTCATTTGAATTTATAAAATAAATGAGAATTTAATGTTTGTTTTACAAGCATATTTTATAATTTATAGGAAAATTATTATTCTAAACAGCATAAAAATATTTCAATATACATACATATTAAACAAAATTTTCATTCCTAAAGGGAATTTAGAAATTTAGGTAGCTTTTTTGTTTCTAAATTTACTATAACTCTTATCATAGATTTTCATAAATTATATGAATCATTTTTTATTTAAGATACTTGAATTTTTTATATTTTCAATTATTCATTACATCACTGCTTCTTTTTCGCTTGGATTAAATTTTCGTCCGTTAAATTTTCTCCGTGTGACAGCAAAAGTGTTTACTCTTCGTTTTTACTTTCTTCTTATCTACTTAAAAGAGCATGATGGAAAAGGGCAAATGAAGCATATTGAAACATATTATAAAATTAACAAAATAACAAATTAATTCTTCTTGTTTGAAAGTTGAAAAACAATATACCTAATTGAAAAATACCCTTCAAGTGTAATACAAAATTAATTAAATTGTAATTATTACATTATTTCTAAATAGATTTTATATGTTTTTTATTTTTTAGTAAAGTATTAATATTATGGACTTGTTTTATTTACTTGATTATTATGTAAAATTATTATAAGAGTAAAATAAGTTATTTATGTATGAGATAATAGTCAATCGTTTAAAATTCATGATTTTATTTCTACAAATACTATAATTGCGTATCACTTCAATATTATAAATGTTATTTCGTTAAAATTAGAATTATGAAAATTAACATGGAAAAATATACATATAATTTTTAGTAAATAACTTATTTAAGCAAATAACTTATACAACATATGTATGTATAATTTATACACATTTGTATAATGTTTTATCTCGTTTATTAGACCGGAAACTGAAATTATTCATAATCAAAAATGTTCAATGTTATTTATTATTTTATAATATTTTAATAAATTCGATAAATAAATATAAATTAACTAATTGGTAATATTAAAGATTCAAAATTTAATATTAAAGATTATCCTATGGATTACAGATAGATCGTATAATGAGTGGCTTATTGTTAAAGATTCAATGATAAAAATAATAAATCTTTGAGAGTAGTTTTTATAGGTAATTCTTTTATTTTTTTTATACACATTTTTATCCTATTATACATTTTTGAATTCTTTTATTTTTTTTCTACAAGATTCTTAGTCTTTGGACTCCATATAACTGTGGCATATTCCAGCACCTTTCGAACGTAACATTTAAAGGCAAGAGCCCAGATATTAGGACTAATACATTGTATGTTATTGAGAACAAAAATGGCTCTAGCATAAGCTTACTTAATAATAATGCTACAGTGTGTATCAAAAGAAAGGTCACTAGTTCAAAAGAAAGGTCACTAGTTAGAGCTATTCCGTAAAAGCTTTATAACATTTTGATAAAAACAAATAGAAAAAGCTAATTTTTCTTTAAAAACCATATATGTATCTATAAAAAATCCCTACAATAATTCAAAAATACATCTTTAACAAAAACTAGAAAACTAGAAACCTATTTCATAAGCCATAAAATATTTTTTAATTAATTTCAGAATTTGGTATGAATTTATGTTTTCTATCCTTTTTTTTTACTTAACTCAATCCTGAGTTACTAATTTTTCCTAGTGCTATACCTTTGTATATTTAGACTTTTTAATATACAAAATGATTACAAAAGTTTACAAATACAAAAAGTTTACAATTTAAAATCTAAATAATCACTTAGTAACACATTTTGAATTTAATAAGGCTCTTGAACCGAAAACCAAAAGATGCTCGTTTCGGTTTGTAGGTTCGTATGATTTATGTACAAGAAGAATTTGTGAACCAAAAATCTTATCTTTAACACTTGATTTATTGTACAGGGACTAAAAATAGTATTAAAAAGGGTCGTCCAAAATATGCGAATGCCTGATTTGTATGCTACCTAAAAGTGAAAAGCCAAAAACTGTGTTCTTTCATTGGCCCGAGTATTTAAAACAGGTTTCTTAAAGCATATATTATTCATATTTCTCCCTTTTTGTAGATATTTTTATATCGATGCATATGTGAGCAGATCTTGCATATTTTCAAGCATATTTTGTGATTTTTAATTGCGTATATGAGCATATCTGGCGATTCTTATGTTACCTTAAAATCTCAGTCCCACCCGCAAAATTTGTACAAATTTATACAAAATAACTGCACAAAAACATCATTCTTCAAGATTATGTTCAATCAAATTTTTTTTTGAATTCTCCTCGAGTAATTTTCGGTGATTTTTAGTTGCTTTCTCTTGGTTAGATGCCTCTTTTAGTGGATTATATTTTTTTATTATTTCAAAATTTTTGTGATCATTTTTTATAGATTTGTTTCTTTCATTATTTGGCTTTTTATCAAACAAAAATTCTGGTTTGAATTCAATATTTAATTTATCAAAAAATTCAATAATTTGTGTATAACGCTTATATTCCTCTCGACTTCTTGGATATTCACACACTCCGCGAGCTTTTAATATTGAATCAAACGAAAGCCTTTTTAATTCAACTGTTAACATATATAAGTTCTAAAATTTTTAGATTTTAGTATCAAAATTAAAAATGGAGGTTTATGGTATCATAAAAGTCACTGAGAGTGACTTCTAGTAGGATCATATCCAGCCACTATGCAGAGAAAGCTACAAACGGATATCTTCAGAGAGAAGCCGTTCATTATCTTAACTTAATAAAATTTAATTGAATAGACAAGAGAAGGGCACTATACAGCTGAAAGATTCCAGCTGGCCAGTCCACTCCTTTTGAGGGATCTTTCAAAATATTATCTTTATGATATCTATGTAGTAGGAGCAGGTAAAAGTTTTGCCCAAAGCAGGCATCGTCCTGCGAACTCGTGGCCTTTATTGCAAAACGCTTTCACTCAAGACGTACAGGTGCTCCCCGTCTGGGCTCTGAAGCATACACAACTCTAATTTTCCACGAGGCACTAAGATACGGGCCAACCGCATTACGGTACTTATTTAGTTCCCCCCCCCCAGTCAGTTTTTTCGAAAATTATGTAAAAATGGTCAGACTGAACAACAATTGTAGAACCCATCGAGCTGTGTCGAATGTCACCAAAATCAACAAAATCCGACTTGATTTGACCGAAATACAGACCCTAGAACCACTGGGGCGTAAAATCATATGGACGAGAATTTATACAAATGCTAGCTCATTCGAAAGAGCTCGTCGAGCTGAGTCGAATGACACCAAAATCGACGTAATCCGACTTGATTTGACAAAGATATGACATAAATCATCGACTCCGGTAGGTCTTAATAATGTCATAACTTTGTCAGATCAAGTCGGATCACGTCGATTTTAGTGTCATTCGACTCAGCTCGACGAGCTCTTTTGAAAGAGCTATAATTTGCTTAAATTTTTTTAATTTCAAAAAATCACCCCTGTGGTTGTACAATTTTCAGGGGTCTGTATCTCGGTCCAATCAAGTCGGATTTTGTTGATTTTGGTGTCATTCGACACAGCTCGATGGGTTCTACAATTGTTGTTCAGACTGACCATTTTTACATAATTTTCGAAAAAACTGACTGGGGAAACTAAATAAGTACCCCGCATTACTATAAATATTTAAACAAACGAACATTTAAGTTTTTAATTTTGTCGGGCACTCCTTTCGAGGAATCTTTCAGAATATTATCTTTATGATATTTATTTGTCAATTGCTTGTCCAAAAATTTGCACAGCTTTGTAAATTCCTGATGATTAACCAAATATTCCATTGCTATTGGATTTAATATTTTAATTTTTTCTATTTGTTTAATCAATCCTTCCTGGTTTTCAACAGAAAAAATATTGTGTTTGAATAAACTATCTAAATATTCTTCCACACCTGTTGACTCTCTCAAATCATTATCCACTTCCTCTACCTTTATTTGAGAGGTTGAGGCTTGGGTAATTTCGGAAGTTGAAGCTTCATTGATATACGCAGAATATATCCACGGCAGTTGGGAAAATAGAAATAATAGAATGGTTAATTTTGCAAATAAAAACATTTTGTGCTTAAAAATTCCTATAAATTTTGAAAGATACATAGATTCTCACTATAATATTCAGCCAATATATCAAGTTGGGACCCGTTTTTAATGCTTAATTAACTATTCAGAGCCTTATTATAGGATACATGTTTTCTCTCCCCAAATGTTTACGAATTGGGATCTCGATAATTCGACATAATCTGGACTGAAAAGCCGACATAATAGAGAGAGACAGCTAATGGAGGACAAATCTCTTTAAAACATTTACTCGGGAATGCAGACTAGGGTTATCGGTTTGGGGAAACCTCGAATGCTCAGATATGTTTCGGTTTTGGATAGGCGGAACCGTCAAAACTCAAATGTAAACATATTAAAGGAGACAGACGGTCTAAAGGTAGATGTCTTAAAGGAAGATGATCTTCTATCGAGAAAAAACAAAAAGTTAAATTTTGAAAATAAATCATTTTTATGAATTAATTTTTATAAATAATTTAAATTAAAAAAAAATTTATTTCTGAATGCCCTTAGAATTTTTAAAGCTTTTATTGCCTCTAAAATTTAATAAGATTCTATAATTAAATAGCCAGACTATTATACTGTCTAAAAGTGCAATCGCGTGTTTCGTCTCGAGGTAATGGATGTATAGACAACAATGCAAATCACGCTTCAATTAAATTCTAGACAGACAATTAATTTTAATAGACTCTTTAAATTATTTATTTCCTTGTTTAAATAAGATTTTTAATATTTTCTAAAGTTTTCTTGACTTCTAGGCCAAGGTCCTTGACTTCGAGGCCTATAAAGGGCTTGGCTGTTATAATTTTTAATCCCCTATCATGGGTCGATGTATGGAGACGGCTTATTTAAAGCCTGTCTATAATTAGCTCGTTGCTAAAGATAGCTACTTTGTAAATTAGCAAGCTCATCGATATTTTTTGGCCTTTTCCATATTTCTGATATTTTTACCAAACGCCAATCTTTAAAATAAATATACAAAAAAATTCCCTGAAATATTTTATACAAAAGATTAAATATTTAAAATTTACAAAAGAATGAAAATAGGAAAGATAAATAGATTTTAAATAGACAGAATTAAATAAAAGTTTTTTGGGGAATCTTTTTTGGTTTTATGTTTTTTTTTGTGTTTTTTAATTTTGTGTGTTTTTTGGGATTTTCAAAAATTTTGTGTTTTTTATTTTGTTTTTTTTTTGAATTTTATTTGTTTTTTTGAATTTTTTATTTTTAAGATTTTTTTGATTTTTAAATTTAGAAAAATTTCTTACTTAATAGAGAAAGATTACTAATAAAAAATAAAAATGTTTTCGATTCTCCCGTAGGGTGTGCTTATATTAGAGGGTGTGCTTCTATTAGAGAATTTACGATAATACAGAATAATCTTTAACTATGAGTAAAGTTCTTTGAGTAAAGTTCTTTTTTTTCGAAACCGAGTCCAATTCTATCTAATTTCTCATATAATATTGCAACCTCTTGAGGGACAAAAATTTGCAGTTGACGTTTACATACTGGACATTTTTCAATTTCACCTTCGCCATGTTCAACCCACTCTCGAATACAATCCTGATGGTAGGTGTGCTGATAATTGTCCTCTATTAAAAAATCTAGACAGACAATTAATTTTAATAGACGTTTAAATAATTTATCTCCTTGTCTAATTACAAATAAAGTTTTAAAATTTTTAATATAAATTCGCAGTTTTAACATTTTAATGGAGTTAATTGGTAAAGGTAGCGTTCATTCCCCATTTTTCCTAAATTTCACCTAAATTTCACCTAGAATTACTATCAGTCAGAAAATAAAAACATTAATTATTTTGTAAAATATTTCAAAATAAGCACTTTGCTTTCAAGGAAAAAAAAATAAAAATATTAAACATATAAAATATTGCACTTTATCAAAAGCCACTTGCCGAGTCTAAAGGAAGGCGACAAAATAAATATTTTTATTTTGAAAAAGATAAATAAAAAGGGCAAATATTTCCTTTAATAATAATAAAGATTTTTACGTGCCTATTAAATAATTATTGGTTATAAATAAACAATAAGTTATGTCTTAATGAATACTAGACAGATGCAAATACAGACTTTTAAGACTGTTTACATAGTGTAAAGCTTTTTAATTAGTATCTAATTTTTTCTTAAGGCTGTTTCCCTATTCCTAAGGCTGTGCAGGAGGCGGCGTGGTTTTTTCCACCGGAGGCGGAAATTTTGGAAGTTTTCTTCCATTCATTCCATCTTGCATTGCCAGATTTCCATACTCCGCAATGTGTAGATTTGCTGAATCTATAAATTTATAATTGATTAAGAAATAATTCCTTTATTACACAATCTTATTATACTCTCTCATTTACTTACATCATCCTTTAAATGAATCGCTTAATATTCTTTAAAAATCTATCTAATTTTATTTAATTTTATTTAATATTTTAAAGAAAAATTTTTAACTTTCATAATTAATTTTTTAGGAAATGTATTTTAAATTAATAATTTCCTTTTTTCCGATCCTTTTTTTCAAATTTTCGATTGGAAATGAGTTTAAAACTGATTCAAATGGAGATGATAAACTCTCCTTTACCGATATAAAAGAGCTTTGGGCTTAAACAACCTTGAAGTAATTGAGGAAGGGGATGGTGAGAAAAATTCTAAATTCAAACAAGAAGGTGTAGGACAAGGTTCTGATACAAAAACGATTAAAGAAAATGTAGAAAAAGAGAAGAAAAAAGAAAAAAATTAAAAATCTAAAAAAGTTTTGTATATAAGCGGATATCTTCTAAGATCGCCACTATATTTCCATGTAATTTATAACTTAAATTATCTCAGCTCTTATAATATAGAAATCTAAAGATTAAAATAAAAAAATTGGAAACTAACACTTGTGATAATTTTTAATTTATCAAACACTATAAATGTTTTAGTAACATTTATTTTCTCTTAAAAATATATTTGTTTAATATTACAGAAAACTTTGGCAAAAATCTTGTCAGAAAAATACATGGTGGTATGTTAATTAAAATTAAATATCTAATTATCTAGGCGTAATTTATGTGGAAACAGGTCATTGAAGCTGTAGGAGCTATTCAAATAACTCTTACAAATTAATTTAATTAAAAAATATAAAATTTTTTATATTTTTATTTTGTCTATTTTTCAACAAAAAACCAAAGGAGAAAATTTATTTGATTTAAAAAATATTATTTTTCAATAAAAAAATCTAAGTGAATTGAAGAGAAGTGAAGGAAGCTTAAGTGAATAAAAACGAATAAAAAACATAAGGCAAGCTAAAGGATTGGAAAAATAGATAAGATCTATAATTGTTTAAAGGTTACAATAATTTATGGGAAAGAATAAAAATATGTATTTCTTGGAATCGTCGGAGGTTATCCGCGACATTCCGGGGGCCCAAAAACAAATTTATTTTTGTCAAAAGTATTTTTATTAATTTGGTGTTTCTTCTTTCCCGAATCCTTCATAACCTTCCTTAGAATTGCATTGCCAGGTTTTCGAGTTATTGTTGTTTTTCCCATTTTTCTGTTGTTTGTAGGGAGTGTAACGAATAGAATAAGAAGGTTGTTTTTGTTGATTAATCTTTCTACAGCGTGCAAGCGGTAAAAAATGCAGGAGGTCGTTGGAAATCCGCATCCACACATTAGAAAGCGCGTTTAATTCAGGTATTTTCGAATCTAGTTTCGTGTTTGCGCATGTATTGCCTGTACAACTACCTTGCTTAGGGCATCGTTTGCTAGAGTACGTTTTTATTTCGTGGCTGCGCGAAAAATATTCAGAAGATTTTTGGCACTCCACTACTATGTCCTCTATTGTTATATCCACAATACCCATTGGCAGTTTATTTGCTCCCCTGATTAGCAGTTGCGCGATTCGATGACTAGGGGTTAGCGTTAAAATGGTTTCGTAGCTAATGTGGCATTTAGTTTGATTATTTTCCATTTTAGTGCAATCTTCTTCATTCGCGGAAAAAGAAGCGAATTGCGAAGCGCCGTTAGCTAAATGGATTATAGCCAATATTACAACTATTTTATTTATAGTTGTTCCTCGGGCCCCGAATTTTTTCCTAAAAGGAATAAATGGTTTAAATTCCCGTTGTTTTTCAATTTTAATTTCCGCTAGTTCAATGTCGTTTTTTGCATTGTTTTTCTGCTGCTCTTTATTTTTGAGCCTAGCTTCAATTATTTTTCTTATAATTAAATAGGGAATTTTTATTATTAATTTTAAAACGATTTTTAGAATGCGCAGTGTTGTTTTTAGACACCAGACCAATTCAGCAATTGTAAGGCAAATTTTATTTAATAGAAGACAGAATTTGAATAAGCAAGTGCATAATATTGCAATTAGTATTCCTCCTATTATTGCTGCGTAAATTGGCCAGCATTCAGGATTCGCTAATAATTCTGTGCATATGTAACAATTTATTAGTTCGCAAATATTAACGCTTGGACATTCTACAACAATTTTATTTATTGGGTTGCTTTTTGTCGTCCAAAGCTGCATTGAGCATGTGTGCTCGTTTAATAAAATGTCTTTAGGGAGAGTGACTATTTTAGGTGATTTTACTCCCTCGAAACTAAAACAATATGGTGGGCAGCAAATTTCCATTTTAGAGAATTTTATTTCTTCAAACATTGCCTTAATCCCTTTTGTTTCGCAATTTAGTTGGCATGTTGCGCATTTGCTAATTGCTTTTTTATTAGTTCCGTTCATATGTATTCTTTTGTACCCCCATGCTTTTATAGGAATTTCCATGTCTTTTGAAATAAAAAGCGTGGTTTCGCGGTGTGGGTAATAACAAAAGCGTGTTCCGGATGTTAGGCAGTCATGTATTGAACAGTAATGTGGGGTTCCGATTGTTGCTCCCTTACCAATACAGACTTCATCCTTATCGAATACGTCTATTGTTCGAGTTTGTAATTGTTGTACATAATGAATATTTCCATTAAATAATTCAATTGTAGGAATAAGAATAGAAATATCGTTGTCCGATTCAATTTGTTCGTGAGAAGCTATATTATTTAATTTTGCTTGCTCGTAAATTACATAATTGTTTGTGTGCGAGCATCCGGCTGCCCAGTCGGGACATTTGCCGCAATTATCTAAACAGCTCCAGCCCCCTGATACTGGTGTCAGAAATTTTTCGCCGCAGGATTTTATTTTATAGCATAATTCTGGAGGGTCTTTTCCGGTTTTTGAATAAATTAAAATGCCCTTTGAATTGCAATTGCTTTCTGTATGTAATAATTGCCCTTCCGCTTCACATTCATAAGGTAAAAGCGGTGTGCGCAAATTTGTTGCGTTAGCACAAGCGATTAATTGCAGGCATATTATTAAGAAAGGTATTGCTTTTAAGCCGTATGCATTTGCGTTGATTTTTTGCAAGGCTTTTTCTTTCGCATCTCTTTTAATTTTCATTCGCTCTTCGATTTTCTTTGGCTCTATCTGCGTTTCCTTTGGTTGGGGAATCGATTCTTTACCCCCACCTATCTCAAGCGGAACTAAATGCGCTAGAGCTCTTTTTAAAATTTTGCCGCTAGGCATTAATACTTTGGCAGAGCGAATAGATGTTGGATCTCCGGGTGGTAATTCCGAAATTCTTCCTAAGCGCCAACTTGCCCTTGGGGTGTTCTCATCTGTTAGTAAAACTACCTCTCCAATTCTAGGAATAATGTCGTTTCCTTTCATTTTATGGCGTTGTTGTCGGCGTTCTTTAAGAAAATTTAAATATTCGTGTTGCCAAGTATTCCAGAATTTATTTTGAATACGAAGAGAATTTTTGTATGTTGTTAATAATTTTTCTGGCGCGCTTAAGTCTGGTTTCCATTCTTCCTCGTTTTCTTTTATTGGAGGGAGTCCGGGTTCTCCGCTTTCCAAAAGGAAGTCAAATGGTCTTAGCGTGCGTACCGAGTCTGGGTTATCATCCATAGGAACTAAAGGTCGGGAATTTAAGATACCTTCGACCTCCGAAATGACTGTATTCATTTCGTCTAGCTGGAGGACTCTTTTACCAATTGCGCGTTTAAATGCGTTTTTTGCTAGTCCGCATAACCTTTCATAAGCGCCTCCTTCCCAGCAAGATAGCGGTACAATGAATTTCCAATTTATTTTTTCTTTTGCTACAAAATTCATTGTTTCGGAGGAGTTAATAATTTTTCCTCAAATTTCATCTAAAGTTTTTGCTGTTAAATGAAAGTTAGTTGCGTTATCAGATAATATATAGCTAGGTCGGCCTCTTTTTGCAATAAACCGGCGTAACGCGTTTAGAAAGGTTTTTGCCGAAAGATCTAAAACGCTGTCTAGCCATACTGCTCTAGTCGCTAAGCAAGTTATTAATAATACCCAAAGCTTGTGTTTGCTGTGGTCGGGCATTGTAACTAGTGTTGGGCCTAGATAATCCAATCCAATGTTTGCAAATACTGGCGATTTTTGCATGCGCTCGATTGGATAGGGAGGAAATGGCGGGAGCGTGTACGGTAACAATTTACTTCTTTTACAGTCCAGACATTTCCCTAGTATTTTGCGTATGCTTCGTTTTGTAATTCCGCAAAATTTTTGAATAAGGGAGTAGTGAGTTAATTGTACTCCGGAATGAAAGTGTTTTTTATGCACGCTTAATACGATTAGTTGCGTTAATTTATCCTCCTTTGGCAAGAATATGGGTTCAATAGAGTCGCGCGGAAGGGAGCTCCATTGCAGTCTGCTTTTAGAACGCCATAATCCGTTTGTATCTTCAAAAAGCGAGTATTCTTTTTTAATTTTTTCATTGGAGGTAAGCATGCTTCTGTTTTGCGCTTCTTTTAATGCAAATATTTCAGCAATTTTAAAATCTAAAGCACTAAATTCTTTATTGATTGAGAATTTTTCTAATAATTTATTTTTAAAAGAATGAGCTTTTAATGCTAAAAGTGATTTTAAGAAGCGAAGAATAAACATAATGCACATTAACATTTTTTCCCAACTGCTAAAGCAAGCAGGATCGATCTCTGGCCGCTTCCTTTCCTCTACTTTAGGCAGTGCGAATTGTGCAATAAATTCTTCCCCTTCGTCTTTTGGCGGGGTAATGATTTTTTGTGGCCACTCTTTTTCGTTTTTTAGCCAACTAGGACCATACCACCAATTTTTTGCGCTGGCTAGTTCTTTAGCTTTAATGCCGCGCGTGGCTAGGTCTGCAGGATTAGAAGCGGTACCGACATGTCGGAATGAAATATTGTGATTTCGAATTTCCTTTAAGCGATTGGCAATGAATACTGGTTGTCTTTCGGTTGATGCAATCCAGCTAAGCGCTATTTCGCTGTCGGTCCAAAGTATAGTTTTCGCTTCCTTTAATCCCATTTCTTTTTTAATAAAATTGCCCGCTCGAACGCCAATAACTATACCCAATAATTCTAATTTCGGGATAGTAATTTTTGAATTTATAGGCGCGAGGCGGCTTCTTGCAAATACTAGATTTGTTTTGCTTTCTTTTTCGCTTATTGTTTGTATGTATACGGCCGTTGCGTAACAAACTAGTGAAGCGTCGCAAAAAATGTGTATTTGAGAAGAATGATTTTGCTTTATGCATAGTGAGCGAGGTAGCTCTATAATCGCGTCTTCCCACTCTGTGGCTATTGCTGTCCATTCCAATTGTTTCTCTTCTGGTAGGGGTGTGTCCCATTTCAATTTTAATTCCCAGAGTGATTGGAAGAATAGGCGCGCTTTGAGTGAGGCGGGATAAAGCAATCCAAGTGGGTCAAAGATACTGTTTAGGACACGGAGAATTTTTCGCATAGTCCAGTCTACAGCATTAGCTTTAGGGAATGAAAATTTAATTTTATCTTCCCCGTTGTTCCAGCTTATTCCGAGGAATTTTTTGTGAGGTGCAATTTTAGCGGTTTCCTCTAATTCGCTCAGAACACTTTCGTTATTGGCTAGAAATTCGCGTAATTCCATATTTGCGTCTAGAAAAATTTCGCGAATAATGTTAATTTTATTTTTGCCTTCTTCTTCAGAGTTAGCTGTAAGTAATATATTGTCCATATAAATGGAATTTTCCACTTCTTTAGCAATACTAGGATATTTTTTAGCGATTGCCGAATTTCTTAAGTGGTGTATTACAGTAGCTCCTAGCAAAAAGGGAGATGAAACTGCTCCAAAGAGAACTCGCCGAAATCGCAATATTTTTATATTGGCTTGCGTAGGCGGTTTATTTAAATCTCTTAACCAAAGAAATCGTGTCAGATCTCTGTCTTCTTTGTGCAGCTCTAACATTAAAAATGCAGCTTTAATATCGCAGGCTATTACTATTTTTGCTTGGCGCCAGCGTAAGAGAACGGCTGCAACCTTTGGCAGTAATACTGGGCCGCGATATAGCGTGTCGTTTAGAGAGGGTGACCTTTAATATGAGCCGAACAATCGAAAACTATGCGCAATTTTTTCTTATCTTGCCGATAAACCGCTTGATGGGGTATGAAATGACATAGATTCTCTGTTTCCTGTTCAGCTTCGGGTATTTCCTCAATTATTTTTTCATTTAATTGGTCTGTAAATGTTTTGTCGTACATTTCTAGTAAATTTGGCGGATCTTCTATGCTTTTTAATTTGCGCAATGTAGAATTTAAGCGGCTTAGGCATAGATTTTTGTTTGTAGGTAACGGCGGCGCGTTTGGGCGTCGAGGTAAGCGGACGCAATAACTATTTCCGTTTTTTGTAATTGTTTTATCGAATAAGTTTTGCGCGCTTTCGTCCTCATTTTCAGTTGGCGAATCTGTGATGCCAATGCCCTCCAGGCCGTAAAGTTTTTGTTGATCCGTTAAATTTTCAAAAAGACCGTATGTTAAAACATTTTCACTACCGTAGCAATTAATAGCGTTTGCGTTTTTTGTATTTATTTTACCGCAAACTATAGGACCTAAAAGCGTTTCAACTAAACATATTCCTCTGGGTAAGTGCTCTATATTTGTGACTAATTCCCAGAAATGGTCCATTCCTATTAATATTTCTGCTTCGTAGTTTTCTGTAGGAATGTTTATTTTTTCATGTTTTGGTCTTTTGCGTAATAAATGTATTTCGCGGTCGGTTAGCTTTGCTGTAGCTATTTTACCGGTGATTTTTTCGGCAGTGCAAAAGCGAAATTCTTTAAATTCTAATTTTTGCCGCCAATTTCCGCGAAGTCCAAGCTTTAATTGCACGCTTTTACTAGCAAATGAAGTTGCGTGATTAAACATCCCTTGTGCATTAATTGTTATTTCTGGCGCTTCTTTTAAATCAATAGCTAGTTTGCTCGCCAATTCTTTTTTAATAAATGATCTAGAGGAACCTGGGTCGATGAATGCTTTAATGCCTCTTATAACCTTTCCATTTCCTGCTAGAACAGTGATTTGGCGTGTCATTAAAAGAATGTCTCTTTGCGCCTGAGATTGCGTTGCAAGAGAGTGTTGTTGGACTGTTTCGCTTTTTTCTTTTTCAATAACGAATTTTTTGCAAACTATGTCTTTATGAGTCCCATCGCATAATTTGCATTTGTATTTTGCGAGACAAATATTATGATTTGCGTCCTTAAAGCACCAAATGCATTTTTTCAATATTGCGAGCTTTTTTTGGCGTGCTTCTCCTGTTGAGTATTTTTGGCACGACGTGCTTCTATGTGACTCATCATTGCAAAAAATGCATGGTAATATTTTGCGCTCTGGTTTTTGTCTACGCGCTTGCGGTTTGCTCTTTTGTGCATTATTTTTGTTTACAAAATTCAAATTCTGTTTTGTTTGCGCGTTTGAGTTAAAAAATACCCGCGCATTTTCCGAAAAATTTCTCTCCGGATTTTGCCTCTTTTCATTTTTAAATTTATTTTCTAACTGAGGCATTCTATTCACTTTTTCGTGCAATTCAATAATTTTTGCTAACTTTTTAAGTACCTTTTCTGTGTCCCATATGAAAGGTTCATCGTCGTCACTTCCTTCACATTTTGCCATAGCTTTTTGTTTAGCTTTTTCCAATTCAAGAAGAATCCATTTTGGCATTTTTTCTTCAATGACTGATGAAATAAAGGATTGATTTATATTTTCTCCCATTTGTTGTAGTTGTTGAATAATTCTGTCGATATTATCTGTTGTTAATCGAATAGAATTTATGAATTTATTAGCTGGAGGTAAAGCTCTTAATTCTGCGCGCAAATTTGCTTTAATGCGCTCTTCGTCCCCATATCGCTCGCGAAGTTTGTTTATAGCAATATGGTAATTTGCTTCAGTAATAAAATAATTTTGAATTAATTTTTTAGCTTCGCCTTTAACGCAACCGTTAAGATAATTGAATCTATCTATATCGGTTAAAAGCGCGTTTTCGTGAATGGCAGAGCGATAGTTGTCCCAAAATGATGGCCAAAGGTTTAAATCACCATAAAACTCAGGTAATGAGTTTTTGGGCAAACGTATTTGTGAATGTCTGTTTGGCGTCGCTTGGCGAATAGAAGATGCGCGGTCAGAGTCAATGCTTTTTTGCCTTATGGCATTCTCTCCAATTTCTATGGAGGTGCCTAGGTCAACCGCTAGTTCGTTTGCCTCTTCTATTTTTACCAAAAGGCCTTCATCTCCTCCTGCCACAGCCTCATAGAGTGCGTTTTCTCTCTCTGCTTGTTCGGGCTGTGATTGGACGATTACTTTTGTCCAATTTTCAGTAAAGGTTGATATTCTGGAAAGGGTTCGCTCTAGCTTTGAATTAGCATTTTTTAGTTTTTGAACCCAATGTGTCCAATTTTCAATCTCCTCATTCTGATTTGGCCTCTCATCCAATATCGTTTTTGCTTCTGCGATTGCACGAATGAGAGTTGCTTTTGCGGGTCCTAAGCTCTGGCGTATAGGTCCGCTCATTTTTTCGCGTTTGGCTATTTTTGCGCTTGCGAAGATTTGTTTGGTTCAGATTTCTGGCTTTTGCGTTTTGCGTTTAGCCGTTGCACCACTTTTGTAGGAGCTATTCAAATAACTCTTACAAATTAATTTAATTAAAAAATATAAAATTTTTTATATTTTTATTTTGTCTATTTTTCAACAAAAACCAAAGGAGAAAATTTATTTGATTTAAAAAATATTATTTTTCAATAAAAAAATCTAAGTGAATTGAAGAGAAGTGAAGGAAGCTTAAGTGAATAAAAACGAATAAAAAACATAAGGCAAGCTAAAGGATTGGAAAAATAGATAAGATCTATAATTGTTTAAAGGTTACAATAATTTATGGGAAAGAATAAAAATATGTATTTCTTGGAATCGTCGGAGGTTATCCGCGACAGAAGCGACCTGTTACCTGCTAAGAGATATCGAGGGATTTGGGGGTTGACAATTACAGATATAACAGCAATTTTGAAATTATAAGTAATATGGAAAACGAGTGATTAAGAAGTATTTGTGGGAGATATTGATGATTTTAGGATTTGGGAAAATATATGAGGGAACATCAAATGCAAAAATAATTTTTTGTAACATTGCAGGTATCCGATGGATCCCAATAAATTTAGAACGGGATTAACTGGATTTATGGATTAATCCTACGGGATTCCACACCGTACACAAACTTCAAAAAGAATCCGGTTACGGTTACCAGAAATGCACCCCTCGATGACTAAGACATTAGACCATAGAGTCCCTTCTGAAGCGGTTTCAAAAAATTTTCCATTTTTAAAAATTAATTTCAGGATTTCCTTGTTTATGATTTATCAATTGGACATGAAATAATTTCAGAGAATTTGCAAATTATTCATTTGCCGATCAATATTATAAAACAATTAAACAGTACTATTCTTAAAAGATTTGGAAGAGCAGCTGCATATCATGAATTTTGTAACTCTAGAAGATATTATTTTCTTGGAATTTACGCAGGTAATAATTACATATATATCTATGATTATTTATTGTCACTATTTTGGCATTTTGTAAAACTAGTTACGTATTTAGATATTTTAAAGCTTTTACAACCTAAAAATCCGATCCCTATTTTAAGTTTATGACATTTAAACGAAGTTAACTTACTGTCAGATAGATTTTTTTGAATAGGGATGTAGGGAAGGGTTATCAGTGTGGGATATATGTGATAAAAAATTATAAACTCATTAAAAGTGGGACTAGACGACTTTTTAAAAATTTTTTAAATTTAATTTTCCATATTCATTTTGTTAAAGAACTGTTAGCAAACGATAAAGTCACGATCGGAGGTATTGAAATTGGTATTCGAGATTATCTCCAAGAACAAAATTATTCCTTTGGAATCGCTGACTTTGAAATCATGGCTGCACCGTTTGCTGTTTTTGAAGCTTTAGGAATTGAAAAAACTTTTAATATATCTTCTTCTATATTTTTCCCACAATATCTGCAATTTATTTATATTGAAGGGAAGCCTATTGATGTTACTCAATATCAAATACCAGGTTTGAACAACCAACTCTAACGCAAGGCTGATAAAATCCCTTTTGCTATCAGATGAATATCTCATCGATTGTTTTAAATTCTAAATGAAAAGATATGATACATATTGTTACTGTTAAGAAAAAGTCTTATAAAAATCCCCTCTAAAATAAGCCCCCCTCCAAAACAAGCCCTTCTAGAGGTCGATCGAAAAAAATAAGTCCCCATTTTAAAATAAGCCCCCTCCCCATAAAATTTTTAATTGTTGATTAATTGTTGTATCCCCTCACTTGAGTTCCCATGGAGGGATTAGAAGGATTATAAGTGATTAAGAGGTTATTTGGTTAATAAGGATTTCATCTGATTAATAGTGAGTCCATTTGATTAAAATGGTTTGAACGGATATCCGGGGATTTTATTGGATATCAGAGATATTCGAACATTTGTAGGAATATCGTAGGATTAGGTGGAAAGTCATGGATCTCGAAAGATATCCCTCCTAATCCACAAATCCTCTTAATCCTTAAATCCACAAACTGCTACCTCTAATTGTCTCAATATTCACCTTAATCCTCCGATTCCTTCTTGATACCTTAAAATCTACTTATCTCCCTCGATTTCACTCCGTATCCAGCGATATCACACTTGATCCCTCGATGTACATCCATATACACTGATATTCACCAATTTCTTCAATTTATGGCGCCGCAGGCGAAGATTTTGAGATTTTTTGAAGAAAAATAAGAATTATTTAACCATTTTTGCAATTATACATTATAAAAAAGAAAAATAATTATTTGGCATTTGTCAAAGTAATTTGAAATGTAATATTTATAGTTAAATTCAAATCCTTAGGGGTTATAAAAAGTTCCGGAACTTCCGGCGCAACACTACTGCTTATGTCATACAACGCGCAACTATAGCGGAACAAATCAGAATTAACTTTATCGTAAGGCTGCTAAAAGCCCTAGAATTTTTTGATAAATGATCTTATAAAATAAAAGTTAAGAGAATGTCTAGAAATCGAGCAGGAATCGAGGCTTTACCTTATGTACGTTGAGATAAGTTTTAAAATCAGCAGTAAACAGCTCTCTTATATATTCTAAGCCTCCGTCTAAGTGTTTTAAATAATAGCCAGTTGTACTAAATGAATTCAAAGTTACAATCATTAATCTTAATTAAACCCAATTTTGATTTAGACAGTTCCGAAGCTGCGCCTCAAGTTTGGAAAGACGGAGTATCAATTTACCAAGAAAATATTGATCAATATAATTTAAATTTAAAGAATCTTAAGCTTTCCAATTATTGGAAAAAAATACTTTTAAATGATACAAGTAAAGCTATTTTCGAAGCTGGAACTCTCGGTGTACAATCTCCAAATATGGAAGTTTTGTTCAAAAAAATTAGATTACATTTTGTTAATCAACACCCTCTTGTTATATTCAAAACATTTCCATTACACGAAAAGATTATTTATATTGGAGGTATACATGTTGAAGAAAAGAAAATCTTGACAGAGAAACTTAAAAAAGTAAACAATAAAAAGGTAAATATATTTTAATTTTTAAGTAGAAATATTGTACTTTTCCAAAGTTGTAGTTAACTTTTAGTTAGTTTACTGAAAATTTTTTGTTCATTTTTGTATCCGAAAAAATTAGAAGTTATTAACAGATGCTTTCTAATTAAAAATGTAAATACTGGATAGCGTATTTTCTCGATTAATTCCACTGGGGAATTACTTTTTCAACCCTTCCCTGGCATGGGGAATTAATCGATGGAGGGGAATTATTCGAATTTTGGCATTTGAAATGCAGTAGGGTATTTGGGGGTGGGGAATTATTGTTTCAACCCAATCGAGGAAGGGGGAGGGGAATTTATCGAGAAAATACGGTATTAATGCATATCTGACAGAGACATGATAGCCAAACATCTAAATCAGCCGCATGGTCTCTTATTATCACGGCCTCTCAATCTCGGCCCCTCTCGGTGATTCTCGGTCTCGGTTTTTTCAAAAAACCTCGAGCTCAACCAACCTTACTTTTGGAACACACTTTATAAAAGCTAACTTTATTTATCTGTTCATTAATTTAAGCGTGAATGTATTGTTCTAGTTTCGTTTGGAACTGTTAAAGTTTCGGGAGAATTTAATCGAGAAAATATTGAAATAATGTTTGATAGATTCAACCGTCATTCTAAATGCAAATTTATTGTTCGAATAGAAGGAAATCTTTTGCCAGAAAATTATAACAAAAGTCAAATTAAAGTCACAGATAAATTTATCAACCAACAAGAGATTTTATGTAATATTTATTTATTAATAATTATGCGGAAAATTGTCAGTGCGATTAGTTTTTACTAAACTCTTTTATTTATGCAAGTGTTAGTCCAAGATTTGTCAATGGTGCCTTTCATCCCAGCAAATTTTTATTCAAAAAATTTTTGTCAAAATCTGAGAAAATATTAATCAAGTTAAATAACATTATAATAATTATCCTCCATAAAATGTTTTATCACTTTTAATTAGCAAAATTTAGATATTGCCCCATTCAATGTAAAATATTAAAACACGTTAACTATTCTAATACAGGGATTTGAGGACCGACCTGAGACCGGAATAGTTGGGTACAAAGTGTCTAAATAAAAACACACCCATATAAATATTTAAAATATATTTTAATAAATATTAAGCTGAGAAGAATACAAAATTGTTTATTTCTCATTGTGGACAGCATAGTTTAATTGAGGTTAAATTATTTAATTTAAAAAATTAATAAATTTGAAAATCCTGGTTTTGTTTTGCAAAAATAGCGGTTTCTGCTTTTTTTCGATTAACAGTATTTAACACTAGAAGAGAAAGATCCGGATCCATAGTGCAAATGACACAATGTTACCTTAATTATTCCAAAAAAGCTGTGTTCTGGATGGAGTTTAAGATCTGAATTGTCTTGGTAACGGTGTCGGTTGAGTTTAATAGAAAAACTAATTATTATAACTTTTCAAATTATTGATGTAGAGATATTATGTAGAGATTGTTATGACAACAGAGACTTTATCACACACAAAAATACAATGAAGGTTGTGGTAGGAAGAATAGGAGAAGAAGGGGCAGAACTAACTTGGCTGGCTTTTATACTAAACTCTTTAAGGACTCTCGCCCCTACACAACAGAGATCCTTAATAAATAGCAATTATTAAATTCAATTTTAAAGGCAATCTATGCAGGTGTTCCTTTAATTTGTATTCCAAACTCGTTTGATCAATTCTACAATTCATCCATTGTAGAATATTTGGGTATTGGAATATATGTAAAAATGCTAAAAATTGATAAACGTTATGACTTGAAGGATAAAAATTTGAAATTTGAATATGATTTTAAAAGAGCTTTCAATGAAATTTTTAGCAATGAGTAAGTATATATTTAGCAATGAGTTTGTCATGAAAAAATTTGGAATATGGCAAGTCAATTCTGACAATTGGCATTCAGCTTTACTTGGAAATGGGGTGTTTACGGCTATATTCTTGTAAATAACGGTTATTTAAATAATCCTCCCCAACTTGAAATTATCATATTCCAATTAAGGTTGGTGGTTCCTTGGAGATCTTCGGTTATCCGGAACCGATAACCGAACCTAAGTCTTCGGTTATCCGGTCTTTTTTCTGTTCCGGATAACCGGAACCGCCAACCTTAATTCCAATTATATATTTAGCAAATATCAGAAAGCTGCAGATAATTTGAGAGAGAATATTCTATCAAAATATTACGATGACTACAAAGCAAAAGACGTTTTATTTGAAAAGATTTCGGAAGTTATTGGTGTCTAAGAAAATAAGTGAGAATTGAAAAGAATTATTTTTAAATTTGGATTTTCTTATAATTTACTGTTTAGTTTTTAGTCATTTTAATTAAATTTTGTTTAAAGTAATTAAAATATGCTCGTTATTTTTGTAAACACTTATAATTTAGCTTATAAAGTAAAATTTGTATATTAAGAATGTATCTGGAAATCTTCGGATATCCGGATCCGGTATCCGAACCGAAAATTTCCGGATATCCGGTCCTTTTCAGACCCGGATATCCGGATCCGACAACCTTAGTGTATATACTAGCCTTATGATAACTTAAAGGCTCTCGTTCTTCACGGGATATAAATATCGACAATATGTAGTGCTTTTAAAAAATGGCATAAGACTGAGTGCATGTAATTTGGTGAGTGTTTGCAAAACTTATGTAATTGATATAGAAATGTGAAAAAACATCCTCATTTTTTTAAAAAACCTCGACCTCGACCAAATCTACCTAAACTCTGCAGACAAAATTTTGTACATAAATATTATCAAAAATAAATACAGAAAACATAACACTTAAAAATTATGTTGAAGTAAATTTTTAGTTGAACTGCCCTCGGTTTTCGGATGATTTTTTAGCTCTTTTCTCTTTGTTTTAAGCCTCATTTTGTGGATTATAATTTTTTATTGTTTCAAACCTATTTTGAGCCTATTTCGACCTTTTTTGGACCTATTTTAGGTTTTTTGAAAATTTTTCTTAAAATTTGATTATTTTTAGCCAATTTCCGCCAAATCTAACATTATCTGGTATACCTACATTTTGTAGGAACTATAATCTGCATCGTACTAGGGACTGCCCTCGAAAATTGTAAGGTTAACATTTATATTAGACATGTCAGTGATTTTCCCTGACTATTGAACCTTTTATTTGGGAATTTTGACGAATGAAAGAAGATATCAATGAATTTGGAGTGAAATAATTGATTTGGCGATTAAAAGAGATAGCAGAGATTTGTCTTGTTGAGAAGAAATTCTGGATTATTATCTTAAGAAATTAGTTTTTAATTTTTCCTTTCCCTGTATAAGTTAGAATCCCTCTAGGTGGATTTGAAGAAAAAAATATTCTCACGATATATCGCTAAATTAAAGATATTTCTTTAATCATTCTATATCCAATTAAATCGTTAAAAATTTCTATATCCAATTTTTAACGATTTAATCCAAATCCCTATTCAATACAAATACACTGATATCCCATTTTATTCACTGGCCAAGGACTTCTGAAGACTGATACATTTATCGCACTAAAGTTTTAGAATAAAATATGCGAATGCCTGATTTGTATGCTACCTAAAAGTGAAAAGCCAAAAACTGTGTTCTTTCATTGGCCCGAGTATTTAAAACAGGTTTCTTAAAGCATATATTATTCATATTTCTCCCTTTTTGTAGATATTTTTATATCGATGCATATGTGAGCAGATCTTGCATATTTTCAAGCATATTTTGTGATTTTTAATTGCGTATATGAGCATATCTGGCGATTCTTATGTTACCTTAAAATCTCAGTCCCACCCGCAAAATTTGTACAAATTTATACAAAATAACTGCACAAAAACATCATTCTTCAAGATTATGTTCAATCAAATTTTTTTTTGAATTCTCCTCGAGTAATTTTCGGTGATTTTTAGTTGCTTTCTCTTGGTTAGATGCCTCTTTTAGTGGATTATATTTTTTTATTATTTCAAAATTTTTGTGATCATTTTTTATAGATTTGTTTCTTTCATTATTTGGCTTTTTATCAAACAAAAATTCTGGTTTGAATTCAATATTTAATTTATCAAAAAATTCAATAATTTGTGTATAACGCTTATATTCCTCTCGACTTCTTGGATATTCACACACTCCGCGAGCTTTTAATATTGAATCAAACGAAAGCCTTTTTAATTCAACTGTTAACATATATAAGTTCTAAAATTTTTAGATTTTAGTATCAAAATTAAAAATGGAGGTTTATGGTATCATAAAAGTCACTGAGAGTGACTTCTAGTAGGATCATATCCAGCCACTATGCAGAGAAAGCTACAAACGGATATCTTCAGAGAGAAGCCGTTCATTATCTTAACTTAATAAAATTTAATTGAATAGACAAGAGAAGGGCACTATACAGCTGAAAGATTCCAGCTGGCCAGTCCACTCCTTTTGAGGGATCTTTCAAAATATTATCTTTATGATATCTATGTAGTAGGAGCAGGTAAAAGTTTTGCCCAAAGCAGGCATCGTCCTGCGAACTCGTGGCCTTTATTGCAAAACGCTTTCACTCAAGACGTACAGGTGCTCCCCGTCTGGGCTCTGAAGCATACACAACTCTAATTTTCCACGAGGCACTAAGATACGGGCCAACCGCATTACGGTACTTATTTAGTTCCCCCCCCCCAGTCAGTTTTTTCGAAAATTATGTAAAAATGGTCAGACTGAACAACAATTGTAGAACCCATCGAGCTGTGTCGAATGTCACCAAAATCAACAAAATCCGACTTGATTTGACCGAAATACAGACCCTAGAACCACTGGGGCGTAAAATCATATGGACGAGAATTTATACAAATGCTAGCTCATTCGAAAGAGCTCGTCGAGCTGAGTCGAATGACACCAAAATCGACGTAATCCGACTTGATTTGACAAAGATATGACATAAATCATCGACTCCGGTAGGTCTTAATAATGTCATAACTTTGTCAGATCAAGTCGGATCACGTCGATTTTAGTGTCATTCGACTCAGCTCGACGAGCTCTTTTGAAAGAGCTATAATTTGCTTAAATTTTTTTAATTTCAAAAAATCACCCCTGTGGTTGTACAATTTTCAGGGGTCTGTATCTCGGTCCAATCAAGTCGGATTTTGTTGATTTTGGTGTCATTCGACACAGCTCGATGGGTTCTACAATTGTTGTTCAGACTGACCATTTTTACATAATTTTCGAAAAAACTGACTGGGGGGGGGGGGGAAACTAAATAAGTACCCCGCATTACTATAAATATTTAAACAAACGAACATTTAAGTTTTTAATTTTGTCGGGCACTCCTTTCGAGGAATCTTTCAGAATATTATCTTTATGATATTTATTTGTCAATTGCTTGTCCAAAAATTTGCACAGCTTTGTAAATTCCTGATGATTAACCAAATATTCCATTGCTATTGGATTTAATATTTTAATTTTTTCTATTTGTTTAATCAATCCTTCCTGGTTTTCAACAGAAAAAATATTGTGTTTGAATAAACTATCTAAATATTCTTCCACACCTGTTGACTCTCTCAAATCATTATCCACTTCCTCTACCTTTATTTGAGAGGTTGAGGCTTGGGTAATTTCGGAAGTTGAAGCTTCATTGATATACGCAGAATATATCCACGGCAGTTGGGAAAATAGAAATAATAGAATGGTTAATTTTGCAAATAAAAACATTTTGTGCTTAAAAATTCCTATAAATTTTGAAAGATACATAGATTCTCACTATAATATTCAGCCAATATATCAAGTTGGGACCCGTTTTTAATGCTTAATTAACTATTCAGAGCCTTATTATAGGATACATGTTTTCTCTCCCCAAATGTTTACGAATTGGGATCTCGATAATTCGACATAATCTGGACTGAAAAGCCGACATAATAGAGAGAGACAGCTAATGGAGGACAAATCTCTTTAAAACATTTACTCGGGAATGCAGACTAGGGTTATCGGTTTGGGGAAACCTCGAATGCTCAGATATGTTTCGGTTTTGGATAGGCGGAACCGTCAAAACTCAAATGTAAACATATTAAAGGAGACAGACGGTCTAAAGGTAGATGTCTTAAAGGAAGATGATCTTCTATCGAGAAAAAACAAAAAGTTAAATTTTGAAAATAAATCATTTTTATGAATTAATTTTTATAAATAATTTAAATTAAAAAAAAATTTATTTCTGAATGCCCTTAGAATTTTTAAAGCTTTTATTGCCTCTAAAATTTAATAAGATTCTATAATTAAATAGCCAGACTATTATACTGTCTAAAAGTGCAATCGCGTGTTTCGTCTCGAGGTAATGGATGTATAGACAACAATGCAAATCACGCTTCAATTAAATTCTAGACAGACAATTAATTTTAATAGACTCTTTAAATTATTTATTTCCTTGTTTAAATAAGATTTTTAATATTTTCTAAAGTTTTCTTGACTTCTAGGCCAAGGTCCTTGACTTCGAGGCCTATAAAGGGCTTGGCTGTTATAATTTTTAATCCCCTATCATGGGTCGATGTATGGAGACGGCTTATTTAAAGCCTGTCTATAATTAGCTCGTTGCTAAAGATAGCTACTTTGTAAATTAGCAAGCTCATCGATATTTTTTGGCCTTTTCCATATTTCTGATATTTTTACCAAACGCCAATCTTTAAAATAAATATACAAAAAAATTCCCTGAAATATTTTATACAAAAGATTAAATATTTAAAATTTACAAAAGAATGAAAATAGGAAAGATAAATAGATTTTAAATAGACAGAATTAAATAAAAGTTTTTTGGGGAATCTTTTTTGGTTTTATGTTTTTTTTTGTGTTTTTTAATTTTGTGTGTTTTTTGGGATTTTCAAAAATTTTGTGTTTTTTATTTTGTTTTTTTTTTGAATTTTATTTGTTTTTTTGAATTTTTTATTTTTAAGATTTTTTTGATTTTTAAATTTAGAAAAATTTCTTACTTAATAGAGAAAGATTACTAATAAAAAATAAAAATGTTTTCGATTCTCCCGTAGGGTGTGCTTATATTAGAGGGTGTGCTTCTATTAGAGAATTTACGATAATACAGAATAATCTTTAACTATGAGTAAAGTTCTTTGAGTAAAGTTCTTTTTTTTCGAAACCGAGTCCAATTCTATCTAATTTCTCATATAATATTGCAACCTCTTGAGGGACAAAAATTTGCAGTTGACGTTTACATACTGGACATTTTTCAATTTCACCTTCGCCATGTTCAACCCACTCTCGAATACAATCCTGATGGTAGGTGTGCTGATAATTGTCCTCTATTAAAAAATCTAGACAGACAATTAATTTTAATAGACGTTTAAATAATTTATCTCCTTGTCTAATTACAAATAAAGTTTTAAAATTTTTAATATAAATTCGCAGTTTTAACATTTTAATGGAGTTAATTGGTAAAGGTAGCGTTCATTCCCCATTTTTCCTAAATTTCACCTAAATTTCACCTAGAATTACTATCAGTCAGAAAATAAAAACATTAATTATTTTGTAAAATATTTCAAAATAAGCACTTTGCTTTCAAGGAAAAAAATAAAAATATTAAACATATAAAATATTGCACTTTATCAAAAGCCACTTGCCGAGTCTAAAGGAAGGCGACAAAATAAATATTTTTATTTTGAAAAAGATAAATAAAAAGGGCAAATATTTCCTTTAATAATAATAAAGATTTTTACGTGCCTATTAAATAATTATTGGTTATAAATAAACAATAAGTTATGTCTTAATGAATACTAGACAGATGCAAATACAGACTTTTAAGACTGTTTACATAGTGTAAAGCTTTTTAATTAGTATCTAATTTTTTCTTAAGGCTGTTTCCCTATTCCTAAGGCTGTGCAGGAGGCGGCGTGGTTTTTCCACCGGAGGCGGAAATTTTGGAAGTTTTCTTCCATTCATTCCATCTTGCATTGCCAGATTTCCATACTCCGCAATGTGTAGATTTGCTGAATCTATAAATTTATAATTGATTAAGAAATAATTCCTTTATTACACAATCTTATTATACTCTCTCATTTACTTACATCATCCTTTAAATGAATCGCTTAATATTCTTTAAAAATTTATCTAATTTTATTTAATTTTATTTAATATTTTAAAGAAAAATTTTTAACTTTCATAATTAATTTTTTAGGAAATGTATTTTAAATTAATAATTTCCTTTTTTCCGATCCTTTTTTTCAAATTTTCGATTGGAAATGAGTTTAAAACTGATTCAAATGGAGATGATAAACTCTCCTTTACCGATATAAAAGAGCTTTGGGCTTAAACAACCTTGAAGTAATTGAGGAAGGGGATGGTGAGAAAAATTCTAAATTCAAACAAGAAGGTGTAGGACAAGGTTCTGATACAAAAACGATTAAAGAAAATGTAGAAAAAGAGAAGAAAAAAGAAAAAAAAATTAAAAATCTAAAAAAAGTTTTGTATATAAGCGGATATCTTCTAAGATCGCCACTATATTTCCATGTAATTTATAACTTAAATTATCTCAGCTCTTATAATATAGAAATCTAAAGATTAAAATAAAAAAATTGGAAACTAACACTTGTGATAATTTTTAATTTATCAAACACTATAAATGTTTTAGTAACATTTATTTTCTCTTAAAAATATATTTGTTTAATATTACAGAAAACTTTGGCAAAAATCTTGTCAGAAAAATACATGGTGGTATGTTAATTAAAATTAAATATCTAATTATCTAGGCGTAATTTATGTGGAAACAGGTCATTGAAGCTGTAGGAGCTATTCAAATAACTCTTACAAATTAATTTAATTAAAAAATATAAAATTTTTTATATTTTTATTTTGTCTATTTTTCAACAAAAACCAAAGGAGAAAATTTATTTGATTTAAAAAATATTATTTTTCAATAAAAAAATCTAAGTGAATTGAAGAGAAGTGAAGGAAGCTTAAGTGAATAAAAACGAATAAAAAACATAAGGCAAGCTAAAGGATTGGAAAAATAGATAAGATCTATAATTGTTTAAAGGTTACAATAATTTATGGGAAAGAATAAAAATATGTATTTCTTGGAATCGTCGGAGGTTATCCGCGACATTCCGGGGGCCCAAAAACAAATTTATTTTTGTCAAAAGTATTTTTATTAATTTGGTGTTTCTTCTTTCCCGAATCCTTCATAACCTTCCTTAGAATTGCATTGCCAGGTTTTCGAGTTATTGTTGTTTTTCCCATTTTTCTGTTGTTTGTAGGGAGTGTAACGAATAGAATAAGAAGGTTGTTTTTGTTGATTAATCTTTCTACAGCGTGCAAGCGGTAAAAAATGCAGGAGGTCGTTGGAAATCCGCATCCACACATTAGAAAGCGCGTTTAATTCAGGTATTTTCGAATCTAGTTTCGTGTTTGCGCATGTATTGCCTGTACAACTACCTTGCTTAGGGCATCGTTTGCTAGAGTACGTTTTTATTTCGTGGCTGCGCGAAAAATATTCAGAAGATTTTTGGCACTCCACTACTATGTCCTCTATTGTTATATCCACAATACCCATTGGCAGTTTATTTGCTCCCCTGATTAGCAGTTGCGCGATTCGATGACTAGGGGTTAGCGTTAAAATGGTTTCGTAGCTAATGTGGCATTTAGTTTGATTATTTTCCATTTTAGTGCAATCTTCTTCATTCGCGGAAAAAGAAGCGAATTGCGAAGCGCCGTTAGCTAAATGGATTATAGCCAATATTACAACTATTTTATTTATAGTTGTTCCTCGGGCCCCGAATTTTTTCCTAAAAGGAATAAATGGTTTAAATTCCCGTTGTTTTTCAATTTTAATTTCCGCTAGTTCAATGTCGTTTTTTGCATTGTTTTTCTGCTGCTCTTTATTTTTGAGCCTAGCTTCAATTATTTTTCTTATAATTAAATAGGGAATTTTTATTATTAATTTTAAAACGATTTTTAGAATGCGCAGTGTTGTTTTTAGACACCAGACCAATTCAGCAATTGTAAGGCAAATTTTATTTAATAGAAGACAGAATTTGAATAAGCAAGTGCATAATATTGCAATTAGTATTCCTCCTATTATTGCTGCGTAAATTGGCCAGCATTCAGGATTCGCTAATAATTCTGTGCATATGTAACAATTTATTAGTTCGCAAATATTAACGCTTGGACATTCTACAACAATTTTATTTATTGGGTTGCTTTTTGTCGTCCAAAGCTGCATTGAGCATGTGTGCTCGTTTAATAAAATGTCTTTAGGGAGAGTGACTATTTTAGGTGATTTTACTCCCTCGAAACTAAAACAATATGGTGGGCAGCAAATTTCCATTTTAGAGAATTTTATTTCTTCAAACATTGCCTTAATCCCTTTTGTTTCGCAATTTAGTTGGCATGTTGCGCATTTGCTAATTGCTTTTTTATTAGTTCCGTTCATATGTATTCTTTTGTACCCCCATGCTTTTATAGGAATTTCCATGTCTTTTGAAATAAAAAGCGTGGTTTCGCGGTGTGGGTAATAACAAAAGCGTGTTCCGGATGTTAGGCAGTCATGTATTGAACAGTAATGTGGGGTTCCGATTGTTGCTCCCTTACCAATACAGACTTCATCCTTATCGAATACGTCTATTGTTCGAGTTTGTAATTGTTGTACATAATGAATATTTCCATTAAATAATTCAATTGTAGGAATAAGAATAGAAATATCGTTGTCCGATTCAATTTGTTCGTGAGAAGCTATATTATTTAATTTTGCTTGCTCGTAAATTACATAATTGTTTGTGTGCGAGCATCCGGCTGCCCAGTCGGGACATTTGCCGCAATTATCTAAACAGCTCCAGCCCCCTGATACTGGTGTCAGAAATTTTTCGCCGCAGGATTTTATTTTATAGCATAATTCTGGAGGGTCTTTTCCGGTTTTTGAATAAATTAAAATGCCCTTTGAATTGCAATTGCTTTCTGTATGTAATAATTGCCCTTCCGCTTCACATTCATAAGGTAAAAGCGGTGTGCGCAAATTTGTTGCGTTAGCACAAGCGATTAATTGCAGGCATATTATTAAGAAAGGTATTGCTTTTAAGCCGTATGCATTTGCGTTGATTTTTTGCAAGGCTTTTTCTTTCGCATCTCTTTTAATTTTCATTCGCTCTTCGATTTTCTTTGGCTCTATCTGCGTTTCCTTTGGTTGGGGAATCGATTCTTTACCCCCACCTATCTCAAGCGGAACTAAATGCGCTAGAGCTCTTTTTAAAATTTTGCCGCTAGGCATTAATACTTTGGCAGAGCGAATAGATGTTGGATCTCCGGGTGGTAATTCCGAAATTCTTCCTAAGCGCCAACTTGCCCTTGGGGTGTTCTCATCTGTTAGTAAAACTACCTCTCCAATTCTAGGAATAATGTCGTTTCCTTTCATTTTATGGCGTTGTTGTCGGCGTTCTTTAAGAAAATTTAAATATTCGTGTTGCCAAGTATTCCAGAATTTATTTTGAATACGAAGAGAATTTTTGTATGTTGTTAATAATTTTTCTGGCGCGCTTAAGTCTGGTTTCCATTCTTCCTCGTTTTCTTTTATTGGAGGGAGTCCGGGTTCTCCGCTTTCCAAAAGGAAGTCAAATGGTCTTAGCGTGCGTACCGAGTCTGGGTTATCATCCATAGGAACTAAAGGTCGGGAATTTAAGATACCTTCGACCTCCGAAATGACTGTATTCATTTCGTCTAGCTGGAGGACTCTTTTACCAATTGCGCGTTTAAATGCGTTTTTTGCTAGTCCGCATAACCTTTCATAAGCGCCTCCTTCCCAGCAAGATAGCGGTACAATGAATTTCCAATTTATTTTTTCTTTTGCTACAAAATTCATTGTTTCGGAGGAGTTAATAATTTTTCCTCAAATTTCATCTAAAGTTTTTGCTGTTAAATGAAAGTTAGTTGCGTTATCAGATAATATATAGCTAGGTCGGCCTCTTTTTGCAATAAACCGGCGTAACGCGTTTAGAAAGGTTTTTGCCGAAAGATCTAAAACGCTGTCTAGCCATACTGCTCTAGTCGCTAAGCAAGTTATTAATAATACCCAAAGCTTGTGTTTGCTGTGGTCGGGCATTGTAACTAGTGTTGGGCCTAGATAATCCAATCCAATGTTTGCAAATACTGGCGATTTTTGCATGCGCTCGATTGGATAGGGAGGAAATGGCGGGAGCGTGTACGGTAACAATTTACTTCTTTTACAGTCCAGACATTTCCCTAGTATTTTGCGTATGCTTCGTTTTGTAATTCCGCAAAATTTTTGAATAAGGGAGTAGTGAGTTAATTGTACTCCGGAATGAAAGTGTTTTTTATGCACGCTTAATACGATTAGTTGCGTTAATTTATCCTCCTTTGGCAAGAATATGGGTTCAATAGAGTCGCGCGGAAGGGAGCTCCATTGCAGTCTGCTTTTAGAACGCCATAATCCGTTTGTATCTTCAAAAAGCGAGTATTCTTTTTTAATTTTTTCATTGGAGGTAAGCATGCTTCTGTTTTGCGCTTCTTTTAATGCAAATATTTCAGCAATTTTAAAATCTAAAGCACTAAATTCTTTATTGATTGAGAATTTTTCTAATAATTTATTTTTAAAAGAATGAGCTTTTAATGCTAAAAGTGATTTTAAGAAGCGAAGAATAAACATAATGCACATTAACATTTTTTCCCAACTGCTAAAGCAAGCAGGATCGATCTCTGGCCGCTTCCTTTCCTCTACTTTAGGCAGTGCGAATTGTGCAATAAATTCTTCCCCTTCGTCTTTTGGCGGGGTAATGATTTTTTGTGGCCACTCTTTTTCGTTTTTTAGCCAACTAGGACCATACCACCAATTTTTTGCGCTGGCTAGTTCTTTAGCTTTAATGCCGCGCGTGGCTAGGTCTGCAGGATTAGAAGCGGTACCGACATGTCGGAATGAAATATTGTGATTTCGAATTTCCTTTAAGCGATTGGCAATGAATACTGGTTGTCTTTCGGTTGATGCAATCCAGCTAAGCGCTATTTCGCTGTCGGTCCAAAGTATAGTTTTCGCTTCCTTTAATCCCATTTCTTTTTTAATAAAATTGCCCGCTCGAACGCCAATAACTATACCCAATAATTCTAATTTCGGGATAGTAATTTTTGAATTTATAGGCGCGAGGCGGCTTCTTGCAAATACTAGATTTGTTTTGCTTTCTTTTTCGCTTATTGTTTGTATGTATACGGCCGTTGCGTAACAAACTAGTGAAGCGTCGCAAAAAATGTGTATTTGAGAAGAATGATTTTGCTTTATGCATAGTGAGCGAGGTAGCTCTATAATCGCGTCTTCCCACTCTGTGGCTATTGCTGTCCATTCCAATTGTTTCTCTTCTGGTAGGGGTGTGTCCCATTTCAATTTTAATTCCCAGAGTGATTGGAAGAATAGGCGCGCTTTGAGTGAGGCGGGATAAAGCAATCCAAGTGGGTCAAAGATACTGTTTAGGACACGGAGAATTTTTCGCATAGTCCAGTCTACAGCATTAGCTTTAGGGAATGAAAATTTAATTTTATCTTCCCCGTTGTTCCAGCTTATTCCGAGGAATTTTTTGTGAGGTGCAATTTTAGCGGTTTCCTCTAATTCGCTCAGAACACTTTCGTTATTGGCTAGAAATTCGCGTAATTCCATATTTGCGTCTAGAAAAATTTCGCGAATAATGTTAATTTTATTTTTGCCTTCTTCTTCAGAGTTAGCTGTAAGTAATATATTGTCCATATAAATGGAATTTTCCACTTCTTTAGCAATACTAGGATATTTTTTAGCGATTGCCGAATTTCTTAAGTGGTGTATTACAGTAGCTCCTAGCAAAAAGGGAGATGAAACTGCTCCAAAGAGAACTCGCCGAAATCGCAATATTTTTATATTGGCTTGCGTAGGCGGTTTATTTAAATCTCTTAACCAAAGAAATCGTGTCAGATCTCTGTCTTCTTTGTGCAGCTCTAACATTAAAAATGCAGCTTTAATATCGCAGGCTATTACTATTTTTGCTTGGCGCCAGCGTAAGAGAACGGCTGCAACCTTTGGCAGTAATACTGGGCCGCGATATAGCGTGTCGTTTAGAGAGGGGTGACCTTTAATATGAGCCGAACAATCGAAAACTATGCGCAATTTTTTCTTATCTTGCCGATAAACCGCTTGATGGGGTATGAAATGACATAGATTCTCTGTTTCCTGTTCAGCTTCGGGTATTTCCTCAATTATTTTTTCATTTAATTGGTCTGTAAATGTTTTGTCGTACATTTCTAGTAAATTTGGCGGATCTTCTATGCTTTTTAATTTGCGCAATGTAGAATTTAAGCGGCTTAGGCATAGATTTTTGTTTGTAGGTAACGGCGGCGCGTTTGGGCGTCGAGGTAAGCGGACGCAATAACTATTTCCGTTTTTTGTAATTGTTTTATCGAATAAGTTTTGCGCGCTTTCGTCCTCATTTTCAGTTGGCGAATCTGTGATGCCAATGCCCTCCAGGCCGTAAAGTTTTTGTTGATCCGTTAAATTTTCAAAAAGACCGTATGTTAAAACATTTTCACTACCGTAGCAATTAATAGCGTTTGCGTTTTTTGTATTTATTTTACCGCAAACTATAGGACCTAAAAGCGTTTCAACTAAACATATTCCTCTGGGTAAGTGCTCTATATTTGTGACTAATTCCCAGAAATGGTCCATTCCTATTAATATTTCTGCTTCGTAGTTTTCTGTAGGAATGTTTATTTTTTCATGTTTTGGTCTTTTGCGTAATAAATGTATTTCGCGGTCGGTTAGCTTTGCTGTAGCTATTTTACCGGTGATTTTTTCGGCAGTGCAAAAGCGAAATTCTTTAAATTCTAATTTTTGCCGCCAATTTCCGCGAAGTCCAAGCTTTAATTGCACGCTTTTACTAGCAAATGAAGTTGCGTGATTAAACATCCCTTGTGCATTAATTGTTATTTCTGGCGCTTCTTTTAAATCAATAGCTAGTTTGCTCGCCAATTCTTTTTTAATAAATGATCTAGAGGAACCTGGGTCGATGAATGCTTTAATGCCTCTTATAACCTTTCCATTTCCTGCTAGAACAGTGATTTGGCGTGTCATTAAAAGAATGTCTCTTTGCGCCTGAGATTGCGTTGCAAGAGAGTGTTGTTGGACTGTTTCGCTTTTTTCTTTTTCAATAACGAATTTTTTGCAAACTATGTCTTTATGAGTCCCATCGCATAATTTGCATTTGTATTTTGCGAGACAAATATTATGATTTGCGTCCTTAAAGCACCAAATGCATTTTTTCAATATTGCGAGCTTTTTTTGGCGTGCTTCTCCTGTTGAGTATTTTTGGCACGACGTGCTTCTATGTGACTCATCATTGCAAAAAATGCATGGTAATATTTTGCGCTCTGGTTTTTGTCTACGCGCTTGCGGTTTGCTCTTTTGTGCATTATTTTTGTTTACAAAATTCAAATTCTGTTTTGTTTGCGCGTTTGAGTTAAAAAATACCCGCGCATTTTCCGAAAAATTTCTCTCCGGATTTTGCCTCTTTTCATTTTTAAATTTATTTTCTAACTGAGGCATTCTATTCACTTTTTCGTGCAATTCAATAATTTTTGCTAACTTTTTAAGTACCTTTTCTGTGTCCCATATGAAAGGTTCATCGTCGTCACTTCCTTCACATTTTGCCATAGCTTTTTGTTTAGCTTTTTCCAATTCAAGAAGAATCCATTTTGGCATTTTTTCTTCAATGACTGATGAAATAAAGGATTGATTTATATTTTCTCCCATTTGTTGTAGTTGTTGAATAATTCTGTCGATATTATCTGTTGTTAATCGAATAGAATTTATGAATTTATTAGCTGGAGGTAAAGCTCTTAATTCTGCGCGCAAATTTGCTTTAATGCGCTCTTCGTCCCCATATCGCTCGCGAAGTTTGTTTATAGCAATATGGTAATTTGCTTCAGTAATAAAATAATTTTGAATTAATTTTTTAGCTTCGCCTTTAACGCAACCGTTAAGATAATTGAATCTATCTATATCGGTTAAAAGCGCGTTTTCGTGAATGGCAGAGCGATAGTTGTCCCAAAATGATGGCCAAAGGTTTAAATCACCATAAAACTCAGGTAATGAGTTTTTGGGCAAACGTATTTGTGAATGTCTGTTTGGCGTCGCTTGGCGAATAGAAGATGCGCGGTCAGAGTCAATGCTTTTTTGCCTTATGGCATTCTCTCCAATTTCTATGGAGGTGCCTAGGTCAACCGCTAGTTCGTTTGCCTCTTCTATTTTTACCAAAAGGCCTTCATCTCCTCCTGCCACAGCCTCATAGAGTGCGTTTTCTCTCTCTGCTTGTTCGGGCTGTGATTGGACGATTACTTTTGTCCAATTTTCAGTAAAGGTTGATATTCTGGAAAGGGTTCGCTCTAGCTTTGAATTAGCATTTTTTAGTTTTTGAACCCAATGTGTCCAATTTTCAATCTCCTCATTCTGATTTGGCCTCTCATCCAATATCGTTTTTGCTTCTGCGATTGCACGAATGAGAGTTGCTTTTGCGGGTCCTAAGCTCTGGCGTATAGGTCCGCTCATTTTTTCGCGTTTGGCTATTTTTGCGCTTGCGAAGATTTGTTTGGTTCAGATTTCTGGCTTTTGCGTTTTGCGTTTAGCCGTTGCACCACTTTTGTAGGAGCTATTCAAATAACTCTTACAAATTAATTTAATTAAAAAATATAAAATTTTTTATATTTTTATTTTGTCTATTTTTCAACAAAAACCAAAGGAGAAAATTTATTTGATTTAAAAAATATTATTTTTCAATAAAAAAATCTAAGTGAATTGAAGAGAAGTGAAGGAAGCTTAAGTGAATAAAAACGAATAAAAAACATAAGGCAAGCTAAAGGATTGGAAAAATAGATAAGATCTATAATTGTTTAAAGGTTACAATAATTTATGGGAAAGAATAAAAATATGTATTTCTTGGAATCGTCGGAGGTTATCCGCGACAGAAGCGACCTGTTACCTGCTAAGAGATATCGAGGGATTTGGGGGTTGACAATTACAGATATAACAGCAATTTTGAAATTATAAGTAATATGGAAAACGAGTGATTAAGAAGTATTTGTGGGAGATATTGATGATTTTAGGATTTGGGAAAATATATGAGGGAACATCAAATGCAAAAATAATTTTTTGTAACATTGCAGGTATCCGATGGATCCCAATAAATTTAGAACGGGATTAACTGGATTTATGGATTAATCCTACGGGATTCCACACCGTACACAAACTTCAAAAAGAATCCGGTTACGGTTACCAGAAATGCACCCCTCGATGACTAAGACATTAGACCATAGAGTCCCTTCTGAAGCGGTTTCAAAAAATTTTCCATTTTTAAAAATTAATTTCAGGATTTCCTTGTTTATGATTTATCAATTGGACATGAAATAATTTCAGAGAATTTGCAAATTATTCATTTGCCGATCAATATTATAAAACAATTAAACAGTACTATTCTTAAAAGATTTGGAAGAGCAGCTGCATATCATGAATTTTGTAACTCTAGAAGATATTATTTTCTTGGAATTTACGCAGGTAATAATTACATATATATCTATGATTATTTATTGTCACTATTTTGGCATTTTGTAAAACTAGTTACGTATTTAGATATTTTAAAGCTTTTACAACCTAAAAATCCGATCCCTATTTTAAGTTTATGACATTTAAACGAAGTTAACTTACTGTCAGATAGATTTTTTGAATAGGGATGTAGGGAAGGGTTATCAGTGTGGGATATATGTGATAAAAAATTATAAACTCATTAAAAGTGGGACTAGACGACTTTTTAAAAATTTTTTAAATTTAATTTTCCATATTCATTTTGTTAAAGAACTGTTAGCAAACGATAAAGTCACGATCGGAGGTATTGAAATTGGTATTCGAGATTATCTCCAAGAACAAAATTATTCCTTTGGAATCGCTGACTTTGAAATCATGGCTGCACCGTTTGCTGTTTTTGAAGCTTTAGGAATTGAAAAAACTTTTAATATATCTTCTTCTATATTTTTCCCACAATATCTGCAATTTATTTATATTGAAGGGAAGCCTATTGATGTTACTCAATATCAAATACCAGGTTTGAACAACCAACTCTAACGCAAGGCTGATAAAATCCCTTTTGCTATCAGATGAATATCTCATCGATTGTTTTAAATTCTAAATGAAAAGATATGATACATATTGTTACTGTTAAGAAAAGTCTTATAAAAATCCCCCTCTAAAATAAGCCCCCCTCCAAAACAAGCCCTTCTAGAGGTCGATCGAAAAAAATAAGTCCCCATTTTAAAATAAGCCCCCTCCCCATAAAATTTTTAATTGTTGATTAATTGTTGTATCCCCTCACTTGAGTTCCCATGGAGGGATTAGAAGGATTATAAGTGATTAAGAGGTTATTTGGTTAATAAGGATTTCATCTGATTAATAGTGAGTCCATTTGATTAAAATGGTTTGAACGGATATCCGGGGATTTTATTGGATATCAGAGATATTCGAACATTTGTAGGAATATCGTAGGATTAGGTGGAAAGTCATGGATCTCGAAAGATATCCCTCCTAATCCACAAATCCTCTTAATCCTTAAATCCACAAACTGCTACCTCTAATTGTCTCAATATTCACCTTAATCCTCCGATTCCTTCTTGATACCTTAAAATCTACTTATCTCCCTCGATTTCACTCCGTATCCAGCGATATCACACTTGATCCCTCGATGTACATCCATATACACTGATATTCACCAATTTCTTCAATTTATGGCGCCGCAGGCGAAGATTTTGAGATTTTTTGAAGAAAAATAAGAATTATTTAACCATTTTTGCAATTATACATTATAAAAAAGAAAAATAATTATTTGGCATTTGTCAAAGTAATTTGAAATGTAATATTTATAGTTAAATTCAAATCCTTAGGGGTTATAAAAAGTTCCGGAACTTCCGGCGCAACACTACTGCTTATGTCATACAACGCGCAACTATAGCGGAACAAATCAGAATTAACTTTATCGTAAGGCTGCTAAAAGCCCTAGAATTTTTTGATAAATGATCTTATAAAATAAAAGTTAAGAGAATGTCTAGAAATCGAGCAGGAATCGAGGCTTTACCTTATGTACGTTGAGATAAGTTTTAAAATCAGCAGTAAACAGCTCTCTTATATATTCTAAGCCTCCGTCTAAGTGTTTTAAATAATAGCCAGTTGTACTAAATGAATTCAAAGTTACAATCATTAATCTTAATTAAACCCAATTTTGATTTAGACAGTTCCGAAGCTGCGCCTCAAGTTTGGAAAGACGGAGTATCAATTTACCAAGAAAATATTGATCAATATAATTTAAATTTAAAGAATCTTAAGCTTTCCAATTATTGGAAAAAAATACTTTTAAATGATACAAGTAAAGCTATTTTCGAAGCTGGAACTCTCGGTGTACAATCTCCAAATATGGAAGTTTTGTTCAAAAAAATTAGATTACATTTTGTTAATCAACACCCTCTTGTTATATTCAAAACATTTCCATTACACGAAAAGATTATTTATATTGGAGGTATACATGTTGAAGAAAAGAAAATCTTGACAGAGAAACTTAAAAAAGTAAACAATAAAAAGGTAAATATATTTTAATTTTTAAGTAGAAATATTGTACTTTTCCAAAGTTGTAGTTAACTTTTAGTTAGTTTACTGAAAATTTTTTGTTCATTTTTGTATCCGAAAAAATTAGAAGTTATTAACAGATGCTTTCTAATTAAAAATGTAAATACTGGATAGCGTATTTTCTCGATTAATTCCACTGGGGAATTACTTTTTCAACCCTTCCCTGGCATGGGGAATTAATCGATGGAGGGGAATTATTCGAATTTTGGCATTTGAAATGCAGTAGGGTATTTGGGGGTGGGGAATTATTGTTTCAACCCAATCGAGGAAGGGGGAGGGGAATTTATCGAGAAAATACGGTATTAATGCATATCTGACAGAGACATGATAGCCAAACATCTAAATCAGCCGCATGGTCTCTTATTATCACGGCCTCTCAATCTCGGCCCCTCTCGGTGATTCTCGGTCTCGGTTTTTTCAAAAAACCTCGAGCTCAACCAACCTTACTTTTGGAACACACTTTATAAAAGCTAACTTTATTTATCTGTTCATTAATTTAAGCGTGAATGTATTGTTCTAGTTTCGTTTGGAACTGTTAAAGTTTCGGGAGAATTTAATCGAGAAAATATTGAAATAATGTTTGATAGATTCAACCGTCATTCTAAATGCAAATTTATTGTTCGAATAGAAGGAAATCTTTTGCCAGAAAATTATAACAAAAGTCAAATTAAAGTCACAGATAAATTTATCAACCAACAAGAGATTTTATGTAATATTTATTTATTAATAATTATGCGGAAAATTGTCAGTGCGATTAGTTTTTACTAAACTCTTTTATTTATGCAAGTGTTAGTCCAAGATTTGTCAATGGTGCCTTTCATCCCAGCAAATTTTTATTCAAAAAATTTTTGTCAAAATCTGAGAAAATATTAATCAAGTTAAATAACATTATAATAATTATCCTCCATAAAATGTTTTATCACTTTTAATTAGCAAAATTTAGATATTGCCCCATTCAATGTAAAATATTAAAACACGTTAACTATTCTAATACAGGGATTTGAGGACCGACCTGAGACCGGAATAGTTGGGTACAAAGTGTCTAAATAAAAACACACCCATATAAATATTTAAAATATATTTTAATAAATATTAAGCTGAGAAGAATACAAAATTGTTTATTTCTCATTGTGGACAGCATAGTTTAATTGAGGTTAAATTATTTAATTTAAAAAATTAATAAATTTGAAAATCCTGGTTTTGTTTTGCAAAAATAGCGGTTTCTGCTTTTTTTCGATTAACAGTATTTAACACTAGAAGAGAAAGATCCGGATCCATAGTGCAAATGACACAATGTTACCTTAATTATTCCAAAAAAGCTGTGTTCTGGATGGAGTTTAAGATCTGAATTGTCTTGGTAACGGTGTCGGTTGAGTTTAATAGAAAAACTAATTATTATAACTTTTCAAATTATTGATGTAGAGATATTATGTAGAGATTGTTATGACAACAGAGACTTTATCACACACAAAAATACAATGAAGGTTGTGGTAGGAAGAATAGGAGAAGAAGGGGCAGAACTAACTTGGCTGGCTTTTATACTAAACTCTTTAAGGACTCTCGCCCCTACACAACAGAGATCCTTAATAAATAGCAATTATTAAATTCAATTTTAAAGGCAATCTATGCAGGTGTTCCTTTAATTTGTATTCCAAACTCGTTTGATCAATTCTACAATTCATCCATTGTAGAATATTTGGGTATTGGAATATATGTAAAAATGCTAAAAATTGATAAACGTTATGACTTGAAGGATAAAAATTTGAAATTTGAATATGATTTTAAAAGAGCTTTCAATGAAATTTTTAGCAATGAGTAAGTATATATTTAGCAATGAGTTTGTCATGAAAAAATTTGGAATATGGCAAGTCAATTCTGACAATTGGCATTCAGCTTTACTTGGAAATGGGGTGTTTACGGCTATATTCTTGTAAATAACGGTTATTTAAATAATCCTCCCCAACTTGAAATTATCATATTCCAATTAAGGTTGGTGGTTCCTTGGAGATCTTCGGTTATCCGGAACCGATAACCGAACCTAAGTCTTCGGTTATCCGGTCTTTTTTCTGTTCCGGATAACCGGAACCGCCAACCTTAATTCCAATTATATATTTAGCAAATATCAGAAAGCTGCAGATAATTTGAGAGAGAATATTCTATCAAAATATTACGATGACTACAAAGCAAAAGACGTTTTATTTGAAAAGATTTCGGAAGTTATTGGTGTCTAAGAAAATAAGTGAGAATTGAAAAGAATTATTTTTAAATTTGGATTTTCTTATAATTTACTGTTTAGTTTTTAGTCATTTTAATTAAATTTTGTTTAAAGTAATTAAAATATGCTCGTTATTTTTGTAAACACTTATAATTTAGCTTATAAAGTAAAATTTGTATATTAAGAATGTATCTGGAAATCTTCGGATATCCGGATCCGGTATCCGAACCGAAAATTTCCGGATATCCGGTCCTTTTCAGACCCGGATATCCGGATCCGACAACCTTAGTGTATATACTAGCCTTATGATAACTTAAAGGCTCTCGTTCTTCACGGGATATAAATATCGACAATATGTAGTGCTTTTAAAAAATGGCATAAGACTGAGTGCATGTAATTTGGTGAGTGTTTGCAAAACTTATGTAATTGATATAGAAATGTGAAAAAACATCCTCATTTTTTTAAAAAACCTCGACCTCGACCAAATCTACCTAAACTCTGCAGACAAAATTTTGTACATAAATATTATCAAAAATAAATACAGAAAACATAACACTTAAAAATTATGTTGAAGTAAATTTTTAGTTGAACTGCCCTCGGTTTTCGGATGATTTTTTAGCTCTTTTCTCTTTGTTTTAAGCCTCATTTTGTGGATTATAATTTTTTATTGTTTCAAACCTATTTTGAGCCTATTTCGACCTTTTTTGGACCTATTTTAGGTTTTTTGAAAATTTTTCTTAAAATTTGATTATTTTTAGCCAATTTCCGCCAAATCTAACATTATCTGGTATACCTACATTTTGTAGGAACTATAATCTGCATCGTACTAGGGACTGCCCTCGAAAATTGTAAGGTTAACATTTATATTAGACATGTCAGTGATTTTCCCTGACTATTGAACCTTTTATTTGGGAATTTTGACGAATGAAAGAAGATATCAATGAATTTGGAGTGAAATAATTGATTTGGCGATTAAAAGAGATAGCAGAGATTTGTCTTGTTGAGAAGAAATTCTGGATTATTATCTTAAGAAATTAGTTTTTAATTTTTCCTTTCCCTGTATAAGTTAGAATCCCTCTAGGTGGATTTGAAGAAAAAAATATTCTCACGATATATCGCTAAATTAAAGATATTTCTTTAATCATTCTATATCCAATTAAATCGTTAAAAATTTCTATATCCAATTTTTAACGATTTAATCCAAATCCCTATTCAATACAAATACACTGATATCCCATTTTATTCACTGGCCAAGGACTTCTGAAGACTGATACATTTATCGCACTAAAGTTTTAGAATAAATCGTAGTTAATATAAAATTTTTACCTGATGCAAAATCCAACAATATTTCAATAAGCTCAATAGCTTATAATCAGTCCCTGAAGCAATATTTGCACCACATGGAAAGTATAACACCCCAGCAGCTTAAAATTTTTTTCAATAATTTAAATTTTTGGAATTTTCTTACATTTTTCAAAGCTTGACGATTGTTCCTCAGGAGTTTCATTCATTTCCTTAAAACCTTTTAAAATTTTTTAGATTATTTTATAATTATATAATACCCCAACAACCAGACTAATACACCCCTAGGTTTATATTTTTGTCGAGGTCCTCAACGCATAATTCAAAAGTGAGCATAAAATTCATAGCACTTCCTGCGTTGTAAAGAAATTTTTGACGTTTCTTTTGATTTTCTCTACAATCGTTGCATTGGTGTATGAAAATCCCTCGACGCGGCTCCTTAAGTATTTGGGCACGATTGAGAAGACCTTCGGGCACTAATTGTTCAGCACGTTGTTTACCTAGAAAATATTTAAATAAAAAAATGTCAAACTTACGTTCGATTCGCATTCGCTTGTAGTCCTCTTCATCCTCGCCCAAAGAAATAGCAGCATTAGGATCTGGATCATCAGAGTCGTCCTCTTCCTCATCATAATCTATTAATGCTTCAATGATAGCAGGATCTTCTTCTTTTGAATGTTTTACATTTTGACTTTTTGATCGTTTAATAATTGTCTAGAAATTTTTAATTTAAATTATTGTCAAAATTATACAACCTTGATAACCGCGTCAAAGTTGTTTTGTGGAACAGTTTCAATTATTTTATTTGACTTGCTCTGTGATTTCTTTGCAGTCGGGGCTTTGCTTGAAGTGGAAACCGAACTCAAAGTTGAGCTCGATTTTTCAATTGAGCGTCTGCGTCGCGCCTCTGCCGCTTGCTTCTTCTTTTTTTGTTCCAGAATAAAAGTGCGCACTTCTTGAATTTCCTCTGCTGCCATCGACACTGAAGTTGTTTTTTAATGAGAAATATTTAATATTTACCATCTAATCCCGAACTTTCTTGTGAAGTTCCCAAGTGCTTTTCTTCGCATACATTATCCACAAGCATCTCTGTAACAGTACTTTCATCAATCATAATAGGCGCATCCGCAGTGCCTGTAAATGATAAGCATTTTATTAAATTGAATAATAAAGTGATTATCATTTACCATTATTGATTGTTGTCTCAACACTTTTTTCCATCAGTATTTTATTTTTTATACACGATGATTCACTTTAATTTGTCAATTTTTATTTTTTATAAACATAAATCACAACTTTTCTGCAAAAATACATTAATCACTTAATGTATTTTGCTCCATCAAAATATAAACATTACTTACAAATGGACAAAAATTTTCCTATATAAACCCCCCAACATTTCTACTCTTAATCAGTTGTCCTTTTAAACAAATATTATTTTATTATTTTATTTGGTAATTCTTCGGTTCGTACCCCCCACCCTTTTTCTGACCATTTTTTCATTTTTGCCTTCTTTTGATTTTTCCTTCCTTTCATTTTTCCTCCCCTTTCTCCCTCATTTTTCATGAGGCAAGTATCAAAAAGCATTTATGAGAAATATTTATTTTTTTTTCAACAGGGTAAAAATAATTGTACTGGTTTATTTATGTAAAAAACCTTCAAAAAAAGTTCCACAGAGATACCCTTGTTCTTTTCTACAATTTCTAGTTGTACACCTCCAGTTACATGTTCGTTTACCATGAAGAAGTCCAAGCTCTTCGAGCCAGGCTTCGAAATCGTTGTCGCTTAATCTTAGTTTGTCACCCAAATGAATCATGTTAAAATTTTTTAATTGCTCCATATTAGTTATTGACTGATGTAAATGTGTTTTTCCAGAGCTTTTCTCGTGCATATATATGTACATACATAATCCTTTTTGATACTTGCCTCATGAAAAATGAGGGAGAAAGGGGATGAAAAATGAAAGGAAGGAAAAATCAAAAGAAGGAAAAAATGAAAAAATGGTCAGAAAAAGGGTGGGGGGTACGAACCGAAGAATTACCTTTTATTTTTATTACATTTTACAGGTAGATTTTTGACTTCAAGGCTGCAGTATTATCAAATTTGCGTTTTTTCAAATTTGCGTTTTGGCGTTATTTTAAAATGGCTTTGTTTTTGGCGTTATTTTAAAATTTTTAAAATGGCTTTAAAATTTATAAAATTGGCGTTTTGACATTAAGCGTGATTTATAAAGTTGAAAAATTTAAACACTATACTGACTCGGCCGTACTTAATCGGCGATACTGAAACGTTCCTTACACAGTTCTGGTTTTTATTGGCGGTTGTCATTCTAGCCAGGAAAATTTTCGCGCGCTCTCCTCTAAAGGTTAGATCAGGTCTGCTTTTGTCGGTTTAATCCTGCCAAGTTTAATCCTGTTCTCTAACCTGATTATGTGCTAACTTATGCTTTAAAAATTCTTCATTTTAAATATGGAATTTTGTCGATGTCTTATTGTCCATTTTGTTTTTAAAAAGTATGATTTGTTCCCTTTTCATTAACTATGTTTTGAAATTTTTACATTTAAATTTTTAAATTGTACTTGTGATTTTTCATTGCATAATTATAAAACATTTCCCTGTAGTCACCATTCAGTCACTATTCCTACAATATTTACCTTTTTATTTGTAACCGTCTTTAAATATAAATAATCATCTATTTATTCAGTGATATTCATTCAAGGGCAAATATTTAATACAGGCAATCAAAAACAAAAAATGAGGCCTGAATTGAAGAAAGAATGAGTGATGAATGTGACTGCATAGAAAATTCTGTATTTATCGATATTCCTCCGAGGTATTTGAGTGTATTAATTCTCGGTTTATTTTCTTTTACTTATACAAAAATTAAACAGGTAAAAATGAATGAAAGGGAATTGGAGGGATCCTTTTCTTTTCCTGCGGCGCTGGAAAAGGATTAAATCTAGTAGCCTAGTCTTCTTAAATTCTCAAAATTTTCGCCTACGGCGCTGGAAAAGGAAGTCACTCACACCACTCAATCGCAATCACCCAAGCCCCGAAATCGCTAATATTCCTGTTAATTCCTCTTAATCCGCCCAAATTCCCCTTTATACCTCGATATCCTCCTTAATCGCTCGATAATCTCCTAATCCCCGGACATTCCTCATAATTCACTAAATCTCCCAGTTATCCCTCTTAATCATTTGATATCACTCGATATCCCCTTAATCCATACAGATACTCTGAAATAATATATTCCATTGATTTTCCATCCGGATTAACTACTCGAATTTATTTGAATTTCGGATAAATTCTTTGATCCACGCATTTATTGCACCTACTCTGTTAATCCCCAAATCCATTCATAATTGCTCCTAATCTATCTATATCCTTCCATGGGACTCAACTTTTTAGTGCCGCAGGCGAAAATTTTGAAAATAAAAATTTCGGTTCCGGTTCCGGATAACCAAAGATTTCCCAGGGACCGCCAACCTTACCGTACACTACACAGCAGCCGAAAAATATATATGTAAGGTATATAAAAATATAAAATATATAAAAATATATATACAGCCGAAAAATATACATAATATATTTATATGTAATATCAGCTTTAAAATATCAAACTAATTTCTAAAAAATTTTATCAAAGCATAAAGTAAATTACCAAAGTTAATAGCGTCAAAGCGAACATATTATTTTCGTTCCTATTTATTTGAGCAGTTGATCCTGGAGAAAAACGATGTGTTGTGCCTTTAATAATAGTACACTGCAACTTAAAATAGGCAGAGGGTGCAACCCAGGGCTGGGCGAAATTAAAAAATAAAAAGCGAAATGCGAAATGCGAAACATTTCGCGCTAAAAAATGCGAGAATGCGAAACGCGAAAGCGAAAGCAAAATTTTTTAAAAATATTAGTTTTTTAAAAATATTTTTTTTTAATATTTTAAAAATATTAATTTAGAAAATATTTAAAAATATTTTCTAAAAATATTAGTGCATTAGTGCATTTTTTGAAGAAGAATCTTACTAAGATTGCTTATTATTAGTGCCCGGCACCGGACCAACTCCAGGCCGGTTTGCGTGTGTCCGGGTCCCAATAGGATTAATCCAGAAAAATCCGGCCGGGTCCATTTTTCATCTTTTTCCATGGACTTTATAATTTTTCCATTTTCTCTTCCTTTTTCAGTGCCGCAGGCGAAAATTTTGGCAATTTTGGAAGAACAACCCTCCAGATCTCTTCCTTTTTCAGTGCCGCAGGCGAAAATTTTGGAATGCCAAGAACCCAGATTTCTACCATTTTTATCAATAAATTTGGTAAAAATATTATCGAGTCGGGCCAGATATGATTAATATTTATAAAACAAATTTACAATTTAAAACTAAAGTTTAAAAACATTTATTTTTGAAAGGAAAAATTGTTTAAGTCTTAATATAATTTGACCCGTTTCTGAGTGGGCCACCGGCTAAAGTACAGCCAACCCCCCAGTTCGGAGATTCCACAAAGATCATTAAATTCCAATAAAGGAAAAAATTTGTTGGGGTCGGATTCCAGATTTGTAACTAAAACTGGTCTTTATTCTTCTTTAAAATTAATTTCGAATTCGCAAATGTCGGTCCGCTAGTGCGGGTCCGCAAAAGTCGGCTAACCGAATATTTCATTGATAATAAGTAGAAAAACAAGGAGAATGAAGTCTATAAGTTCTTTTTTGATAGGAATCCAAAACCGCGAAAATCAAAGGGAAATGGGGGATACGTTATAAAAAAATTTAATTTTTCTAAAAAATTGGGAAACAAAAAGGAAAAGGCAAAAATTTTTTTATTTTTTCAAGGAAGGACACAAATATGGAATTTACATTTTTTGTCAAAAATGTTTTTAAGAAATAAATAACTTTTTTGACAAAAAAATATAAATTCCATATTAGTGTCCTTCCTTGAAAAAATAAAAAATTTTTGCCTTTCCCTTTTTGTTTTCCAATTTTTTAGAAAAATCAAATGGGCATCAATATCCGATAAAATTTTTAATTGATTAGGCGAATTCTTAGAGGAAACAGTCATATTTCCTAATTTTGTAAAATTTAAAAATAAAAATGTGATTTGCCACACAAAAATGTTGTTTGTGAATGAATTTGGCAATTTGTGAACGCCCATGCCCACCTTTTTATCTATTTAAGGCTTTTCCTCTTTCTAAATATTTTAAAGTTTTATGTTTTCATTAAAGGGCATCGAAAATGTTAGATACTAAAATTTAGTTATGATTGCTTAATTTTTACAGTAACTTATACCATATACCGTATTTCCTATATTTGAATGACTCCCTCAATTAGAAAGCCCCACTCTAATAGAATGCCCCTTTCTTAATGATGAAATTTTTTAAATAGGAAAAGGTATTCAAACCAACTGTGTTTCTATTCATATTTCCTTATTTTTCTTGCCAATTTATAAGTATTTTGCAAAATGTGTTCGGCAAAATGACAAATTTAACGGTATTCCGTCTGGAAGTGGGAATTTCACCTAAAGAATTTTCCGAGTGTATAGGATATTTTACGATTGATATAACCTTTCCATTTCACAAGGATCACCAAAGACTGAAATAGGCAAAGTAAATGTACCAGTAAATATTTCATACCATGCTTAAACACGTTTTTGTATTTTTATGTTATGTTAGACCTAGAAAATTTTTTTATATAATTCAAGTAAAATTATCTCTAACTCAAGCAAACTTTGTTTAAATTTAAGTTAAAAAGTAGAATTTTCAATTAAACAAAATGTCAAAATCATTAAATGTCCTTCTCTTTTTAATGCTTATGCAAATTTTATCTTCAAATTCAAGTGGTGGTGGATCTTCGAGTTCAAGGCGAGGTGGACATGGTGGAGAAAGTGAGCTTAGGGAAAAACAACGTGTTCGCGCTGAATTGATTATGGATTATACCACGAGATCTGTTGATGATTACAATAAACATCATAATTGTGGAGTCATGATGGGGCAACTTCAGCAACAAGGAAGTATTGATATTCCTAAACAGGTTTAGTTAATTAATCCTTGTATAAAAATTTTTTGGAAATTAAAACATATTTTTGCTTTAACGGATTTTTTTTATTCAAATGTATTTTCATTCAATATAAAAAAATTCAGGTGAAAATGAAATATTTTTAGATTTTCTTTTAGAATTCTAAATAGGCATTTTTACGTGTAAGACTTCCTTACGAAATGAGACTTTCTAATCGAAACAGAAAATTTTACGTTTTTTAAATTTTAATTTTTTAAAATTTTTACGACTAATTTAAAATGGAATTTGAGATAAATTGTAGTCCAAAAACATTTAGCATGCCAAATGTTTTTTATACTAAAATGGAATTTTTACTGCAATATAAAAAAATAAAAAATTTGCAAAGTCTGTAGCAGATATTTTGCAATATTAAATACTAATTTAAATTATTTTAGTTTTTGGAATTTCTAGAGAAATCGTTATCAAATCGAATAAGTTCGAAAAAACAATTAAAAATGACAAAAAATAGAATGATCAGTGATGGGTCTGCAGTTAATGAAATCAAAGAATACTGTGAAAAGTATATTGGAGATACTATTGAGGAGATTCAAGAAAATTGCAAAGTTGGTCTAATAAATATACCCGGTTAACATTATACTTAGTGATCGCATTTTTAAATAGTAAACCCACGAAATAGGTACATAATTAAGTTATAAAAATATCAAAATAACGCCGGCAGCGTTAAAAATCATAAAATTTTAGATTATCTGTTAATTTTTTAAGTACTAAGTCGTGCGGGTACACGCGTGCACTGTGCATAAACCATCAGCCATAAATTCTTTTTTATGTCTCAAGTTAAATTAATATTTAATCACTTTAAGAATAAAATGAAGGAGTTTATGTTTAGCAATGCCATAAAAAATGGAAGTACAGTATGTTCAATCTGTTTAGAAGAATTTCAAGAAGACAAAGGCATTGTAAAGACTAAATGTAATCATTACTTCCATTGGGATTGTATATCAGAAAATTTTAAAGGAGGTGTAGACTTTAAAAAATGTCCAATATGTCGTGCAACGCTTGAATTAGATGATAATGAAGACGTTGTTAAGTTAAACAATAAACTAAAAATTGTTGATCTTGGATTCAAAGGGAAAAATATATCCAGACTATTTTAATAGTTTTCACAATATTTTGACTGAATTTCATACAAAAATTCAAAAATAATCTCAGAAAAACCTAAAAATTGATCCTCACTATAAGATAATTATTGGGGCTGAAATTGAATCTTATAATGTTTAAGTGTCCAATATTTAGCTAAGTCTCTGAAAAGTTTTCACAAAAGTATGGCAATGAAGACAAGTTAAGGCCTAAAAATTATGGAAGGACCAAAACATATTATGGTTGATATTAATTTCTGTAAAATGAGCCTAATTTAAGCTTAGATTTTCTAAAGTAACTTTTATACATTCAAGTCATAAAAAAAGGCTACAATTTATTGGATAGTTTAACTGTAGTTAAGCATTTGTATTTAATTTAAAAAATGAAATTCAGTCTATTGTTATATTTACATTTAAAAACAAACCAAAAAAACAAAAAAACAAAAGAACTAAAAATTTTTAAAATCCAAAAAACACAAAAAAACACACAAAAATTTAAAAAATCCAAAAAATTCTTAAACGAAAAAATTTACAAAAAAACAAAAAAATAAAAATCCAAAAAACCAAAAAACCAAAAAACACATAAAACTCAAAAAAAAATTCCCCAAAAAACTTTTATTTAATTCTATCTATTTAAAATCTATTTTTCTTTCCTATTTTCATCGTTTTGTAAATAGGTATTTAATCTTTTGTATAAAATATTTCGGGGAATTGTTTTGTGTATTTATTTTTTTTAAGTTTGGTAATTAGAAAGTCTTTTAATAGGTACACCCCCAACGTACAACATATCAAACTATGAAAAATATTTGTTTCAACAACAACTAAAACAAAAATAGGCATCCGATGACTGGGAGAGTTGACACAATGGCGAAAAAACTTTTTTCACCAACGAGGATTTTTCAAACAAATATTAAATGTTTCAACAACGTGTGAGGTTACTCCAAGAATAGTGGAGTTTATCGTCAACGGGTTAAATTAGTCTGTGAATGGGGGAAAGTTATTCCGTTCGCGGGAGATGTTAAAATAGTTTTCGGCTTTTTCGGCGGCAAAGTGTATACTCTAAAATTATACACAAGCTATAAAGCTGACACTAAACCGTTTTAGTGAAAATTCAGATTTTGAATAAATTTAAGTTATTATCGACAATGTTTGAAATAATTTGGAATTAATCATTTTCTTTTAATTCAAATTCTAAGAATTCGCTTTGAAATGAACATCGATTACTTAATTTTCTTTCTATAATTTTTATTAGTAACGGGCGCCGGACCGGATCCGGCCGTAGTTTTCCGCAGTCCGGGCCAAATCCGGGGTTTTTGCGTTCTCCGGATTAATCCGGAAAAATCCGGCCGGATCCGGTTCAGCTTAATATACAAAACCGTATCCGGGTACTGTAAATTTTGAACACCTAATTTTGGATTTGGTCCGGCTCTAGGATTTTCCCATATTTCTTTCAATTTTTCCATAAAAAGGAATATTTCTAACTTCTCGCCTTATGAAAATATAAATTCTTTCTTCTTGCTCTTCTGAACTTAACAAAATTTTTGTCTGCGGCGCATGAAAAACATATAGGTATATAGATATAATTTTGCTATATCTCTAGATTTATTTATAAATGGTTTTTTTCCTTTATATTTGTTGTTAGTTAACAATTATATAATCCAACTCTTATTTTATTAAAAATATAAAATTTCTGGGTGGATTCGGCTACTCAACTTGGAATATAACACAATTTTGAATTGTATACGTATTTTACATAAACCAATGTCTTTCATATTTTATATAAAAGTTTATCATTTAATAATTTGTATAGTTCTATTCGGTATTGTAGTTTCAGGCATCGGAGCCACTTGATGTATATTTGGATTATTTTTGCAGCGAAAAATTATTTTTCTGTAGTTTCTTACACTCAAGATTGTTACCTTTTAAAATAAAAATTATCATATTCAATTATATGAAAATAAATAAACTCACAATCGGATTTAATACAGCAACCAAAGATGCTAAACTACAACTAATTAACATGACTGTAGATGATGAATATAAACCAGGCAAATTGAATAAAAAGTTTAAATTGGCAAATAAATTGCTTAGATAAGGTAATAATGGTAGAATAGCCTATAAATTAGTATATGTTGGTTGAAATATTCAAAAAAGTAGACAGGACTTCGTGATCTGCTTTTAGAAATTTAAAAATTTGCTCGTACTTGTACATCCATTTTTGGTCTCATATACAGTGGCTCCTCAAATGTATTGTCAAGCCCTTTCTGTCACGGGACTTTTTTCAATAATTTATAAATAGTATAATAATTTATAATATAATATCAATTTTTCAACAATTTATAATACCCTTTTAAGGATATTCTGAGCTAATCAGGAACCAACAACTTTATTCGAGCCAATTACGAGAAACATATAAACCAATTACGAGAAAAACATGGCAATAAAGAAATAAAATTATCTCAAACAGGCGAAAATGAAAAAAACGTTATTAAGAATATGAAAGTGGAATTGTGTTAGTCATTTCAGCTTCCAACACTCTAAAATACATACCACCTTTTAATAACTATACCTGTGTCCCCAAAACAATACTTAATTGTTTATTCATATTACGTATTCGAGTCATTTCTACACCTTTACAATGACGATAAACACGTATTTGGATACTTATACCACAAAAAATAATTATAATATAATTAATTATAGTTAGTGCTGAAGCATAATTTGCAGTAAAAATTGATAGGTCGTTAGTCTGAATTTTTTTATTTTTGTAAAAATTGTAAAAACAATCTACCCTTGCTCTAAGACCAACAACATAATTTTCAATAGTATAATTATCCAACTCTAATAATTTTGCCAACTCAAAATTAGTTAAATGTTCATTTTCGGGTATTGGTTGGTTTGATAAATAAGAACAAATATATAATATAAATATTGGAATTATCATACCAACAATTAATAATAATTGATGTTTAAATTTAATATCAACTTCGCTGAAAAAATGGGTTGGTAGTTTATTTTAGAGACGAGACTGGGAGAATGTGGAAGATTGTTCAGAGAGAGAATGTGTCCAAGAGAATGTGGGAGAATGTTCAAGATATCTCGAAAAATCTCGATCACGATAACCGAGACTTTACTTCAAGATCTCGACCAGTCGTGTTTCAATCTGATGTATCTCCCATCATTTTTTATGCGGCCAAAGAGACAATATGAGTTTAACAAATAGATCGGAATTGTCAAATTAATTAAGAATTAACCAATTTGAAATTCATGCTTTTTTCAGTGTATGGATCAGAGATTTAATAAAAATTCATTTAAAATCTCGAAAAATTTCGATGGCCATATAAAGTGATCAGAGAACATATGGTTAATTTCAAAAACTTCCATAATGTTTACCGTACAACAGCAAAATAACGATAAATAAATAATGTAGAGACATTCATTAAAGTAACTCTCATCATAAAATTATTAATAAGAAGAATTATAAATTGCCAAGGATTTGGTAAGAAATGTATAGGTCCGTAATTCCAAGTCGTGCCAACACCATTATCCGAAACATAAACCTAGTTTAAATAAAAAATTTTAGCTTAAATTTTAAAAGAATTTCCATCAAACTTTGGTCACGTAATAATCTCAATATTAATCAATCAAATGTTTTGAAAATGATAAAATTTAAATGAAAATATAGCGGAGATTTATAATTCTATATAGGGGTTTGAAGAAACCAAAGCAATGAGGTTTGGTGCGAGGTACAAGGCCACAAATAAGGGTGATATGAATACAAACAAAATCAAAATATTAAAATTGGGGTTGGGTCCGAAACATAATTTAAATCGGAACGCATAAATTCTCGAGTTTTTCCATTGTAGCGATTTTCGAATTTGTTGAATTTTCAATTCTCTAAAGGTTTCAAAAATTAGAGTTTGTAAGCTTAAAAAGTAATAATTCTGGCTTCTTTCTTAAAAAATTTGTTAAATTTCGAGTTGCTAGTCAACATGTCTACAAAACATATTTAGTGAGCACATTTATTCATTTGTAATTTTGGTGATTTTGACCCGCGCCAAAATATTTATTTTATTACCGGCTGAGAAACAACAAACATGCAAATCCCAACAATATCAACAAAACATGTTTGTAAAAGTATTTTACTATAAACTTGCATTTCTTTCATTGTATAACGCAAGATAAGCCAAATTAAGAAAAAATTAGAAGACAATCCAAATGTAGCAAAACAATAAATAATTGTTGAATATATTTCTCCTATTACCATCTTTTTATTGTTTTTACAGACACACAAGTTTGCCTGACAATTAAAATTTTTACTATACAAATTTAGTTATGCCCATTAATTTAAATCCCAAAGTAAATATTTTTTAAGTAAAAAATTTTTAATTTTACGAAATAAAGTTTAAGCTAAAACATTATTAAACATTGAAAGAAAAGTATCATTTTTGGTTCATTTTTATTTAAAAATTTTTAATTATTCAGCGTGAGAAATTATGGTCGGACTAATTGGATGTCAGATCTGTTTCCCGTAGACGCGAATTTTATTTGCTTATTTCCATGTAAAGTCTCATGCATTGTTAATTTAAAAATTATTTTTTATATTTTTAATAATATTCACAAGTACAAAAAAAACTTTTTCTTACTGTAAAAAATACGTATAAAAATATTTTTAATTTTTTAAATAAATTTGGAAAAAATGTTTAATTTACTTTTTTCATAGATTTTTTAATTTTTTATTAATATTTTATTTATAAGTTATATACAATTTCCGGTACACAATTATTGACACTTACTAATTGAATGATTAAATAATATATTCGATCGTTTACTTTTCTATCGGTAGATTTTAGTTAATTAGGTAATTAAGAGTAATTATATTAGATTTTAAACTTCTTATTTTGGAAATTATTTTCAAACTTAAAAAACATAACATAGGGATTTATTATTATTAATACTCGTTTACATGTTACTCATATAACATTTAACATAAAATCATAAAATATACAAACCCATTTATAAGACGTTCACATGGTGTCCGGAAAATTGGGCTCTGGAAAATTGGGCTCCAAGATTTTTCGGAAAATTGGGCTCCAACTTTTCGGAAAATTGGGCTCCAGCGGAAATTTGGGCTCTTCGTGAAAAAAGTGGAAAATTGGGCTCCAAAATTTTGGGCTCCAGAGGAATTTTGGGCTCTAAGAAAAAAAGTCAAATTATGCAAAAAAGAGAGATGTTAATAGGACAAAGATGATTTTTCTAATAGTAAATCACTAGGAAAAAAGTAAATAAACTTAAAAATAGATATTTGATATATAATATTTCAAAATAACAGCTTTATCTGAAAAAAGTTTAATTTAATAACTAAACAGGGTTAGGCATACGGTAACTAATAGCTTTTAAGTACTCCAATGGATTTCTTTCTTCTCGAGAACGAAAAATTTCTATAAGGTTACGATCTTGCTCCACATATTCAGTTCTTCGTTTTACACCTTTTCCTAAAATCCCATTTAACGGGCTGACAAGGAAATCATCATATGTTTGAATCCAATGTTGTTCTTCAACTTCCATTATTTTTACAAAGTATGATAATTTTGGATGGCCATTACTAAATATTTATGTATAAGTAATTTGAAAATATTACTAAAAATGGGAATTGAAGACATTGTGCCACGACTCAATTCCATTAGATGTACGTGCCAAATGATTATGTTGATCATTTATAATTCTTCCAATCTTAAACTTTTTTCCGACCTCTTCATACCATTTAGCTTTTACAATAATACGACCAGGGCAATGAGGATTATGCTTTGTACATTTATAATACTCACCCTCTTCAATCTTAGACACCTTATCAAAGGCATATTCAAATCCATTTTTTTGTAATATATCTTTTCCTCTATTACTTGTTGCCCAAAAAAATTTTACCAATGTTCCAAAATCCTCTTGTGGTTGTTCGGAATGGTCTTCGTGCTGATCTTCTTCAAAAGACGGTATTTCACCATCCTCTCGACTTGTTCTACTTCCAAAAGACATAGTAGTTCAATATTTTAATTCAAAATAATTTTCAGTTTTTTTAAATAACTTAAAAATTCTATGTTTATATTGAAAATAATGTTTTAATTATGCAAAAATATATGAAATGATTTTAGTGTTAGAATGATGATGTGGAGAGGATGGGCTGCGCGAACTAGCACGAATTGTAATGCCAAGCCATTTGTTTTGTGTTAGAATTTAAAAAATAATCTTTGTCCTATACACATCTCTCTCTTTTGAATAATTTATATTTTTTCTCAGAAAAATCATCTTTGTCCTATGAACATCTCACTTTTTTGCATAATTTGACTTTTTTTTCTTAGAGCCCAAAATTCCTCTGGAGCCCAAAATTTTAGAGCCCAATTTTCCACTTTTTTCACGAAGAGCCCAAATTTCCGCTGGAGCCCAATTTTCCGAAAAGTTGGAGCCCAATTTTCCGAAAAATCTTGGAGCCCAATTTTCCAGAGCCCAATTTTCCGGCACTCGTTCACATAGTTATACGTCGCGTCATGCGTGACCCCCGGCCATCTCACCGAAGCATTATAAAATTTTAAATTTGTTCCACACACTAGCATAACATTGATTTGTTAGTTTTTAACACATGATAATTTAGTTTTTAATCGATATAAATTAACGTTTTTGACGTAAATTAAACTTTGAATATTTCTATATTTTTACAGGCTTTTAAATTTTATTTTTAAATTAGAGGCATTTTCATCTACATATTAGTATTTTATTTTTTTACCACCTATCGCTACTATATAAGATACCCATATTTCTTTTTATATAAGAATATTTGATTGTATGATTATTAAGATGTTAAAAAATATAGGTTATTGTCAAATTTTCATTGATTATATTTAAAGATTTATTATTGTACATATGTACACCTGCTGATGTCGATCTCCTGTAATTAACATCTTCATTAGTAGAAACTATTTTGGTTGAAAATTTATTGAAAAAATTTTTAAGGTTCAATTTTATTTGCATGTATTTTTGTGCCACCAATAAAGAACAAACTATAATTCACTCTCAGATATTATAGATGAAATTTTGCATATTATCATAGCTTTCGGACAGTTATGTAGTTTTTGGAAGTTCAAATATAATTTTTATTTATTTCTTATAGTTAATTATAAAATTTATTGTCCACGTTTAAATACAATGGCTGTTTTTGAAATACTTGTTTGAGAAGTATTTAATTAGACTTTATAAAATATTTTATTAATAAAATTTAGAATTAAACATTTTAAAATTTTTTAAAGTGCAGTTGTATTTTTTAATATACTGTCATCTGTCGATAATTTTGTAAATATTCCTTCTATATTCATCTATAATTGAGAAATTTATTACTATTTTAATTTTGTTTTAATACATATACTTATATTGAAACGTGTCACTGATAGATATGTACTTATATCATATTTTAATAACCAACTAGTTCTTCATTATCAGGCTGGTAAAAATTTTTTCTTTAAATTCAACTTTTAACATTAGAACTTTTAACAGCTACAAAGGAATATTATTCAATTATTTTAATAATAACCTATTTCACCGGATTGCATTTTAGATAGCATTTTACTTATTTCATTAGATTGCATTTTACTTATTTCTCTTTTTTACTCTATAATGTGGTTGCCCTTGATCGTGTTGGTTTGAGTTGTGCGCACTTCTAGATTAATTAAATTATGTTTAAGAAATTCTCTTTTTTCTTTATGGGTTTTTCTTATTTGACGGGGTTTCTTCAAAAAGAAACCATTACCAGTGAGGTTTACACGTATTGGGCCACCCAGTAAATTAAATGAGGCGAGGTATCGACACCGTGAGGGCTACTTTATCTTTCAAATACAACGTTGTATGTGCTCCGTTAGAAGCAAAGCTTAGGCCTTAATTGTTGCGCATAAAATAATGTTTATTTAGATGTAAAATATAAAATCGCGATTGAATAAAATATAGTTAAAGCAAACAAAATTATTAACAAGATCATTGATTATATAAGTCGACATTGAATAACAAAAGAGAACGTTCCCGGGAATCATGATTTAGCGCTTATTAACAAACAATTAGCTAGCGTCGCTGCTCTCCGATTAAGTGATCGCTCCTTTCTTCTCTCGTTGGGCCAACTAGACTGACCTCTTTCAACTGTTTTCTCATGTATTAAATAATCCTATCTTTATCCTTATGGGGCGTGTGCTTAAGTGTTCTTTCAACTTGTCATGGACAAACACGGCCTTACACTTCTTTAATAAACCCCAAATTTTAATATCTAAGATATATCTTTAACTGGGAAAATGTTATGCTCGAAAGTTTGACATGTAAGGGTTCTTTTTATTACAATTTTGTTATAACAATAGTTGTTTGTTTTAAAAAGCTTATTTATCAAAATTTTGATAATTAAGAACAAAATTAAGATATAAGAGTCTAAGTTATACTAAAATACGGTTTTATTTAAAATTCTGCTCAATTCCTACTCACGGTTTTCGCTCAACTGGCCCTGACATATTCGGTTATAACATAGTTTAAAATCTTAGTAGGGAGAATGTTCACATATCATTCGAAAACTAATAAATCAGCCTTAAAACGAAATCTAAATGGAAAATTAAAATTTTTTTATGTACCATAAATATTGGGTGCATAATTTTGACCCATTATAATTAAAAAACTTATTCTAAAAATTTTTGTTTTAATACGATTTTTTGATTTTAGATTTTAAAATGGCTGTCATTAGATTTTTAAAATCATTAGATTTTAAAATCATTAGATTTTAAAATGATTTTAAAATGGCTGTTTGAGTCTGAGAAACTTGAGTATCTTCAAAATTATAAAAATAATAACCATTTTTTAAATTTAGTTAGGTTGATTTGCTAGTTCTAAACTACTAAAGGCTATATGGTGTTGGTTAATGATTAATTTCATTTATTTAAATTTTTTAAAATTTATTATTATTGTTTTTATTAGTGAATTACTTCAATGTCGATTTCTTAATTCAATTATAAAATGTTTGCTCAATTATTTATAGCTTGCTTGATTTAGTAAATGTGTGGTTGCTTTATGTTTGGCGTTTAAATGTTTGATTCAAAGTTACAATCAATCTTTCAATCAATTTTCTTAAATTATTTTTTGAATACCTCGATTATTTGATAATTGCTTCATTTATTTTCAATTATTAAATGTTTGTTTGCATTATGTTAGGGGTTTTACAGTTTAATTTAAGGTTACGGAAATTTTCATTCAATTTGCTAAAATTATTTATTGATTGCTTTGCTTATTTGATGATTCTTTACAAAAGACGATTTATTTTAAAAGTTAATTCAACTATTGGGGCTTTATTTCAATTGAAATCTGTTTTAAGTTTTTCTGATGATTTTTATTAACTGCATTGTTATTTGAATTTTTAGTTTGTTGTATGTAAATGTTTTTAAAATAGATTAGGGACCCAGAGAAGCCGACAGTTGAATGTTTAGCGATGGCTGTCGAGGGAGGGTGGTGCGCGTTTCCGCAAGCCTACACGAAGGTGAATAGCACCGGGCTGCGCACTGGGTAACTTTTATCCATTTTTCGCTAATATTTGATAAAAGGCTAAGTCTACCTTAAAATGAGGAAGACAGCGGAATAGGAAATTAATGAAATTAATTATATTAAATATAAGCTATATAATTTAACATCCAAATTATTTTTAGATTTAATAAAATGGCTAAAAGTAATTATGCTTCTATACCTTATTCTTACCCAAAATTTTTTCCTGTTATAATGAAAAATAAATATACGCAAACTGACGAAAGTTGTTTTGATAAATCGAATCTAATTTCTGATGAATGTTTGAATGAAATATTAAAAGAATATTGTGTAAAACAGAAATTTCCAAATTGTTTTTAAATAATTAGTTATTTAATCATATACAAGTTTAAGGTGAAACAACTATTCCATCCTCAAATTCAAACGAAAATGTATCTGTTTTTAAAAAATCTGCTTATAGTGGAACAAAGGGAAAATTCTCAGCTGCTGATTATTTGCAAAGTTTTGGAGACTGGAAAATAGGAAATCCAATAAGACATAATGGTTTAATCTTTTCGAAATTTTATTGTTATTCTTTCAGGATTGAATGGACCTATTGTCCACATGAACAAACAAGCTTTACGTTTGATAAACAAGATCGTAATAATGATAGTCCTAGATTAGAAAGGGTTTCTTCTGATATGACAAAAGATGATATTATAGAGAATATGCTTTTCCCGTCTAAATGGAATTTGCCTCGTTTTTTGGGTAAATAGATACCTATTATTATTTTAAATTACTTTTTAGTCATTTTTCAAATACACACGTTCTTTCACAAAAAGTGTTAGCCTTGCACGGCATATTCAATATGGGCAGTCAATTCCTGATAATCCTTCTGACCCAGATTATATTTTTCGAATTCTTTTACCAGGACTTCGTTTTTGGGGTATAATGTTAATATTGCTAAAAGGAATCGTGTTCGCCGATCTATAAATAGAGAAATAAAACATCGATGTGATCGTATTAAAGACCTTGTAAGCGTAATTATAGACGAAATATTATTTTTCATTTAGTACCGTAACATAATTGATAACGAAATATCCCTTGAACGACAAGCCTTTTGTCTTAATGGAATTATTGCTCAGCGTCGTTTTGTAGAAGGTATTAAAATTTATAAGGAAATTGACAGAGCTACTCAACTTGGAATATAACACAATTTTGAATTGTATACGTATTTTACATAAACCAATGTCTTTCATATTTTATATAAAAGTTTATCATTTAATAATTTGTATAGTTCTATTCGGTATTGTAGTTTCAGGCATCGGAGCCACTTGATGTATATTTGGATTATTTTTGCAGCGAAAAATTATTTTTCTGTAGTTTCTTACACTCAAGATTGTTACCTTTTAAAATAAAAATTATCATATTCAATTATATGAAAATAAATAAACTCACAATCGGATTTAATACAGCAACCAAAGATGCTAAACTACAACTAATTAACATGACTGTAGATGATGAATATAAACCAGGCAAATTGAATAAAAAGTTTAAATTGGCAAATAAATTGCTTAGATAAGGTAATAATGGTAGAATAGCCTATAAATTAGTATATGTTGGTTGAAATATTCAAAAAAGTAGACAGGACTTCGTGATCTGCTTTTAGAAATTTAAAAATTTGCTCGTACTTGTACATCCATTTTTGGTCTCATATACAGTGGCTCCTCAAATGTATTGTCAAGCCCTTTCTGTCACGGGACTTTTTTCAATAATTTATAAATAGTATAATAATTTATAATATAATATCAATTTTTCAACAATTTATAATACCCTTTTAAGGATATTCTGAGCTAATCAGGAACCAACAACTTTATTCGAGCCAATTACGAGAAACATATAAACCAATTACGAGAAAAACATGGCAATAAAGAAATAAAATTATCTCAAACAGGCGAAAATGAAAAAAACGTTATTAAGAATATGAAAGTGGAATTGTGTTAGTCATTTCAGCTTCCAACACTCTAAAATACATACCACCTTTTAATAACTATACCTGTGTCCCCAAAACAATACTTAATTGTTTATTCATATTACGTATTCGAGTCATTTCTACACCTTTACAATGACGATAAACACGTATTTGGATACTTATACCACAAAAAATAATTATAATATAATTAATTATAGTTAGTGCTGAAGCATAATTTGCAGTAAAAATTGATAGGTCGTTAGTCTGAATTTTTTTATTTTTGTAAAAATTGTAAAAACAATCTACCCTTGCTCTAAGACCAACAACATAATTTTCAATAGTATAATTATCCAACTCTAATAATTTTGCCAACTCAAAATTAGTTAAATGTTCATTTTCGGGTATTGGTTGGTTTGATAAATAAGAACAAATATATAATATAAATATTGGAATTATCATACCAACAATTAATAATAATTGATGTTTAAATTTAATATCAACTTCGCTGAAAAAATGGGTTGGTAGTTTATTTTAGAGACGAGACTGGGAGAATGTGGAAGATTGTTCAGAGAGAGAATGTGTCCAAGAGAATGTGGGAGAATGTTCAAGATATCTCGAAAAATCTCGATCACGATAACCGAGACTTTACTTCAAGATCTCGACCAGTCGTGTTTCAATCTGATGTATCTCCCATCATTTTTTATGCGGCCAAAGAGACAATATGAGTTTAACAAATAGATCGGAATTGTCAAATTAATTAAGAATTAACCAATTTGAAATTCATGCTTTTTTCAGTGTATGGATCAGAGATTTAATAAAAATTCATTTAAAATCTCGAAAAATTTCGATGGCCATATAAAGTGATCAGAGAACATATGGTTAATTTCAAAAACTTCCATAATGTTTACCGTACAACAGCAAAATAACGATAAATAAATAATGTAGAGACATTCATTAAAGTAACTCTCATCATAAAATTATTAATAAGAAGAATTATAAATTGCCAAGGATTTGGTAAGAAATGTATAGGTCCGTAATTCCAAGTCGTGCCAACACCATTATCCGAAACATAAACCTAGTTTAAATAAAAAATTTTAGCTTAAATTTTAAAAGAATTTCCATCAAACTTTGGTCACGTAATAATCTCAATATTAATCAATCAAATGTTTTGAAAATGATAAAATTTAAATGAAAATATAGCGGAGATTTATAATTCTATATAGGGGTTTGAAGAAACCAAAGCAATGAGGTTTGGTGCGAGGTACAAGGCCACAAATAAGGGTGATATGAATACAAACAAAATCAAAATATTAAAATTGGGGTTGGGTCCGAAACATAATTTAAATCGGAACGCATAAATTCTCGAGTTTTTCCATTGTAGCGATTTTCGAATTTGTTGAATTTTCAATTCTCTAAAGGTTTCAAAAATTAGAGTTTGTAAGCTTAAAAAGTAATAATTCTGGCTTCTTTCTTAAAAAATTTGTTAAATTTCGAGTTGCTAGTCAACATGTCTACAAAACATATTTAGTGAGCACATTTATTCATTTGTAATTTTGGTGATTTTGACCCGCGCCAAAATATTTATTTTATTACCGGCTGAGAAACAACAAACATGCAAATCCCAACAATATCAACAAAACATGTTTGTAAAAGTATTTTACTATAAACTTGCATTTCTTTCATTGTATAACGCAAGATAAGCCAAATTAAGAAAAAATTAGAAGACAATCCAAATGTAGCAAAACAATAAATAATTGTTGAATATATTTCTCCTATTACCATCTTTTTATTGTTTTTACAGACACACAAGTTTGCCTGACAATTAAAATTTTTACTATACAAATTTAGTTATGCCCATTAATTTAAATCCCAAAGTAAATATTTTTTAAGTAAAAAATTTTTAATTTTACGAAATAAAGTTTAAGCTAAAACATTATTAAACATTGAAAGAAAAGTATCATTTTTGGTTCATTTTTATTTAAAAATTTTTAATTATTCAGCGTGAGAAATTATGGTCGGACTAATTGGATGTCAGATCTGTTTCCCGTAGACGCGAATTTTATTTGCTTATTTCCATGTAAAGTCTCATGCATTGTTAATTTAAAAATTATTTTTTATATTTTTAATAATATTCACAAGTACAAAAAACTTTTTCTTACTGTAAAAAATACGTATAAAAATATTTTTAATTTTTTAAATAAATTTGGAAAAAATGTTTAATTTACTTTTTTCATAGATTTTTTAATTTTTTATTAATATTTTATTTATAAGTTATATACAATTTCCGGTACACAATTATTGACACTTACTAATTGAATGATTAAATAATATATTCGATCGTTTACTTTTCTATCGGTAGATTTTAGTTAATTAGGTAATTAAGAGTAATTATATTAGATTTTAAACTTCTTATTTTGGAAATTATTTTCAAACTTAAAAAACATAACATAGGGATTTATTATTATTAATACTCGTTTACATGTTACTCATATAACATTTAACATAAAATCATAAAATATACAAACCCATTTATAAGACGTTCACATGGTGTCCGGAAAATTGGGCTCTGGAAAATTGGGCTCCAAGATTTTTCGGAAAATTGGGCTCCAACTTTTCGGAAAATTGGGCTCCAGCGGAAATTTGGGCTCTTCGTGAAAAAAGTGGAAAATTGGGCTCCAAAATTTTGGGCTCCAGAGGAATTTTGGGCTCTAAGAAAAAAAGTCAAATTATGCAAAAAAGAGAGATGTTAATAGGACAAAGATGATTTTTCTAATAGTAAATCACTAGGAAAAAAGTAAATAAACTTAAAAATAGATATTTGATATATAATATTTCAAAATAACAGCTTTATCTGAAAAAAGTTTAATTTAATAACTAAACAGGGTTAGGCATACGGTAACTAATAGCTTTTAAGTACTCCAATGGATTTCTTTCTTCTCGAGAACGAAAAATTTCTATAAGGTTACGATCTTGCTCCACATATTCAGTTCTTCGTTTTACACCTTTTCCTAAAATCCCATTTAACGGGCTGACAAGGAAATCATCATATGTTTGAATCCAATGTTGTTCTTCAACTTCCATTATTTTTACAAAGTATGATAATTTTGGATGGCCATTACTAAATATTTATGTATAAGTAATTTGAAAATATTACTAAAAATGGGAATTGAAGACATTGTGCCACGACTCAATTCCATTAGATGTACGTGCCAAATGATTATGTTGATCATTTATAATTCTTCCAATCTTAAACTTTTTCCGACCTCTTCATACCATTTAGCTTTTACAATAATACGACCAGGGCAATGAGGATTATGCTTTGTACATTTATAATACTCACCCTCTTCAATCTTAGACACCTTATCAAAGGCATATTCAAATCCATTTTTTTGTAATATATCTTTTCCTCTATTACTTGTTGCCCAAAAAATTTTACCAATGTTCCAAAATCCTCTTGTGGTTGTTCGGAATGGTCTTCGTGCTGATCTTCTTCAAAAGACGGTATTTCACCATCCTCTCGACTTGTTCTACTTCCAAAAGACATAGTAGTTCAATATTTTAATTCAAAATAATTTTCAGTTTTTTTAAATAACTTAAAAATTCTATGTTTATATTGAAAATAATGTTTTAATTATGCAAAAATATATGAAATGATTTTAGTGTTAGAATGATGATGTGGAGAGGATGGGCTGCGCGAACTAGCACGAATTGTAATGCCAAGCCATTTGTTTTGTGTTAGAATTTAAAAAATAATCTTTGTCCTATACACATCTCTCTCTTTTGAATAATTTATATTTTTTCTCAGAAAAATCATCTTTGTCCTATGAACATCTCACTTTTTTGCATAATTTGACTTTTTTTTCTTAGAGCCCAAAATTCCTCTGGAGCCCAAAATTTTAGAGCCCAATTTTCCACTTTTTTCACGAAGAGCCCAAATTTCCGCTGGAGCCCAATTTTCCGAAAAGTTGGAGCCCAATTTTCCGAAAAATCTTGGAGCCCAATTTTCCAGAGCCCAATTTTCCGGCACTCGTTCACATAGTTATACGTCGCGTCATGCGTGACCCCGGCCATCTCACCGAAGCATTATAAAATTTTAAATTTGTTCCACACACTAGCATAACATTGATTTGTTAGTTTTTAACACATGATAATTTAGTTTTTAATCGATATAAATTAACGTTTTTGACGTAAATTAAACTTTGAATATTTCTATATTTTTACAGGCTTTTAAATTTTATTTTTAAATTAGAGGCATTTTCATCTACATATTAGTATTTTATTTTTTTACCACCTATCGCTACTATATAAGATACCCATATTTCTTTTTATATAAGAATATTTGATTGTATGATTATTAAGATGTTAAAAAATATAGGTTATTGTCAAATTTTCATTGATTATATTTAAAGATTTATTATTGTACATATGTACACCTGCTGATGTCGATCTCCTGTAATTAACATCTTCATTAGTAGAAACTATTTTGGTTGAAAATTTATTGAAAAAATTTTTAAGGTTCAATTTTATTTGCATGTATTTTTGTGCCACCAATAAAGAACAAACTATAATTCACTCTCAGATATTATAGATGAAATTTTGCATATTATCATAGCTTTCGGACAGTTATGTAGTTTTTGGAAGTTCAAATATAATTTTTATTTATTTCTTATAGTTAATTATAAAATTTATTGTCCACGTTTAAATACAATGGCTGTTTTTGAAATACTTGTTTGAGAAGTATTTAATTAGACTTTATAAAATATTTTATTAATAAAATTTAGAATTAAACATTTTAAAATTTTTTAAAGTGCAGTTGTATTTTTTAATATACTGTCATCTGTCGATAATTTTGTAAATATTCCTTCTATATTCATCTATAATTGAGAAATTTATTACTATTTTAATTTTGTTTTAATACATATACTTATATTGAAACGTGTCACTGATAGATATGTACTTATATCATATTTTAATAACCAACTAGTTCTTCATTATCAGGCTGGTAAAAATTTTTTCTTTAAATTCAACTTTTAACATTAGAACTTTTAACAGCTACAAAGGAATATTATTCAATTATTTTAATAATAACCTATTTCACCGGATTGCATTTTAGATAGCATTTTACTTATTTCATTAGATTGCATTTTACTTATTTCTCTTTTTTACTCTATAATGTGGTTGCCCTTGATCGTGTTGGTTTGAGTTGTGCGCACTTCTAGATTAATTAAATTATGTTTAAGAAATTCTCTTTTTCTTTATGTGTTTTTCTTATTTGACGGGGTTTCTTCAAAAAGAAACCATTACCAGTGAGGTTTACACGTATTGGGCCACCCAGTAAATTAAATGAGGCGAGGTATCGACACCGTGAGGGCTACTTTATCTTTCAAATACAACGTTGTATGTGCTCCGTTAGAAGCAAAGCTTAGGCCTTAATTGTTGCGCATAAAATAATGTTTATTTAGATGTAAAATATAAAATCGCGATTGAATAAAATATAGTTAAAGCAAACAAAATTATTAACAAGATCATTGATTATATAAGTCGACATTGAATAACAAAAGAGAACGTTCCCGGGAATCATGATTTAGCGCTTATTAACAAACAATTAGCTAGCGTCGCTGCTCTCCGATTAAGTGATCGCTCCTTTCTTCTCTCGTTGGGCCAACTAGACTGACCTCTTTCAACTGTTTTCTCATGTATTAAATAATCCTATCTTTATCCTTATGGGGCGTGTGCTTAAGTGTTCTTTCAACTTGTCATGGACAAACACGGCCTTACACTTCTTTAATAAACCCCAAATTTTAATATCTAAGATATATCTTTAACTGGGAAAATGTTATGCTCGAAAGTTTGACATGTAAGGGTTCTTTTTATTACAATTTTGTTATAACAATAGTTGTTTGTTTTAAAAAAGCTTATTTATCAAAATTTTGATAATTAAGAACAAAATTAAGATATAAGAGTCTAAGTTATACTAAAATACGGTTTTATTTAAAATTCTGCTCAATTCCTACTCACGGTTTTCGCTCAACTGGCCCTGACATATTCGGTTATAACATAGTTTAAAATCTTAGTAGGGAGAATGTTCACATATCATTCGAAAACTAATAAATCAGCCTTAAAACGAAATCTAAATGGAAAATTAAAATTTTTTTATGTACCATAAATATTGGGTGCATAATTTTGACCCATTATAATTAAAAAACTTATTCTAAAAATTTTTGTTTTAATACGATTTTTTGATTTTAGATTTTAAAATGGCTGTCATTAGATTTTTAAAATCATTAGATTTTAAAATCATTAGATTTTAAAATGATTTTAAAATGGCTGTTTGAGTCTGAGAAACTTGAGTATCTTCAAAATTATAAAAATAATAACCATTTTTTAAATTTAGTTAGGTTGATTTGCTAGTTCTAAACTACTAAAGGCTATATGGTGTTGGTTAATGATTAATTTCATTTATTTAAATTTTTTTAAAATTTATTATTATTGTTTTTATTAGTGAATTACTTCAATGTCGATTTCTTAATTCAATTATAAAATGTTTGCTCAATTATTTATAGCTTGCTTGATTTAGTAAATGTGTGGTTGCTTTATGTTTGGCGTTTAAATGTTTGATTCAAAGTTACAATCAATCTTTCAATCAATTTTCTTAAATTATTTTTTGAATACCTCGATTATTTGATAATTGCTTCATTTATTTTCAATTATTAAATGTTTGTTTGCATTATGTTAGGGGTTTTACAGTTTAATTTAAGGTTACGGAAATTTTCATTCAATTTGCTAAAATTATTTATTGATTGCTTTGCTTATTTGATGATTCTTTACAAAAGACGATTTATTTTAAAAGTTAATTCAACTATTGGGGCTTTATTTCAATTGAAATCTGTTTTAAGTTTTTCTGATGATTTTTATTAACTGCATTGTTATTTGAATTTTTAGTTTGTTGTATGTAAATGTTTTTAAAATAGATTAGGGACCCAGAGAAGCCGACAGTTGAATGTTTAGCGATGGCTGTCGAGGGAGGGTGGTGCGCGTTTCCGCAAGCCTACACGAAGGTGAATAGCACCGGGCTGCGCACTGGGTAACTTTTATCCATTTTTCGCTAATATTTGATAAAAGGCTAAGTCTACCTTAAAATGAGGAAGACAGCGGAATAGGAAATTAATGAAATTAATTATATTAAATATAAGCTATATAATTTAACATCCAAATTATTTTTAGATTTAATAAAATGGCTAAAAGTAATTATGCTTCTATACCTTATTCTTACCCAAAATTTTTTCCTGTTATAATGAAAAATAAATATACGCAAACTGACGAAAGTTGTTTTGATAAATCGAATCTAATTTCTGATGAATGTTTGAATGAAATATTAAAAGAATATTGTGTAAAACAGAAATTTCCAAATTGTTTTTAAATAATTAGTTATTTAATCATATACAAGTTTAAGGTGAAACAACTATTCCATCCTCAAATTCAAACGAAAATGTATCTGTTTTTAAAAAATCTGCTTATAGTGGAACAAAGGGAAAATTCTCAGCTGCTGATTATTTGCAAAGTTTTGGAGACTGGAAAATAGGAAATCCAATAAGACATAATGGTTTAATCTTTTCGAAATTTTATTGTTATTCTTTCAGGATTGAATGGACCTATTGTCCACATGAACAAACAAGCTTTACGTTTGATAAACAAGATCGTAATAATGATAGTCCTAGATTAGAAAGGGTTTCTTCTGATATGACAAAAGATGATATTATAGAGAATATGCTTTTCCCGTCTAAATGGAATTTGCCTCGTTTTTTGGGTAAATAGATACCTATTATTATTTTAAATTACTTTTTAGTCATTTTTCAAATACACACGTTCTTTCACAAAAAGTGTTAGCCTTGCACGGCATATTCAATATGGGCAGTCAATTCCTGATAATCCTTCTGACCCAGATTATATTTTTCGAATTCTTTTACCAGGACTTCGTTTTTGGGGTATAATGTTAATATTGCTAAAAGGAATCGTGTTCGCCGATCTATAAATAGAGAAATAAAACATCGATGTGATCGTATTAAAGACCTTGTAAGCGTAATTATAGACGAAATATTATTTTTCATTTAGTACCGTAACATAATTGATAACGAAATATCCCTTGAACGACAAGCCTTTTGTCTTAATGGAATTATTGCTCAGCGTCGTTTTGTAGAAGGTATTAAAATTTATAAGGAAATTGACAGAGCATTATTGTCTGCTATTTTGTTATATGAAACTGAAGCCGTTGAATCCTTCCTCATGCACGTTTCTGAGGATCCATTTTTCAATGTTTTGTTCAAATTTGCTTCTTTTGAATTTTAATTTTTGATATTTTCCACAAATTTAATCTAACTTAAAATTTAAATCTTTATTATTTTAGGTATGGAGAGGGATGTGTAATGCATCTCATCCTTATTTAAAATAATACGTTATTCTATATTTGTAAAAATCAATTTCAAAACTTTAATGATTTATAAAGTTTAAAATAAAAATTTGTGGTTGAATTTTAATTTTTGTTTATTGAATAAATTTTTTTATTTGAAAGACTTTTTTAGCGTTTTTTACATATTATTATTTAATTTAATCTTTATCTTTACATTAAATATTTAGTATTTTTACAAATTAATACTTATAATTGTAAACTTTGGATGGTTTCGAACTGTCACAAAGGACATGATAAGAACGTTTTGTTAAGAAAGATAAGTTGAAATCTATCTCTTATTTTTGGGTAATATTGCTTGAAACTTATAAATGTTCTTCTCGTTGGTAATTTTAACGAAAAAATAATCTTTATTTAATTTATAGATTTTGATTGATGAAAATTAAATTGATGAAAATTTATCTATGAAAATTAAAATTTTGCGTTGGACAGATAATATTAATTCATGGTTTTTGGATAAAAGGCTATATCAAGCAGAAAGATGAAAAGAAAGAAGATAATTATATAACTTATAGTTCTAAAATAACATTTTAATAATTTTCACCAACTTAATAAACAAAGTTCAATTATTATGAGATAATAATTTGTATAATGTAAAAATCATTTCACTATTTAAATAATTAGATATTATTTTAAAATTTACTTATATTTCGATAATATAGCATTTTTAATCTAATCATAAAATAAATTTTCAGAATTATTTTATATTCTATAAATTATTTCATCTATTATATTTGCTGAATTTTGCCTGCAAAATGTCTGGAGAAAATACAAGCGATTATGATATCATTTTCTATCAAGTCATGGGCGGTATTACTGAAACTTCTACTGAACTCATTGGAAATGTATATTTTTAACAAAGGTTTTGCGTCCCAATTTTCTGTGGATATTTAAAGCAGGATGGGTTTTTACTCATTTTCTGAATATTAATTAATTCTAATTATACTTTGTTAAGTTGTTATTTATACTAAAATTGCTAAACCATAATCTTTGTTCATAAATAAGTTCACGGATAAGAACATTTTTGGGGCGCAAACAGCTTAAAGTAGTATATACTCCATTTTTATAACACTTTTCAAAAAATTTTTTAAAAAGTGTTATAAAAACGTAGTAAAAAATTAAAAAAAAATCACAGCCAATACCTTAGTAATTATTCTAAAAAAATTTCGAATTTTAAATAATTTTTTAAATTTATTTTCTAAAGGGTTTATAATTGAAGGAAATTTGAAAAACATTTTAAAAGCCTATGCCTAGAGGAACATTTTCTCTTCATATTGCAGATAATTTACATGTTAGCGAATGATAATTACCGAAAAAAATTTTATTTAAGGCGCAATAATTATCTTCGCAAAAATTTTTTCGTTTTTTTACAAGACTGTAAATACAACAGTGTAAAGATTTTTTTGAAAAAACAATTTTCTTTTTGATTGCGTAAAAGCAATAGTGAAAATTTTGCGAACAAAAATTTTACAAAATAATTAGGTGTGATGAAATATTCGATAAATTATTTAGTAATTATTTAAAAATTTTGCAAGCAGGTAAACTTTGCTCATTGTAAAAATGTTTGAAAATATTGCTAGGCTATAGATGGAAAAAAGTCAATCGTTTTTTAAGAAAATCGCTGAGAATTAGAAATTTAAAAGCCTTATCATTCCTTCACTAAAATTCGAACTATAATCTATAATATCCATGTCAATGCATAAAATTTAACCACTTAACCACATAGAATTAAGAACTTTTAAATCGAATATTCATAGAAATGGATGAGTAACGCAAATTTAAAAATTAAAAAATTATGTAGAGGTTATCTAAGCACAGGTTTTCGGTTTATAAATATTAATATAGTAGTCGAAAAAATAATTTGAAATCTAAAATATATGAATATTAGCATTGAGGACAATAACTAAAAATTAAATAAAATCGAACAAAAATAATTAAAATGTACTTAACAGGGCCAATTTATTTCGCAATATATACAAAGAAAATAACCATTTAATTGCACAAAAATATGCACATTTGATTTCACTAAAATATTTCGCAATAATGCCCACATAATTGCTCCACAAAAAAAAAATACTTCACAATGAGTGAACAAAAAAATTGCCAACTTAATTGGGCCAAAAAACGCACAATGTACATAATTTTGTACAATGTACATAAGTTTTCCCATTTAATTGGCAAAAATTACTCATAACAACAACACAAAAGATAGACGTCAATATAATTGAGCAAAAAACAAGTTTTTACAATAGTAATTATCTATTCTAGAATGTTCTAGAAGCATTTCTGGTGCATATAAAAGAAGCTCGTTTTCACCTTGTATTTCATTCATAATACTTATCAACAATTTCTTATTACTAAAAGCTTATCAACTCTTCGCTCTAAATTTATTTAAAAATCCAAAGAATTTTAAATTTTTTAAAGAGTTAAATATTTTTCTATATAAAATGGACTCCTACTCAAAAGACGGTAAAAATATTAAATTTTTAAATTGATTATTTTAACTTATTTAGTTCAACCAATCACGCTTAATGATGATGAAACTCAAAATAATGGATCACAAGGTAATTAACTTCATGGTCTAATATTTTTAAATATTAAGGTTCAATAACTGCTGAGGAAATAGAGCTATTCCGCGATTTTATTTCAAAGCAACAAAAAAAGAAAGAGGCATCAGAAAATAGAAGAAGAAAGTCAAAGTCAAGTGGTACTTCGTCACCAGACAAATCAACACCGGCAAAAAAGACTAAAACGCCAGAGAAGAAAATAATGAAAAATCCATCTGAGACTCAGGTATACTTTCTATTATTGCATATAAAGATAATTAGAAGGCAAACGATGGAGAAATAAAGCAAATGTCTGATAAAGAAAAGAAGGATGATGATGAATTGCATCAGGCTATTCTAAATTACGAGGGCGATTTTTCAGAATCTGAAGATGATAATCCTATGGGATTAAACGAATCAGTCAGCAAAAACATGCGCATTGAAAGTAATTTTTATTTTTTAAAATTTTAAAATAAAACAATTTTAGGAAATTATCATAAGAGATTCACTGTGCCAGCGGCTCTGATCGATCGAGCACAGCTTCTTAAACATCAACGACGAGGGATATTCGTCTATCAGTGCGAATCTTGCCGCGAAAGGCAGAAAAAAAGGGAATTCTATCTATTTAGCACCGGGATAGATGGACTATCTGTATTGACGATAGAATTGTGTGCTGAGGATCTTGATAAAAATATCTCTTTAGGAATGCATTACTCTGGATACTTTGGTAAGATGAAAATTTTTAAGAAAATCAAAAATATTTTAGGGCATTCTAATAATGGACATCAATCAGGCTCAAAAATGTCAATGCTCGATCTTGGTAATCGTATTTTGTAAAAAATGAATATTTTTATTAAGATGACGATGAGTTTGAATTTTCAAGAGGTGCGAGCATTACAAAAGGTACAGATAAGAAGCTTCTAAACTTGGGCAAATATTGCTGGATTCTTCACCAGGTAGTGAAAAGTATTAGAAATTTTTTATACATAATTTTAGTGCGCAAAATGCAGCGACCTTACAAAAAAACTGGCTAATGAACTTTTCATCAAGAAAAAGGGCAGCATCTACGAGCTCAGCTTCCCAGTAAGGAAATTTCCCAAATGATTAAATAATTTAGTTAAGGTCTGCTCTTACTGCACAACAGCCAACATTGAGCACCAGCAAAAAACATATGGGACATTAAATAAGAAGAATTAAAAGGAAAATTAAACACCGCTTATTCGCTTAATATTGTTGAATAAAAATTTAAAACAACCTTAATTACAAAAATAATCGTTAAATTAACGATTTAAAATATTTTATACTTTAGATAATCAATTTTCATAAAAATTTCAGTTCCTGTAATATTCTCTTCAAAATAAAGGTATTAAAATTTTCAAATCATAAATAAAGATACTAGATGGATCAACAAATGTATGAACATGTTATTGAAGGTCTCAAAGAAAGTGTTATACGCTTCTCTCGACAAATAAGCACGCTTGAATATGTGCGCCAAGATGACAAAATGCTAAAAAATGAGCTTTACGATGCTTTTATGCAATTTCATGAAAAACGATATCCTCTAGCAAAATGTCAAATACATGAATATCTACTAAGGGAGATGAATGCGCTGTCAAAAATTGTATATTTTTTATTATATTTCGATTTATTTGTTATTTAAGGCCATTACTGAAGTCGTGAAGGACGAGTTGTATTTTGAGCTTCATAACCCATTTAGCAAATTTTGGGGTCAAATTGATCTTGAAATGGCAATTAAGATTTTCAACAAACACGGAAGCATTCATGGACCAATCATGAGAGAAGGTTTGACAAAGAATATTTCAAGTATTTTTATTTTAGATTCGCCAATAACATTCATGAGAGCAAACACGGATTCATGTAGTACTATTAAACCCAACACCGAGGAAAAGGGTGTACAAACTGAAAATTCTTCAGAAGAACATGTCGATACTGCTGAAACGGAAAAATAAATGGAGACAACATTGAAATATAAAAACACTTTTTCAATAAATAAATATTTAAAATATACTTATATTATCCATTAAAAATACGTTTTAACGTTAATATCTAAATAAATAATATTAATTTTTATTATAGCACTTTTAGATGAGTCGTCATATTAGAAATTTTGGAGAATATTCTGTTAACCATTTTTATAAAGAAGAGGCATCTGAGACTATTAACAGCACAAAGTTTAAAATTGGTGTTTTCAGGTAAACTCAAAGTTATATATCAAGATTCAACTTTTATTTTAGAAATGTATTCACGGTTAAAAATATTGAAGATGCGCCAGAAGGAAGTGATCAACTTTTAGAAGATTTAATTGATTACTTCATTGCAAAGGCAGATAAGAAAACGGGTGCTAAAGCAGAAAAATATTCAATAATTATACGAAGTGCGGTTCTTGAAAAACCAATTCAAATTCCATACAGAGGTTTTGCACAAAATACACCACAAGTAGTTATGGAGCAACTTGATTCTGTTGATCAAAGTGGGAAAAGAATGGGAAGACCATCACTTTACAGTCAACCAATTCATATCGAGGTTTATTTCTATACAAATAAAAAATTATTTATTAAGATTGTTATGGGACCTTCTCACGAAGAGGCTATAGCATTGATAGAAAAAGGAAATAGTGGAAGTGGCAGAAAATCTAGAAATATTATGAAAGGAACAGACCTCAACAATCTTATTGAGGTTATAAATTTGAAAAATGAAATATAACAAGATTTTAGGTTCGCAATGATGATCTAGGCGAACCTGCCAAATACCATTGTCTCTTGTTGGCTGTTCAACTGACAATGATGTATATAAATATGGATAATACACCAAAAGACAAAATGAATTTTCACAGAATTATTGCAGGAAAAGGAGCAAAATCCAGGACAGAACGATATACATTGATCAAAGATATGATAATTCAAATGAAACGACACGGAATAAGATATCCTTTAAAATTACAACAATATACTGTGGAAGAACATGTTCCTTTAATACAAAAATATCTTAATGAAAAATTTCCTGGTGAATATCGTTTATCGGTATTTGGAGAACATGGCCAAATGAAACCATTATGGAAGGGACCAGATCGGGCTGAAAAAGATATCAGTCTCTATTTAAAGGATGGACATTATTATGGTATAAGGAAATTAAATACATTTTTTGGCAAACACATGTATTATTGCCTTGAATGTGAAGCAACCTTCCATAGCAAACTGGAACATAGACAAACATGCGCAGCAAAATGCCCACGATGCTGCGGGATGGGCGCAGATTTTCCATGCAAAGAGATTGAAAATTACGAAATAAATTGTTCTGAGTGTTTCATCTTGTTTAGAAATCCTGACTGTTACAATCGACATATTGAAAAAGGAATATGCCAGATTTTTAAAAGGTACTTTAAATTTTAATAAAAAATAAAATTGAAAATAGATGCAAAGAATGTGGTCAAATATACAAAGTGAATAACAAAGAAGAAAATGAAGGACATGTATGTTATATTCGTTTCTGTTCTCTTTGTCATTCACGGCATAAACGTGACGAACAATGCTATGTGCAACAGATTGTTCCTAGAAAAGCTCAATCCTATCTTATGGTATTTTTTAAACAATTCGAAATAAAACATTTTTTAGGTTGTATTTGATTTTGAATGTGAACTTATATCATCATCAAAAATTATAAATGATAATTCATCTAACGATGGAAATTATGAATTACACCATGTGAATTGTGTTTCGGTAATTTAAATTATAATAACTGATAAATTATAAATTAGGCAATGCTATTATGCGCAAAGTGTATGCAAAATAATAATTGGAAAGAAAAATATACAGGAGCCTGCAAAACTTGTGGACCAGGAATTTCAAGAATGAAAAGTTGGACGGGTGCAAATTACGAGAACCCCTTGCGTGAATTTCTTCAATGGATAATCTTTGGACTTGATAATGAGAGAAAAGGAAAAACTCTTGCTGTTTCACATTATGGAGGGTTTGTACTGAATTATTTTTATCTTATTTTTTCAGACGCTATGATATGCATTTACTGTTGGGTGAGTTGATCAATCACTTTGGAATTGAACCAAATATAACAAGAACCGGAAACAAACTTTACGAAGTTCTCATAAAGAAGAAAGATGGAATTTATCCGCATATTTCTTTTCGCGATTCTTTTAATTGGATGATGCTCAAGTTGGATCAACTACCAAAGGCTCTTGGTCTAGATATTGATGAAGGAGGAAAATCATTTTTTCCTCACGGATGGAATCTTAATAAAAATATGGATGTTTTGTTGAAAAGACTGCCAGATAAGAAGTATTATTATCCCGAAACAATGGGAAAACAAAGAAGAAAAGATTTCGAGGAATGGTATGATATGCACAAGGACAGTTCATTTTTACTTTGTGAACAAATTGTCGAATACTGTGAGCAGGATGTCCGTATACTCACGTACGCTCTTGTTAAACTTCAAAAACTATTCTTTGAACTCGCTACTGAACCATCAAAACGAGATGATGTTCTTGTATCCTCAATGACACTTGCTAGTGCATGTCTTCGTCATTTTTGTAAATTTCAAAATTCTACTAACATAATTATATTTTTTAGGTATAAATTATTTGAAAAGCAATCAGATAGGTATTATTCCAGACAATGGGTATCACAAAGATACAAACTACTCTGCAATCTCCATTAAATTTATTAAATGGCTTGAACATAAAACAGGATTTCAAATTCAAAACAGACAAAGTGCAGAAGGCGAGTATAGAATTACTGTTTCAAATGGAAATGTTTTGCGACTTGATGGATTTATCAAAGAAAAGAATATAGCTATAGAGTTCCTCGGATGTGCATGGCATGGACATAAATGGTAAAATAAGCTTCATTTTCTTACTCATAAATTTAGTCTTTATCGCCCTCATGAAATTTGTCTAAACGGTAAAACAGCACTATTTAATGACGACACTTTAAACGAACGAATCAAAATGTTAAAGAACGAGAACATACGTACCTACATATTTTGGGAATGCGAGGTAGTCAAGGCTTTGGAAAATAATAAGAAAATGTCACTCTTCTTCGATGAATTGCCTGACATTGGACCATTATTTCCTCGAGATGCTTTTCATGGTTTTATTATTTTCCAATTCTTGTAATTATGTAATATCTAGGTGGAAGAACAGGACCATTATCTCTTAAATGCCATCTTGAAGACTCTGCAGAAAATGAATACGAAATCTCATGTTATGATGTGGTTAGTCTATATCCTGCGGTTAACTTTTATGCTTTCTACCCCATTGGTGAGATTTAACATAAATTTTTTAAATAAAGATTATTTAGGCCATCCAGAGTTATTGGATCTCAATCTAGATATAAATTGGACAAAACCTGAAGACTTACGCCCTTATCGTGGAATATTTAAGTTATTCATTATTCCACCCGACGACTTATATTTACCAGTAATTCCAGAAAGAATACATGGAAAATTGGTATGTTAATTTAAAACAACGTAAAAAATTTTCTAGATATTTCACCTATGTCATCAGTGTGCAATAGAGATAGAACCAGGTGTGGCTAAACGTAAACAAACTAGCTATAGCTATGGAAGAAAAGGGTGTCAGCATGACGATAATAAGCGAGGATTCGTAAGCACAACATGTTCAGTAGAACTAGAACTTGCTTTGAGCAGAGGCTATCGTGCAACAAAAGTTTATAGCATTTATCATTGGGAAGAGTGGTCTGATGAATTATTACGCCCATACGTTCAGGACATGATGCGACTAAAAATTGAGGTTTAACTTTAGTTTTAATAATCATAATTTTTTAACCAAGGCAAGTGGTTGGCCTAGTAGTGTTTTGTCGCCGGATAATATTGAACAAGAAGAAAGACGCAAAATTGATTTTATTAGAAAAAATCAAAAAGAATATGGGATTACGCTTGAGCCTTCAAAAATATCAAGAAATGAAGGATTGCGATATGTAGCCAAAACTTGCAATAATTCAATGTAAGAAAATTTAAAGATTAAAAATGACTAATTTAGGTGGGGACGCTGGGCACTTCGCTGTAATTTAACTCAAGATTGCATCACAAGTTCCCCAATAAAACTTCATACAATTCTTAATGATCCTAAGCTGGAAGTCGGTGCTATAGAGATGTTGACTCCAGATCTGTTCGCTGTACCTTATAAGAATCGTCGTGAATTTGTTCGACCACACGATAAGTACAACATAGTACTGGCGCTTATTACAACAGCAACGGCAAGAGTGATGCTTTACGACTTTATGGAAAAAATTGTAAATGACAACGAATGTAAACTTTTATATACCGATACGGATAGTTGTTTCTTTGTGCACAAGCGTAATAAAAAACCACCATTTCGTGTTGGGGATATGCTTGGAATGATGAGTCGAGAATATGCAGAATGGTCTATTATATCTTTTTATACTGGCGGATGCAAACAGGTATTGAAATCAAACTTATTGTTAATATTTTTTAGTATGCAATGAAAATGAAGCACCTTGAAACTGGCGAAATAAAATATATTGTAAAATGCCGTGGACTTTGGGATCAAGTTGACACACCACTGGATTTTAATCAATTCCGAGTAGTTTTAAATTACAATTTTAATTCTATAATCAATTTACAGAAAATGGTAGAGGCATATGGAGAGGAACAAGATCCTGTGGTATTGCAGAGAACACATTTTCAACCGAACTGGCGCCAAGGACAAGTTACTAGTCGAACGCAAATAAGGTATTTGGTTTTTATTTAAAAAAAATATTAAATTTATTTAGACGCTACACACCAATTTATGACAAAGGATTTGTAGATGCAAATTTCGATTGTTATCCCTATGGATATCGGGGCGAGCCTATTAATGATCCAACAAAATGATTTTTTCGTATAAATATTTTTCCATAAAAATTTTGTTTTAGATTTGTTTTTTACAATATATCTTTTATAAATTCTTGTTTAGTTGTCCTTATATATTTTTAGCAATATGATCAGTGATATCAATATAGGTTAATTTTTTAAATAAATTTAAATACAAAAATTTTCTAGATAATACAGCTTGTTTCTTAGAACGACTTAAAATAAATATTACTGCAAACTCGCATCCACCTATAGAAATTATTGGTGAACAACAACAAAATATATTCATATTTCATTCTCAACGTTTTGGTTTTGACAACCGGTTTAGAACGAGTTTCACTCTACTTGGGAAAACATTTAGTTCAGTTGAACAATTTTTCATTTGGCAGAAAGCACGCTTCTTCGGGGATTTGGAGATTGCTGAAGAAGTATTAATGCTAGATAATCCTATAGCTATTCGAAGAATTGGGAAACGTATCCGTGGATATAATCAAATTGAATGGAATTCTGTCCGCAACAAAGTAAAAAATAAAATTTATAATTCCATCATAAATTATAGGTCATGTACACAGGACTATGGGCAAAATTTACCCAGAACACTCAGCTATTCAATCAGTTACGTGCCACAGGCAATGGACTTATTGCGCAGGCGTCCGCATCAGAACTTTATTGGAGCAACGGCGTATGTCCAAAAAGTGCAAGACTGAAAGATCCTAGCCAATGGGAAGGCGAAAATTATCTTGGAAAACTCTTGATGGAATTAAGAAGCGAAATCAACACTAGTATTTATTGATTCTTACAAAACATTAAAATCGAATTGTAAATTTTATTTTGAACAATAAAAATTTCTTCTTCTGTTCGTGCTCCTGTAATGATACACTTTCCAGTTGTGAAGACCAAAACAACTGTGCGAAAATCAACAAGTCGTAAGCACATACCCGGAAAAAATTCTGGGTTGTAAGAAATATGTTTAGCGAGCCACGTTGGAGGAGCAATTCTCATGGTGTCGTATAAGGCTTAAACAATAATTTTATGTTGTAAAAAGAGTAACCTGGTAAATTAATATGCCCAGGAAAAGCAAATGAGGATACAACATTTTGTATCTTAAATCCTCGCATCCTTATTGGTAAGGAACTTGCAGATGATATGATGTCAACAAAATGTCCAATCGCAATTTCCGAGTCCTTCACCGATTTTGTTCCAACACATACAATTCGACCGTTAGAAAATATTAAAGCCGTAGATCTAATTGGTTGCTGAATTCTAATTATAAGTGCTGAGAAACGTTCGGGAGCGTATTTAGAATCTTTTACTATTTCTGCAAGATTATAAAGATCAAGTTTACTATTTCTATCAAGTAGTTGAGCTGTAGAAACAACATTTTGAATAATTGCTTTAGGAATCATCTGTAATATATAAATGAAAACAAATTTCTTTACAAATCAAAAAATGTTCAAAGCCCCTTTTACTATGGTTATTTCCGGTGCCACAGGCAGCGGAAAAACTCAATGGCTAATGAAATTTCTAGCAAATTGTGAAAAATTAATTGCCCCTCCGCCAAATAAGATATTGTTTTGTTTTGGTGAAATGAACGAAAATATATTCAAATTAAAAGAAATGGGAATAACAACATATAATGGGGTTCCAGAAGTCGAGATGATTAAAAAACACCAATTATTAGTCCTAGATGACTTAATGCTAAATATCCCTGTGGAATTTCTAGATTTATTATTCACGCGAGGATCGCATAATTGGGATGTAAGCGTAATCTTTGTAACACAATCACTTTATGGACGAGATATCCGGACTGCTCGTGCAAACGCACATTATATTCTTTTAACTAAAAATCCTCAAGGATTATTACACGTTCGTACGCTTGGGTCTCAGTTGTTCCCAAAAATGCTTAACTATTTCCTTGAGGCTTATCGCGATGCTACTTCCGAACAATTTTCCTATTTACTAATTAATATGCATTCAAGTGCAGAAGAGAATCTGCGTCTTTCCACTAAAATATTTCCAGGTGAAAAACAGACTATATATTTGCCTCTATAATATATAAGTGATCTTAAAACTATTATTTATAAAAAAATGTATGACTATAGTCCATACGTTAAAGAAAATTTTGAATTTTTACAGCGTTTAGCTAAAACATCTTCCGATAAAAAGAAAAACGCCTTAATTCTTTCAGCCAGTGCAGATCAAATATTAGCAATAGTTGAAATCTGTGCTAATATTTTAAAAAATAATTTTATATTAAATAGAAGACAGCGCAAGAAGTTAGCGCAATTTGCTGATTTCTATAGAGCTATCGCCCGAACACGTACTGAAAAAAGCGCCAGAAACCGAATACAACAAGGAGGTAGTGCCGCTCTAGCTGCTATACTTGTACCTGTTCTGGGAGCCTTAGCTGAACACATCATTCATAGATTCACACAAGAATGAAACATACAAAGAAAATGATTATGGTTCCTGAAAGTGAATATCTTACACTTTTAAGCATGATCAAAGGCGGAGATTTTCTTCAAAATGAAAAGGTGCAGACTGATTCAAAAATTAAACAGACTCTTAGTGATCCAAATTTAAGTGAAGATGTCAAAGCCCAAAAATATAACTGGTTATATAAGAAAAGAAGACAACTAAATCATGAATTAGAAAATAGACCTCAAAAAGTGATAATCGATGAAGGTAATGCGGCTAAAGCTCCAGAAGTTGCTCCTTACCTTAGTGACACTGCAGCCCCTAAAGCACGGATAACACCTGTACAATCAAGTGCAGAATATCAAACAGATTCAGAATTTACATCGACAAAACTAATGAAAAGAAGAAAAACAACACCTTTTAATGGAATTATTTCAAAGAGATATTCGAAAGATTTAGAAAATTATGTCAAAGATAATGCTGAAAAATTTCGAATACGTAAGAATGGAAGCTTCGAATCTAACGTCAAAGGAAGACTTGTAAAGAATAGTAATTTTACTGAAGTGCTCGGATATGTACAAGGTGATATATCGTCACCTCCTAAAGGTTTTAGTTTTCTATTTAATCGATTATCCAAAGACCCATTAGTAAAAGAAATGATCAAAGAGACACAAGGAGAAAGTAGTACAGAAGAAAGTTCTGTAAGCCAATCCGGTAGCGGGAAAAGAAAGAAAAGAGTCTTGGTAAAAGTCTTGCCTATAAAAAAGAAAAATAAATTTATTCCTCAAATATGGGAAAAGCTTTAGATAACTTTTTATCGAAAATTTATTATTCGCTAAATTCTCCTGCTTCCTATGCAGGAATACATCGTGTTTATGAAGAAGCGAGGCGCAAGTATCCAAAGATAAAATTTCAGGACGTTTATAATTTTTTGCATAAGCAAAGAGTGTATACGATGCATAGACCATCCAGAAAAAAATTTCCAAGGCTAGTTACACGTCCAAGTGGTCTTCATACAGATTGGCAGGCAGATTTGGCAATATTTGACCAGATAGCTAAACATAACGATAGTAACAGATACCTTTTAGTATGTATTGATGTTCTCAGTCGGAAGATTTTTGCATCGCCTGTCAAAACTAAGAGGTCAGAAGATATGATTGAGGCATTTGAAAAAATTTTCAAAATGTCAGAAGGTATCATGCCTCATAAATTGTATACTGATCGGGGAATAGAATTTGAGGCTAAAAGAATGAAGGAATATTTTAGAACAAAGGATATTGACAAGCGTGTAGTTTATAGCCCTGATGTTCATGCTTCAATGGCAGAAAGGGCAAATCGTACAATTAAAGAAAGACTATATCGATATTTCAGCGAAAAAAACACACTTCGTTGGGTAGAGGCAATTCAAAAAATTGTTTCTGGAATAAATTCAAGCGTAAACCGTGTTACAGGTGTTACACCTAATTCTGTTACTTTTAAAAATTCTCAAAATTTATTTGAAAGACTATATAAGGGCACTGATGATCATATAAAAATAACTTCTAAACTCGAGCCTGGACAAGTTGTCCGTATATCAAAAGAAAAGGGTAAATTTGAAAAAAGTTATTTACCAAACTATACTGACGAGCTTTTTCTTATACATACAACTAACGACGCACGTACGCCTATAACATATAGGTTAAAGGATTTTGAAGACACCCTAATTGAAGGAATATTCTATAGAGAAGAGTTGGTGCCCACGCAAGAGGATACTACTCATCGTATTGCCGAAATTTTAAAGACACGTACAACACGTACAGGGATAAAGCAACACTTTGTGCGTTGGGTTGGTTATAAAGATATTCATAACAGCTGGGTAAACGACAGCGACATAGTTCGACATTAACCATGGATTCATTTTATGTTGTTTTACCTTCAAATTCTGAAGATGTTGAAGGAAATACTACCTCAAAGTTTACAGTAAGGATGCCTGACACACTTGAGTTAGATTCAAGTTGGACTGTTGCACTTTCAAACATTATTTATCCGTTTTCATTCTCTTTACTTGGAGATTCCGAAGAACAAGAATCTATTACAATTTATCGCCGATATGGAAAGGAACTTCTATCTGTTCGAATAGAGATACCTGATTTGTCTTTTGCCTCAGAAGAGGCATTGGAAGAGGCCATAAATGCAATTTTACTTGATGCTTGGAAAAAGGAATTGGATCGCGAGCGAGAGGAAATGAGACTTGAAGAGAATAAAAAGAGAATTTATGGGAATTTTCGTAAAAGACGCGCTGTTGAGACTATAAGCGAACAATTAGTTAAAAATGGGTATTTTGATTTGTCAAAGGAAATTTCATTTAATTTCATGAAATTTTTAGGAAAACAAGGAATTCGTTTACCGCCTATAAGCCCTCATGCAATAGATGGTATAGAAATGGTTCGTTTCACTCCAAATCAAGATCAAATAGGGCTGATCAAACAAGCACTTGATGAATTTACTAATCCTCCCTCAGCCAATCAAAATGAAGAACACTCAACTGTTACACCTATCGAAGAAACCATTGAATCTACTCCTCAAACACAGCCCGAAGTTGAACAAAAAGAAATATCTGAGTATGAGAGTTTCATTCAACAATTGGAAATGGAAGGTTACTTTGATATGCCAAAGGCTCGTGCTTATAAATTTATTCAATATTTAAATAAAGAAATTAAGGGGGAAAGCTTTCCGGAAAGCTCTTTTGTTCGATTAAAGCCGCAAACTGAGTTCCGGAAAGCTCTTTTGTTCGATTAAAGCCGCAAACTGAGCAAAAAGATATAATAATAAATGCAATTAAAAGTTTTGCATCAACTTCCCCCTCTGAGCAGAAATCTGAAAATCCTTTACAAGAAGAAGTAGAAAATTATTCTAGTAAAACTGAGGAAGATAATTCTAAAGAAGACCTTGAAAAAACAGAGAGTTTGCCTACATCTGATGATCCTCCTATCCCAAAGTCTCCAGTAACAGATGCCCCTACTGAAGCTCCAGTAGCTTCTGAAGAAAAATCGGATGATATTCAACAGGATACTGAAAAGCAAAAGGACAAAACTCCTTTAGACGGGAAGATAACATCTCTTTCTGATACTTCGCCAACCCTAACAGATGAACAAAAAACTTTGATAGATATGGCTGTTCGTGCAGCTACAAGGTCATTAACTAATAGTGTAGAATTGGCAAAGCAACAATCACACCTAAATAAAGATCTTAATCAGAAATATTGGGTAGATGCTCGTTATAAGTATGCACTACTAGATGAAGAGGTAACATTAAATGAGACGGGGGTAACTAAGAGAAAAGTACCTGCAACCATTCTAAAATTGGTTGTAACACAATTAAAACTATTGTTTAGTCGAAGAAATGAAATAGATAAATGGATACAAGAATGTTTAGATGCAAAAGATAGGGTTTCAGAAGCACAAATAGAAACTGTAGCGGCAGAATCACGAGGCGATGTTACTGAAGCACGAAAAGCTGCAGATCGTGCCAAGGCCGCAGAACAAAAGGTTAAGGAATTAGCCGATCAAGTTGAAGAAGCTGTTGCGGGTCAGAAAATTTTATCTGAAGAAATAGTAGGCAAAGTTAAAGCTGAACTTTCGAGACAAGACGATGAAATTTCATCAGCAAAAATAACAACTCCGGATGATGAAGAGCCTTCATCACACGAAAAAGATGAAAATTTTGAAAAGCAAGACGAACATGGATCTGAAGAGCCTAAAGAACCTTCTGAAGATAAGCAAGAAAATTCTAAAGAGCCTTCTACACACGAAGAGGAAAATATTGAGGAAGAATCTGAGTCAATAGATGAAGTCGCTGAACAGCCATCTGAGGATAAGTATGAAAAGGATGAAGAACCATCAGCGCCTGCAGGAGAGGAAAATATTGACGCTGAACATGAACAAGAAGTCGCTGAAACGCCTGAAGAAACATCTGAAGATACTCAAGAAAATGCTAAAGAGCCTTCTACACATGAAGAGGAAAATAATGAGGAAGAAGCTGAATCAAATGATGAAGTCGCTGAAGAGCCATCTGAAAATACGCAAGAAAAGGATGAAGATCCTTCGACAATCGTAGAAGATGAAAATATTGAACCTCATGAGGAAATTGAACAAGAAGTCACTGAGGAGCATGTAGAATCTTCTAAAGAAAAGATTCAAGAATTTCCAGGAGTTACTGATGAAGATGAAGAGCCTTGGACTCCCCCCTTAGAGGAGACTGTACCACATTCAATTGACAATCTTGAAAATAATGAGTCGCATGAATTATTAACAATAAGTGAAGAAGACGCTGTAGAACCATGGTCCTCTGAAAAAGAAGGCTTAGGAAAGCCACAGGAATCTCCATCAATAATTAATAAGGAAGTGGGTTGGACACCTCCTGAAAAAGTGAGTAATCTTCCCAAAATTGAAGAAGAATCAGAGCAAGAAGAAATTCAACCTGAGGATCTAAGCTCGTTGCCTGAGCTCCCGCGTCCTGAAATGTTAATTGCTGACCCTCCTGAACGTCCTTCCTTTTGGAAAAGCTTCTTTGGTAATGGAGGTAGGCATGTTGAAGATAAAACCAAAGACAAAGAACTTCCACATCAAGAAAATGAAAATCAACAAACAGCGCCTGAAGATTTAAATGATTCGGCGCCTAAGAAAATACATCTAGCTGAATATGCGTATCCTCCTGAATATTTAAAAATGCTTCTTAGTTTCTCCAATATACAACTCGCTGATCCAAAATATCAATGGGTTTCCATACTATACGATAAAGTGCATAAGCGTTTTCATGTCTTCTTGCAAGGAAACGTACAATTTATTAAATTAAGTCGTCAACTAGCTTATACTCTTGGTTTCGCTTCTGAGAAGGTTCATAGTGGACAAGTCGCAAAGTATATGCCTGATATATCTGGAGGTGTGCGTCAATTTTTGGTTTATGCACCAAAACTTGTTGAAAATAGCATAATAGGAAATGTGACTGCACCTTTATTACGTGTTGTTAATGTATCAGGTGCACCTGGAGAAAGTGTTTCAGAAGTATATATGACCGAACATCATCATCGTTTATTAGGTAAACGCCATCCAGACATTACTATTGAAATTCGAACTTTAACTGGAAAGCTAGTAAAATTCCATTGGGGAACGTGTATATTGACATTACATTTTCAACGCTCACTATTTTAAAAAATGACACACGTTGAGTTAGATCTAGATAAAATTGACTGGGAGCCATTTTTGAGTGCTCAAGACGGAGGTGGAAGATTACTTGAAGATAATCGTTATTTCCAAGGAACTAGGTATCAACGAGGATTTGGTGTACTTGGGGCTGTAGGGCGTTTTTTAATGCCTATTGTTAAAAATATAGCCACAACTGCGGGAAATGAGGCTGTAAATGTTGGAAAAAATATTCTCGAGGATGTTTCACAAGGTCGCTCAGTAAGTGAAGCATTGAAACAGCATGGAGGCGAAGGTCTTCAAAAAGTAGGAAAAAAACTAGAACAATGTGGGAAAGGCAAAAGAAGCCGAAAGAAAAAACAAAATGTTATTATAGATAATTTAGGAAAGAAACGTAGACGATATAGAGATCAACTCAGCTTTGATGATTTCTGAGTATATAAGTATTAGTACATTATTATTCTATAATTAAAATGACGACAATAAAGAAAATTGATAAAGACAGTACTGAAGGGGTTGATAATCGACTAACTTTCTTTAGTATACCATCAACAAATGTTGGTATTCAACGGTCCGCATACAAAGAATTGCTTCCCCTCAATGCACTTAATCAATCTGCAGGTCCTTTTATTTTCCGGTATTTTGGTGACTCACTCTATTTAGATTTGAGTAAGACATATCTGAGTCTTGTATTATCTCTTGAACGTAAAGTTGATGCAACCGGTGAATGGGTGCCCATTGTTAAAGACTTGGCAGGGAATTTTGCAGGTGATAGTTTTACGAGTGTTGCTCAATATTTAGGTTTAACTTGGATTCGTCGTTTAACTCTATCTATTAATGGTATTCAATGCTATGACTCAGGAATACATTACGCATACAGATGTCTACTTCTTCATGAACTTGGAGCAGATCGTGAGGTTAGCAAAGGTCTCTATGAGGCTGCACTTTATTATAAAGATGCAGTTGACAAAAATGACTTTGAAGGTTCAGGGTTTAAATCACGAGCATCAAGATTTGCCAAAGGTCAGACTTGCAGATTACTGTCGCATTTGGACTATGATATGGCCAGACAAAATCAGCTTTTAATACCTAATAGTGATGTGCTCTGGACATTTTACAGAAATAGCGATGAATTCCTTATTCATGCACCAAAATATCGTAAAAAAGCTGGTGAAGAATTATTAGATAATACAAACACATACAGATTACGCCTTCATGATATGAGAATTTTTGTTAAACAAGTTGATTTAAGTATGTCATTAAATAATGCCATTGCCCGACATTTAGAACAGGCTCCTGCAAAATATGCCTATAGAAAGATTGAAATTCGGAGTGTTTTTCTTGGAAAAGGTCGCCAGGAAATTACACATGCGGCATTCACAAGTACGTGTCCGAGGCGTTTAGTGATTTGTTTTGTAAGCGCGCCTGCATATACAGGAAATACTGCGTTATCTCCGTTTAATTTTGAGCATGCGAACCTGCGAACTGTTTCAGCAGAATTTGGCGGCTTCCAGTTTCCCGCGGTTCCTTATGATCTTGATTTTTCGAATGACAGCTTTGTGCGTGCTTTTGTTGATATGTATGTAGGTATGGACTTAGATGCTTGGCCAAATTCAGATCAAAGAACTTTAAGCATAGGAATGAAAGAATTTTCACAGTCATCTTGTTTCTTTGTTATACCTATGACTTCAACGCTTGAGGATACTAATGGGCTGGAACTCATTAGACAAGGAACAACAACCGTTCGTTGTATGTTCAATCAGCCTGTAAAGGATGAGGGATATGAAATGATAATCATGGGCGAATTCGATGCAATAATGTCCATAAATGCAGATCGTGTGTTGAGTACTGATGGTTCTGTTTAAAATGAATTCTCTCCAAATCGAAAATCTACTTAAAAAATATAAACCTTAAAAAATAAGTTTATTGGTGTCTTTTCTTCTGACAATATCCCAAATAAAAAATGGACTAAGCCTTTTTGTTTTATCGTAAATAATATGCGTAAAGGGACGGTTGGTGAACATTGGGTTGCTTGTTATTCTGATAATCAGAGTACTGTGGAATACTTTGACTCATTTGCAGATGACCCGAATTGCGACATGAGACAATCTATGCTTGGTAATTTTTCAAAAGTAAAACAAAATAAATTTCCTTTGCAATCCCCTCTATCAGATACCTGTGGCCATTATTGTATTTATTTTTTAATATTGCGTTCAAAGAACAATTTTTCATCAACATTACAGAAATTACATTCAATTCCCCCAGAAGCCCGTGACGCTTTTTTAAGACGATTCATTCAGCAACTTTCGTATATAAGATAAAGTTCAATATATTAATTTAATTACTAAAATGATATATTCAATTTTAATACTATTTTCACTATCTTGTGTTATATTATCTCAAAATGACAGTAATATTTTCTTTCCATTGCACGGCCCGATTCCTCCGAATGTAAATGCTTGTTTTGCTATTGACGGAGGACATGCACTTTCTATTGGGCCTGCTATATCTCCAAACAAGGATATACTGCTTGTCTTAGCATATATTTTGGATTTGGGTTTATTATTTGTCCTGGCTGTATTATTTAGACTACATACAAATATCCGTAAAAAAGGAAATGATGGGATGACAAGTATTCGATTTGCCAAAGGCCCTCTTAGTATATAAGAGCAATATTTTTTATTTAAATTAGTTTTCCATGCGTACTAGCGACAACATGCCTGAATCTATTAGTTCTTCGCCACACGTTCAATTAACACCACTTATCCAAGTACTTTGTCGTTTCAATGGAGGATGTGCCCCAGAATCACTTCATCGCGAAATACGAAAAAAATATAATGAAAATGTCAATTACTTGCAAACTCTTACAAACATGACTAATGATGATGTTGCCATTTCAGGAATTGGTCAAACAAATTTTACTGAACCTAGAAAGAAAGCTCTAATTACAAATCATCTAAAACATCAACAGATGGAAATCTATCCTAGCAAATTAACGAAGATGGGGGCTGATCAGATATTTGCTTTACGTGGATACTTACGTGTTACAATAAGACAGTATTTTTATGTTCGACACAGAATTGATCTTGCGTATCCACAATTACCACTTATTTGTGTTGCTGGAGGAAGAAGACATCAATATTTTTACCCAATTGAATGTATAGATGTATTGGAAGCAGTAGAACAATCCGAAAATTTGTGAAAAATATATAAGTGATAATTATTCGTTATATTGTTAATAAAAAATGATCGATAAAATTTTACTTATTTTTCTTTTTGGGTATGTGTACTGTGAATATCGAAGAATATGGAAAGTCGAGGAAGCTAAAGTATCATTATTTCGAAGAACACCCAGACCGAGCAGTTTCAATCATATTTTGCATTTACCCCCTCAACCAAATTTTACAAATATAACTTGGACCCCGATTGGTCATGTATGGTTTATTTACGATGAGAAAGAGAAAGAATGGAAACAGGTATACAAACCAACATTTACAGTAGTGTACCACAAACCAAGTGTGTTTTCTTCTGCTTGGTTATTTGTAAAAGATACATGCTCAGATATCGTTGTTGCTGTAAAATCCTTTGTCATTGAATCAGCGAAACTTACACTTTTTCTAGGTCGGAAACTAATTCCTATATAGAATATGAACCCCTCCAGTGCATATACATTAAAAATATAAAAAAACAATAAAATTCTAAAATCCAAAAAAAATAATAAAATTCTAAAATCCAAAAAAATAAAAAAAAATAAAATCTCAAAAAAATATTAAAAATTAATTTTCATTAAATTTTTCACTCATATAAATTTGTTTCACCCCCCTCATTTTTTAAATGTTTAATATTCTTAATTCGTTTTACAGATTTTTATAGATTGTATTATGAGTGTGTATTAGACTTGCATTACCGATAATTTTCCTAGACTCAAGACTTGACCTCCAAGATTTCACCCCGAGACCAAGACCGAAAAAACCCAAGAAAAGTCTTAAGTCAAGACTCAAGACCAAAAGTTTTGGAGATCTCCAGTGTATGTGTAATTACAACTTTTAAGTCACTTTGAAAAATCTTTACATGTTTATAAATTGATGTATATATTTTTTTTATAATTTTTAATTTAACTTAACATTTCTAAACATTTTTATAAAATTTCGCAAATATATAAAATCTGAAAAAAAACAAAAATTTATATTTTTTAGATAAAAAGTTTTTTTATGTAAAATAAGAAACATCAATTTTTGGATACTTGCGTCGCGCACTAAATCTTTCTTTACAATAAATTTTTGGTAATTGCTTCGTGCAGTAAGAGTAGTTTCATTGTTAAAAATGAAACATCATTTTTTGATAATTGCTTCGTCTTTTATGAAGTAAATTCCGATTTAATTTTTTTTGGGTAATTAGTTACTGCGCTCGATAGAAATAAAAATTTTTTGTAAAATTATATAAATAAGAAAGAAAATGATTGAAAATAAAAATTAAAATATTTTTAAAATAAGTAAAAAATTAGTAGATAAAATTTTCTTTTTGAAAAGAAGAAAACAAAATTTTTCATTTTGTTTCTTACAAAATTTTCTTAGGATTAGAATAATATAGACTAGCCAAATAGCAATCACAGTTTATCATTAAAAAATATTTTGTAAAATTTTTACAAAAAATTTTGTATGTGGACAAAAAGAAATTTTTACAATTTTTAATCTATAAAATAAAAATTTTTTACACAAATGCAACATCAATTTTAAAGTTAATTACTGCGCGAAATTAAACAAATTGTTTTTTTTCTTTCTTTGTTTTCTTAAAAAATTTTTCTTTTGTAAATAATTACGGAGTCACTATAATTACTCCGTGTGACTTTTGAAAGAAATTTTTAAGTAAAAAATAAAAAGATATTTTTACTATGAAATGAAAAAAATTTATTTAAAAAAATGGTACAATTTTCTATGGAATTATAGGTTAAGGTATAGGCTGTATTTAGTTTGAAAATTTTACTCCGCTTTTATAACACTTTTTAAAATAATTTTGAAAAGTGTTATAAAAATGGAGTATATACTACTGCTTAATAATTCATTCTACCATTCAATAAAAATACTTTATGAGTATTTTAATACTGGATTTACCAATAAAAGAAATAATTGTTATATGAATGTTGTTCTGCAAATAATGATAAATACTGAACCTATTGTGAAATATTATGAGACATCTCAAATTAAAAAATATATAAATATTTATAATAATAATGGTTCAAAGGGTAAAATGATTGCAGCCTTTTCGGCTTATGCGAATTGCTATAAAAGTAAAAAATACTCTGTGCTTAATATGGAAGCTTTCTTAGTAATTTTTATTTATCTTTAAAATAGTAATCAAAGTTGACGAATTTTATTTCAGAATTTTATGAGTGAACATATTCACAAAAATTATGATGGACTTTCCCCCAATGATTCATGTTCTTTCCAGTCAAATTTAATTTTAATTCTTTCACAAGATGTCAATCAAGTTCGAAATTTTATTTTCAAAATTACTATGAAGTTTCTTAGGTATCCTCGCCCCGACCAATTTTCCAAAATTATACAGACAATAATATTAATGAAAATTCTAGTGACTATTTTGCTCAACGAAGAGTTGTTATCATCACCAGAAATTGTTATCATAAAGTTAGATAGGCCAAAGTATGAATACGTTTAAGTACAATAAAACAATAACGTTTAAGAGCTGAAGTTAAAGACACTCGGAATGTAAATCTGATCGAAAATTTCGATTTCAGTCAATACATGCATGAACGATCCAATTATTATCAAACAAACTATAATTTATATTCCATGGTGGTATGATTTTAAATAATTATATTAGAGAAACGTTGTGTTTAAATTTAAATACTATTTATATAATTATTATATAATATTAGATTCATATTGGAAGTCTCGAACATGGGCATTATGTCGCGGTTTTAAAACAATCTAACAAATGGCTCTTATATAACGATGATGAGAGAAGAACTGAAATAAATATTCATGATCCGTCTTTTCTTAATAATGTTGGATAAATTATTTAAATAATAAAAAAATTTTTAGGGAGAAATTATTACTATGCTTTATTATAAGAGAGAACTAATATTTTTATAAACTAAAATACTTGGTTAGGAATTAAAAAAGTCATCTGAAATTTAAAAATTTTGGTTAAAATTCAACCCTATTTATAGTATCCCTATTAATAGTATCAGCTATTCTATCCATTAAATTTTACTATTCCCTCCAAAATATTTTTAAAATTTTGTATTAAATATGTGAATATTAAATATTTGCTTTTTTATTTAAATTTTTTTCCTCACTTTAAATTAAATTAAAAAATCAGTTTCCCCCCTCATTCTTTTTAAAATTTTCTATCATTAGGATTATTCTTTCACGATTTTAATTTAAAATATTTTTTAATTAGTCAACCATACCCCATCATAATTTTAAAAATTTCTCAATTAATAGTAAACCCCCAGGCTCCTCATAATTATTAAAAAATTTTCAATTAGTAGTAGACCTCCGCCCCCCTCATACTTTTTAAAAAACGCAATTAGTAGTAAACCTCTGATGATTTACAAGATGATTCTGATGATCCAGACCCAATGGCAACTATCGAGTTGGGCGACGATGAAGAGGAGTACAAGAGAATGAAATCTGAACGTAAGCCTTAATAAATTTTTATACAAAGACTTTAGGCAAACAACGTGCTATGTATTTAGTGCAAGAGGGTATCCTCAACCGTGCACAAATTCTTAAGGAGCCTAGAAAAGGACTGTTCATGCACCAGTGCACTGAACAGCCCCTCATAATCATAACAGAAATAAGCATATAAAAATTTACCAATAAACATAAAAATAATCTGCACATCAAAATACATTATATAATTTGCAATAAAATTTATATAATTTATCAGAACAACGTATTTGTAAATAAATATTTAGTTTTTAGGGCAAAATATAGGAATTACTCTTTTCTTTCTTGAATCACAGTGTGTTGATTCATTGAATATTTGATTAATTGATTTAAACTAAGTATAACATTGGTTATCTTAAAAAAATATAAGTTTGAATTAAAATTAAAATATAAATAAATTATAAATAAATAATTGCCGCATCATTAATATGTATGCGCGATTTTCTCGGCTTTTAAGTCGTAGATTTTGTTTAAATCTATTGATTATGAAATGGAATTTGAGTAAATGTTAAATAAAAGTGTAAATAGCATGTTTCCTTCCTTTTTGTTTCTGTGACGTTATATATTTAATAGTAAAATAATTATAATAATAACTTTTTTGTAAGTTGGTAAAATTTGCAGGACATTAAAGATGAGGCTTGGCCCTCTCAAAAAGCGCACAATAGGCTACATCATTACCGCTAAAGAATTATTAGATTAGCAGGATAAACAATTTACTTACATATTTAATTTTGCTCTTACAAGTGTATTTCATTGTTTTTCCAATTTTTTCATTCTTGCCGAGTAACAAAATAAAAATATATTTTATGAATTCATGTTTAGAGAATTACATAAATATGTGGACTTTCTGCCACGGCAGCGTAAGATTTCTAAATATTTCTAATTTCGATTAAAATTTTATGAATATTTGATTACTTTAAATAGTACATATGAAAAATAATATATTTATAATTTGATTTAAATATAATTAATAATTTTTTTATGATTTTTAAAAATATATCATATAAAAATTATATTTACCTCACATTCTTTACATCTTGTAACATTTATTAATCAATGTGTTACATTATTAATTTAATTTTAACTTCTTAACTAATCTTTATTTAATTATTAATATTGATAATATGTATTTAAATTTATTAGATAAGTCAATTTTTCTGAAGTTTGTTGAACTTATAAAATTTTTTAAACATATTAATTAGAATTTTTATTGAAATTGACGTAATGGAGAAAATATTTAAAATCATTCATTTTGATAAAAGCATTCATTCTCTTTTGAGTATATATCTAAGGTAAATTTTCTTCTTAATTTGCTGAAAGATATAGCCATGACCAGACATCCCATCTGAGTAATTATTTATTACAGTTACAAAATAATATACCTTAAATTATTAAAATTATTTTATAATTAAATATTTTTAAAACTTTATTAGGATATTTTAGTTTAAGCATTTTTCTTTTTGTTTATTGTATTTTGGATATTGTATTCCAACTATTCTTTCCCAGGCTCCTCCTTCTCTGGGATTTCTAGTGGTAATATATTTCCATTGTGTCCCCTGATACTTTGTTAGATTTTGTAATTCTTCTGAATGGAACACATTAGACTTTAATTTTTGAACAATTTTAACTCCGAGTGTGAAATTTTAGCATTATCGGAGACAATTATTGAGGGAGTGCCTATTCTTGAGATAAATCTCCTGTAGGATCGAATGAACGATTTAGTAGAGGCATCTTCGAACAAGTCGAGGTGTATTGCTCTTATCGTAAGACAAGTGAATAGAGCACCATAGAACTTTTCTGTTGAATTATGTATTTTTATTTTTAGCGGCCCAAAATAGTCCATTCCAAAGTAAGAAACAGTTGATACAAAATAGTCTTGTTATTTATATGTATTTAAACTTAAGTATCATTTTGACTCAAACTAATATTTTTATTCTAATCTTAATTTCAAAATTTTTCACTTAAAAAATATTTTTATATAATTATATTATGTTGAGAGAACTATGTGTGTAAAGTATGCTAATTGCCGAAACAATACCAACGTTTTTATTAATTAATGCATTTATATTTAATTTATATAATTATTTTTTATATAGGTTAAAATTAGTATTTTTTGGATTTTCTTTTCAATTTGAATTAGTTTTAATAAAATTATAAAAAAATAATTGGTCTATTTATTGAATTAATTATTATTTTAAATATGTTTGTTTAAATATGTCAATTACTCCAACATTGTGTTTGTTATTGGAAGATCTATTTACTAGAATTTTATATTATGTTTAAATAAATTTTTTAAATCTTAATTATTGATTTTTTAGATGAAAAATATATTTTATATAAAATATACTAATAAAATTTATAAAGTTTAATTATTGAGATAAAATAAACGAGGAATTTTTTTAAATATTTGATTTGCTTTTAATTATTTATTTTAAATTATCTGACCTAATAAAAATATGATAAATTTTTTTAAAAAATACATAAATAATAAATCATTATCTATTTGTTCGGAAATAATATGTGTTTAATTATTGTTCGATATAATTATGGTCCATTTTTAAAAAATGTGGGAGGTGATTCACGCGCGCACTTTTAAAAATAAATAAATATATTATTAAAATAAAACACGGGACCACTAGAGTCTCGGGCGTTCCTGATACTTACTTCTTCCCCTGTAATTCCGACACTATCAAAATTTTTGTATTTGATAGTGTATATTTTTATAAAGATTATTTAAAAATAATCAAATATAGTATTTTTATAGTATTTATACATATTTTTATATACATATTTTTATAGTATTTCTACAGATATGCTTGATAAATGTTTCAATTCGGGGAAGACTTTTATATATTAACCCCGGATTTGCTTGTTTAAGATTATGAATTATTCTATCTTCTTTTTCACTTCTTTCCATTACTCAAAGATGTGATTCGCATCAAAAACTTTATTTAATTTGTGATTCAGTTTTTGGTGATTCAAGATAATGTCTATCATTGTTTCCGGCTATTGAATTTGTTGCCTATATGATTTCAAACTATTGATTATGATTTCAGGCTATTAAACAACAATTTTTTATTTTTGTTTAATAGCATATTTCATTTCATAATTGATATTTCGTTAATTCTATAAAAATGAATTTTAATTTTCTCTGTATTTTATGAAATGTTTTATTGAACAATAATTACAATCAACATTTGGTAAATGTCCAGTTGGCGGTCCACATGTCCGCAAAGAGAATCCGCATTTTTCTTTCCTTTTCTTGCAATTTTGCGTTAGGAAAAGTGCTCGCTCATTTTTCCTTTTCCTTACTTCTCAATACAGTATGTTTTCCTTTGCTACTTGTAAACTAAGTTAATATTTACATCTAATTTAAAAATATTTATTTACAAATGATAGATTTTGGATAACATTCTCAAATAGCTTTCTAAAATATCGGGTGGATAACAACCTTTTACGGGATTATAATGAAGTGACAAAAACCAATAAAAGGTTAAATATTTAGGTAATTCGTTTTTAGTGATGTGTCTCATCTGACGAACCATTCTAAAGCGTAATCTGTTCCAAAAAGCCTCTATCTGTTGAGTATTTGCTCCATTATTCGGATTAATAAAAAATTCTTGATGGTTGACCGTCTTATGAATATAATCCAATTGATCCAAACCTAGTGATACTTTTTAAAGCCTAATTGAATAAATGTACCTGAATAAGCACGCCACTCATCGCTATGAACCTCTGTTCCTTTAGCAATGTGCCTTTCAATAAGTGGCCTTTCAATAAGATTTCCATTCATTACTTTTGTACCAGGAAATCCCAAAAATCCAAGGGCCATCGACTCTATTTCCATAATTTTTCATATTCCTATATTCCTCATATTCAATTTCTTCTTCTTCACCTCCAAAAATACCCATCGACCCACTTTATGTTCATATTGGTATTGCATTTATGGCAGATCATTTCAGTCTTCAATAATTGAAAACCTTGTAGATATTCAATAACTAGCAATTGGGACTTTTTCTTTGATTCAATATCAAGAGTTTGATCGTCGAACAATGGGATCCAGAATTTTTCTACTGAGGTATTATTTGTAGGGCAAGAAACGGGCATATTTTATTGTTATTTTATTAAGAAAAATGTTTAAATGAACTCTATTATACAACTACATACTCTCCACTTCTTTTTTATTGATTGATTAGGGACTATGCAATAATAGGAGAGACCAATATTGGCGAGGGATGACAGAGAAATTTTTCCTCTGGCCTGGCCTGGCCAGGCCAGTCCATGCCTATTGGCCACTTCCACTTAGCTATGTCGCAAAACGTCCAATGCCAAAATGGCAAAATCAAAACGGCACTACTCAAAATGCCAAAGTCCAAATTGTCAAGGTACACGCTGCCAGACGACAAAACGCCCAATTCCAAAATTCCATTTATTTAAAAATTAATTTTCACCGGGCAGAGTCGATCCTGAGGCCTCGTGCCTGTATGCGAGCGCACAACCGACTCTGCTAGCGAGAAGCTAAATTCATTTCATTTTAAATGCAACTTAAATCAACCCCTTCTGAACAAGCCGCGGCGCGCCGAGCGAAAAATCTCATCACACTCTCTTCTCTCTCTCTTTTGGCACGCCGAGAAAAAAAATCTCATCACACTCTCTACTATCATTTTATTTTCAGTTCTCTGATTACTTAAATTTTTCTAGTCCTAATCAATTTCGCGCATTGGGAATTTGCTTAGAGTATCTACAATTTCGTCAGCTTGAGTCTGGGTAATATACCCATGTTCCCTTAAAAACTTAAGTAGTAAAATCCAGCAAAGAATAATAATTGGTAATAAAAGAGTATATTGTATTATCAATAGCACCACACCATAAGGTAGATTATTCAAAGGCGGAGGCGCGTCTGCTTTGTTTCCAATTAAAAAATTAAATGATTGATTTGAAAAAGTGTCAGGATCAGATAAATTCTGCATCTTTGGTACTTAAAGCAAAATTTTTTTGTTATGTATTAACCGAGATTTGAGTCAGATACAATATGCCGATTATAATCAATCATGAGCATTTGATCAAATTCGCCAAGAACAATCATTTCAACACCCCCAGAGGGGATTGGCGAATTAAATTCTAAACGAATACTTGTTGTTCCGCTCCTCAAGAGCTCAAAACCACACGAATCATCGAGAGTCGAGGTTAAGGGTAATACAAAAAAGGTCCATCCATTTTTAAATTTGGCCATTGAAATATCAAAAGAGCGATCCGAGTTAGCCATACCCAATGCTTCATACATGTCCACAAACGCTCGAACAAAAAGATTTTCATTAAATTTTAATTTGTAGGCGACCATAGGATAAATATGCCCTCCAGTATGTACAGAAATGTCTCTCAAATCATAGGGTAAAAAATTAAAAGGAGAAAGACCAAAGTCTCCATTGAAAGCCTTGTTAGATACAAGTGCAACTGTTATACGTCGCGGGATTGTTGCACTAAATGCATTATACTCGATTTCAGTACGCCCCGCAGTAAGAAATGTTGACTTAATTTCCGTTTTACGAATGGCGTAAGTGGCAGGCTTGGATTCCAGTGTTTTATAGATATTCATATTAAGTGCCGGTTGTACTTCAATCATCTTTGAAAAAAGCTTAACATCGTTAACATAAAGTCTATACTGATTCTCATCAGCAGGGTTTAGCCTTTGTAAGGCAAATGAATTTTTTGATCGATAAATACTAAAATGGACATCTAAATTATTTAACAAAAATAGCTCCTGATTTCCTAAATCGAAATCTAAGCGGGAAAAAAATTGGGTTCGTTTACCATTTGCAAAAAGTGAACATCGCTGCATAAAACCAGGATCAGTGATATCGTCATGCTTATCGGTTTCATAATACCCAATCGATGCGAGAAAGTTAGATTTTACACAATTAGGGAATGAGAGCTCGTTTGTTATATAAGCCTTGTACGAATAGAGAGTTCCACTGTCGTACACCTCAGTATTTCCCACTGTAACTTTTAATTGTTGAACAAATGTTTGGCCAATACTCTGTATCGTACCAATGTGGGTATCAGTTGCCGCAATTGAACTCCATTTATTATCCAGGCCTAATTTTTCAATAGAAAGCTCAAGATAGAGGTATGTACGTGATAAATCAGTCCAGAGATTATCGCTGAACAAACGAAATAGATAAGGGGAATCTTGTGTAATTGTACTTAAGGGAAGTATTTCGCGAAAAAAAGAACGAACTACTGAAACATTAGTAGGGGGAACGGTGAATATACTCAAAGCACTATTAAGAGCCAAGGGGCTGTTTTCATTTATTTTCTTACAGCAAGTCATTTTAATATGTACCAAGAGCGTCTACACGAAAACGTTTTTTAGTAGATTTTTTGTGCGATTTTTGTGAAATTTTTGGAATAAAATTAGGAGGACCAGTTTTAGAATAAGGTCTTTTATTTATAGTTTTTATCTCCGGGTCAAAACCGTTATTATGCATCTGCCCTAGTGTAGGGCGCTTCTCTATATCTTTGTAGCGTCTAAAATCGAACCCCTTCCCCTTTTGTTTGGTTACATTGTCTGCTGCTTTTTGAAGCAAATTTTTTAAACCAGATTTACCCTCATCAATAAGTGTTTCCTTTAGATCTTTACCTTCTAAAACACTAGATAATACCCGGCTACCTGATTCTAATCCTTGTTTACCAATTGCACTACCTATTTGTTTTCCATAAGGAAGCAAGTATCGCAAAAAACTTCTAAACACAGACCCTAGCCCACTGCCCCGTTGGTATGGCACACCGCGAAAGACATCGTAACCTCCCCATTGAGAATACGAATTGTCAAGTGATACTTCGGTCAATGTTGACCAATCAATATGCGAAGGATCGAATTCGATATGCATCTTTTATCCTTTAGTAAAAAATCTCAGCTATTTATACTAAATATTTTAGCGGAAACAAATTCCGAAACTAATTTATCGGCGTTAACCTCTTGTAAATACTTTATTATCTTATTCATCGATATTCCTTTACAACGGAGAAATAGGAAAAATATTACATGATGACCACATGTGTGCTTTAAAGGATGTTGAATCTGAATAAGATTATATCTTACGCTTGTAAATAAAATCAGATATTTCCGTATATGTAAACTTAGTGGTGGCCATATCCCCAAGGAATCGTAATAGTCAACATTAGGATATTCAGAAAATATAGCAACCCAATGACTACCAGCTTCCTTACTAGTATCAGTATTCACAACCATACAAACCTTGGAATACTGAGTTATAAAAGGAATCGAATCAGATGCGAAACATCCGATATAATGATATTTCGTAATGCTATTTCTATTTAATATTTTATTTATTTGTAGGGTATTCATGACGATTTAAAAATATGATGACTTTTTAAAATGTAAAGTTAATGTACAAGTTCCATATTGAAATGGCATTAGTGCTCCACTGGATGTTCTTATTTCAACAAAAATTTCTGAAATTTCTTTTACCAACAATTTATGATATTGAATAAAAAGAAATTGTTCCTCAATAATTTCATCCTGTTGCCCGCGAATATTTACGATACGTAAAACTGGAGAACTCACATCTCCAATTACCATTGGTTCAATTAATCCAGGTGCATATACATGAAAACATGATACGCCACCCCTCATATCGGGTATAAATTTAGCTACAGTAGGTTCATTTATATCACAAGAATCAAATCCCAATATATAAGCAAGTTGCTCGGTCATTGCAACATTTTTTACAAATTTCCTATTAAAATAGAGCGAAAATCGATTTTTCTTAGCAAAAAACTCAAAGTTGCACACTGAGCTCGGTTTACGATAGGCGTTTATCCATGCTTCAAACCCGCTCTCATTTGTTAGGGATAAAATTTTCTTTTTAATTTCATTTAAACTAGCAGTCTTTTTTTCAATTAATTCTGAGTATATTTCCGCTTCAGTTTTTATATTTACGTTCTCATGGTGATCACGTATTGTATGTTCAGCTTTAGTTACATTTTCTAAGGACTCCTTCTTTTTCATTTCTTTAAGGATATTATATTCTTGTTTTGCTTCCGCTCTAAGTTCTTTTAACATACCTAAGTACTCTAAATGAAATCCAACCATTTTTTCTGACAACTCTACACAGCTTTCATTAAGAGATCTGTCTAAGCTATCTTTCAGCTGGTGAGGATTAATACAACTAGAAGAAGGTACATTTAAACGAACGACCTCATCTGTTTGCCATGTTACATTAAGATATTGTTCCGACGTAGTGCCAAGGGATGGCCAGGTATGTGGATAAACCATTACTGCTAATCCTACTTCCCATTCAGAATTAAATTGCAATTTATGGGGTAATCGAACTCTGAAAGAATTTGTTTTATTTGCTTCTACGTTAGTATTAGAAGGTAAAACTATATAAAATGAAGTCATTTTTAATTTGATAATACATTGCTTAGAATCTATTTATATTATTTCCAAGTAATTGAACTCAAAGGAACCCAACTGTTATAATTCGCAGAATAACCCTTCCATTTAACGAAACAGTGATATTCGTTAGATATTTTTCGTTTCCGCAAAATCTTTTCTATATTATATAATTTATCATTAGATCGATGTTCTTTTACCAAACAAAGATCATTTGCATAGAACCACCCCCTAATTTGCTCCCCATCTCGATCACATATTTTATAGGTGGGTGGTTGATGAGAAACCAGTCGTATTTTAATAATTTTAAAAATTTCATTAGTAAAATTTGGCAAATATCCTTTTTGGAATATATGTTTATACTTCTCTATTCTAACTTTATCACCTACTGAAAAATTGTTAGTTTTCCAACGTTTAGGGGCAAATTCTTCTATGGCCTGTTCTTTTAATTTTGTTCTTAATCCTTCGGCATTTTCATATGTAACATCAGTAGGGCACATTCCAATACTTGAATTATGGGAATTATTTATTGCACTAACGATATCCTGGATAATGTCTATCCATTTTAATGTTCGGTTTTCAGTAAAGTAGCGGTATAATCGTTCTTTTATGCTCCGATTAGCTCTTTCTGCCATTCCTGCGTGCCATTGTGGGGAAGTATGCATAGAAAAATGTTCCATTTCCAATGAATTAAAGTATTTTTGGACATCTTTTGCTGTAAATTCAATTCCCTGATCTGTTAATATTTTCCAAGGAACAATCTTTATTCTTGAAAATAATTTCTTAAAAGCCTCAATCATATTTGCACTGTGTTTACTTTTAACAGGTTCAACAAATATCTGTCTGCTAAGAGTGTCAATGCAAACTAGAAGATATTTAAAACCTCTATTTTGCCCGCTGATTCTATCAAAAATACTTAGATCCGCTTGCCATTCTGTGTGCAACCCTGGCGCTAATGTATGCATGCGACTATATTTTCTTACTACTTTTCTATGTAAGGTGTATGTATTCTGAGTTGCTAGATATTCTTTAACATCTTCACGGGTAATATTTTTATCAAATCTTCTGGCCTCCCTTAAGAGAGGATCAATCGAAGTAAAACATGTCGGAGAGTTAACGTCTTTATACAAACGATCTAATAATTTTATTTTTTCTAGTTCTGATTTTTCCATAGTGTTGGTTTAAAAGAAAAAACTCCCTTACCGGTTTGTTTTGTCGATGTGGATGGAGGTAGAAGTAAGTCTCTTAACGATGTATGGCTATTAATTCTACGAATAAATTCGTCGTAACCAATAGGTATTGGTTTCCTACGAACAGATTTATTCCTAAGTATATATTTTATAATTTTTTCAACGTTACTGTTATATAATAGCTCTTGTTCCCCTATTTTTTTGATCATTTTCAAGTCACTAGTCACTCCTAATGCTCTAGAATTTTCTTTAATATATTTAAGAGTCTGTTCCCCTATATCTGGTTCACTATCCGGAGAAAAGTATTCACTCTCCTCTTCAATATTTTTGGCATCGGTAGACTCTGGCTCATCTTTTAACTTAGCAGGTAAAGGTATTCTGTTAGGTTTCCCCTTAAAAATACTTTTCTTTTTTCCACGAACAACTATTTTTTTTCGGATTATTTTCTGACTGTAATTATCATTATTATTGTTCGCATTATTTTCATTTTTATTTAATAATAATGTGTCTGCGATTTCCCCAATATTCTTAAGTTTTACATTTAATGGCTTTTCTTCTTTATCTCTAACGAGTTTATTGTATCTCTTAAAGTCCTGCTCGTAACGAGCAGCTTTGGTATTAGGATCCAACATGCGATTCTCTCCAGTATTATGCAAACGCTCCCGAATTAATCCTAATGCAGTTCCATCACAGTTATTTAACTTTTCCTCTGTTTTTTCCATTCCAATTATACTTTTGTAAAAATCTTCAGGTATTAATAGCATTCGAGTTGCATGATTCATTGTAATAAATATAATTATTATATACAATGTTTCCTTATTTATATTATTTAAACATACTTTCTACAATTAAAGGGAATACAATACTAGCAAGTAGACCTGCAACTGCTGGAAAACCACCCCCTTTCTGAATTAAAAGGCGTCGGGCAGATGAAGCACTTCGGGATCTACTAATTTTACGCAGTAAATGAGCGTTATTTGCTAAATTATTTAGTCTCTTTTTATGAAATTTTAATCTTCCCTTGAGCAAATTTAAAGAAATTTCAACAAGACATAGTAATTCTTCTTCAGAAGCCTTAGAAATAACTTCATTAATTAATCTTCTCGACTTTGAACACGTCAAAATATTATTTAGGAATTTCGAATTTCTTTTCACTAGTTCACTAGGTGAAAAATCTATTTTCATTTTGGAAGATAAATAATTGGGTTTTCATTTTCATTTTGATATATATGCGTTCTAAGTCTAAGTAACTCGGGAGTGCTGGGGTGTACATCAACTAACAAATATCCAAATGTTTGCTTTGTTGCATTAGCATAAGCTTCCAAAAAGTATTTTATTCGTGAGGGAAAAAGCTGGGTAGCTAAAGTTCTAATTTGCAATGCACCCGCAGGGTTCCGCATTAATAATAAATAATGCGAATTATTGCGAGCGATTCGAAGTTCCTTGCTAAACAAATGTTGAGTAATCAATATAACACTCACACCCCAATTATGCGATCCCCGTGTAAATATTGTGTCTAGTAGACGTTGATCTATCCCTACCATTAAATCATCTAGAATTAATAATAATGAACCGTTTGACTGTATAGCTTGGCTATGTATAAAATCTTCCCCACCATTTGGGACCCCGTTATGAACATTGACACGGGTTCTTCCTTTATCGACAAAACCACTTCTTTGCATTTCCAAAATATTTTTATTTAATTCGCCATAACAGTATAACACCATTGAAATGTTTTTATTACCTCTAACCATTTCTGTTAAATTCTTCAAAAATTTTTTAACCCATTCTGATTTTCCAGACCCGGTACTTCCCGAAACAATCATAGTAAAAGGATGTTTAAAACATGTATGTATAAAGTCAATTGTTTCAAATCCTTCCATTTCGATTTTGAAATATTTTTTTATAATTTTCAGATTATATAAATATATATATATATATATATCGATAAATTTTACAACTTTCTTATTTTATTCAAAAAATTGACTATTTCTTTTTATATTACAAAAATGAACTTTAATGTTTTCAATAATTGGGCCGTTTGGGGCGTTATTGATGATGATGACGATGAACAGAAATCCTCATCGAAACAAGAAAAAGAACAACAACAACAACCGAAACAGATCGAATCAGAGAAAAATGTTTGTTTCAAAACTAATTTTATTTTTTTATATTCCAGAAAGAAACTACAATAATTGTGCCAGACATAGAAATGAAAGATGAAGCTCTGCAAGTTACAACAAAAAAGGAAGAGGATATTTTGAAGGAAACTAATGACAAAATACTTGAAATAGTGCTTGGAAGCGATGATGAAGACTCCAATAAACCTATAGATTGGGTAGCGGAAATGGATAAGAAAGAAAATGATATTAAAGAGGAAATTAAGGAAGAGATGAATATGGATAAGGAAATAGAACAGCCAAAAAATCCTTTTATTGAACCTAAATGTGTAAATCCTGAAAAGACGCTACATGTATCGATCATCAAACGGCGCTCAATGCCTTTAATAGATTATCTGTGCCAATTACGAAATTGTGTCCTTAAAGAAATGCATGTTTTATTCTACAACATCGATGCACGGCGGGAAATAATTCATCACTTGCAAAATTTTGTGCATTTGCGGACATCACATTTACCGACATCAAGGAATTTTAATGTGCGGTGTAACGATCTAACGGTACAATCAGCTTGTAATATTCCTGCGATGGGGGGATATTTGGGAATTACGGTAAGCTAACTAAAAACTATAAAAATGCAAAATTAAGGTCCGAGGTTACTACTATGTAAAGCACAATATCAAATTGCGTCATCCATATCTACCATGTGTTATCGAATTTGGGGGCGGGCACCATCGATCTTATTACCCCCTTGAAGTTCTTTGTGTTTCAGAAAAGAATAAACAGATGAAAGGATTTTAGATTACATTTAAATAATATATATTATTTAATTACTTTTATTTTCTATTTAATTTAAAAATTTTTATTGTTAATTTTTATTTAGAAATTAATTAAAAATGAATATTGAAAATTGTACTTGCGTTTTTAAAATCTTGCCCGGTACCCAAAGATTTACAAGTGAAAATTTTCTGGCAATTGCTCGTAATGGAATAAACACCGAATATAATCCCAAACGCTTCCATGCCATAATAATGCGTATTAGGCATGCAAATTATAAAACAACTGCGGCATTAATATTTCAATCAAGCAAAGTAGTATTAACGGGGGTACCTAGACCTGAATTTGCTCTAAGAATGGCTTGGAAAGTGACAAGAAGTATTCAAAAATCCTATAGTGCTGCAAAGTGTAAAGAAGTGTGGGCTATTAGTGTTAGATGCCTTAAAGTTACAAATATTGTTGGTTCATTTAGATGCAATAATAAATTGTCAATTGAGCAAATCTATAGACATCTTAAAATTCAAAATAAGTTGAAAAAAATGAATAAGCAAATATTTTACGAGCCAACCATATTTCCGGCACTGCGATTCAAGATGATGGAAGAAGGATACAAAGCTGTCTCAATCCTAATATACATTTCTGGACGGGTGATTATGACCGGATTAACAAGTGAAAAACAATTGAATAATTTATTTTATAATTTTCTTATACCATTAATAAACAAATTTCCTCGATTATAAATTTATTATAATAATAAAAAAGTAATATCAATTCATAATTAAAAAATTCAAATTAACATGGTGGGGGATATCTTCTAAGATAATCATTTTCTGTCCAGTTCGATGATCCGGGAAATTCTTGCAGGTTTAATTCATTTTGTTGTTGATTTAATGAAATGTCTGGAGAATGAATTGAAATATCTGAATTTCGTTCAATCTGAAAAATGAAAAGTTTATAATTGATATTAAACTTGTTATACTTATTATTTATCTAATCAAAATTTTATTAATTTTACCAAAGAATGTTGTTGCTGTTGTTCGGCTGAATATACACCATTTCTATAACCAAATGGCAGAGTTTCCATACCAGGTTGTATTCGGCCCTTCTCATAGAAGGGGCGATATTCTTTATTAGCCATATTTGTGTAGAGTTCTGAAAGCTGAGTGCGGCCAATTTGGGGAAATTCAACTCTAATAGTATTATCCATATTGCTGGTGTCTTTGTCAAATAAAACATTTTCTGGTAACATTTCATCCCTACAAAAGAAAATTTTTTTCCAGATGTAATTTAAAGTTTTACAATTCTCCATCAATATTAAATTGACTTAGAACAAGTTCCTTCATTGATTCAAAATTTAACAATTGATGTGTTGCGTAAGATAGGGGAAAAGATCGGATTTTGAGCTCTGCGCGTTCATCATTTCCAGTTAACAAATCTACATGTCGAAACCCATAGTTCTTTGGACCCCCAGAAACAAATTCAATAATCCGCCTTGTAGGATGTTCTCTTTTCATTTGTCCCAAAGCCTCGCCCTCAACCACATATCCAGCGCCACGGCTTGCAACGTAGATTATCGAATCTGTATCACAATAAAGTAGTTTTCCATTAACTTGTTGCACTTCTTCCATGTATTTATAAAGATGTAGCCTTGCATACGATGTCACAAATACAGCAACGGGGAGGCAATTAGTTTCAGGCGGCTTGGAAAATTCCTCCTTCTTCCGAATTACACAACGATCCATATACTCACTTACATGGTCAAAGTCTAAAGTTTCTATTGTAGGATCGTCAATTAATTGATGGAATTCAGCTGGTGTTCTGGCATATTTTACTTCCGTGCCACCGACTCTCTGAGCTAGTTTTCCCCAGAGAGAATTTGCCAATATTTTCTAAAAATTCAAAAAAATTCTTTAATTAAATTTAATATACCGCGATCATTCTAAGCCCTGGATTTACTTGTACCAGATCTGGATCCATCCTTATTCCTTCAACACGTTCAAATTCGTTAATGTAGTGCTCCCGATCACTCTGAGACTCGCAACCCTGTGGCCATCCACTAGCCTGCTGTTTTAACCCCACAAATGTATTCACATATCCTTTGAATAGATTCGGATCCCAGCGATCGTAATGCCAAACCTTATTATTATTATTATTATTATTATTATTATTAGGGTACAGCCCCCAAAACAGCGAACGACCATACCAACGCAAAGCCATAAATAGCAGGAATATTTCTGACCCTTTTCAATTTTAAGCCCAAACTAATTACATCGATGAGAGGAATCGTTTAATACTAAATTTTTTAAAATTCGGAAATCTAGAATTAAGTTACGAGTTTGCATTTTTGTGGCGCGCGCCGTTTTGGGCTTGTCACTTACTATCATTACTATTACTATTAAAAAAAAAAGCACTAATGTTAATAAATACCTCATGTACATCGACAACTTTATAACCCAATTGCAGCGCTTTATTAAGCTCAACATGGGTATATCCGCTCACCCAAGAGCGTTTCTTATCCCCGTGATGACATATGTGTTGTTCTTTGTTGTCTGCACATGCCGCACATAAAGGAAACGTAAGACGCCCATCATGCGTTCGATAGCCTAGAAGAGGGGGAGTCCCCTGCATTATTGTTGTTGGTGGAAGCACACGGACAAGCAACAGTCCTTTATAGGTATTATGTTCAGGAAGAGTCCACGGAAAAGGAGCGTTGGGAGGTTTAAGAAGTGTTTCTCTTGTCAAAACCACAGGGTGTCCTATTGGGAACTGCTTAGACTTCATAACATAGGGGTAGAGAGACACCTAAAGTGAAATATTCTATTTTAAACCCGTCTAAAAAATATACAATGTCAATGTAGAGTATCTCATCATTATTTTCACAAATGTGATGAAGCTTAAACGGTTCCGTTCTACCACCTCTCAAACAATCCCCCCTTGGATCCAAAGGTTTTGCACAATCTATTTCATTCCATTTACGTCTAAGTTGGGGATTGCAGCGAAGTCGTGTCTTCATTTCATGCCCCCAAACTACGTGAAGAGAAAATCCATGTTTTTGTTCAAGTTCCAAAATGCGTGTCTGGGTGCGTTCATATAATTCTTCAGCAGTTCGTCCCGCGGCCAAACGATGGTTACGAATTGGGAAACATTGTGGGCATCCTGGATATTTAATAAATAAATTTTTTTAATAAATTACAAATTTTAAAAAATTAAATATTTTTATTTAATTAAAATTTTTTTAATTTTTAAAAATATTTTTAAATTTAAAAAAATATATTAAAAAATATTTTTAAATTAAAAAAAATTTTTAATTTTTAAATTTAAAAAATATATTTAAAAAATATTTTTAAATTAAAAAATATTTTATTTTTTATTTAATTAAAATATTTTTTTTAATTAATTAAATTTTTTAAAGTTATTTTTTTAAATTTTTTTGAATACCGTGATAATAACACCCCATGTATTCAATAGCCAGTGGTCTAAGAGGCGGATGTCGATACCAGAGCCCATCTAATCGAAAACCACAATCCTCCACGTGTGCTTCGCCAACAGCCCACTGAGCACATTGGACTTTTCCTGCAGCTTCAATGTTCTCCATTTCAAACAACCGAATATATCGCTGTGACTCTGCAGAAGCCCTCCTACCACGTAAATAACCTCCTTCAGGTGAGTGTACGAGCCAATTTTTAGGTAGAAAACAGTGTCGCATCGTGTTAAGGGCCAGACCTGCTGCTGTTGAAGCTGCTAAGAATGGATCTAAACCGCGAGTATGTTCACCGATAAGACACCGATATCGAAGAACGCTTTCCCTAAGGATTGCCACGTCGTTAGTGCAGTAAAGAATCAGTTGTTCACGTAGTTGAAAATTTATACTGCTATTTCTTTGTTGTTGTTCATGCCAAGATATTAGTTGTCTCCTTTTTTCAGATTTTTTGAAATCCGGTTGATAATATTCAAGTGATGGTAAACCATTTACCCTCTTAAGCAAATGTTGTCTTTTAATGTAGAGGTAGGGAAAAAATGGCTTTGTTGTCGCGATTTCTTCAGGAATAGAAAACACTTTAATAAGAGCGTCAAGCTCGCAGATGAAATAATTGAGGGAATCCTTGAAAAGTATTTTCCTTTGATGATTGCCTCCCAAACGCATCGAATATATTTTCAGGCCTGTAGTACACAAATTCTTTGGTGGTAAACTTCGTTTGTGAAGGGCTTCTAATATAAGGTGGAAATCATATTTTCCCCCGTTATGCGCAATACAAATCGTTAACATTTTTTGTGAACCATACTAAATAAAAAATGTTTTTTATACAAATTTAATGTTACCGATAAAAGATAGTCTAGAAATTGATCCACAGGGTTATCGTCCTCATCATCAAAAGAATGAAAATACATTCGGCGAGGATTATAACCCCAATTGGTGGGCATTGGGGTGTTGTCGCCAGTTGCATTTTTAAAAGGAGGAGAACACCACCTTTGCCAGCGAGGACCTCTCGGTTTACCACAGAAACAACCAGTAGCTCTCTGGCCAATATCCTTTATTTGTATCCCGGCCTTTATACATTTTTCACAAATTACTTCGGCGATAAGAAGAAGAGGAACGTGCTTATATCCGTTGGCGTTGTTTGCACCTATAGCCATAGGTTGATCCTGGCTCGTTTCAGCATCAAAAAAGCATAGTCGTAAGGGTAGTTTTTCTTTTAAACGTTTCCTAGTTTTACTTTGTTGTTTTTGTTGTTGTTGCATATTTTGTACAGTTTCTAAATTTTAAAACACGTTTTGCTATAAAAAATTTTATTTTACCGAAAGAATTTTGATTACTATCATCTTGCTCCATTTCTGTATCAGAACATTCAACTTGTTGTAACGGTTGAATATAACAAGGGTGTTCTTGGGCGTGGGGACCGTTGCATTTATTGCATATTAACAATTCCCCATTCAATTTTTGTTGTAGTTGTTGCTGTTGTTCCAATATACAATCGTGCTGCTGTTGACCAAAAATAATTTTTCCGCAGGTAGAACAAATCCGCCGAGACTGGCAAATTGATGCAAAAGGTCTCGTTTGATGCCCCGCTATATCCTCAGGCACAGTATTAGTTAAATGATGTTCATAACAACCACGTTGTGGGAACACAAAACGACAGTCGTCACAATGAATTCTTTCAATAATTTTACATGGAAAATTAGCTCCACTGCGCATGCAAAGACGACAAACTATACTACATCCTGCCCAATGATACAAGCGGGTTGCCGTCCTTTCACAGTCAATACAAAACCGATGTGCATGGAATAGCTGCTCAGGCTTCCCAATATAGTTATAATGCCCATTTTGTAAAAGAAGACAAACATTAAAATGAGCTGCACGTCCATCACCTTTTTTTTTTAAACAAAAAAATAGAATTTCTAATTAAAAGTTACCTTTAAAGACAATACGATATTGCTGCTCTTTCTGGAATACTACAATACGTATCCGACCTTCTCCGCCCATATGCCGGTTAATATATGATTGAAAAGCAGCTACATGTTTGAGAGAATAATTTGGCAAATTGCGGGGAATTCCTGCATTTTGCATGAGTTCAAGTGCAGGTTCCAAATGTTGGTGTTGCTGTCTGCAGAAGGAACGGAATTGCGGGTTGAGCGTGGGACAATTTGTTTCAATTAATCTAATTTTTGTTAAGCCAATGAACAAAGCCCTGGCAAGGCAGTAATTGTCGTTAGGATTGTGTATTTTTACTATTGATTGGTAGTGCTGTGTGATATTATGGTCGAGATCTGCATCACACGCCCCTTGAATAACAGGGATGCCTTTCATAACTAAAAAATGAAAAACACGACTGTTACTCACCTGTATGTTCATCAGGATTATCTGATCTCTGAGCATTTAGTGGCCAAACTGCTATAACTTTAGTTAGCGTTGTTCCGGCAAGCAAGTCGATTCCCGCACCCGAAATTTCATTAAGTCGTTCAATGGCAGCGGCCAAGGCTGATGGATTATTTTGTGCCGGGGGCCTTAGCGGCACGGTAAATGGATTATGGAACGCAGGAGGGTGAAGCTGAAGACCTACTCTCAATGGTGGAGAGTGACCAGCTAAGACACGATCCAACAATTGTGTGATTAACGTTGTCATGGTTAAATCTGGTCGTTGTTGATCCTCAAGTGCTAAGAATCTTATATTACAAATTTCTCCTCTTGTGTTTCTGGAGTTTGAATTTAATTTCTTTATAGATTCGATAATAAACGGTTCATTATTCATTTGAGTTGTTATTTCTGGTTGTTGATGTTGTTGTTGGTGAATTTGATTCTGAAAATATCAATTGTTTTAGTCATTGGTAAAAATTGCATCACGCATTGTAACATGCGACAAGAGCTTATAAATATCAGTTTTGCTCGTTCTCGTACTTTCGTACCACCCCTATTATTGGCCTCGTACTCGTACCTCGTACCTGGCTATTTTTGGCCTTGTACCTCATGCTCGTACCTCGTACCTACTCGTACAGAGAAAAAAAGCAATATAAAGAAAATCTAAATTTTTGCTGCTGGACAGTAAACAAAAATTATTTAGTTAAGGCTATAAAGCTTCGATTCTCTAATTTATTATTATTATTAAAAATTTAAACATATAAAATAAGTTATTTATGGAAAAGAAAAAGATAAAAATTTCATGTCCTTTGAGCTGGTTGAAGCTAAGAAACTTAACCAGTCGGCAATCGCTCATTTATTGGCGAAAGAAAGGAATTAAGGATATTTCTTTCGATTCTCAACTTTATTATCGGCAACTGGCTTTTTTTTTTAATTAAAGCATTTTGTAATAAAACATTAGAAAATTTTACTTAATTAATAAATTTAAATAATAAAATAGTACATTTACGAATTAATTTAAAGTATATAAAATAAGGCATACATCTATGAAGGGAGGGGGGTCGATATAAATACTTCCTATAGTATTTACAAATTACAATGTAAGGCAAACAAAAAACACAAATGCGTAATAATTCAGGTCTATTAGTCACAACATTCACACAACATCTCAGATCCAAGTTCCGGAAAAACCTTTTTAACAATTTCGATCCAAGCTCTCCAGTGAGGCCCATGGTTTTCTATAACACGATCTAATTCTTTCACAGCATAATGGCTTAAAAAATGGGAAGAATATAAATGATCTATCAGAAAAGTGCTGTAAAATACAGAAACTAATTATTATTAAACACGCAGCTGTGCCGACTTTGTTATACCTTAATTCATGCATCAGCGTTCCTACAAGTCGACGACGAGAGCTAATTTCACTATGCAGCCGAACCTCTAAAGTTTCAGTGTCAAAGTCTCCCCAGCGGTCATCTAGATCCGTAAGATTGAATTGAATCTCCGGAGGTAGGCGGGTATCGAAAATAGCATTGCTGAATAATGAGAATTGAATAAATGAGATATTATTGAATATACTTGATATGAGGCAATAGAGTATCAGCAAGAGTAATTATATTGTTTCCAAGTGTTCGCTTGCTCATAAAACTACGAATATAAGAAGTAGAAGCGTATCGACTAGATTCCTCGCTAGTTTTTCTCTGTAAATAAATTTAGTTGATGTAAACTTCATAGAAATATAGTAATAATGATAATAACTATAACAAGGCATAACACATTTTACTAAATTTAAACGCTATTCTAAAACGGGTTCATATCAGAGATGTGCAGAAACAGACAAATTTTCCAAACAAACAAACAAACAAAAAAAAAGTGAAATGCGAATTAAATTTAAAAAATGCCCACGGAAATGTCAGGCCCAACCTCAAAAATGCCAGAATTCGCTGTATTATTATTTTCTGTATTCCAAAATTCTGGAATACCCCGAGTATATATGATAAAAATTTATCCGATCTAACAAAGCTTTTTTAATTAACTATAAAGTTGTAATCATAATATACACCAACCTTTAACAACTGCCTTAATTATTACATTTTTTATATGGCAAGTTTTAAACGTTCTAATTTTTAATTGTTTTTAATTTTTTAAATTAAAATTTTAATCAAATTTAATTTTTTAATTTTATATGGAAAGCATTTTTTTAATACAAGTCTTATGTTGAGTAAGTTATTACATATGGATCTAACGGAGATGTTTTTTAAATATTCTAACATTATTATGAGAACATATTTTAATCAACAATATATTTTAATAACAATTAAAATTAATTTTTATTTAGTAATCATGAATTTTCAAAAATAAACATAAATATTTCATTTAATATTGTATATATTATCAACTATAATTTAATAAATGTAGTTTAAACTTAGTTAAAATTAATAAAAAAATGTTTTTTTACTTAATTACTTAAATTGAATGTAAAAAGTTTTTTCTTCAATACTTTCATTTAATTCATAATAAATTCTCAAATTGCATCATCTTCATTACGACTTAACGCTAAATTTATGAATTATTTTCTTATTACTAATGAATTTTTAAACTTAAAATTTAAATTTTACTTATTCCGTTTTTTTTTTGTCAAAAATGTTTTCTTGGTTGTTAAAATTGGCAAATTACAAAATTTACCTTTCCTTGCTGTTCAAACATATCAATGAGGACGAAATTGTTTTTAACAGTCTCTCCTCGTCGATTTGGCACATTAGGATGATCAGTTGCCACGGCCCGCGAAACATTTCCTCCTCCTCCTCCTCCTCCTCCTCCTCCTCCTCCACCTGTCTGCACAACTCCAACATTTCCTCCTCCTCCTCCTCCTCCACCTGTCTGGACAACTCCAACATTTCCGGGCGACCCACTGGTGCCAGGAGCAATAACATTATTTTCTCCATTATTAGAGTTGTTAACTGTTACCATTGATGAAGTTCGTGCATACCGGAGGACAAAAGGCACAGTGCCCGTCCATTTTGCACGGTCACCTGTTTGTTCCACTATCACTAGCATTTTCAAAGTCACAATCTGATAAAACAAGTTTTATACCAGCTTTAAATAATTTAATATTTTTTTAATTTTTGATAAATTAACCCTGAGAGTTTTCTAAAAATTTTAAAATTATTAATCTTACAGTATTGACAACACAGTTTTCAAGCATCTGAGCAGCAAAATCATATCCGTAAACTCCCACGGACTGCTGATCATTTCCATACCCAATGGTTAATCGCACGTCTGCCCTGTCGAAACTTCTGCGAAGCGTCGGGCCCCGAACGCTATACGCAACAATGCCTGTGATTGAGCTAAAAAATAATTTTAATTAAATACAATTTTTTATAGTATATTTTTGTAATATTGAACCTGCCAGCCCCATTTTTTCCGCTCCCAAGTTTTTTCCTATATTTAGAGCATGGTCAGACTTTTACCTTTCTTCAATCCCAATTTCCTTTCTATAAGTATATTTGTCACAAATCAAACCAAATAGGACTATTTAATTTTATACAAGTGCAAGTATATGCACAACAAGCAAGAGCTGGATTAATTGTTCTCAATTTGAAAAAGTGGAACAACTTTTGCCAGTTGGGAAGTAAGCAAGGAAAACATCTTATGTTATTAATTGCTTGTATGATTTAAGAAAAGCAAATGGACTTGAAGAATGTAAAAAGTCTGACCATTCTGTAAAAATATAAGGACAAATTTTAGGAGAAAAAATTTCTATCTGGGAGGCTCAATATTGCGTATGTTTTTAATTTTAAATACCAACTCCATTATATGCCCATTTCGCCACCCTATAAAACAAAAGTCTGAAGACGTTAGATTGTTGCGAGGGTCAATCGATTGGACCAGTGCCACGGCCGCTGGCATGTTTGTAACATTAAGCTGGGTCCTAGCACGCTCAGCAGCCAAAATTTCCTGGACCTTAACATGTTGAAATTAGATATCCTCAGGAAACTAATATTATATTAAATCTCCCTATTTTTTCAACAAAACATTTTTGCCCTCAAAAAATGTTTTATTATTATTAAAAATTTTTCCAAAAAAACATTTCTCTAATTCTTAGCCTTGAGGCATTTATTGCTTTTTTTTAAATTAAACAATTAAAAATTACATTAACAAGATTTTGATTGATGTGGTTGTTGTTATTAATGGGAGTATTACTTGTAGTATTTACATTTTCAGTACGTCGACTTTTAGCCACCGGCTCTTCTCCCACTTCATTTCTACGATCTAATTTTCGTCCAGTGCCGCTCATTTGGTACTTGTAAATATTGAAATTTTTATGTGTTGGCAATGTAAAAAATTAATTTGCGATCCTAAAATAAATTTATTTTTAAACAGATTGAACTTTTTAAAATAAATAAATAAAAAATAAAAATAAATTTTTCAAACGACAGAACAAATATTTGTAGACTAAATAAAAGCTCATCTTTTGTCCCTCCCACCTATTTTTCCTATCTAATGCTTTGACCGGATGTGAATAACCCAAAAGAGAAAAGTTTTATCTAAGTGTAAATCAAATTTAACTAAAAAAATTAGAAAAAGTTAACTATTGGGCAGATCTTTGGTATGGGGACAAGCCCATGTAGTCGCAAAGCATTAATTAGCTGGAAAAATTCTGGCCCTTATTAATTTTGGTACCAAACTCTTTAGCTCGATGCGAGGAATCGTTTAATACTATAGTTGATTGGCTTCGGAAATCTTGAAGCAAGTACTACTTGCCCTCATACCTACCTGGGCTATACCCCTATGATATATATGAATGCTTTTGAATATTACAAGTCGGCGTGGCGGAAACTTGCCTACTCCCAATCTTGATTTGCAACTAACTGAGATTAGCCGCATTACAACTCAAAATAATATTTCCTTTTATTTAATCTAAATAATTTCCTCCCTCAGTAAGTTCTCATCACCCGCTTTACAGCTGCAGACATTATTAGAAGTACTAAATCCTTTTTTGTTTTTATAGCCATTTATATTTTACGCAAAACCGCGCAATTTGATATTAGGGTCGAACCAATTTATATTCATTTTATTAATGCTGAGAAATACATCCTTAGCCAGTATGAGTAATTATTCAATTGAATTTAGTGTATGACAAGATTTTGATACTGTCAGTGTTCTTCCGTTTCAAAAACACCCATTGCTGAAAAACTCTGTCATTCCGAAACCGTTTTCTTAATATTTTTTGCAATTTATTTCTGAAACTTTTTCTTCAGTAGGTCAATCTCATTTTTCTGATCATAATTTATTTCTTATATTTTGCTACAATTATTTTTAAAAACAAATATTTAAAAACCCCAAACTTTAGCCATTTCCTTCAATTTCTTTTCATGTAAAAAATTTAAGTTATCAGAGAAAATGAAAATAGAAAGAGAGTAAAGATTTTTCGCTCGGCGCGCCGCGGCTTGTTCAGAAGGGGTTGATTTAAGTTGCATTTAAAATGAAATGAATTTAGCTTCTCGCTAGCAGAGTCGGTTGTGCGCTCGCATACAGGCACGAGGCCTCAGGATCGACTCTGCCCGGTGAAAATTAATTTTTAAATAAATGGAATTTTGGAATTGGGCGTTTTGTCGTCTGGCAGCGTGTACCTTGACAATTTGGACTTTGGCATTTTGAGTAGTGCCGTTTTGATTTTGCCATTTTGGCATTGGACGTTTTGCGACATAGCTAAGTGGAAGTGGCCAATAGGCATGGACTGGCCTGACCTGGCCAGGCCAGGCCAGAGGAAAAATTTCTCTGTCATCCCTCGCCAATATTGGTCTCTCCTATTATTGCATAGTCCCTAATCAATCAATAAAAAAGAAGTGGAGAGTATGTAGTTATACACACTTATTTTATGGAACCAAGCCAAGTCCTTAATTTTTTAATTTAATCATTGATCATTACAAACTACATTTTTATTTGTTATTTTACTTTTCACTTTTCTTTCATTAGGCATAATAACAAGGAAAAGGAAAAATGAGCGAGCACTTTTCCTAACGCAAAATTGCAAGAAAAGGAAAGAAAAATGCGGATTCTCTTTGCGGACATGTGTGACCGCCAAACTCGTATTATGTATTCAATTATATTATACCTTCCTAATTTATGTATGTACGTTAAGATAATTTCATAATAATTGTATATTTAACTAATTATTATATTAAATAAAGCAATTCTTTACATTTATTTTATAAAATATTATTGTTTTTCATTAACAGAAAACGATTGTACGACACTTGCGGACCGACTTTTGCGGACCGACCTTTGCGGACGGACATTTGCGGATTGCGGATAGACATTTGAGGGTCGGACATTTGCGGACGACATTTGCGGATTGCGGACCGACTTTTGCGGATCGGACATTTGCGGACCGTTTTAAATTTAAAAAAATTAAATTTAATTTTCAAAAACGAAAAAAAATATTTAAGTTTATTCTAATATCTTTTCGATAGGCAACTTTTTTTATCAAAATGGTCAACGTAAACCTATGGAGATTAGGCGAGGCGCTTGTGTAAAACCCCGCGCTTCGCGCAGGGTTTTGCGGCACGCGCCTCGCGGGGAGTCAACGGTCGCTGGGTTCTGGGCTCGTAACTTAATCCTATTCTTATCATCGATGACATGGTCATGCCCGGTTTCCCCCGCAGCCGTAAAAACTCCACGGATGCAATAGGTAAGGAGCTAAAATAAACGATCATAACTTTGTCTAACTTGTTAGATCGAGAAGATATTAAAATAAACTTAAATATTTTTTTTCGTTTTTGAAGATTAAATTAAATTTTTTTAAATTTAAAACGGTCCGCAAATGTCCGATCCGAAAACTCGGTCCGCAATCCGCAAATGTCCGTCCGCAAAAGTCGGTCCGTAAATGTCTATCCGCAATCCGCAAATGTCCGTCCGCAAAGGTCGGTCCGCAAAAGTCAGTCCGCAAGTGTCGCACTACGCAGAAAACATATCAAATATTATTTGTATACTTATGTATATTTTTATTCTGTTTATATGTACACAGTTCTTTAGCTAAAAAATATTAATATTTTAATTTTTGTTATTGACAATTGGCTCTTTTTCTATTTAATTTAATTGCATAAATCTTTATCTATTTACTATTTAGATATCATTTATTATTTGTTAAATACGCCACAGTCTATACCTTTCTTATATTGTAACTCTGTGAACTATTAATTCTTCTTGTTAAAAATATAAAAAAATATCTTTAAATTATAAAAATTTAAATTATCTTATAAAACTTATCAGATAAAAATTGTATAAAGCGATAGTCTTGTTAAAATTTTCTATTTTTTGTTATTAGTTATTCTTATCGTCAATTAAAATATTTGTAAATATCTAATTTACAATATTATTTGCAAAACATTTTTAAAAACAAACATTAATTATTTTATTAGATTTCTATAAAAGTATTAAAATAATAGTATCTAATCATATTCTAATTGTTAAAAGCTTAGAATAAATATTTATTAAATAATTTAAAAATGCTCCTTGCTACCTTATCTTATTACGGATTGATGATGCTTTTCTGCTGTTTTTTAATGATTCTATCTTAGAAGTTAAAATTAAAAAAAGGATTTTATAAAAATGAAGTTACTGAAAAAATTTTGCAAAAGATTGTCAAAATATACTTCAGTCACTTTCAAGCAAGGTTGTGTACCAATAGTAAAAAACAAACTATTGGTACTATTGGTCCTTTTAGTTAGCAGCAATATACTTATTAAGAAATACTTATTAAGAAAAATTTATTCATAATTTTTTTATATCTTTTGTTAATAAATCTATATTTAATCTTTTAAATTCGTTAAATATCATTGAAGAAAAAAGCAATAATTTGCAATTTTTGTAAAATAGCTTCAACAATTATTTTTAGGTAAATTTAATTTATATAATTAAAATATTAATAATTTAAACATATACATTTTATTGTAATTTTATTCTATTAGTTTTTATTTTATTCAATAAACATTTAACAGCTTTCCCAGTTGTTAGATATCTTTCTTCAATTTCTCGAATATTTCTATAGATTTGGCCTTAGTCAAAATTTTTCTGACAACAAACACTAAATTTGGTATTTTCCAAATAGTTATTAAAATTTGAATTATTTTAAAATAAATTAAATTTTTACACGCGTATTATTTAGATCATTCTTAGATCAGTATTATTTCCTTTTATCATGAATAAAGTTTAAGCATCATACCTATATAAAATTTTTTCTTTTATACAAATATTTATTAGAATTAAAAATCTTAATGCATTTGTTTATTAAAAACAGATTATTTATAAATTATTTGAAATTAAAATTTACTCATATATTTTATTTTTAGATAATTAACATATATTTTAATTCATCTCTAGATGCACATAATAGTCTACATCGGTTCTTTAGAGAATTCTTCTGATTTATTACAATATTTTTATCATTAATTTATATTTTATCATTATTTTTTAAACCTGAATTATTTATAATTTAGTAAAAATACATCATTTAATTAAATATGTATATCTATATTAAAGGTGTTGTATTTTTTTATAAAATTAAACTATTGAATATCGTTTTTGCCACGAACATTTATTTCCTTTCAGTTGCGGAATATGCCTATAACGTGGCATTTAAAATTTATTCGGTCAAATTTTTATAATAAATTTCTTATAAACGTTCAATGCTCTCCTATAAATGTCATAATTATTGACTAATAACTGCTGAACATTTATTTCCTTTCAGTTGCGGAATATTGCGGAATATGCCTATAACGTGGCATTTAAAATTTATTCGGTCAAGTTTTTATAATAAATTTCTTATAAACGTTCAATGCTCTCCTATAAATGTCATAATTATTGACTAATAACTGCTGAACATTTATTTCCTTTCAGTTGCGGAATATGCCTATAACTTGGCATTTAAAATTTATTCGGTCGAATTTTTATAATAAATTTCTTATAAACGTTCAATGCTCTCCTATAAATGTCATAATTATTGACTAATAACTGCTGAACATTTATTTCCTTTCAGTTGCGGAATATGCCTATAACTTGGCATTTAAAATTTATTCGGTCAAATTTTTATAATAAATTTGTTATAAACGTTCAATGCTCTCCTATAAATGTCATAATTATTGACTAATAACTGCTGAACATTTATTTCCTTTCAGTTGCGGAATATGCCTATAACGTGGCATTTAAAATTTATTCGGTCAAATTTTTATAATAAATTTCTTATAAACGTTCAATGCTCTCCTATAAATGTCATAATTATTGACTAATAACTGCTGAACATTTATTTACTTTCAGTTGCGGAATATGCCTATAACGTGGCATTTAAAATTTATTCGGTCAAATTTTTATAATAAATTTCTTATAAACGTTCAATGCTCTCCTATAAATGTCATAATTATTGACTAATAACTGCTGAACTTTATTTCCTTTCAGTTGCGGAATATGCCTATAACTTGGCATTTAAAATTTATTCGGTCAAATTTTTATAATAAATTTGTTATAAACGTTCAATGCTCTCCTATAAATGTCATAATTATTGACTAATAACTGCTGAACATTTATTTCCTTTCAGTTGCGGAATATGCCTATTACGTGGCATTTAAAATTTATTCGGTCAAATTTTTATAATAAATTTCTTATAAACGTTCAATGCTCTCCTATAAATGTCATAATTATTGACTAATAACTGCTGAACATTTATTTACTTTCAGTTGCGGAATATGCCTATAACGTGGCATTTAAAATTTATTCGGTCAAATTTTTATAATAAATTTCTTATAAACGTTCAATGCTCTCCTATAAATGTCATAATTATTGACTAATAACTGCTGAACATTTATTTCCTTTCAGTTGCGGAATATGCCTATAACTTGGCATTTAAAAATTATCGGTCAAATTTTTATAAAAATTTGTTATAAACGTTTAATGCTCTCCAATAAATGTCATAATTATTGACTAATAACTGCTGAACATTTATTTCCTTTCAGTTGCGGAATATGCCTATAACTTGGCATTTAAAATTTATTCGGTCGAATTTTTATAATAAATTTGTTAAAACGTTCAATGCTCTCCTATAAATGTCATAATTATTGACTAATAACTGCTGAACATTTATTTCCTTTCAGTTGCGGAATATGCCTATAACGTGGCATTTAAAATTTATTCGGTCAAATTTTTATAATAAATTTCTTATAAACGTTCAATGCTCTCCTATAAATGTCATAATTATTGACTAATAACTGCTGAACATTTATTTCCTTTCAGTTGCGGAATATGCCTATAACGTGGCATTTAAAATTTATTCGGTCAAATTTTTATAATAAATTTCTTATAAACGTTCAATGCTCTCCTATAAATGTCATAATTATTGACTAATAACTGCTGAACATTTATTTCCTTTCAGTTGCGGAATATGCCTATAACGTGGCATTTAAAATTTATTCGGTCAAATTTTTATAATAAATTTGTTATAAACGTTCAATGCTCTCCTATAAATGTCATAATTATTGACTAATAACTGCTGAACATTTATTTCCTTTCAGTTGCGGAATATGCCTATAACTTGGCATTTAAAAATTATTCGGTCAAATTTTTATAAAAATTTGTTATAAACGTTTAATGCTCTCCTATAAATGTCATAATTATTGACTAATAACTGCTGAACATTTATTTCCTTTCAGTTGCGGAATATGCCTATAACTTGGCATTTAAAATTTATTCGGTCGAATTTTTATAATAAATTTGTTAAAACGTTCAATGCTCTCCTATAAATGTCATAATTATTGACTAATAACTGCTGAAATCTTATCAGACAGAAAATATATAAAGTTACATAATAGAGATCACGAGTTATAGATTCTTATTTTCTTATTATTTATTTCATATCTGTTGATTTTCAATACAAATCTTATCAGACAGAAAATATATAAAGTTACATAATAGAGATCACGAGTTATAGATTCTTATTTTCTTATTATTTATTTTATATATGTTGATTTTCAATCAAATCTTATCAGACAGAAAATATATAAAGTTACATAATAGAGATCACGAGTTATAAATTCTTATTTTCTTATTATTTATTTCATATCTGTTGATTTTCAATCAAATCTTATCAGACAGAAAATATATAAAGTTACATAATAGAGATCACGAGTTATAGATTCTTATTTTCTTATTATTTATTTCATATCTGTTGATTTTCAATACAAATCTTATCAGACAGAAAATATATAAAGTTACATAATAGAGATCACGAGTTATAGATTCTTATTTTCTTATTATTTATTTTATATATGTTGATTTTCAATCAAATCTTATCAGACAGAAAATATATAAAGTTACATAATAGAGATCACGAGTTATAGATTCTTATTTTCTTATTATTTATTTCATATCTGTTGATTTTCAATACAAATCTTATCAGACAGAAAATATATAAAGTTACATAATAGAGATCACGAGTTATAGATTCTTATTTTCTTATTATTTATTTCATATCTGTTGATTTTCAATACAAATCTTATCAGACAGAAAATATATAAAGTTACATAATAGAGATCACGAGTTATAGATTCTTATTTTCTTATTATTTATTTCATATCTGTTGATTTTCAATACAAATCTTATCAGACAGAAAATATATAAAGTTACATAATAGAGATCACGAGTTATAGATTCTTATTTTCTTATTATTTATTTTATATATGTTGATTTTCAATCAAATCTTATCAGACAGAAAATATATAAAGTTACATAATAGAGATCACGAGTTATAGATTCTTATTTTCTTATTATTTATTCCATATCTGTTGATTTTCAATACAAATCTTATCAGACAGAAAAATTATAAAGTTACATAATAGAGATCACGAGTTATAGATTCTTATTTTCTTATTATTTATTTCATATCTGTTGATTTTCAATACAAATCTTATCAGACAGAAAATATATAAAGTTACATAATAGAGATCACGAGTTATAGATTCTTATTTTCTTATTATTTATTTCATATCTGTTGATTTTCAATACAAATCTTATCAGACAGAAAATATATAAAGTTACATAATAGAGATCACGAGTTATAGATTCTTATTTTCTTATTATTTATTTCATATCTGTTGATTTTCAATACAAATCTTATCAGACAGAAAATATATAAAGTTACATAATAGAGATCACGAGTTATAGATTCTTATTTTCTTATTATTTATTTTATATATGTTGATTTTCAATCAAATCTTATCAGACAGAAAATATATAAAGTTACATAATAGAGATCACGAGTTATAGATTCTTATTTTCTTATTAGTTATTCCATATCTGTTGATTTTCAATACAATTCTTATCAGACAGAAAATATATAAAGTTACATAATAGAGATCACGAGTTATAGATTCTTATTTTCTTATTATTTATTTCATATCTGTTGATTTTCAATACAAATCTTATCAGACAGAAAATATATAAAGTTACATAATAGAGATCAGAGTTATAGATTCTTATTTTCTTATTATTTATTTCATATCTGTTGATTTTCAATACAAATCTTATCAGACAGAAAATATATAAAGTTACATAATAGAGATCACGAGTTATAGATTCTTATTTTCTTATTATTTATTTTATATATGTTGATTTTCAATCAAATCTTATCAGACAGAAAATATATAAAGTTACATAATAGAGATCACGAGTTATAGATTCTTATTTTCTTATTATTTATTTCATATCTGTTGAATTTCAATACAAATCTTATCAGACAGAAAATATATAAAGTTACATAATAGAGATCACGAGTTATAGATTCTTATTTTCTTATTATTTATTTTATATATGTTGATTTTCAATCAAATCTTATCAGACAGAAAATATATAAAGTTACATAATAGAGATCACGAGTTATAGATTCTTATTTTCTTATTATTTATTTCATATCTGTTGATTTTCAATACAAATCTTATCAGACAGAAAATATATAAAGTTACATAATAGAGATCACGAGTTATAGATTCTTATTTTCTTATTATTTATTTTATATATGTTGATTTTCAATCAAATCTTATCAGACAGAAAATATATAAAGTTACATAATAGAGATCACGAGTTATAGATTCCTATTTTCTTATTATTTATTCCATATCTGTTGATTTTCAATACAAATCTTATCAGACAGAAATTATATAAATTTACATAATAGAGATCACGAGTTATAGATTCTTATTTTCTTATTATTTATTTCATATCTGTTGATTTTCAATACAAATCTTATCAGACAGAAAATATATAAAGTTACATAATAGAGATCACGAGTTATAGATTCTTATTTTCTTATTATTTATTTTATATATGTTGATTTTCAATCAAATCTTATCAGACAGAAAATATATAAAGTTACATAATAGAGATCACGAGTTATAGATTCTTATTTTCTTATTATTTATTCCATATCTGTTGATTTTCAATACAAATCTTATCAGACAGAAAATATATAAAGTTACATAATAGAGATCACGAGTTATAGATTCTTATTTTCTTATTATTTATTTCATATCTGTTGATTTTCAATACAAATCTTATCAGACAGAAAATATATAAAGTTACATAATAGAGATCACGAGTTATAGATTCTTATTTTCTTATTATTTATTTTATATATGTTGATTTTCAATCAAATCTTATCAGACAGAAAATATATAAAGTTACATAATAGAGATCACGAGTTATAGATTCTTATTTTCTTATTATTTATTTCATATCTGTTGATTTTCAATACAAATCTTATCAGACAGAAAATATATAAAGTTACATAATAGAGATCACGAGTTATAGATTCTTATTTTCTTATTATTTATTTTATATATGTTGATTTTCAATCAAATCTTATCAGACAGAAAATATATAAAGTTACATAATAGAGATCACGAGTTATAGATTCTTATTTTCTATTATTTATTTTATATATGTTGATTTTCAATCAAATCTTATCAGACAGAAAAATATAAAGTTACATAATAGAGATCACGAGTTATAAATTCTTATTTTCTTATTATTTATTTCATATCTGTTGATTTTCAATACAAATCTTATCAGACAGAAAATATATAAAGTTACATAATAGAGATCACGAGTTATAGATTCTTATTTTCTTATTATTTATTTCATATCTGTTGATTTTCAATACAAATCTTATCAGACAGAAAATATATAAAGTTACATAATAGAGATCACGAGTTATAGATTCTTATTTTCTATTATTTATTTTATATATGTTGATTTTCAATCAAATCTTATCAGACAGAAAATATATAAAGTTACATAATAGAGATCACGAGTTATAGATTCTTATTTTCTTATTATTTATTTTATATATGTTGATTTTCAATCAAATCTTATCAGACAGAAAAATATAAAGTTACATAATAGAGATCACGAGTTATAGATTCTTATTTTCTATTATTTATTTTATATATGTTGATTTTCAATACAAATCTTATCAGACAGAAAATAAATAAAGTTACATAATAGAGATCACGAGTTATAGATTCTTATTTTCTTATTATTTATTTCATATCTGTTGATTTTCAATCAAATCTTATCAGACAGAAAAATATAAAGTTACATAATAGAGATCACGAGTTATAAATTCTTATTTTCTTATTATTTATTTCATATCTGTTGATTTTCAATACAAATCTTATCAGACAGAAAATATATAAAGTTACATAATAGAGATCACGAGTTATAGATTCTTATTTTCTTATTATTTATTTTATATATGTTGATTTTCAATCAAATCTTATCAGACAGAAAATATATAAAGTTACATAATAGAGATCACGAGTTATAGATTCTTATTTTCTATTATTTATTTTATATATGTTGATTTTCAATCAAATCTTATCAGACAGAAAAATATAAAGTTACATAATAGAGATCACGAGTTATAAATTCTTATTTTCTTATTATTTATTTCATATCTGTTGATTTTCAATACAAATCTTATCAGACAGAAAATATATAAAGTTACATAATAGAGATCACGAGTTATAGATTCTTATTTTCTTATTATTTATTTCATATCTGTTGATTTTCAATACAAATCTTATCAGACAGAAAATATATAAAGTTACATAATAGAGATCACGAGTTATAGATTCTTATTTTCTTATTATTTATTTTATATATGTTGATTTTCAATACAAATCTTATCAGACAGAAAATATATAAAGTTACATAATAGAGATCACGAGTTATAGATTCTTATTTTCTATTATTTATTTTATATATGTTGATTTTCAATACAAATCTTATCAGACAGAAAATATATAAAGTTACATAATAGAGATCACGAGTTATAGATTCTTATTTTCTATTATTTATTTTATATATGTTGATTTTCAATACAAATCTTATCAGACAGAAAATATATAAAGTTACATAATATATAATATATATAATCTTATCAGACAGAAAATATATAAAGTTACATAATATATAATATATATAATCTTATCAGACAGAAAATATATAAAGTTACATTATAGAGATCACGAGTTATAGATTCTTATTTTCTATTATTTATTTTATATATGTTGATTTTCAATACAAATCTTATCAGACAGAAAATATATAAAGTTACATAATAGAGATCACGAGTTATAGATTCTTATTTTCTATTATTTATTTTATATATGTTGATTTTCAATACAAATCTTATCAGACAGAAAATATATAAAGTTACATAATAGAGATCACGAGTTATAGATTCTTATTTTCTTATTATTTATTTTATATATGTTGATTTTCAATACAAATCTTATCAGACAGAAAATATATAAAGTTACATAATAGAGATCACGAGTTATAGATTCTTATTTTCTATTATTTATTTTATATATGTTGATTTTCAATACAAATCTTATCAGACAGAAAATATATAAAGTTACATAATAGAGATCACGAGTTATAGATTCTTATTTTCTATTATTTATTTTATATATGTTGATTTTCAATACAAATCTTATCAGACAGAAAATATATAAAGTTACATAATATATAATATATATAATCTTATCAGACAGAAAATATATAAAGTTACATTATAGAGATCACGAGTTATAGATGCTTATTTTCTTATTATTTATTTCATATCTGTTGATTTTCAATACAAATCTTATCAGACAGAAAATATATAAAGTTACATAATAGAGATCACGAGTTATAGATTCTTATTTTCTTATTATTTATTTCATATCTGTTGATTTTCAATACAAATCTTATCAGACAGAAAATATATAAAGTTACATAATAGAGATCACGAGTTATAGATTCTTATTTTCTTATTATTTATTTCATATCTGTTGATTTTCAATACAAATCTTATCAGACAGAAAATATATAAAGTTACATAATAGAGATCACGAGTTATAGATTCTTATTTTCTATTATTTATTTTATATATGTTGATTTTCAATACAAATCTTATCAGACAGAAAATATATAAAGTTACATAATAGAGATCACGAGTTATAGATTCTTATTTTCTATTATTTATTTTATATATGTTGATTTTCAATACAAATCTTATCAGACAGAAAATATATAAAGTTACATAATAGAGATCACGAGTTATAGATTCTTATTTTCTATTATTTATTTTATATATGTTGATTTTCAATACAAATCTTATCAGACAGAAAATATATAAAGTTACATAATAGAGATCACGAGTTATAGATTCTTATTTTCTTATTATTTATTTTATATATGTTGATTTTCAATCAAATCTTATCAGACAGAAAATATATAAAGTTACATAATAGAGATCACGAGTTATAGATTCTTATTTTCTTATTATTTATTTTATATATGTTGATTTTCAATCAAATCTTATCAGACAGAAAATATATAAAGTTACATAATAGAGATCACGAGTTATAGATTCTTATTTTCTATTATTTATTTTATATATGTTGATTTTCAATACAAATCTTATCAGACAGAAAATATATAAAGTTACATAATAGAGATCACGAGTTATAGATTCTTATTTTCTTATTATTTATTTTATATATGTTGATTTTCAATCAAATCTTATCAGACAGAAAATATATAAAGTTACATAATAGAGATCACGAGTTATAAATTCTTATTTTCTTATTATTTATTTCATATCTGTTGATTTTCAATCAAATCTTATCAGACAGAAAATATATAAAGTTACATAATAGAGATCACGAGTTATAAATTCTTATTTTCTTATTATTTATTTCATATCTGTTGATTTTCAATCAAATCTTATCAGACAGAAAATATATAAAGTTACATAATAGAGATCACGAGTTATAAATTCTTATTTTCTTATTATTTATTTTATATATGTTGATTTTCAATCAAATCTTATCAGACAGAAAATATATAAAGTTACATAATAGAGATCACGAGTTATAGATTCTTATTTTCTTATTATTTATTTTATATATGTTGATTTTCAATCAAATCTTATCAGACAGAAAATATATAAAGTTACATAATAGAGATCACGAGTTATAGATTCTTATTTTCTATTATTTATTTTATATATGTTGATTTTCAATACAAATCTTATCAGACAGAAAATATATAAAGTTACATAATAGAGATCACGAGTTATAGATTCTTATTTTCTTATTATTTATTTTATATATGTTGATTTTCAATCAAATCTTATCAGACAGAAAATATATAAAGTTACATAATAGAGATCACGAGTTATAAATTCTTATTTTCTTATTATTTATTTCATATCTGTTGATTTTCAATCAAATCTTATCAGACAGAAAATATATAAAGTTACATAATAGAGATCACGAGTTATAAATTCTTATTTTCTTATTATTTATTTCATATCTGTTGATTTTCAATCAAATCTTATCAGACAGAAAATATATAAAGTTACATAATAGAGATCACGAGTTATAAATTCTTATTTTCTTATTATTTATTTCATATCTGTTGATTTTCAATCAAATCTTATCAGACAGAAAATATATAAAGTTACATAATAGAGATCACGAGTTATAGATTCTTATTTTCTATTATTTATTTTATATATGTTGATTTTCAATACAAATCTTATCAGACAGAAAATATATAAAGTTACATAATAGAGATCACGAGTTATAGATTCTTATTTTCTTATTATTTATTTTATATCTGTTGATTTTCAATCAAATCTTATCAGACAGAAAATATATAAAGTTACATAATAGAGATCACGAGTTATAGATTCTTATTTTCTATTATTTATTTTATATATGTTGATTTTCAATACAAATCTTATCAGACAGAAAATATATAAAGTTACATAATAGAGATCACGAGTTATAAATTCTTATTTTCTTATTATTTATTTCATATCTGTTGATTTTCAATCAAATCTTATCAGACAGAAAATATATAAAGTTACATAATAGAGATCACGAGTTATAGATTCTTATTTTCTATTATTTATTTTATATATGTTGATTTTCAATCAAATCTTATCAGACAGAAAATATATAAAGTTACATAATAGAGATCACGAGTTATAGATTCTTATTTTCTATTATTTATTTTATATATGTTGATTTTCAATACAAATCTTATCAGACAGAAAATATATAAAGTTACATAATAGAGATCACGAGTTATAGATTCTTATTTTCTTATTATTTATTTTATATATGTTGATTTTCAATCAAATCTTATCAGACAGAAAATATATAAAGTTACATAATAGAGATCACGAGTTATAAATTCTTATTTTCTTATTATTTATTTCATATCTGTTGATTTTCAATCAAATCTTATCAGACAGAAAATATATAAAGTTACATAATAGAGATCACGAGTTATAAATTCTTATTTTCTTATTATTTATTTCATATCTGTTGATTTTCAATCAAATCTTATCAGACAGAAAATATATAAAGTTACATAATAGAGATCACGAGTTATAAATTCTTATTTTCTTATTATTTATTTCATATCTGTTGATTTTCAATCAAATCTTATCAGACAGAAAATATATAAAGTTACATAATAGAGATCACGAGTTATAGATTCTTATTTTCTATTATTTATTTTATATATGTTGATTTTCAATACAAATCTTATCAGACAGAAAATATATAAAGTTACATAATAGAGATCACGAGTTATAGATTCTTATTTTCTATTATTTATTTTATATATGTTGATTTTCAATCAAATCTTATCAGACAGAAAATATATAAAGTTACATAATAGAGATCACGAGTTATAGATTCTTATTTTCTATTATTTATTTTATATATGTTGATTTTCAATACAAATCTTATCAGACAGAAAATATATAAAGTTACATAATAGAGATCACGAGTTATAAATTCTTATTTTCTTATTATTTATTTCATATCTGTTGATTTTCAATCAAATCTTATCAGACAGAAAATATATAAAGTTACATAATAGAGATCACGAGTTATAAATTCTTATTTTCTTATTATTTATTTCATATCTGTTGATTTTCAATCAAATCTTATCAGACAGAAAATATATAAAGTTACATAATAGAGATCACGAGTTATAAATTCTTATTTTCTTATTATTTATTTCATATCTGTTGATTTTCAATCAAATCTTATCAGACAGAAAATATATAAAGTTACATAATAGAGATCACGAGTTATAGATTCTTATTTTCTATTATTTATTTTATATATGTTGATTTTCAATACAAATCTTATCAGACAGAAAATATATAAAGTTACATAATAGAGATCACGAGTTATAGATTCTTATTTTCTTATTATTTATTTTATATATGTTGATTTTCAATCAAATCTTATCAGACAGAAAATATATAAAGTTACATAATAGAGATCACGAGTTATAAATTCTTATTTTCTTATTATTTATTTCATATCTGTTGATTTTCAATCAAATCTTATCAGACAGAAAATATATAAAGTTACATAATAGAGATCACGAGTTATAAATTCTTATTTTCTTATTATTTATTTCATATCTGTTGATTTTCAATCAAATCTTATCAGACAGAAAATATATAAAGTTACATAATAGAGATCACGAGTTATAAATTCTTATTTTCTTATTATTTATTTCATATCTGTTGATTTTCAATCAAATCTTATCAGACAGAAAATATATAAAGTTACATAATAGAGATCACGAGTTATAAATTCTTATTTTCTTATTATTTATTTTATATATGTTGATTTTCAATCAAATCTTATCAGACAGAAAATATATAAAGTTACATAATAGAGATCACGAGTTATAGATTCTTATTTTCTTATTATTTATTTTATATATGTTGATTTTCAATCAAATCTTATCAGACAGAAAATATATAAAGTTACATAATAGAGATCACGAGTTATAGATTCTTATTTTCTATTATTTATTTTATATATGTTGATTTTCAATACAAATCTTATCAGACAGAAAATATATAAAGTTACATAATATAGATCACGAGTTATAGATTCTTATTTTCTTATTATTTATTTTATATATGTTGATTTTCAATCAAATCTTATCAGACAGAAAATATATAAAGTTACATAATAGAGATCACGAGTTATAAATTCTTATTTTCTTATTATTTATTTCATATCTGTTGATTTTCAATCAAATCTTATCAGACAGAAAATATATAAAGTTACATAATAGAGATCACGAGTTATAAATTCTTATTTTCTTATTATTTATTTCATATCTGTTGATTTTCAATACAAATCTTATCAGACAGAAAATATATAAAGTTACATAATAGAGATCACGAGTTATAGATTCTTATTTTCTTATTATTTATTTTATATATGTTGATTTTCAATCAAATCTTATCAGACAGAAAATATATAAAGTTACATAATAGAGATCACGAGTTATAGATTCTTATTTTCTTATTATTTATTCCATATCTGTTGATTTTCAATACAAATCTTATCAGACAGAAAATATATAAAGTTACATAATAGAGATCACGAGTTATAGATTCTTATTTTCTATTATTTATTTTATATATGTTGATTTTCAATACAAATCTTATCAGACAGAAAATATATAAAGTTACATAATAGAGATCACGAGTTATAGATTCTTATTTTCTTATTATTTATTTTATATATGTTGATTTTCAATCAAATCTTATCAGACAGAAAATATATAAAGTTACATAATAGAGATCACGAGTTATAGATTCTTATTTTCTTATTATTTATTTTATATATGTTGATTTTCAATCAAATCTTATCAGACAGAAAATATATAAAGTTACATAATAGAGATCACGAGTTATAGATTCTTATTTTCTTATTATTTATTCAATATCTGTTGATTTTCAATACAAATCTTATCAGACAGAAAATATATAAAGTTACATAATAGAGATCACGAGTTATAGATTCTTATTTTCTATTATTTATTTTATATATGTTGATTTTCAATACAAATCTTATCAGACAGAAAATATATAAAGTTACATAATAGAGATCACGAGTTATAGATTCTTATTTTCTTATTATTTATTTTATATATGTTGATTTTCAATCAAATCTTATCAGACAGAAAATATATAAAGTTACATAATAGAGATCACGAGTTATAGATTCTTATTTTCTTATTATTTATTTCATATCTGTTGATTTTCAATACAAATCTTATCAGACAGAAAATATATAAAGTTACATAATAGAGATCACGAGTTATAGATTCTTATTTTCTATTATTTATTTTATATATGTTGATTTTCAATACAAATCTTATCAGACAGAAAATATATAAAGTTACATAATAGAGATCACGAGTTATAGATTTTTATTTTTTATTATTTATTTTATATATGTTGATTTTCAATACAAATCTTATCAGACAGAAAATATATAAAGTTACATAATAGAGATCACGAGTTATAGATTCTTATTTTCTATTATTTATTTTATATATGTTGATTTTCAATACAAATCTTATCAGACAGAAAATATATAAAGTTACATAATAGAGATCACGAGTTATAGATTCTTATTTTCTTATTATTTATTTTATATATGTTGATTTTCAATCAAATCTTATCAGACAGAAAATATATAAAGTTACATAATAGAGATCACGAGTTATAGATTCTTATTTTCTTATTATTTATTTTATATATGTTGATTTTCAATCAAATCTTATCAGACAGAAAATATATAAAGTTACATAATAGAGATCACGAGTTATAGATTCTTATTTTCTATTATTTATTTTATATATGTTGATTTTCAATACAAATCTTATCAGACAGAAAATATATAAAGTTACATAATAGAGATCACGAGTTATAGATTCTTATTTTCTTATTATTTATTTTATATATGTTGATTTTCAATCAAATCTTATCAGACAGAAAATATATAAAGTTACATAATAGAGATCACGAGTTATAAATTCTTATTTTCTTATTATTTATTTCATATCTGTTGATTTTCAATACAAATCTTATCAGACAGAAAATATATAAAGTTACATAATAGAGATCACGAGTTATAGATTCTTATTTTCTTATTATTTATTTTATATATGTTGATTTTCAATCAAATCTTATCAGACAGAAAATATATAAAGTTACATAATAGAGATCACGAGTTATAGATTCTTATTTTCTTATTATTTATTCCATATCTGTTGATTTTCAATACAAATCTTATCAGACAGAAAATATATAAAGTTACATAATAGAGATCACGAGTTATAGATTCTTATTTTCTATTATTTATTTTATATATGTTGATTTTCAATACAAATCTTATCAGACAGAAAATATATAAAGTTACATAATAGAGATCACGAGTTATAGATTCTTATTTTCTTATTATTTATTTTATATATGTTGCTTTTCAATCAAATCTTATCAGACAGACAATATATAAAGTTACATAATAGAGTTCACGAGTTATAGATTCTTCTTTTCTTATTATTTATTTTATATATGTTGATTTTCAATCAAATCTTATCAGACAGAAAATATATAAAGTTACATAATAGAGATCACGAGTTATAGATTCTTATTTTCTTATTATTTATTCCATATCTGTTGATTTTCAATACAAATCTTATCAGACAGAAAATATATAAAGTTACATAATAGAGATCACGAGTTATAGATTCTTATTTTCTATTATTTATTTTATATATGTTGATTTTCAATACAAATCTTATCAGACAGAAAATATATAAAGTTACATAATAGAGATCACGAGTTATAGATTCTTATTTTCTTATTATTTATTTTATATATGTTGATTTTCAATCAAATCTTATCAGACAGAAAATATATAAAGTTACATAATAGAGATCACGAGTTATAAATTCTTATTTTCTTATTATTTATTTCATATCTGTTGATTTTCAATACAAATCTTATCAGACAGAAAATATATAAAGTTACATAATAGAGATCACGAGTTATAGATTCTTATTTTCCTATTGTTTATTTCATCTCTGTTGATTTTCAATACAAATCTTATCAGACAGAAAATATATAAAGTTACATAATAGACATCACGAGTTATAGATTCTTATTTTCTTATTATTTATTTTATATATGTTGATTTTCAATACAAATCTTATCAGACAGAAAATATATAAAGTTACATAATAGAGATCACGAGTTATAGATTCTTATTTTCTTATTATTTATTCTATATATGTTGATTTTCAATCAAATCTTCTCAGACAGAAAATATATAAAGTTACATACTAGAGATCACGAGTTATAGATTCTTATTTTCTTATTATTTATTCCATATCTGTTGATTTTCAATACAAATCTTATCAGACAGAAAATATATAAAGTTACATAATAGAGATCACGAGTTATAGATTCTTATTTTCTATTATTTATTTTATATATGTTGATTTTCAATACAAATCTTATCAGACAGAAAATATATAAAGTTACATAATATAGATCACGAGTTATAGATTCTTATTTTCTTATTATTTATTTTATATATGTTGATTTTCAATACAAATCTTATCAGACAGAAAATATATAAAGTTACATAATAGAGATCACGAGTTATAGATTCTTATTTTCTTATTATTTATTTTATATATGTTGATTTTCAATCAAATCTTATCAGACAGAAAATATATAAAGTTACATAATAGAGATCACGAGTTATAGATTCTTATTTTCTTATTATTTATTCCATATCTGTTGATTTTCAATACAAATCTTATCAGACAGAAAATATATAAAGTTACATAATAGAGATCACGAGTTATAGATTCTTATTTTCTATTATTTATTTTATATATGTTGATTTTCAATACAAATCTTATCAGACAGAAAATATATAAAGTTACATAATAGAGATCACGAGTTATAGATTCTTATTTTCTTATTATTTATTTTATATATGTTGATTTTCAATCAAATCTTATCAGACAGAAAATATATAAAGTTACATAATAGAGATCACGAGTTATAAATTCTTATTTTCTTATTATTTATTTCATATCTGTTGATTTTCAATACAAATCTTATCAGACAGAAAATATATAAAGTTACATAATAGAGATCACGAGTTATAGATTCTTATTTTCTTATTATTTATTTCATATCTGTTGATTTTCAATACAAATCTTATCAGACAGAAAATATATAAAGTTACATAATAGAGATCACGAGTTATAGATTCTTATTTTCTTATTATTTATTTCATATCTGTTGATTTTCAATACAAATCTTATCAGACAGAAAATATATAAAGTTACATAATAGAGATCACGAGTTATAGATTCTTATTTTCTATTATTTATTTTATATATGTTGATTTTCAATACAAATCTTATCAGACAGAAAATATATAAAGTTACATAATAGAGATCACGAGTTATAGATTCTTATTTTCTTATTATTTATTTCATATCTGTTGATTTTCAATACAAATCTTATCAGACAGAAAATATATAAAGTTACATAATAGAGATCACGAGTTATAGATTCTTATTTTCTTATTATTTATTTCATATCTGTTGATTTTCAATACAAATCTTATCAGACAGAAAATATATAAAGTTACATAATAGAGATCACGAGTTATAGATTCTTATTTTCTTATTATTTATTTTATATATGTTGATTTTCAATCAAATCTTATCAGACAGAAAATATATAAAGTTACATAATAGAGATCACGAGTTATAGATTCTTATTTTCTATTATTTATTTTATATATGTTGATTTTCAATACAAATCTTATCAGACAGAAAATATATAAAGTTACATAATAGAGATCACGAGTTATAGATTCTTATTTTCTATTATTTATTTTATATATGTTGATTTTCAATACAAATCTTATCAGACAGAAAATATATAAAGTTACATAATAGAGATCACGAATTATAGATTCTTATTTTCTTATTATTTATTTTATATATGTTGATTTTCAATACAAATCTTATCAGACAGAAAATATATAAAGTTACATAATAGAGATCACGAGTTATAGATTCTTATTTTCTTATTATTTATTTTATATATGTTGATTTTCAATCAAATCTTATCAGACAGAAAAATATAAAGTTACATAATAGAGATCACGAGTTATAAATTCTTATTTTCTTATTATTTATTTCATATCTGTTGATTTTCAATACAAATCTTATCAGACAGAAAATATATAAAGTTACATAATAGAGATCACGAGTTATAGATTCTTATTTTCTTATTATTTATTTTATATATGTTGATTTTCAATCAAATCTTAGCAGACAGAAAAAATATAAAGTTACATAATAGAGATCACGAGTTATAGATTCTTATTTTCTATTATTTATTTCATATATGTTGATTTTCAATACAAATCTTATCAGACAGAAAATATATAAAGTTACATAATAGAGATCACGAGTTATAGATTCTTATTTTCTTATTATTTATTTCATATCTGTTGATTTTCAATACAAATCTTATCAGACAGAAAATATATAAAGTTACATAATAGAGATCACGAGTTATAGATTCTTATTTTCTTATTATTTATGTCATATCTGTTGATTTTCAATACAACTCTTATCAGACAGAAAATATATAAAGTTACATAATAGAGATCACGAGTTATAGATTCTTATTTTCTTATTATTTATTTCATATCTGTTGATTTTCAATACAAATCTTATCAGACAGAAAATATATAAAGTTACATAATAGAGATCACGAGTTATAGATTCTTATTTTCTTATTATTTATTTCATATCTGTTGATTTTCAATACAAATCTTATCAGACAGAAAATATATAAAGTTACATAATAGAGATCACGAGTTATAGATTCTTATTTTCTTATTATTTATTTCATATCTGTTGATTTTCAATACAAATCTTATCAGACAGAAAATATATAAAGTTACATAATAGAGATCACGAGTTATAGATTCTTATTTTCTATTATTTATTTTATATATGTTGATTTTCAATACAAATCTTATCAGACAGAAAATATATAAAGTTACATAATAGAGATCACGAGTTATAGATTCTTATTTTCTTATTATTTATTTCATATCTGTTGATTTTCAATACAAATCTTATCAGACAGAAAATATATAAAGTTACATAATAGAGATCACGAGTTATAGATTCTTATTTTCTTATTATTTATTTTATATATGTTGATTTTCAATCAAATCTTATCAGACAGAAAATATATAAAGTTACATAATAGAGATCACGAGTTATAGATTCTTATTTTCTATTATTTATTTCATATATGTTGATTTTCAATACAAATCTTATCAGACAGAAAATATATAAAGTTACATAATAGAGATCACGAGTTATAGATTCTTATTTTCTTATTATTTATTTCATATCTGTTGATTTTCAATACAAATCTTATCAGACAGAAAATATATAAAGTTACATAATAGAGATCACGAGTTATAGATTCTTATTTTCTTATTATTTATTTCATATCTGTTGATTTTCAATACAAATCTTATCAGACAGAAAATATATAAAGTTACATAATAGAGATCACGAGTTATAGATTCTTATTTTCTATTATTTATTTTATATATGTTGATTTTCAATACAAATCTTATCAGACAGAAAATATATAAAGTTACATAATAGAGATCACGAGTTATAGATTCTTATTTTCTTATTATTTATTTCATATCTGTTGATTTTCAATACAAATCTTATCAGACAGAAAATATATAAAGTTACATAATAGAGATCACGAGATATAGATTCTTATTTTCTTATTATTTATTTCATATCTGTTGATTTTCAATACAAATCTTATCAGACAGAAAATATATAAAGTTACATAATAGAGATCACGAGTTATAGATTCTTATTTTCTTATTATTTATTTTATATATGTTGATTTTCAATCAAATCTTATCAGACAGAAAAATATAAAGTTACATAATAGAGATCACGAGTTATAAATTCTTATTTTCTTATTATTTATTTCATATCTGTTGATTTTCAATACAAATCTTATCAGACAGAAAATATATAAAGTTACATAATAGAGATCACGAGTTATAGATTCTTATTTTCTTATTATTTATTTCATATCTGTTGATTTTCAATACAAATCTTATCAGACAGAAAATATATAAAGTTACATAATAGAGATCACGAGTTATAGATTCTTATTTTCTTATTATTTATTTTATATATGTTGATTTTCAATCAAATCTTATCAGACAGAAAATATATAAAGTTACATAATAGAGATCACGAGTTATAAATTCTTATTTTCTTATTATTTATTTCATATCTGTTGATTTTCTATACAAATCTTATCAGACAGAAAATATATAAAGTTACATAATAGAGATCTAGAGGTCACGAGTTATAGATTCTTATTTTCTTATTATTTATTCCATATCTGTTGATTTTCAATACAAATCTTATCAGACAGAAAAATTATAAAGTTACATAATAGAGATCACGAGTTATAGATTCTTATTTTCTTATTATTTATTTCATATCTGTTGAGTTTCAATACAAATCTTATCAGACAGAAAATATATAAAGTTACATAATAGAGATCACGAGTTATAGATTCTTATTTTCTTATTATTTATTTTATATATGTTGATTTTCAATCAAATCTTATCAGACAGAAAATATATAAAGTTACATAATAGAGATTACGAGTTATAGATTCCTATTTTCTTATTATTTATTCCATATCTGTTGATTTTCAATACAAATCTTATCAGACAGAAAATATATAAAGTTACATAATAGAGATCACGAGTTATAGATTCTTATTTTCTTATTATTTATTTCATATCTGTTGATTTTCAATACAAATCTTATCAGACAGAAAATATATAAAGTTACATAATAGAGATCACGAGTTATAGATTCTTATTTTCTTATTATTTATTTCATATCTGTTGATTTTCAATACAAATCTTATCAGACAGAAAATATATAAAGTTACATAATAGAGATTACGAGTTATAGATTCTTATTTTCTTATTATTTATTTTATATATGTTGATTTTCAATCAAATCTTATCAGACAGAAGATATATAAAGTTACATAATAGAGATCACGAGTTATAGATTCTTATTTTCTTATTATTTATTTCATATCTGTTGATTTTCAATACAAATCTTATCAGACAGAAAATATATAAAGTTACATAATAGAGATCACGAGTTATAGATTCTTATTTTCTATTATTTATTTTATATATGTTGATTTTCAATACAAATCTTATCAGACAGAAAATATATAAAGTTACATAATAGAGATCACGAGTTATAGATTCTTATTTTCTTATTATTTATTTCATATCTGTTGATTTTCAATACAAATCTTATCAGACAGAAAATATATAAAGTTACATAATAGAGATCACGAGATATAGATTCTTATTTTCTTATTATTTATTTCATATCTGTTGATTTTCAATACAAATCTTATCAGACAGAAAATATATAAAGTTACATAATAGAGATCACGAGTTATAGATTCTTATTTTCTTATTATTTATTTTATATATGTTGATTTTCAATCAAATCTTATCAGACAGAAAAATATAAAGTTACATAATAGAGATCACGAGTTATAAATTCTTATTTTCTTATTATTTATTTCATATCTGTTGATTTTCAATACAAATCTTATCAGACAGAAAATATATAAAGTTACATAATAGAGATCACGAGTTATAGATTCTTATTTTCTTATTATTTATTTCATATCTGTTGATTTTCAATACAAATCTTATCAGACAGAAAATATATAAAGTTACATAATAGAGATCACGAGTTATAGATTCTTATTTTCTTATTATTTATTTTATATATGTTGATTTTCAATCAAATCTTATCAGACAGAAAATATATAAAGTTACATAATAGAGATCACGAGTTATAAATTCTTATTTTCTTATTATTTATTTCATATCTGTTGATTTTCTATACAAATCTTATCAGACAGAAAATATATAAAGTTACATAATAGAGATCTAGAGATCACGAGTTATAGATTCTTATTTTCTTATTATTTATTCCATATCTGTTGATTTTCAATACAAATCTTATCAGACAGAACAATTATAAAGTTCCATCATAGAGATCACGCGTTATAGATTCTTATATTCCTATTATTTATTTCGTATCTGTTGATTTTCAATACAAATATTATCAGACAGAACATATATAAAGTTACATCATAGAGATCACGAGTTATAGATTCTTATTTTCTTATTATTTATTTTATATATGTTGATTTTCAATCAAATCTTACCAGACAGAAAATATATAAAGTTACATAATAGAGATTACGAGTTATAGATTCCTATTTTCTTATTATTTATTCCATATCTGTTGATTTTCAATACAAATCTTATCAGACAGAAAATATATAAAGTTACATAATAGAGATCACGAGTTATAGATTCTTATTTTCTTATTATTTATTTCATATCTGTGATTTTCAATACAAATCTTATCAGACAGAAAATATATAAAGTTACATAATAGAGATCACGAGTTATAGATTCTTATTTTCTTATTATTTATTTCATATCTGTTGATTTTCAATACAAATCTTATCAGACAGAAAATATATAAAGTTACATAATAGAGATTACGAGTTATAGATTCTTATTTTCTTATTATTTATTTTATATATGTTGATTTTCAATCAAATCTTATCAGACAGAAGATATATAAAGTTACATAATAGAGATCACGAGTTATAGATTCCTATTTTCTTATTATTTATTCCATATCTGTTGATTTTCAATACAAATCTTATCAGACAGAAAATATATAAAGTTACATAATAGAGATCACGAGTTATAGATTCTTATTTTCTTATTATTTATTTCATATCTGTTGATTTTCAATACAAATCTTATCAGACAGAAAATATATAAAGTTACATAATAGAGATCACGAGTTATAGATTCTTATTTTCTTATTATTTATTTTATATATGTTGATTTTCAATCAAATCTTATCAGACAGAAAATATATAAAGTTACATAATAGAGATCACGAGTTATAAATTCTTATTTTATTATTATTTATTTCATATCTGTTGATTTTCAATCAAATCTTATCAGACAGAAAATATATAAAGTTACATAATAGAGATCACGAGTTATAGATTCTTATTTTCTTATTATTTATTTCATATCTGTTGATTTTCAATACAAATCTTATCAGACAGAAAATATATAAAGTTACATAATAGAGATCACGAGTTATAGATTCTTATTTTCTTATTATTTATTTCATATCTGTTGATTTTCAATACAAATCTTATCAGACAGAAAATATATAAAGTTACATAATAGAGATTACGAGTTATAGATTCTTATTTTCTTATTATTTATTTTATATATGTTGATTTTCAATCAAATCTTATCAGACAGAAGATATATAAAGTTACATAATAGAGATCACGAGTTATAGATTCCTATTTTCTTATTATTTATTCCATATCTGTTGATTTTCAATACAAATCTTATCAGACAGAAAATATATAAAGTTACATAATAGAGATCACGAGTTATAGATTCTTATTTTCTTATTATTTATTTCATATCTGTTGATTTTCAATACAAATCTTATCAGACAGAAAATATATAAAGTTACATAATAGAGATCACGAGTTATTGATTCTTATTTTCTTATTATTTATTTTATATATGTTGATTTTCAATCAAATCTTATCAGACAGAAAATATATAAAGTTACATAATAGGGATCACGAGTTATAGATTCTTATTTTCTTATTATTTATTTCATAACTGTTGATTTTCAATACAAATATTATCAGACAGAAAATATATAAAGTTACATAATAGAGATCACGAGTTATAGATTCTTATTTTCTTATTATTTATTTCATATCTGTTGATTTTCAATACAAATCTTATCAGACAGAAAATATATAAAGTTACATAATAGAGATCACGAGTTATAGATTCTTATTTTCTTATTATTTATTTTATATATGTTGATTTTCAATCAAATCTTATCAGACAGAAAATATATAAAGTTACATAATAGAGATCACGAGTTATAGATTCCTATTTTCTTATTATTTATTCCATATCTGTTGATTTTCAATACAAATCTTATCAGACAGAAAATATATAAAGTTACATAATAGAGATCACGAGTTATAGATTCTTATTTTCTTATTATTTATTTTATATATGTTGATTTTCAATCAAATCTTATCAAACAGAAAATATATAAAGTTACATAATAGAGATCACGAGTTATAGATTCTTATTTTCTTATTATTTATTTCATATCTGTTGATTTTCAATACAAATCTTATCAGACAGAAAATATATAAAGTTACATAATAGAGATCACGAGTTATAGATTCTTATTTTCTTATTATTTATTTCATATCTGTTGATTTTCAATACAAATCTTATCAGACAGAAAATATATAAAGTTACATAATAGAGATCACGAGTTATAGATTCTTATTTTCTTATTATTTATTTTATATATGTTGATTTTCAATCAAATCTTATCAGACAGAAAATATATAAAGTTACATAATAGAGATCACGAGTTATAGATTCCTATTTTCTTATTATTTATTCCATATCTGTTGATTTTCAATACAAATCTTATCAGACAGAAAATATATAAAGTTACATAATAGAGATCACGAGTTATAGATTCTTATTTTCTTATTATTTATTTTATATATGTTGATTTTCAATACAAATCTTATCAGACAGAAAATATATAAAGTTACATAATAGAGATCACGAGTTATAGATTCTTATTTTCTTATTATTTATTTCATATCTGTTGATTTTCAATACAAATCTTATCAGACAGAAAATATATAAAGTTACATAATAGAGATCACGAGTTATAGATTCTTATTTTCTTATTATTTATTTTATATATGTTGATTTTCAATCAAATCTTATCAGACAGAAAATATATAAAGTTACATAATAGAGATCACGAGTTATAGATTCCTATTTTCTTATTATTTATTCCATATCTGTTGATTTTCAATACAAATCTTATCAGACAGAAAATATATAAAGTTACATAATAGAGATCACGAGTTATAGATTCTTATTTTCTTATTATTTATTTTATATATGTTGATTTTCAATCAAATCTTATCAAACAGAAAATATATAAAGTTACATAATAGAGATCACGAGTTATAGATTCTTATTTTCTTATTATTTATTTCATATCTGTTGATTTTCAATACAAATCTTATCAGACAGAAAATATATAAAGTTACATAATAGAGATCACGAGTTATAGATTCTTATTTTCTTATTATTTATTTCATATCTGTTGATTTTCAATACAAATCTTATCAGACAGAAAATATATAAAGTTACATAATAGAGATCACGAGTTATAGATTCTTATTTTCTTATTATTTATTTCATATCTGTTGATTTTCAATACAAATCTTATCAGACAGAAAATATATAAAGTTACATAATAGAGATCACGAGTTATAGATTCTTATTTTCTTATTATTTATTTTATATATGTTGATTTTCAATCAAATCTTATCAGACAGAAAATATATAAAGTTACATAATAGAGATCACGAGTTATAAATTCTTATTTTCTTATTATTTATTTCATATCTGTTGATTTTCAATCAAATCTTATCAGACAGAAAATATATAAAGTTACATAATAGAGATCACGAGTTATAGATTCTTATTTTCTTATTATTTATTTCATATCTGTTGATTTTCAATACAAATCTTATCAGACAGAAAATATATAAAGTTACATAATAGAGATCACGAGTTATAGATTCTTATTTTCTTATTATTTATTTCATATCTGTTGATTTTCAATACAAATCTTATCAGACAGAAAATATATAAAGTTACATAATAGAGATTACGAGTTATAGATTCTTATTTTCTTATTATTTATTTTATATATGTTGATTTTCAATCAAATCTTATCAGACAGAAGATATATAAAGTTACATAATAGAGATCACGAGTTATAGATTCCTATTTTCTTATTATTTATTCCATATCTGTTGATTTTCAATACAAATCTTATCAGACAGAAAATATATAAAGTTACATAATAGAGATCACGAGTTATAGATTCTTATTTTCTTATTATTTATTTCATATCTGTTGATTTTCAATACAAATCTTATCAGACAGAAAATATATAAAGTTACATAATAGAGATCACGAGTTATAGATTCTTATTTTCTTATTATTTATTTTATATATGTTGATTTTCAATCAAATCTTATCAGACAGAAAATATATAAAGTTACATAATAGGGATCACGAGTTATAGATTCTTATTTTCTTATTATTTATTTCATATCTGTTGATTTTCAATACAAATCTTATCAGACAGAAAATATATAAAGTTACATAATAGAGATCACGAGTTATAGATTCTTATTTTCTTATTATTTATTTCATATCTGTTGATTTTCAATACAAATCTTATCAGACAGAAAATATATAAAGTTACATAATAGAGATCACGAGTTATAGATTCTTATTTTCTTATTATTTATTTTATATATGTTGATTTTCAATCAAATCTTATCAGACAGAAAATATATAAAGTTACATAATAGAGATCACGAGTTATAGATTCCTATTTTCTTATTATTTATTCCATATCTGTTGATTTTCAATACAAATTTATCAGACAGAAAATATATAAAGTTACATAATAGAGATCACGAGTTATAGATTCTTATTTTCTTATTATTTATTTTATATATGTTGATTTTCAATCAAATCTTATCAAACAGAAAATATATAAAGTTACATAATAGAGATCACGAGTTATAGATTCTTATTTTCTTATTATTTATTTCATATCTGTTGATTTTCAATACAAATCTTATCAGACAGAAAATATATAAAGTTACATAATAGAGATCACGAGTTATAGATTCTTATTTTCTTATTATTTATTTCATATCTGTTGATTTTCAATACAAATCTTATCAGACAGAAAATATATAAAGTTACATAATAGAGATCACGAGTTATAGATTCTTATTTTCTTATTATTTATTTCATATCTGTTGATTTTCAATACAAATCTTATCAGACAGAAAATATATAAAGTTACATAATAGAGATCACGAGTTATAGATTCTTATTTTCTTATTATTTATTTTATATATGTTGATTTTCAATCAAATCTTATCAGACAGAAAATATATAAAGTTACATAATAGAGATCACGAGTTATAAATTCTTATTTTCTTATTATTTATTTCATATCTGTTGATTTTCAATCAAATCTTATCAGACAGAAAATATATAAAGTTACATAATAGAGATCACGAGTTATAGATTCTTATTTTCTTATTATTTATTTCATATCTGTTGATTTTCAATACAAATCTTATCAGACAGAAAATATATAAAGTTACATAATAGAGATTACGAGTTATAGATTCTTATTTTCTTATTATTTATTTTATATATGTTGATTTTCAATCAAATCTTATCAGACAGAAGATATATAAAGTTACATAATAGAGATCACGAGTTATAGATTCCTATTTTCTTATTATTTATTCCATATCTGTTGATTTTCAATACAAATCTTATCAGACAGAAAATATATAAAGTTACATAATAGAGATCACGAGTTATAGATTCTTATTTTCTTATTATTTATTTCATATCTGTTGATTTTCAATACAAATCTTATCAGACAGAAAATATATAAAGTTACATAATAGAGATCACGAGTTATAGATTCTTATTTTCTTATTATTTATTTTATATATGTTGATTTTCAATCAAATCTTATCAGACAGAAAATATATAAAGTTACATAATAGGGATCACGAGTTATAGATTCTTATTTTCTTATTATTTATTTCATATCTGTTGATTTTCAATACAAATCTTATCAGACAGAAAATATATAAAGTTACATAATAGAGATCACGAGTTATAGATTCTTATTTTCTTATTATTTATTTCATATCTGTTGATTTTCAATACAAATCTTATCAGACAGAAAATATATAAAGTTACATAATAGAGATCACGAGTTATAGATTCTTATTTTCTTATTATTTATTTTATATATGTTGATTTTCAATCAAATCTTATCAGACAGAAAATATATAAAGTTACATAATAGAGATCACGAGTTATAGATTCCTATTTTCTTATTATTTATTCCATATCTGTTGATTTTCAATACAAATCTTATCAGACAGAAAATATATAAAGTTACATAATAGAGATCACGAGTTATAGATTCTTATTTTCTTATTATTTATTTTATATATGTTGATTTTCAATCAAATCTTATCAAACAGAAAATATATAAAGTTACATAATAGAGATCACGAGTTATAGATTCTTATTTTCTTATTATTTATTTCATATCTGTTGATTTTCAATACAAATCTTATCAGACAGAAAATATATAAAGTTACATAATAGAGATCACGAGTTATAGATTCTTATTTTCTTATTATTTATTTTATATATGTTGATTTTCAATCAAATCTTATCAGACAGAAAATATATAAAGTTACATAATAGGGATCACGAGTTATAGATTCTTATTTTCTTATTATTTATTTTATATATGTTGATTTTCAATCAAATCTTATCAAACAGAAAATATATAAAGTTACATAATAGAGATCACGAGTTATAGATTCTTATTTTCTTATTATTTATTCCATATCTGTTGATTTTCAATACAAATCTTATCAAACAGAAAATATATAAAGTTACATAATAGAGATCACGAGTTATAGATTCCTATTTTCTTATTATTTATTCCATATCTGTTGATTTTCAATACAAATCTTATCAGACAGAAAATATATAAAGTTACATAATAGAGATCACGAGTTATAGATTCCTATTTTCTTATTATTTATTCCATATCTGTTGATTTTCAATACAAATCTTATCAAACAGAAAATATATAAAGTTACATAATAGAGATCACGAGTTATAGTTTCTTATTTTCTTATTATTTATTTGATATCTGTTGATTTTCAATACAAATCTTATCTGTCAGAAAATATATAAAGTTACATAATAGAGATCACGAGTTATAGTTTCTTATTTTCTTATTATTTATTTCATATCTGTTGATTTTCAATACAAATCTTATCTGTCAGAAAATATATAAAGTTACATAATAGAGATCACGAGTTATAATTTCTTATTTTCTTATTATTTATTTGATATCTGTTGATTTTCAATACAAATCTTATCTGTCAGAAAATATATAAAGTTACATAATAGAGATCACGAGTTATAGTTTCTTATTTTCTTATTATTTATTTCATATCTGTTGATTTTCAATACAAATCTTATCTGTCAGAAAATATATAAAGTTACATAATAGAGATCACGTGTTATAGTTTCTTATTTTCTTATTATTTATTTGATATCTGTTGATTTTCAATACAAATCTTATCTGTCAGAAAATATATAAAGTTACATAATAGAGATCACGAGTTATAGTTTCTTATTTTCTTATTATTTATTTGATATCTGTTGATTTTCAATACAAATCTTATCTGTCAGAAAATATATAAAGTTACATAATAGAGATCACGTGTTATAGTTTCTTATTTTCTTATTATTTATTTCATATCTGTTGATTTTCAATACAAATCTTATCTGTCAGAAAATATATAAAGTTACATAATAGAGATCACGAGTTATAGTTTCTTATTTTCTTATTATTTATTTGATATCTGTTGATTTTCAATACAAATCTTATCTGTCAGAAAATATATAAAGTTACATAATAGAGATCACGTGTTATAGTTTCTTATTTTCTTATTATTTATTTCATATCTGTTGATTTTCAATACAAATCTTATCTGTCAGAAAAAATACAAATCTTATCTGTCAGAAAATATATAAAGTTTTTTATTTTTTTTTCTTATTTTCTTATTATTTATTTCATATCTGTTGATTTTCAATACAAATCTTATCTGTCAAGAAATATATAAAGTTACATAATAGAGATCACGAGTTATAGTTTCTTATTTTCTTATTATTTATTTCATATCTGTTGATTTTCAATACAAATCTTATCTGTCAGAAAATATATAAAGTTACATAATAGAGATCACGAGTTATAGTTTCTTATTTTCTTATTATTTATTTCATATCTGTTGATTTTCAATACAAATCTTATCTGTCAGAAAAAATACAAATCTTATCTGTCAGAAAATATATAAAGTTTTTTATTTTTTTTCTTATTTTCTTATTATTTATCTGATATCTGTTGATTTTCAATACAAATCTTATCTTACATAATAGAGATCACGTGTTATAGTTTCTTATTTTCTTATTATTTATTTCATATCTGTTGATTTTCAATACAAATCTTATCTGTCAGAAAATATATAAAGTTACATAATAGAGATCACGAGTTATAGTTTCTTATTTTCTTATTATTTATTTGATATCTGTTGATTTTCAATACAAATCTTATCTGTCAGAAAAAATACAAATCTTATCTGTCAGAAAATATATAAAGTTTTTTATTTTTTTCTTATTTTCTTATTATTTATTTCATATCTGTTGATTTTCAATACAAATCTTATCTGTCAGAAAATATATAAAGTTACATAATAGAGATCACGTGTTATAGTTTCTTATTTTCTTATTATTTATTGGATATCTGTTGATTTTCAATACAAATCTTATCTGTCAGAAAATATATCAAGTTACATAATAGAGATCACGAGTTATAGTTTCTTATTTTCTTATTATTTATTTCATATCTGTTGATTTTCAATACAAATCTTATCTGTCAGAAAAAATACAAATCTTATCTGTCAGAAAATATATAAAGTTTTTTATTTTTTTTCTTATTTTCTTATTATTTATTTCATATCTGTTGATTTTCAATACAAATCTTATCTGTCAGAAAATATATAAAGTTACATAATAGAGATCACGAGTTATAGTTTCTTATTTTCTTATTATTTATTTCATATCTGTTGATTTTCAATACAAATCTTATCTGTCAGAAAATATATAAAGTTACATAATAGAGATCACGAGTTATAGTTTCTTATTTTCTTATTATTTATTTCATATCTGTTGATTTTCAATACAAATCTTATCTGTCAGAAAATATATAAAGTTACATAATAGAGATCACGAGTTATAGTTTCTTATTTTCTTATTATTTATTTCATATCTGTTGATTTTCAATACAAATCTTATCTGTCAGAAAAAATACAAATCTTATCTGTCAGAAAATATATAAAGTTTTTTATTTTTTTCTTATTTTCTTATTATTTATTTCATATCTGTTGATTTTCAATACAAATCTTATCTGTCAGAAAATATATAAAGTTACATAATAGAGATCACGAGTTATAGTTTCTTATTTTCTTATTATTTATTTCATATCTGTTGATTTTCAATACAAATCTTATCTGTCAGAAAATATATAAAGTTACATAATAGAGATCACGAGTTATAGTTTCTTATTTTCTTATTATTTATTTCATATCTGTTGATTTTCAATACAAATCTTATCTGTCAGAAAAAATACAAATCTTATCTGTCAGAAAATATATAAAGTTTTTTATTTTTTTTCTTATTTTCTTATTATTTATCTGATATCTGTTGATTTTCAATACAAATCTTATCTTACATAATAGAGATCACGTGTTATAGTTTCTTATTTTCTTATTATTTATTTGATATCTGTTGATTTTCAATACAAATCTTATCTGTCAGAAAATATATAAAGTTACATAATAGAGATCACGAGTTATAGTTTCTTATTTTCTTATTATTTATTTGATATCTGTTGATTTTCAATACAAATCTTATCTGTCAGAAAATATATAAAGTTACATAATAGAGATCACGTGTTATAGTTTCTTATTTTCTTATTATTTATTTGATATCTGTTGATTTTCAATACAAATCTTATCTGTCAGAAAATATATAAAGTTACATAATAGAGATCACGAGTTATAGTTTCTTATTTTCTTATTATTTATTTCATATCTGTTGATTTTCAATACAAATCTTATCTGTCAGAAAATATATAAAGTTACATAATAGAGATCACGAGTTATAGTTTCTTATTTTCTTATTATTTATTTCATATCTGTTGATTTTCAATACAAATCTTATCTGTCAGAAAATATATAAAGTTACATAATAGAGATCACGAGTTATAGTTTCTTATTTTCTTATTATTTATTTCATATCTGTTGATTTTCAATACAAATCTTATCTGTCAGAAAAAATACAAATCTTATCTGTCAGAAAATATATAAAGTTTTTTATTTTTTCTTATTTTCTTATTATTTATCTGATATCTGTTGATTTTCAATACAAATCTTATCTTACATAATAGAGATCACGTGTTATAGTTTCTTATTTTCTTATTATTTATTTCATATCTGTTGATTTTCAATACAAATCTTATCTGTCAGAAAATATATAAAGTTACATAATAGAGATCACGTGTTATAGTTTCTTATTTTCTTATTATTTATTTCATATCTGTTGATTTTCAATACAAATCTTATCTGTCAGAAAATATATAAAGTTACATAATAGAGATCACGAGTTATAGTTTCTTATTTTCTTATTATTTATTTCATATCTGTTGATTTTCAATACAAATCTTATCTGTCAGAAAATATATAAAGTTACATAATAGAGATCACGAGTTATAGTTTCTTATTTTCTTATTATTTATTTCATATCTGTTGATTTTCAATACAAATCTTATCTGTCAGAAAATATATAAAGTTACATAATAGAGATCACGAGTTATAGTTTCTTATTTTCTTATTATTTATTTCATATCTGTTGATTTTCAATACAAATCTTATCTGTCAGAAAATATATAAAGTTACATAATAGAGATCACGAGTTATAGTTTCTTATTTTCTTATTATTTATTTCATATCTGTTGATTTTCAATACAAATCTTATCTTACATAATAGAGATCACGTGTTATAGTTTCTTATTTTCTTATTATTTATTTCATATCTGTTGATTTTCAATACAAATCTTATCTGTCAGAAAATATATAAAGTTACATAATAGAGATCACGTGTTATAGTTTCTTATTTTCTTATTATTTATTTCATATCTGTTGATTTTCAATACAAATCTTATCTGTCAGAAAATATATAAAGTTACATAATAGAGATCACGAGTTATAGTTTCTTATTTTCTTATTATTTATTTCATATCTGTTGATTTTCAATACAAATCTTATCTGTCAGAAAATATATAAAGTTACATAATAGAGATCACGAGTTATAGTTTCTTATTTTCTTATTATTTATTTCATATCTGTTGATTTTCAATACAAATCTTATCTTACATAATAGAGATCACGTGTTATAGTTTCTTATTTTCTTATTATTTATTTCATATCTGTTGATTTTCAATACAAATCTTATCTGTCAGAAAATATATAAAGTTACATAATAGAGATCACGTGTTATAGTTTCTTATTTTCTTATTATTTATTTCATATCTGTTGATTTTCAATACAAATCTTATCTGTCAGAAAATATATAAAGTTACATAATAGAGATCACGAGTTATAGTTTCTTATTTTCTTATTATTTATTTCATATCTGTTGATTTTCAATACAAATCTTATCTGTCAGAAAATATATAAAGTTACATAATAGAGATCACGAGTTATAGTTTCTTATTTTCTTATTATTTATTTCATATCTGTTGATTTTCAATACAAATCTTATCTGTCAGAAAAAATACAAATCTTATCTGTCAGAAAATATATAAAGTTTTTTATTTTTTTTCTTATTTTCTTATTATTTATCTGATATCTGTTGATTTTCAATACAAATCTTATCTTACATAATAGAGATCACGTGTTATAGTTTCTTATTTTCTTATTATTTATTTCATATCTGTTGATTTTCAATACAAATCTTATCTGTCAGAAAATATATAAAGTTACATAATAGAGATCACGTGTTATAGTTTCTTATTTTCTTATTATTTATTTCATATCTGTTGATTTTCAATACAAATCTTATCTGTCAGAAAATATATAAAGTTACATAATAGAGATCACGAGTTATAGTTTCTTATTTTCTTATTATTTATTTCATATCTGTTGATTTTCAATACAAATCTTATCTGTCAGAAAATATATAAAGTTACATAATAGAGATCACGAGTTATAGTTTCTTATTTTCTTATTATTTATTTCATATCTGTTGATTTTCAATACAAATCTTATCTGTCAGAAAATATATAAAGTTACATAATAGAGATCACGAGTTATAGTTTCTTATTTTCTTATTATTTATTTCATATCTGTTGATTTTCAATACAAATCTTATCTGTCAGAAAAAATACAAATCTTATCTGTCAGAAAATATATAAAGTTTTTTATTTTTTTTCTTATTTTCTTATTATTTATCTGATATCTGTTGATTTTCAATACAAATCTTATCTTACATAATAGAGATCACGTGTTATAGTTTCTTATTTTCTTATTATTTATTTCATATCTGTTGATTTTCAATACAAATCTTATCTGTCAGAAAATATATAAAGTTACATAATAGAGATCACGTGTTATAGTTTCTTATTTTCTTATTATTTATTTCATATCTGTTGATTTTCAATACAAATCTTATCTGTCAGAAAATATATAAAGTTACATAATAGAGATCACGAGTTATAGTTTCTTATTTTCTTATTATTTATTTGATATCTGTTGATTTTCAATACAAATCTTATCTGTCAGAAAATATATAAAGTTACATAATAGAGATCACGAGTTATAGTTTCTTATTTTCTTATTATTTATTTCATATCTGTTGATTTTCAATACAAATCTTATCTGTCAGAAAATATATAAAGTTACATAATAGAGATCACGAGTTATAGTTTCTTATTTTCTTATTATTTATTTGATATCTGTTGATTTTCAATACAAATCTTATCTGTCAGAAAATATATAAAGTTACATAATAGAGATCACGAGTTATAGTTTCTTATTTTCTTATTATTTATTTGATATCTGTTGATTTTCAATACAAATCTTATCTGTCAGAAAATATATAAAGTTACATAATAGAGATCACGAGTTATAGTTTCTTATTTTCTTATTATTTATTTCATATCTGTTGATTTTCAATACAAATCTTATCTGTCAGAAAATATATAAAGTTACATAATAGAGATCACGTGTTATAGTTTCTTATTTTCTTATTATTTATTTGATATCTGTTGATTTTCAATACAAATCTTATCTGTCAGAAAATATATAAAGTTACATAATAGAGATCACGAGTTATAGTTTCTTATTTTCTTATTATTTATTTGATATCTGTTGATTTTCAATACAAATCTTATCTGTCAGAAAATATATAAAGTTACATAATAGAGATCACGTGTTATAGTTTCTTATTTTCTTATTATTTATTTCATATCTGTTGATTTTCAATACAAATCTTATCTGTCAGAAAATATATAAAGTTACATAATAGAGATCACGAGTTATAGTTTCTTATTTTCTTATTATTTATTTCATATCTGTTGATTTTCAATACAAATCTTATCTGTCAGAAAATATAAAGTTACATAATAGAGATCACGAGTTATAGTTTCTTATTTTCTTATTATTTATTTCATATCTGTTGATTTTCAATACAAATCTTATCTGTCAGAAAATATATAAAGTTACATAATAGAGATCACGTGTTATAGTTTCTTATTTTCTTATTATTTATTTCATATCTGTTGATTTTCAATACAAATCTTATCTGTCAGAAAATATATAAAGTTACATAATAGAGATCACGAGTTATAGTTTCTTATTTTCTTATTATTTATTTCATATCTGTTGATTTTCAATACAAATCTTATCTGTCAGAAAATATATAAAGTTACATAATAGAGATCACGAGTTATAGTTTCTTATTTTCTTATTATTTATTTCATATCTGTTGATTTTCAATACAAATCTTATCTGTCAGAAAATATATAAAGTTACATAATAGAGATCACGAGTTATAGTTTCTTATTTTCTTATTATTTATTTCATATCTGTTGATTTTCAATACAAATCTTATCTGTCAGAAAAAATACAAATCTTATCTGTCAGAAAATATATAAAGTTTTTTATTTTTTTCTTATTTTCTTATTATTTATCTGATATCTGTTGATTTTCAATACAAATCTTATCTTACATAATAGAGATCACGTGTTATAGTTTCTTATTTTCTTATTATTTATTTCATATCTGTTGATTTTCAATACAAATCTTATTTGTCAGAAAATATATAAAGTTACATAATAGAGATCACGAGTTATAGTTTCTTATTTTCTTATTATTTATTTCATATCTGTTGATTTTCAATACAAATCTTATCTGTCAGAAAATATATAAAGTTACATAATAGAGATCACGAGTTATAGTTTCTTATTTTCTTATTATTTATTTCATATCTGTTGATTTTCAATACAAATCTTATCTGTCAGAAAAAATACAAATCTTATCTGTCAGAAAATATATAAAGTTTTTTATTTTTTTTCTTATTTTCTTATTATTTATCTGATATCTGTTGATTTTCAATACAAATCTTATCTTACATAATAGAGATCACGTGTTATAGTTTCTTATTTTCTTATTATTTATTTCATATCTGTTGATTTTCAATACAAATCTTATTTGTCAGAAAATATATAAAGTTACATAATAGAGATCACGAGTTATAGTTTCTTATTTTCTTATTATTTATTTGATATCTGTTGATTTTCAATACAAATCTTATCTGTCAGAAAATATATAAAGTTACATAATAGAGATCACGAGTTATAGTTTCTTATTTTCTTATTATTTATTTCATATCTGTTGATTTTCAATACAAATCTTATCTGTCAGAAAATATATAAAGTTACATAATAGAGATCACGAGTTATAGTTTCTTATTTTCTTATTATTTATTTGATATCTGTTGATTTTCAATACAAATCTTATCTGTCAGAAAATATATAAAGTTACATAATAGAGATCACGAGTTATAGTTTCTTATTTTCTTATTATTTATTTGATATCTGTTGATTTTCAATACAAATCTTATCTGTCAGAAAATATATAAAGTTACATAATAGAGATCACGAGTTATAGTTTCTTATTTTCTTATTATTTATTTCATATCTGTTGATTTTCAATACAAATCTTATCTGTCAGAAAATATATAAAGTTACATAATAGAGATCACGTGTTATAGTTTCTTATTTTCTTATTATTTATTTCATATCTGTTGATTTTCAATACAAATCTTATCTGTCAGAAAATATATAAAGTTACATAATAGAGATCACGTGTTATAGTTTCTTATTTTCTTATTATTTATTTCATATCTGTTGATTTTCAATACAAATCTTATCTGTCAGAAAATATATAAAGTTACATAATAGAGATCACGAGTTATAGTTTCTTATTTTCTTATTATTTATTTCATATCTGTTGATTTTCAATACAAATCTTATCTGTCAGAAAATATATAAAGTTACATAATAGAGATCACGAGTTATAGTTTCTTATTTTCTTATTATTTATTTGATATCTGTTGATTTTCAATACAAATCTTATCTGTCAGAAAATATATAAAGTTACATAATAGAGATCACGAGTTATAGTTTCTTATTTTCTTATTATTTATTTGATATCTGTTGATTTTCAATACAAATCTTATCTGTCAGAAAATATATAAAGTTACATAATAGAGATCACGAGTTATAGTTTCTTATTTTCTTATTATTTATTTGATATCTATTGCTTTTCATTACCAATCTTATCTGACAGAAAATATATAAAGTTACATAATAGAGATCACGAGTTATAGTTTCTTATTTTCTTATTATTTATTTGATATCTGTTGATTTTCAATAGAAATCTTATCTGTCAGAAAATATATAAAGTTACATAATAGAGATCACGAGTTATAGTTTCTTATTTTCTTATTATTTATTTGATCTCTGTTGATTTTCAATACAAATCTTATCTGTCAGAAAATATATAAAGCTACATAATAGAGATCACGAGTTATAGTTTCTTATTTTCTTATTATTTATTTGATATCTGTTGACTAAAATGGGTACTAATAGGTTAATAATGGGTTAGAATTTAAGGAATCTAAATATCTAAAATGGGTACTAATAGGTTAATAATGGGTTAGAATTTAAGGAATCTAAATATATCGATATAGGGAATCACTAAAATGGGTACTAATAGGTTAATAATGGGTTAGAATTTAAGGAATCTAAATATATCGATATAGGGAATCACTAAAATGGGTACTAATAGGTTAATAATGGGTTAGAATTTAAGGAATCTAAATATATCGATATAGGCAATCACTAAAATGGGTACTAATAGGTTAATAATGGGTTAGAATTTAAGGAATCTAAATATATCGATATAGGGAATCACTAAAATGGGTACTAATAGGTTAATAATGGGTTAGAATTTAAGGAATCTAAATATATCGATATAGTGAATCACTAAAATGGGTACTAATAGGTTAATAATGGGTTAGAATTTAAGGAATCTAAATATATCGATATAGGCAATCACTAAAATGGGTACTAATAGGTTAATAATGGGTTAGAATTTAAGGAATCTAAATATATCGATACTATAGCAAATTATGGGTTGCATTTCGGGTTTAATATTCTTTCTTTACAAATAAAACAATTGATTAGTTTGCACATTTGTTTTGGCTCGCATTTTATATGTATTTCTTTTATATTTTCCCCATTTTTAAAAAATATTCCTTTAACGTCATATCCATTGATTAATTCTTCTTTTGGGAGTAAAATTTCTTCTTTGATTTCGGGAAAAGAAATATATATACATTTTTCAAGGCATATTTCTATTCCCCCTAAATTTGTATCTGTATTAATCATTACGCCTTCTTCTGTACATTCCAATTTACAATTGTGGCATTCTTTATCTTTTTCTTTTTTAAAGTCAAATATCTGTTTTTCAATTGAACCCCATGCTTTTACTGGAAATTTATTAAAATAAGCTATTTCATTCTTTAAATAGAAGCAAAATTTTCTTCCTTTTTCAGAACAATGATTTTTTGCGCAATATAGAGGGGATCCTGTAATTTCTCCTTTTCCTATACATTGAATTTCTTCATTGATTGTTTCTTTTAATTCAATATTTAATTCTTTCACAAAAAATTTCGATCCATCGTAAAGTTCAATTTGGTAGAGAGTTTTTATAATTGGGCTGGCTTTACATTTTGGGTCTGGACTAAGTGAACAAATATTTGGTTTATTTCTCTCTATTATATCCATAATTTTTTTATTATTTTGGTTCGACTCTTTTGTTTCTTTACCGGTGTAGAATGAACAGGAAATCGCCCAGTTTGGACATAAACATTTAATATTTTGTAGATATTTAATTTTTTCTATATTCTCTAACTTATATCTTTTGCAACAAATTGTTCCGTCCTTTCTCTTGTTTATTGAAAAGCCATCCGAGAGACATTCATTTAACTCGATGGGCGTTGTCTTTTCACTTAATTTGCACGGACCTGCGTGTATGCTTCCAATCAATGTAAGAAAGAGAATGATTGAAATAACGCCAATTATATTTGTTAAGGCTGCTTTTAATGCGCTTGTGCTAGTCCCCATCCCTTTCTCTTTTATTTCAGTTTTAACCTTTTGATTATTTTTGGTGTTCTTTGAGCTTGACTTTTTAATTTTTATTTTTTCAGAGGGTTTAATGTAAATGTCTCTTATTACTCTTTTCATATCATTTTTTATTCTTTCATTTTCAATTTTCATTTCACTAAATTTACTTTCAAACCCTTCCTCCGATTTAACTATTTTTTCTTCCAAAGAATTTATTTTATTTTTACATTCAGTTAATTCCTCTTCTAATTTTTTATTTTTTATTTCTAATTCTTTTGAGGATTTTTTAATATCAGTAAATTCTTCTTCCCAGTCTTGTAATTCCGCAATATCCTCATTAATATTTTCTAACTCATTTTTAATTTCTTTATTTTCAGCAATTAATTTATTATATTTTGATTCTTTTTGGGAGTTCTTTTGTTGATTTCGCTGCGGCACTTCGCGTTGGTGTGAATTGCTTTGGTAATATACGCATTCGTAGTCCATATGCGGACCTCCACAATAAGCGCAGGGGCGATAGCGGTTGTCTTCGAAAAACATATTACATCTCCCACTTTCAATTTCCTCGTCACTAGAACTATCTTCAATGATTTTTTGCTTTATTTTTCTTTCCCTAAGTTGGTATGGGTTTTTCTTTTGTTTATCATCATTTACAATTTTCTCATCAACAATTTTTGAAGTTTTTTCGGGATTATTATTTTCTTCATAGATGCTTAATTCCAATGGATAAAGTAGGGCTATCGCTCGATTAATAATTTTGTTTTTACATTTAATTTTTGCTGAGCGAATGGAACCATCTTTACTCTTTATAAGATTAACAATTCTTCCCATATTCCAAAATTGTTTGGGGATATTTGTATTTTGGATTAAAACAATTTCGCCTATATTTGGTAAATAATTCTTTTTAAAAAGTTTTTGTGTGTGTTTTTCTGCGCGCTCTTTTAAATCATTAAGGTATTCTTTCTGAAATTTATCCCAAAAATCGTTTACGGTTTTTTGTGCATTTTTCCAACTGTTTATTATATCGATTTTTTGTGAGCTTTTTACTTCGTAGTTGTCTGTCTCTAGCTCCTCAAATTTTATTTCATCAGTGATCCTCAATGGTTGTACTAAGTCTAGTGGACGTAAAACATCAAAATCTTCATTTTTATTATAAACATAAGTTAAAGGACGTGAATTTATTACATATTTTATTTCGGGAAGTAAAGTCCTTAATTCTTCAATATTTAACATTCTTTTTCCAATGGCATTTTTTAAAGATTTTTTCATAATTTTAAATTATTGCTTCGTAAACTCCGCCAAACCAAGGGCTTACAGCAGGAATAAATCTCCAATTAATTTTTTCTCCTTCTATTTTTCTTTCTATTTCATTAATTACCTTTTGTGTTAAACGATACTGAGTGCCATTATCGCTAATTACATGAGAAGGTTTGCCATATTCTGCTACAAATCGACGGAACGCTTGCACACAAGAATTAGCGGAAAGGTCTTTTATCAATTCCAAGTGAGAAAATCTAGTGCTTAAACATGTAAATACTTCAATCCAAACTTTTATTATTTTATTTTCACTTTTTACTTGGAACGGTCCTGCATAATCTAGTCCGCAGTTTTTAAAAGGAGACGATTTTTTCAACCTTTCTTCTGGAAGCACCGGCATTTTAGGAATTTCAAACGGCTTTGAATTCATTTTTCGGCAATAAAGACATTTATTTATTGTGTTGCGCATTTTTTGCCTTCCCTTTACAATCCAAAATCTGCGTCTCATTTCACACAGGCTTAGACGAAGCCCACTGTGCATTGCTCTTTTATGAGCTTCCATACATATTGTTTCGGCTATAGGCGATTCATAGGAAATAAAAACAGGTGTCGGGATTCCTGCTTTTTCTATACGCCCAGGACAAAGCCAAACTCCGTATTTATTTTTTCTCATATATAATTCGAAAATTTCTTTTTCAGTGGGTTTATTTTGTAATTGTGACTCAATTATTATAAAAATTTCTCCTAATTTTCTTAAATTTGCTTTTGATTCTGATGATTTTATTGCATTCAAAAATGGAGTTTTCAATTCAATTTTTCTAGTAAAAATTTTTAAAGCTTTACAAATATTTTTTCCAATTCCTACTAGTTTATTCCATTCATTCCTAGCATTTAAATCAATAATTTTTTCTTTCCTAATGCTCATTATAAATTCTGCTTTAATTTCTTTTACTTCAATAGTTTTGTCTAATTCTGGGGCTTTAGGCCACGCCTTTTCCTCTTCTCTTAAAAACGCAGGGCCTTGCCACCAATATTTGTTTACTTTTAAGTCTTCACAGTTCGTTCCTCGCGTCGCAATGTCAGCAATATTTAATTCGGTCGGAACATATTTCCATTTAATTTCAGGTGACTTTCTAATTTCTTCTATTCTTCTTTTAATAAAAATTGGTTGTTTTTCTTGATTGCTTATTAAAATCCAATTTAAAACTACTTTACTGTCCGACCATATAAATATTTCTTTTATTTTTAAATCTATTTCTTTTAGTATATATTCACTTAATCTTTTTCCTGCAATTGCTCCCATAAGTTCCAATTTTGGGATTGTAAGTATTGATTTTAGAGGGGCTAATCTCCCTTTAGCCATTATAATTGATGAGAAAATTTTATTTTTGGATTTTGAACGTAGGCAAGCTACGGCTCCAAAAGCATCCTTAGAGGCATCCACAAATATATGGAGCTCTAACGGAGTTGCTTCTTTTAAGATTAATCTTCTAATTTTAAACAGTCCATGATCCTCTTTTAATTTATCCCATTCTTCCCATTGAATATTTGAAATTGGGTCGTCCCATGTTTTTTCTTTATCCAACCATAATTTTTGCAAAAAAAGTTTTCTTGGGAGATTTACTGGTAGTAACATTCCTAGTGGGTCGAAAGTTTTAGCTACTTCTTTTAATATTGTGCGTTTTGACCATTTTTCTTTATTTTTTATTTCTCTCATTTCAACTAGAATTACATCTTTATCTAGGTCCCAACCAAGTCCAAGTATTTTCGTTAAATTTAAATTTTTATCTCCAAAATTTTTATTTATTTCTTCACAATTTGAACCAAATTCTTGTAAAGGCATTTTCGCTTCATTAAAAATTTCTATGACTGAATTACATTTTTCTACCGCTTCTTCTTTTGTTTTTGCAGAAAAGAATAGATTGTCCGCGTATATTCCCCGTTTTAGATTTTTTCCTAATTCTCCTGCTGTTTTTTCTAAATGCAAATTTATTACAGCTGATAGGCAAAAGGGTGCGGCTGAAATTCCAAAAGGCATTTTTGTCCATCGCCAATACGTGAGATTTTGATTATTAGGTGGACTATTCCAATCTTTGGGTAGTAGAAAACGCATAAAATTCCTTTGATTCTCTTTAAGTCCGATTTGATGAAATGCTGATTTAACATCGGCTGTTATCAAAATTGGAAAAGTTCGGATTCGTATTAATACTCCGCATAGTTCGGGTAATAGAACCGGACCTCTGTAGATTAGATCATTTAGGCTGACTTTTTCTTCTTTTGTTTTACAATTTGCTGCAAAAACTATTCGCATTTTCATTTTTTGGGGATGGTATACGTAATGCCAAGGGAGATAGTGCGAATCGATTTCATTTTTTAAACATTCTTCTATTTGATCGTTTTTCTTTTGCTCTAAAAAACTTTCTTTTAATTTTTCTATTAAATTTTCTATTTCCTTTTGACCAAACACTTTGTAATCTTTTAATACATGGTGCAAAATTTTCAGAAATTTTTGGGTTTTCGTTTTTAAAGGGAAATTCAATTTCATATCTACCCTCGGAATTTCTAGTAACAGATTTTTGAAAAAGTTCTAAGGCATTTTTATCATCTTCATTCATTGGATTATCAGTTATTCCATATGATTCCAATTCCCACCATTTATCTGCACCAAGTGTAAGAATACGAGAACAATTTTTACCTTTACTAATTTTACCTTTTCCACTTAAAATTTCTCCAATTTTAGTATTTATTTTTGAAAATCCATTTTTTAATAATTCAAAACCCATTATATTATTATATGCGCTTCCTCCTATTAAAACTTCAGGAATTATTTCTTCTAAATATTTAGCTGGTATTTTTTCTCTATTAAGGATATTTTGGTCAATTTTTTCGAGTGAAATGGTTTTTAATTCGTCTATAAAATTTTCTTCAACTCCTCGTGCTCTAACTTTAATTATTTCTTCATTTTTACCAATTATATTAAAATTAAAAATAGGCATTTCTTTTGTTACACTTTGACCAAAAACTCCAATAGCTCTAAATTCATTTTTACCTATAGGTTCTAATCCCAGTTTTTTGGCTAAAGAATTTTTTATAAGGCAAATTTCACTACCAGAATCCAAAAAAATAAAGGAATTTTCAGTTATTTCAGGGTTTTTCGGGTTAGCTATTTTTGCATTTTTTATTGGCAGAATTGTTTCAAAAGATTTATTTTTTGAATTTTTATGTAAACAATTAATTAACACATCAGAAGAAATATTGTCAACATTTTCTGAAATTTCTTTTATTTGTAAAATATTTTTTCCTTTTTTAGATTAAACTCATTCTTTTTATTTCTCTCATCGTTGGAAATCGTCCTTTCTTTTATTATTCCCTTCGTCTGCCTGCAAAAAGCGGAATTATGATTTTCTTTACAATAAAAACAAGGCCTTAATTTATCACATTGACCAGATTTGTGTGAATTTTTGAGGCATTTAAAACAAATTTTTAATTCTCTAGCCCTTTCAAATCTTTTTTCAACATCGGGATATTTGTCACATTTGTTCTCCCAGTGTTTCCCCACAAAATATACAAAGATTAAAATTTCTTTTTTCGGTTATTGCATACATTGCTGTAGATTTTTGGGCCATATTACGATTATTATTATTCCATTGATTCTGGAAATTATACCGAAAATTTTTATTTTTAATATTTCCATATTTTAAATTTCTTTGCCATTCTGGCTTTATAAATGTTTGTGTTTCATATTTTTCTTTTTCTAAATCTTTGTGTGCCCGAAAAACATCTTCCTCTAATTTTAGGAGGTTATCTAAAAATTCTAACATCTTTTTTAATGTCCATCCAATTGTGTTTCTTTTCTTTTTATAAATTTCAGTTAGAACCCATTTGGGCATTTTACTTTCTACTTCCAAAAATAATTGTTCATTGTTAATATTTTCTCCAAGATTAGTCAATTGGTTAACAATTGCTTCAATTTTTCTTAAAGTATGTCTAATTTCTGGAACATACTTTGAGGCCCAAGGCATGCGCCTTAATGAGGCGTGCAATGCACTTTTTATGTTAGATTTGTCTCCAAAATGTTTTTCTAAAAGATCGAGCACAATTTTATAATTTTGGCCCTCTAAGGGGTATTGTCTTGCCATTTCCTTTGGCTCTCCAACTAAAGATCCGAAAAGGTACTGTAATTTTCGTTTTTCCGAAATAGACTGCTCATCTACGGCACATTTGAATTCTTCAATAAATGGCCTATATTCTTCTAATTTTCCCGAAAATGTTGGTAATCTAATTTCAGGCAGTCTTATGGCATTTGGCGTTTGGCCATTGCCTTCATTTACAGTTAAACGAGATAATCTCTGTCTTGTGCTAAAGCCTTCGATTTGATCTAAGGCGTCAGAATTTTCGTCTAAAATATCCAAAATATCTCGCGCTTCATCCAAAATAAGTAAAAATCCATTTTCTCCTAGCGCGAATGTACGGTAATTTTCATTTTCTCTTTCTTTTTCCTCAGTATCGAGGTATTTTATTAAATTTGCATAGTCAACATCTTTTTTATTTAATTCATCTATAACCCCCAAAATTTTTCTTTTTGAATTTTCAATAAAATCTCTCAATTCATTACATCTTACTCTTTTATTTTCTTGATTTAAATCACGACCTACCGTAAAATCTTGACGACGAACCGCTTCCAGATGTCGCACGAGGCGATCTCGAATAACGCCTATCCCGGTTTGCAGGACGCCCGCCATGACCAATTTGAATGAATCGACGAGTTCGAGGCCTTACAAAATTATTAGGTCGTCGTTGTTGTTGTTGTGCCCAGCGATTCCGTGCAGGCACAATATCAAGTCTAGGTCGGTAAATCGGTTGTTGTACTCCGTATGGATTAAACGGAGGAAATGCTGGGTATTGAAAAGTTGGATGTGGAAAAGCTGGTGGAAATCGAGTATTAAAATTAGGATATTGTAAATAGTTATTTGGAACAAACGGCTGATAACCACGAGGTGTTTGATTATCCGCGTTTGAATTGACAACTTTTACGATCACAGGTGCTGGTTGTTGTTGCACCATTGGTTGTTGTTGTGAATTTTTAAAATTTTTTGAATAAAAAGTTCGTTGATTATTATTATTGTTACGAAAATTTTTAAAAGAATTAGAGTCGTTACTCGGTGGTTTCGAAGAACAAATGCTTGCTTTCTTCAGTCTGTCAGCAATTTGATCCAGTTTTTCTAAAATTCAGACCCCGATTATTTTTTGGCACCAATTTTTGCCAATTTATCGTGGCACCAATTTGTTACAACCAAATTTGTAACAAGGGTTAAATTTATTTAATTTACCAAATCTTTACCAATAGATTTCCAAACCAAAAATTTAATCAAAATTAAATTTTTTTTGTAATAATCAGGAATGAATGAAATACCTATCACAACTTTATCTAATATTTTTTCAGCCCTAATTACTTATTAAAAATTACTCTTTAACAGCATCTATGTACTTCTGTTTGTTAATCCAGCGGTTTACGGTAGAATATGTCGGCATTTTTACGTCTTGAGCTTCGACTAATTTTTTTGTTTCCTCAAAAATTTTTCTTGAAGATAAATAGTTATCATTCGCATAGATTCTTAAGACTTTCGCCTTTATCCCTCGGTTTTTTACGTAGACCATAAATAATTAATTAATTTAATAATTTAATAAAATTAATTTAATAAAATTATTTTTTGAAAAAATTATTTAAAGTTTTGAAGAATGAAGTAACTGTCGGTAATTTTAACTGTCTTCCCCTCCCCCTACCTATGTTTTGTTTTTAACAGGTATTTCATTCCTTTGTGGTTTTTTTGGCTAGCGTCAGCTAGTTTTTTTCTTTATCTTTTTGGCCTATCTTTGATCTACTAAGAACTTTTCATCCTTTACTCCTTATTTTAACCTACTAGTGAACTTTTAGTTTTTAACGGTTGATTTTCCTTTACGCTGGCATTTACGCTCTTTTAAATTTTAAAAAACTTAATTTTTTAATAAATTAGACAAAAATATTAATTCTTAATCACTGAATATTTACTTTTTTATTATTATTTACAAAATTCACAATTTACTCAAAAACTTCCAAAAATGTGTATAACAAAAATGGCAAACAATTTTTAATTAAAGAGAATTTAAAACATGTTAAACAATAATAAAATTGCATTGTAATCGCATTGTTAAACTTCTTTCTCGTAAAATTTGATATAGTCGGTATATGTTTAAAAAGAGATTTAGACAATTGTTTGATTGGTTTTTGTTTGAAAAATACAGAATATGAAAGTCCAATTTCTCTCTCGTCTGCAGATTTAATTTTTTCTACCATTACCTTAAGATAAGTTGAAGTCGACAAACTTTTACAGCGATTTAGATAGTTTTTTTTGCTATTCGAAGAATTGTTTGTTTAGCTCACTTTGAACTCTTTTTTGGAAAGCTTTTAGGTTTTATTTTATTTCGAAGAAAGTTTTGACGAATAAAAGAAAAATTATATAATATTTTGTTTTAAAACCCAGATTTTTTTCGCGAATTTTGTTTTAAAAGCCAGAGTTTTTCGTGAATTTTGCTTTAAAAGCCAGAGTTTTTCGTGAATTTTGCTTTAAAACCCCGTTATATACTACTCGTGCCAAAATTCAAATGTTTCATCAACTTCTTCGTTTAAATCAGATTTGTCGAGAAGTTTAATTAGAGAACCCCGTTAAAGCTTAATTTCAATTATTTTAAATATTTTTATAAAAAGCGTGTAAGGTTATTTTCTCGAACAATAAAATGCTTACATCTACGCAGTTAGTTTAAATATTTTGCAGTTTAGCAGCCTTATACTTTTTATATGACAATAATTAGATTAGTATTATCCTCTTGACCATTATAATAAAAATTTAAAAAATTGTATTTTAATCTATTTCCATTAACAATAACAATAAATTTGAGAAATAATTAAATTAATTTTTATGTTTAGTAAATATTGAATAATAATCATGAATTATAATCATGAATTATAAAGTTGAAAGTTAATTCTTGTAATTATATTAAATTTAATTCATTGGGAATCAATAAATTGTTGCAATGTTGCAAAACATTATTTAATTAAAATGAGACGAATAGGTTTAACTTTGCGGTATTTAAAATGTCGTTTAGATCTTTAGATTATCCTAATTATAAATATTTAAACACAGTTATTATTTTCTGGTCAGTAAGAAAGTAATAAAACTAGATAAATTCAGTTGATGGTTGTGGACTTAGTGTGGACTCTGTGTAGACTTTGTTTGTTCAACAAAAATTGAACAATCAAAGTCCAAGAAAATTAATAAGTTGATAGGTTTTTCAACATAAAATACAAAAAAATATAAATGTATTTATGAAATAAAACTAAGATAAATTTATTCTAAAAAAGCTAAAATTAGATATCAACTCGTAAATGTTATACGTTATTCTAATAATCATGATAATTTATTTTTATGAATATTTAATGATGCTAAAATATAAATATTATTTTTGAAAATTGTTTATTAAAATTATTTATATTCCTATATAATGCGTAATGATAAAATTTATTATACAATAAATTGAAAAAAATACATATGTATAATATGAAGTCAAGTAATATATGGAATATAGAATATTGCAATAAATTGGTACTACAATTAAAAAATGTACTACAATTAAATTAAATAATTATTTATAATAATATAAAGTAATTAATATATGTATTTATCATTTAATAGGCATTTTATAAAACTTACAGGAAATAATTCATTGTTGCCAAAAACCTGTAGCGTGAATATTAATTTACGAGCCTAAAAGGAATTCGAATTGATGGATGAGTCGACATTGGATTTTGAATGTTGGAGGTCTCGGCCGTATGAAAATTTTATCTTCAATTCAAGAAAATCAAATTTAAACAAATAAATTATTTAAAAATGTTTAATCAAAAAATCTAATCAAAAAAAAATTTTTTTCCAAAAAATCTTTACTTAAAATTTATAAACATCTCTACAATCAAAAAATTTTTATTCTAAATATAATTAAATACTTATAATAAAACTAGAACAATATAAAGAGAAACAGAATTACATAATTATAAATAATACTAAATAATATTCAAACTTTTTAAAATATTAATATTTTTGAGAAACACCTTTATTAATATTAGAACATTAGACATTTTTTAATTGCCCGGTGTGTGAAATTTTTAAATAAATAAAGATAAATAAATGTCGACGATTTTGTTTGTTGTTGACTCATAATGTTGACTAATGAATTATTCAGTATTACATATTATATAAAATTTATATATTACAAATTATATAATTTATTTATCATGTAATTCAGCATTATAATTTCTGTACCTATATACATATTACATGCAAGTAGAATAAATAAAGTCGAAAAAATTTGCGTTGAATCAGGAATTCAAACCGCAATATATATAACATAAGGGTTATCATTTTTCACATAAAAACTTTTAAATTATTGGAATAGAGATCGCAATAATTGTAGCTATAGCGTTTATGGTCTGAAGTATAATTTATTTATACCCACGGAGCAATTAAAGCTAAAAAGATTAAAGCTCCTTCCTTTAAGCTCCTTCCTTTATTAAAGCTCCTTCCTTTATTATATTTCTTCACTCCCCTCCCACCACTATACTCATTCTTATTTTATTTTCAATGTAACCCCACCCTTTTTCAGAATCACATTTATTTTTGGAAATAAAAAAAAGCATAGAAACCTTTTTTTAATTCAAATAATATTTTATCCGTTATTTAATTATTTTTTTTACTTATTAAATTATTTTTTTGTTCTGATTACCCAATTCAATTATCGAAAACATAATTTTAATTTTTAATAATTTAATTTATACTAATGAATTAGAGTATAGAAAAATATTTTCAAAAAAATACATAAGTCCAAAAAAATTAAGAAATAAAATAGAAAACAACAATTTATGATCACTAAAAATCAACATTAATGAAGAATTTAAACTCAGATTTTTATTAATTAAAATCATTTTATTATTTCTTGAAATTAGTTTTATATAAAAAAATATAGAAAAATATATAAATATATATAAAATTATTATACTATAAAGAAGTTGAATTTACTTTTAAATTAGTTTTAAAATAAGAAAATAAAAATTTAAATTAAAACTAATTTCAAAACTTATAATAAATTTATTATTTATAATTAATAAAAATTTAAGTTTAAATCCTTCATTAATAAGATATATAAAATTTATAAAATAAAAAAACGATAAATTTTTAAGCAATTAATTGGAATAAAAAATGATCATTATTAATTTGCTCAGAGCTTTAAAGATGATAAAAAGTTTTTAATAAATTTTTGTAATAGTAACATAATTTATTGTAATATCCTCTGGCTTTATACAAATTGTTCATGCAATCCAGGTCTACATTGCATTAGACTATCACATATTCAACAAGAAATTATATTCATTGAATTTTTTTATAACGGATACCTTCTTCATCAATTAGCCAACGACTTTGTGTAGTAGCTCGTCCGGGACAGTAAGGAGGGCGTAAGGGACACCGCCAGTATTCCCACCCTTGTTCCATGCGTGATTCATTCTCAAACTGATAGTCAAAATTTTGATATGAAAGTAAACCTTTTCCACGCTCGGATTTAACTTCAATAAATCGAAATAGAGCCGTTTTTATTCGTTGAAATTAATTTTTATATGTATATATGAAACTAATATCATATTTTCACTTTTGAATAATCATTTTCTTTAATCGATTTTTTGAGGCCATCAGGGACAGAATTGGGCGCCAACACGAATCATGAGTGACTTCGAGTCAGCTACATTGCTTTAGACTATCACATATTCAACAAGAAATTATATTCCTTGAATCTATATTACCATAAATTTACTAAATTAGTCAATCAATTCCTTATTATTAAAAAGATTTTGAACTAATAATCTAAACACATTATAAAATTACACATCCTTTAATGATGAGGAAAGTTTGATTTATTAAATTTTACCGATCATTAGTAGATATTAACGATTTGAAAAAAGCATAGAAACTACTTTTGATTAATAATAAAGTAGATTTTGAATAAAAAATAATTAAAATATGATTCAATAAAATATTATAAAAAACTCATGATTATAATTTGTTTTTTAGGATTTAGATTTTAGGTTACCTAACAACTAATATTCGAAGATTATATAAAATAAAGAAAAATATAATAAAAGTGAAAATATTATTTTACATCTATTATAAAATTTGTAGCTATGAATTCTCAATTTGAAATCACTCTCTCACAAATTAACAAAGGAAGTGAAGTTAACAATTGAAGTTGAAGTCTCAACGACAAAATGTAATTATTTAAAAAAGATGACAAGTGTTAATTTTCAAATTTATGTCGAGGAATACAAGAAATAATAATTTAACTACTGCTAAGAACTTATTATTAACTACTGATAAAAAATTATTATTTAATTCTTGTCAACACTCTGAAAATGAAATAATAAAAGTAAAATAATTAACTTATATGGAATATCTAAATAAACGGTAATGTATAATTATTTATTAAATTAATTAATGTACTAATATTTTTTGAAAATAATATCGAAAATTTCTTTTATAACTCTGAAAATGAAAATAATAATTTAACTACTTCCTTATGTTAGCTGAAATAACTTTAATATAATAAATTAGTTATTCATCAACGTTTAAAATTTTATAATTTTTTGATAGTAAAATAATTTATACATCTGTCTATAAATCACCATGATTCTTAAACTAACGAGGGTTGTTCATTGGAATCGAGAGGATAAACCTCAGCACCGTGATTATTAAAACATCTGTCTATAATAAAGTATCTAATATTTTGTTTTATTTAATTAACTTGTTTAAAAATTAACTTTTGGGTTTTAAGTATGTTTTAATGAAACTGTCCCGGACGAGCTACTACACAAAGTCGTTGGCTAATTGATGAAGAAGGTATCCGTTATAAAAAAATTCAATGAATATAATTTCTTGTTGAATATGTGATAGTCTAATGCAATGTAGACCTGGATTGCATGAACAATTTGTATAAAGCCAGAGGATATTACAATAAATTATGTTACTATTACAAAAATTTATTAAAAACTTTTTATCATCTTTAAAGCTCTGAGCAAATTAATAATGATCATTTTTTATTCCAATTAATTGCTTAAAAATTTATCGTTTTTTTATTTTATAAATTTTATATATCTTATTAATGAAGGATTTAAACTTAAATTTTTATTAATTATAAATAATAAATTTATTATAAGTTTTGAAATTAGTTTTAATTTAAATTTTTATTTTCTTATTTTAAAACTAATTTAAAAGTAAATTCAACTTCTTTATAGTATAATAATTTTATATATATTTATATATTTTTCTATATTTTTTTATATAAAACTAATTTCAAGAAATAATAAAATGATTTTAATTAATAAAAATCTGAGTTTAAATTCTTCATTAATGTTGATTTTTAGTGATCATAAATTGTTGTTTTTTATTTTATTTCTTAATTTTTTGGACTTATGTATTTTTTTTGAAAATATTTTTCTATACTCTAATTCATTAGTATAAATTAAATTATTAAAAATTAAAATTATGTTTTCGATAATTGAATTGGGTAATCAGAACAAAAAAATAATTTAATAAGTAAAAAAAATAATTAAATAACGGATAAAATATTATTTGAATTAAAAAAAGGTTTCTATGCTTTTTTTATTTCCAAAAATAAATGTGATTCTGAAAAAGGGTGGGGTTACATTGAAAATAAAATAAGAATGAGTATAGTGGTGGGAGGGGAGTGAAGAAATATAATAAAGGAAGGAGCTTTAATAAAGGAAGGAGCTTAAAGGAAGGAGCTTTAATCTTTTTAGCTTTAATTGCTCCGTGGGTATAAATAAATTATACTTCAGACCATAAACGCTATAGCTACAATTATTGCGATCTCTATTCCAATAATTTAAAAGTTTTTATGTGAAAAATGATAACCCTTATGTTATATATATTGCGGTTTGAATTCCTGATTCAACGCAAATTTTTTCGACTTTATTTATTCTACTTGCATGTAATATGTATATAGGTACAGAAATTATAATGCTGAATTACATGATAAATAAATTATATAATTTGTAATATATAAATTTTATATAATATGTAATACTGAATAATTCATTAGTCAACATTATGAGTCAACAACAAACAAAATCGTCGACATTTATTTATCTTTATTTATTTAAAAATTTCACACACCGGTCAATTAAAAAATGTCTAATGTTCTAATATTAATAAAGGTGTTTCTCAAAAATATTAATATTTTAAAAAGTTTGAATATTATTTAGTATTATTTATAATTATGTAATTCTGTTTCTCTTTATATTGTTCTAGTTTTATTATAAGTATTTAATTATATTTAGAATAAAAATTTTTTGATTGTAGAGATGTTTATAAATTTTAAGTAAAGATTTTTTGGAAAAAAATTTTTTTTTGATTAGATTTTTTGATTAAACATTTTTAAATAATTTATTTGTTTAAATTTGATTTTCTTGAATTGAAGATAAAATTTTCATACGGCCGAGACCTCCAACATTCAAAATCCAATGTCGACTCATCCATCAATTCGGAATTCCTTTTAGGCTCGTAAATTAATATTCACGCTACAGGTTTTTGGCAACAATGAATTATTTCCTGTAAGTTTTATAAAATGCCTATTAAATGATAAATACATATATTAATTACTTTATATTATTATAAATAATTATTTAATTTAATTGTAGTACATTTTTTAATTGTAGTACCAATTTATTGCAATATTCTATATTCCATATATTACTTGACTTCATATTATACATATGTATTTTTTTCAATTTATTGTATAATAAATTTTATCATTACGCATTATATAGGAATATAAATAATTGTAATAAACAATTTTCAAAAATAATATTTATATTTTAGCATCATTAAATATTCATAAAAATAAATTATCATGATTATTAGAATAACGTATAACATTTACGAGTTGATATCTAATTTTAGCTTTTTTAGAATAAATTTATCTTAGTTTTATTTCATAAATACATTTATATTTTTTTGTATTTTATGTTGAAAAACCTATCAACTTATTAATTTTCTTGGACTTTGATTGTTCAATTTTTGTTGAACAAACAAAGTCTACACAGAGTCCACACTAAGTCCACAACCATCAACTGAATTTATCTAGTTTTATTACTTTCTTACTGACCAGAAAATAATAACTGTGTTTAAATATTTATAATTAGGATAATCTAAAGATCTAAACGACATTTTAAATACCGCAAAGTTAAACCTATTCGTCTCATTTTAATTAAATAATGTTTTGCAACATTGCAACAATTTATTGATTCCCAATGAATTAAATTTAATATAATTACAAGAATTAACTTTCAACTTTATAATTCATGATTATAATTCATGATTATTATTCAATATTTACTAAACATAAAAATTAATTTAATTATTTCTCAAATTTATTGTTATTGTTAATGGAAATAGATTAAAATACAATTTTTTAAATTTTTATTATAATGGTCAAGAGGATAATACTAATCTAATTATTGTCATATAAAAAGTATAAGGCTGCTAAACTGCAAAATATTTAAACTAACTGCGTAGATGTAAGCATTTTATTGTTCGAGAAAATAACCTTACACGCTTTTTATAAAAATATTTAAAATAATTGAAATTAAGCTTTAACGGGGTTCTCTAATTAAACTTCTCGACAAATCTGATTTAAACGAAGAAGTTGATGAAACATTTGAATTTTGGCACGAGTAGTATATAACGGGGTTTTAAAGCAAAATTCACGAAAAACTCTGGCTTTTAAAGCAAAATTCACGAAAAACTCTGGCTTTTAAAGCAAAATTCACGAAAAACTCTGGCTTTTAAAACAAAATTCGCGAAAAAAATCTGGGTTTTAAAACAAAATATTATATAATTTTTCTTTTATTCGTCAAAACTTTCTTCGAAATAAAATAAAACCTAAAAGCTTTCCAAAAAAGAGTTCAAAGTGAGCTAAACAAACAATTCTTCGAATAGCAAAAAAAACTATCTAAATCGCTGTAAAAGTTTGTCGACTTCAACTTATCTTAAGGTAATGGTAGAAAAAATTAAATCTGCAGACGAGAGAGAAATTGGACTTTCATATTCTGTATTTTTCAAACAAAAACCAATCAAACAATTGTCTAAATCTCTTTTTAAACATATACCGACTATATCAAATTTTACGAGAAAGAAGTTTAACAATGCGATTACAATGCAATTTTATTATTGTTTAATATGTTTTAAATTCTCTTTAATTAAAAATTGTTTGCCATTTTTGTTATACACATTTTTGGAAGTTTTTGAGTAAATTGTGAATTTTGTAAATAATAATACAAAAGTAAATATTCAGTGATTAAGAATTAATATTTTTGTCTAATTTATTCAAACATTACGTTTTTTAAAATTTAAAAGAAAAGTTTTTTTAGGCTCGTTTTTTAGGCTCGTTTTTAGGCTCTTAGTTTTTGTAGTCCTGCCAGCGTAAAGGAAAATCAACCGTTAAAAACTAAAAGTTCACTAGTAGGTTAAAATAAGGAGTAAAGGATGAAAAGTTCTTAGTAGATCAAAGATAGGCCAAAAAGATAAAGAAAAAAACTAGCTGACGCTAGCCAAAAAAACCACAAAGGAATGAAATACCTGTTAAAAACAAAACATAGGTAGGGGGAGGGAAGACAGTTAAAATTACCGACAGTTACTTCATTCTTCAAAACTTTAAATAATTTTTTCAAAAAATAATTTTATTAAATTAATTTTATTAAATTATTAAATTAATTAATTATTTATGGTCTACGTAAAAAACCGAGGGATAAAGGCGAAAGTCTTAAGAATCTATGCGAATGATAACTATTTATCTTCAAGAAAAATTTTTGAGGAAACAAAAAAATTAGTCGAAGCTCAAGACGTAAAAATGCCGACATATTCTACCGTAAACCGCTGGATTAACAAACAGAAGTACATAGATGCTGTTAAAGAGTAATTTTTAATAAGTAATTAGGGCTGAAAAAATATTAGATAAAGTTGTGATAGGTATTTCATTCATTCCTGATTATTACAAAAAAATTTAATTTTGATTAAATTTTTGGTTTGGAAATCTATTGGTAAAGATTTGGTAAATTAAATAAATTTAACCCTTGTTACAAATTTGGTTGTAACAAATTGGTGCCACGATAAATTGGCAAAAATTGGTGCCAAAAAATAATCGGGGTCTGAATTTTAGAAAAACTGGATCAAATTGCTGACAGACTGAAGAAAGCAAGCATTTGTTCTTCGAAACCACCGAGTAACGACTCTAATTCTTTTAAAAATTTTCGTAACAATAATAATAATCAACGAACTTTTTATTCAAAAAATTTTAAAAATTCACAACAACAACCAATGGTGCAACAACAACCAGCACCTGTGATCGTAAAAGTTGTCAATTCAAACGCGGATAATCAAACACCTCGTGGTTATCAGCCGTTTGTTCCAAATAACTATTTACAATATCCTAATTTTAATACTCGATTTCCACCAGCTTTTCCACATCCAACTTTTCAATACCCAGCATTTCCTCCGTTTAATCCATACGGAGTACAACAACCGATTTACCGACCTAGACTTGATATTGTGCCTGCACGGAATCGCTGGGCACAACAACAACAACGACGACCTAATAATTTTGTAAGGCCTCGAACTCGTCGATTCATTCAAATTGGTCATGGCGGGCGTCCTGCAAACCGGGATAGGCGTTATTCGAGATCGCCTCGTGCGACATCTGGAAGCGGTTCGTCGTCAAGATTTTACGGTAGGTCGTGATTTAAATCAAGAAAATAAAAGAGTAAGATGTAATGAATTGAGAGATTTTATTGAAAATTCAAAAAGAAAAATTTTGGGGGTTATAGATGAATTAAATAAAAAAGATGTTGACTATGCAAATTTAATAAAATACCTCGATACTGAGGAAAAAGAAAGAGAAAATGAAAATTACCGTACATTCGCGCTAGGAGAAAATGGATTTTTACTTATTTTGGATGAAGCGCGAGATATTTTGGATATTTTAGACGAAAATTCTGACGCCTTAGATCAAATCGAAGGCTTTAGCACAAGACAGAGATTATCTCGTTTAACTGTAAATGAAGGCAATGGCCAAACGCCAAATGCCATAAGACTGCCTGAAATTAGATTACCAACATTTTCGGGAAAATTAGAAGAATATAGGCCATTTATTGAAGAATTCAAATGTGCCGTAGATGAGCAGTCTATTTCGGAAAAACGAAAATTACAGTACCTTTTCGGATCTTTAGTTGGAGAGCCAAAGGAAATGGCAAGACAATACCCCTTAGAGGGCCAAAATTATAAAATTGTGCTCGATCTTTTAGAAAAACATTTTGGAGACAAATCTAACATAAAAAGTGCATTGCACGCCTCATTAAGGCGCATGCCTTGGGCCTCAAAGTATGTTCCAGAAATTAGACATACTTTAAGAAAAATTGAAGCAATTGTTAACCAATTGACTAATCTTGGAGAAAATATTAACAATGAACAATTATTTTTGGAAGTAGAAAGTAAAATGCCCAAATGGGTTCTAACTGAAATTTATAAAAAGAAAAGAAACACAATTGGATGGACATTAAAAAAGATGTTAGAATTTTTAGATAACCTCCTAAAATTAGAGGAAGATGTTTTTCGGGCACACAAAGATTTAGAAAAAGAAAAATATGAAACACAAACATTTATAAAGCCAGAATGGCAAAGAAATTTAAAATATGGAAATATTAAAAATAAAAATTTTCGGTATAATTTCCAGAATCAATGGAATAATAATAATCGTAATATGGCCCAAAAATCTACAGCAATGTATGCAATAACCGAAAAAAGAAATTTTAATCTTTGTATATTTTGTGGGGGGAAACACTGGGAGAACAAATGTGACAAATATCCCGATGTTGAAAAAAGATTTGAAAGGGCTAGAGAATTAAAAATTTGTTTTAAATGCCTCAAAAATTCACACAAATCTGGTCAATGTGATAAATTAAGGCCTTGTTTTTATTGTAAAGAAAATCATAATTCCGCTTTTTGCAGGCAGACGAAGGGAATAATAAAAGAAAGGACGATTTCCAACGATGAGAGAAATAAAAAGAATGAGTTTAATCTAAAAAAAGGAAAAAATATTTTACAAATAAAAGAAATTTCAGAAAATGTTGACAATATTTCTTCTGATGTGTTAATTAATTGTTTACATAAAAATTCAAAAAATAAATCTTTTGAAACAATTCTGCCAATAAAAAATGCAAAAATAGCTAACCCGAAAAACCCTGAAATAACTGAAAATTCCTTTATTTTTTGGATTCTGGTAGTGAAATTTGCCTTATAAAAAATTTTTAGCCAAAAAACTGGGATTAGAACCTATAGGTAAAAATGAATTTAGAGCTATTGGAGTTTTTGGTCAAAGTGTAACAAAAGAAATGCCTATTTTTAATTTTAATATAATTGGTAAAAATGAAGAAATAATTAAAGTTAGAGCACGAGGAGTTGAAGAAAATTTTATAGACGAATTAAAAACCATTTCACTCGAAAAAATTGACCAAAATATCCTTAATAGAGAAAAAATACCAGCTAAATATTTAGAAGAAATAATTCCTGAAGTTTTAATAGGAGGAAGCGCATATAATAATATAATGGGTTTTGAATTATTAAAAAATGGATTTTCAAAAATAAATACTAAAATTGGAGAAATTTTAAGTGGAAAAGGTAAAATTAGTAAAGGTAAAAATTGTTCTCGTATTCTTACACTTGGTGCAGATAAATGGTGGGAATTGGAATCATATGGAATAACTGATAATCCAATGAATGAAGATGATAAAAATGCCTTAGAACTTTTTCAAAAATCTGTTACTAGAAATTCCGAGGGTAGATATGAAATTGAATTTCCCTTTAAAAACGAAAACCCAAAAATTTCTGAAAATTTTGCACCATGTATTAAAAGATTACAAAGTGTTTGGTCAAAAGGAAAGAGAAAATTTAATAGAAAAATTAAAAGAAAGTTTTTTAGAGCAAAAGAAAAACGATCAAATAGAAGAATGTTTAAAAAATGAGATCGATTCGCACTACCTCCCTTGGCACTACGTATACCACCCCAAAAAAATGAAAATGCGAATAGTTTTTGCAGCAAATTGTAAAACAAAAGAAGAAAAAGTCAGCCTAAATGATTTAATTTACAGAGGTCCTGTCTTATTACCCGAATTATGTTGAGTATTAATACGAATCCGAACTTTTCCAATTTTGATAACAGCCGATGTTAAATCAGCATTTCATCAAATCGGCCTAAAAGAGAATCAAAGAAATTTTATGCGTTTTCTACTACCCAAAGATTGGAATAGTCCACCTAATAATCAAAATCTCACGTATTGGCGATGGACAAAAATGCCTTTTGGAATTTCAGCCGCACCCTTTTGCCTATCAGCTGTAATAAATTTGCATTTAGAAAAAACAGCAGGAGAATTAGGAAAAAATCTAAAACGGGGAATATACGCGGACAATCTCTCCAAAATTTTTATTTATTTCTTCACAATTTGAACCAAATTCTTGTAAAGGCATTTTCGCTTCATTAAAAATTTCTATGACTGAATTACATTTTTCTACCGCTTCTTCTTTTGTTTTTGCAGAAAAGAATAGATTGTCCGCGTATATTCCCCGTTTTAGATTTTTTCCTAATTCTCCTGCTGTTTTTTCTAAATGCAAATTTATTACAGCTGATAGGCAAAAGGGTGCGGCTGAAATTCCAAAAGGCATTTTTGTCCATCGCCAATACGTGAGATTTTGATTATTAGGTGGACTATTCCAATCTTTGGGTAGTAGAAAACGCATAAAATTCCTTTGATTCTCTTTAAGTCCGATTTGATGAAATGCTGATTTAACATCGGCTGTTATCAAAATTGGAAAAGTTCGGATTCGTATTAATACTCCGCATAGTTCGGGTAATAGAACCGGACCTCTGTAGATTAGATCATTTAGGCTGACTTTTTCTTCTTTTGTTTTACAATTTGCTGCAAAAACTATTCGCATTTTCATTTTTTGGGGATGGTATACGTAATGCCAAGGGAGATAGTGCGAATCGATTTCATTTTTTAAACATTCTTCTATTTGATCGTTTTTCTTTTGCTCTAAAAAACTTTCTTTTAATTTTTCTATTAAATTTTCTATTTCCTTTTGACCAAACACTTTGTAATCTTTTAATACATGGTGCAAAATTTTCAGAAATTTTTGGGTTTTCGTTTTTAAAGGGAAATTCAATTTCATATCTACCCTCGGAATTTCTAGTAACAGATTTTTGAAAAAGTTCTAAGGCATTTTTATCATCTTCATTCATTGGATTATCAGTTATTCCATATGATTCCAATTCCCACCATTTATCTGCACCAAGTGTAAGAATACGAGAACAATTTTTACCTTTACTAATTTTACCTTTTCCACTTAAAATTTCTCCAATTTTAGTATTTATTTTTGAAAATCCATTTTTTAATAATTCAAAACCCATTATATTATTATATGCGCTTCCTCCTATTAAAACTTCAGGAATTATTTCTTCTAAATATTTAGCTGGTATTTTTTCTCTATTAAGGATATTTTGGTCAATTTTTTCGAGTGAAATGGTTTTTAATTCGTCTATAAAATTTTCTTCAACTCCTCGTGCTCTAACTTTAATTATTTCTTCATTTTTACCAATTATATTAAAATTAAAAATAGGCATTTCTTTTGTTACACTTTGACCAAAAACTCCAATAGCTCTAAATTCATTTTTACCTATAGGTTCTAATCCCAGTTTTTTGGCTAAAAAATTTTTTATAAGGCAAATTTCACTACCAGAATCCAAAAAAATAAAGGAATTTTCAGTTATTTCAGGGTTTTTCGGGTTAGCTATTTTTGCATTTTTTATTGGCAGAATTGTTTCAAAAGATTTATTTTTTGAATTTTTATGTAAACAATTAATTAACACATCAGAAGAAATATTGTCAACATTTTCTGAAATTTCTTTTATTTGTAAAATATTTTTTCCTTTTTTTAGATTAAACTCATTCTTTTTATTTCTCTCATCGTTGGAAATCGTCCTTTCTTTTATTATTCCCTTCGTCTGCCTGCAAAAAGCGGAATTATGATTTTCTTTACAATAAAAACAAGGCCTTAATTTATCACATTGACCAGATTTGTGTGAATTTTTGAGGCATTTAAAACAAATTTTTAATTCTCTAGCCCTTTCAAATCTTTTTTCAACATCGGGATATTTGTCACATTTGTTCTCCCAGTGTTTCCCCCCACAAAATATACAAAGATTAAAATTTCTTTTTTCGGTTATTGCATACATTGCTGTAGATTTTTGGGCCATATTACGATTATTATTATTCCATTGATTCTGGAAATTATACCGAAAATTTTTATTTTTAATATTTCCATATTTTAAATTTCTTTGCCATTCTGGCTTTATAAATGTTTGTGTTTCATATTTTTCTTTTTCTAAATCTTTGTGTGCCCGAAAAACATCTTCCTCTAATTTTAGGAGGTTATCTAAAAATTCTAACATCTTTTTTAATGTCCATCCAATTGTGTTTCTTTTCTTTTTATAAATTTCAGTTAGAACCCATTTGGGCATTTTACTTTCTACTTCCAAAAATAATTGTTCATTGTTAATATTTTCTCCAAGATTAGTCAATTGGTTAACAATTGCTTCAATTTTTCTTAAAGTATGTCTAATTTCTGGAACATACTTTGAGGCCCAAGGCATGCGCCTTAATGAGGCGTGCAATGCACTTTTTATGTTAGATTTGTCTCCAAAATGTTTTTCTAAAAGATCGAGCACAATTTTATAATTTTGGCCCTCTAAGGGGTATTGTCTTGCCATTTCCTTTGGCTCTCCAACTAAAGATCCGAAAAGGTACTGTAATTTTCGTTTTTCCGAAATAGACTGCTCATCTACGGCACATTTGAATTCTTCAATAAATGGCCTATATTCTTCTAATTTTCCCGAAAATGTTGGTAATCTAATTTCAGGCAGTCTTATGGCATTTGGCGTTTGGCCATTGCCTTCATTTACAGTTAAACGAGATAATCTCTGTCTTGTGCTAAAGCCTTCGATTTGATCTAAGGCGTCAGAATTTTCGTCTAAAATATCCAAAATATCTCGCGCTTCATCCAAAATAAGTAAAAATCCATTTTCTCCTAGCGCGAATGTACGGTAATTTTCATTTTCTCTTTCTTTTTCCTCAGTATCGAGGTATTTTATTAAATTTGCATAGTCAACATCTTTTTTATTTAATTCATCTATAACCCCCAAAATTTTTCTTTTTGAATTTTCAATAAAATCTCTCAATTCATTACATCTTACTCTTTTATTTTCTTGATTTAAATCACGACCTACCGTAAAATCTTGACGACGAACCGCTTCCAGATGTCGCACGAGGCGATCTCGAATAACGCCTATCCCGGTTTGCAGGACGCCCGCCATGACCAATTTGAATGAATCGACGAGTTCGAGGCCTTACAAAATTATTAGGTCGTCGTTGTTGTTGTTGTGCCCAGCGATTCCGTGCAGGCACAATATCAAGTCTAGGTCGGTAAATCGGTTGTTGTACTCCGTATGGATTAAACGGAGGAAATGCTGGGTATTGAAAAGTTGGATGTGGAAAAGCTGGTGGAAATCGAGTATTAAAATTAGGATATTGTAAATAGTTATTTGGAACAAACGGCTGATAACCACGAGGTGTTTGATTATCCGCGTTTGAATTGACAACTTTTACGATCACAGGTGCTGGTTGTTGTTGCACCATTGGTTGTTGTTGTGAATTTTTAAAATTTTTTGAATAAAAAGTTCGTTGATTATTATTATTGTTACGAAAATTTTTAAAAGAATTAGAGTCGTTACTCGGTGGTTTCGAAGAACAAATGCTTGCTTTCTTCAGTCTGTCAGCAATTTGATCCAGTTTTTCTAAAATTCAGACCCCGATTATTTTTTGGCACCAATTTTTGCCAATTTATCGTGGCACCAATTTGTTACAACCAAATTTGTAACAAGGGTTAAATTTATTTAATTTACCAAATCTTTACCAATAGATTTCCAAACCAAAAATTTAATCAAAATTAAATTTTTTTTGTAATAATCAGGAATGAATGAAATACCTATCACAACTTTATCTAATATTTTTTCAGCCCTAATTACTTATTAAAAATTACTCTTTAACAGCATCTATGTACTTCTGTTTGTTAATCCAGCGGTTTACGGTAGAATATGTCGGCATTTTTACGTCTTGAGCTTCGACTAATTTTTTTGTTTCCTCAAAAATTTTTCTTGAAGATAAATAGTTATCATTCGCATAGATTCTTAAGACTTTCGCCTTTATCCCTCGGTTTTTTACGTAGACCATAAATAATTAATTAATTTAATAATTTAATAAAATTAATTTAATAAAATTATTTTTTGAAAAAATTATTTAAAGTTTTGAAGAATGAAGTAACTGTCGGTAATTTTAACTGTCTTCCCCTCCCCCTACCTATGTTTTGTTTTTAACAGGTATTTCATTCCTTTGTGGTTTTTTTGGCTAGCGTCAGCTAGTTTTTTTCTTTATCTTTTTGGCCTATCTTTGATCTACTAAGAACTTTTCATCCTTTACTCCTTATTTTAACCTACTAGTGAACTTTTAGTTTTTAACGGTTGATTTTCCTTTACGCTGGCAGGACTACAAAAACTAAGAGCCTAAAAACGAGCCTAAAAAACGAGCCTAAAAAAAAACTTTTCTTTTAAATTTTAAAAAACTTAATTTTTTAATAAATTAGACAAAAATATTAATTCTTAATCACTGAATATTTACTTTTTTATTATTATTTACAAAATTCACAATTTACTCAAAAACTTCCAAAAATGTGTATAACAAAAATGGCAAACAATTTTTAATTAAAGAGAATTTAAAACATATTAAACAATAATAAAATTGCATTGTAATCGCATTGTTAAACTTCTTTCTCGTAAAATTTGATATAGTCGGTATATGTTTAAAAAGAGATTTAGACAATTGTTTGATTGGTTTTTGTTTGAAAAATACAGAATATGAAAGTCCAATTTCTCTCTCGTCTGCAGATTTAATTTTTTCTACCATTACCTTAAGATAAGTTGAAGTCGACAAACTTTTACAGCGATTTAGATAGTTTTTTTTGCTATTCGAAGAATTGTTTGTTTAGCTCACTTTGAACTCTTTTTTGGAAAGCTTTTAGGTTTTATTTTATTTCGAAGAAAGTTTTGACGAATAAAAGAAAAATTATATAATATTTTGTTTTAAAACCCAGATTTTTTTCGCGAATTTTGTTTTAAAAGCCAGAGTTTTTCGTGAATTTTGCTTTAAAAGCCAGAGTTTTTCGTGAATTTTGCTTTAAAACCCCGTTATATACTACTCGTGCCAAAATTCAAATGTTTCATCAACTTCTTCGTTTAAATCAGATTTGTCGAGAAGTTTAATTAGAGAACCCCGTTAAAGCTTAATTTCAATTATTTTAAATATTTTTATAAAAAGCGTGTAAGGTTATTTTCTCGAACAATAAAATGCTTACATCTACGCAGTTAGTTTAAATATTTTGCAGTTTAGCAGCCTTATACTTTTTATATGACAATAATTAGATTAGTATTATCCTCTTGACCATTATAATAAAAATTTAAAAAATTGTATTTTAATCTATTTCCATTAACAATAACAATAAATTTGAGAAATAATTAAATTAATTTTTATGTTTAGTAAATATTGAATAATAATCATGAATTATAATCATGAATTATAAAGTTGAAAGTTAATTCTTGTAATTATATTAAATTTAATTCATTGGGAATCAATAAATTGTTGCAATGTTGCAAAACATTATTTAATTAAAATGAGACGAATAGGTTTAACTTTGCGGTATTTAAAATGTCGTTTAGATCTTTAGATTATCCTAATTATAAATATTTAAACACAGTTATTATTTTCTGGTCAGTAAGAAAGTAATAAAACTAGATAAATTCAGTTGATGGTTGTGGACTTAGTGTGGACTCTGTGTAGACTTTGTTTGTTCAACAAAAATTGAACAATCAAAGTCCAAGAAAATTAATAAGTTGATAGGTTTTTCAACATAAAATACAAAAAAATATAAATGTATTTATGAAATAAAACTAAGATAAATTTATTCTAAAAAAGCTAAAATTAGATATCAACTCGTAAATGTTATACGTTATTCTAATAATCATGATAATTTATTTTTATGAATATTTAATGATGCTAAAATATAAATATTATTTTTGAAAATTGTTTATTAAAATTATTTATATTCCTATATAATGCGTAATGATAAAATTTATTATACAATAAATTGAAAAAAATACATATGTATAATATGAAGTCAAGTAATATATGGAATATAGAATATTGCAATAAATTGGTACTACAATTAAAAAATGTACTACAATTAAATTAAATAATTATTTATAATAATATAAAGTAATTAATATATGTATTTATCATTTAATAGGCATTTTATAAAACTTACAGGAAATAATTCATTGTTGCCAAAAACCTGTAGCGTGAATATTAATTTACGAGCCTAAAAGGAATTCCGAATTGATGGATGAGTCGACATTGGATTTTGAATGTTGGAGGTCTCGGCCGTATGAAAATTTTATCTTCAATTCAAGAAAATCAAATTTAAACAAATAAATTATTTAAAAATGTTTAATCAAAAAATCTAATCAAAAAAAAATTTTTTTCCAAAAAATCTTTACTTAAAATTTATAAACATCTCTACAATCAAAAAATTTTTATTCTAAATATAATTAAATACTTATAATAAAACTAGAACAATATAAAGAGAAACAGAATTACATAATTATAAATAATACTAAATAATATTCAAACTTTTTAAAATATTAATATTTTTGAGAAACACCTTTATTAATATTAGAACATTAGACATTTTTTAATTGACCGGTGTGTGAAATTTTTAAATAAATAAAGATAAATAAATGTCGACGATTTTGTTTGTTGTTGACTCATAATGTTGACTAATGAATTATTCAGTATTACATATTATATAAAATTTATATATTACAAATTATATAATTTATTTATCATGTAATTCAGCATTATAATTTCTGTACCTATATACATATTACATGCAAGTAGAATAAATAAAGTCGAAAAAATTTGCGTTGAATCAGGAATTCAAACCGCAATATATATAACATAAGGGTTATCATTTTTCACATAAAAACTTTTAAATTATTGGAATAGAGATCGCAATAATTGTAGCTATAGCGTTTATGGTCTGAAGTATAATTTATTTATACCCACGGAGCAATTAAAGCTAAAAAGATTAAAGCTCCTTCCTTTAAGCTCCTTCCTTTATTAAAGCTCCTTCCTTTATTATATTTCTTCACTCCCCTCCCACCACTATACTCATTCTTATTTTATTTTCAATGTAACCCCACCCTTTTTCAGAATCACATTTATTTTTGGAAATAAAAAAAGCATAGAAACCTTTTTTTAATTCAAATAATATTTTATCCGTTATTTAATTATTTTTTTTACTTATTAAATTATTTTTTTGTTCTGATTACCCAATTCAATTATCGAAAACATAATTTTAATTTTTAATAATTTAATTTATACTAATGAATTAGAGTATAGAAAAATATTTTCAAAAAAAATACATAAGTCCAAAAAAATTAAGAAATAAAATAAAAAACAACAATTTATGATCACTAAAAATCAAAATTAATGAAGAATTTAAACTCAGATTTTTATTAATTAAAATCATTTTATTATTTCTTGAAATTAGTTTTATATAAAAAAATATAGAAAAATATATAAATATATATAAAATTATTATACTATAAAGAAGTTGAATTTACTTTTAAATTAGTTTTAAAATAAGAAAATAAAAATTTAAATTAAAACTAATTTCAAAACTTATAATAAATTTATTATTTATAATTAATAAAAATTTAAGTTTAAATCCTTCATTAATAAGATATATAAAATTTATAAAATAAAAAAACGATAAATTTTTAAGCAATTAATTGGAATAAAAAATGATCATTATTAATTTGCTCAGAGCTTTAAAGATGATAAAAAGTTTTTAATAAATTTTTGTAATAGTAACATAATTTATTGTAATATCCTCTGGCTTTATACAAATTGTTCATGCAATCCAGGTCTACATTGCATTAGACTATCACATATTCAACAAGAAATTATATTCATTGAATTTTTTTATAACGGATACCTTCTTCATCAATTAGCCAACGACTTTGTGTAGTAGCTCGTCCGGGACAGTTTCATTAAAACATACTTAAAACCCAAAAGTTAATTTTTAAACAAGTTAATTAAATAAAACAAAATATTAGATACTTTATTATAGACAGATGTTTTAATAATCACGGTGCTGAGGTTTATCCTCTCGATTCCAATGAACAACCCTCGTTAGTTTAAGAATCATGGTGATTTATAGACAGATGTATAAATTATTTTACTATCAAAAAATTATAAAATTTTAAACGTTGATGAATAACTAATTTATTATATTAAAGTTATTTCAGCTATCATAAGGAAGTAGTTAAATTATTATTTTCATTTTCAGAGTTATAAAAGAAATTTTCGATATTATTTTCAAAAAATATTAGTACATTAATTAATTTAATAAATAATTATACATTACCGTTTATTTAGATATTCCATATAAGTTAATTATTTTACTTTTATTATTTCATTTTCAGAGTGTTGACAAGAATTAAATAATAATTTTTTATCAGTAGTTAATAATAAGTTCTTAGCAGTAGTTAAATTATTATTTCTTGTATTCCTCGACATAAATTTGAAAATTAACACTTGTCATCTTTTTTAAATAATTACATTTTGTCGTTGAGACTTCAACTTCAATTGTTAACTTCACTTCCTTTGTTAATTTGTGAGAGAGTGATTTCAAATTGAGAATTCATAGCTACAAATTTTATAATAGATGTAAAATAATATTTTCACTTTTATTATATTTTTCTTTATTTTATATAATCTTCGAATATTAGTTGTTAGGTAACCTAAAATCTAAATCCTAAAAAACAACTTATAATCGTGAGTTTTTTATAATATTTTATTGAATCATATGTTAATTATTTTTTATTCAAAATCTACTTTATTATTATTCAAAAGTAGTTTCTATGCTTTTTTCAAATCGTTAATATCTACTAATGATCGGTAAAATTTAATAAATCAAACTTTCCTCATCATTAAAGGATGTGTAATTTTATAATGTGTTTAGATTATTAGTTCAAAATCTTTTTAATAATAAGGAATTGATTGACTAATTTAGTAAATTTATGGTAATATAGATTCAAGGAATATAATTTCTTGTTGAATATGTGATAGTCTAAAGCAATGTAGCTGACTCGAAGTCACTCATGATTCGTGTTGGCGCCCAATTCTGTCCCTGATGGCCTCAAAAAATCGATTAAAGAAAATGATTATTCAAAAGTGAAAATATGATATTAGTTTCATATATACATATAAAAATTAATTTCAACGAATAAAAACGGCTCTATTTCGATTTATTGAAGTTAAATCCGAGCGTGGAAAAGGTTTACTTTCATATCAAAATTTTGACTATCAGTTTGAGAATGAATCACGCATGGAACAAGGGTGGGAATACTGGCGGTGTCCCTTACGCCCTCCTTACTGTCCCGGACGAGCTACTACACAAAGTCGTTGGCTAATTGATGAAGAAGGTATCCGTTATAAAAAAATTCAATGAATATAATTTCTTGTTGAATATGTGATAGTCTAATGCAATGTAGACCTGGATTGCATGAACAATTTGTATAAAGCCAGAGGATATTACAATAAATTATGTTACTATTACAAAAATTTATTAAAAACTTTTTATCATCTTTAAAGCTCTGAGCAAATTAATAATGATCATTTTTTATTCCAATTAATTGCTTAAAAATTTATCGTTTTTTTATTTTATAAATTTTATATATCTTATTAATGAAGGATTTAAACTTAAATTTTTATTAATTATAAATAATAAATTTATTATAAGTTTTGAAATTAGTTTTAATTTAAATTTTTATTTTCTTATTTTAAAACTAATTTAAAAGTAAATTCAACTTCTTTATAGTATAATAATTTTATATATATTTATATATTTTTCTATATTTTTTTATATAAAACTAATTTCAAGAAATAATAAAATGATTTTAATTAATAAAAATCTGAGTTTAAATTCTTCATTAATGTTGATTTTTAGTGATCATAAATTGTTGTTTTTTATTTTATTTCTTAATTTTTTTGGACTTATGTATTTTTTTTGAAAATATTTTTCTATACTCTAATTCATTAGTATAAATTAAATTATTAAAAATTAAAATTATGTTTTCGATAATTGAATTGGGTAATCAGAACAAAAAAATAATTTAATAAGTAAAAAAAATAATTAAATAACGGATAAAATATTATTTGAATTAAAAAAAGGTTTCTATGCTTTTTTTATTTCCAAAAATAAATGTGATTCTGAAAAAGGGTGGGGTTACATTGAAAATAAAATAAGAATGAGTATAGTGGTGGGAGGGGAGTGAAGAAATATAATAAAGGAAGGAGCTTTAATAAAGGAAGGAGCTTAAAGGAAGGAGCTTTAATCTTTTTAGCTTTAATTGCTCCGTGGGTATAAATAAATTATACTTCAGACCATAAACGCTATAGCTACAATTATTGCGATCTCTATTCCAATAATTTAAAAGTTTTTATGTGAAAAATGATAACCCTTATGTTATATATATTGCGGTTTGAATTCCTGATTCAACGCAAATTTTTTCGACTTTATTTATTCTACTTGCATGTAATATGTATATAGGTACAGAAATTATAATGCTGAATTACATGATAAATAAATTATATAATTTGTAATATATAAATTTTATATAATATGTAATACTGAATAATTCATTAGTCAACATTATGAGTCAACAACAAACAAAATCGTCGACATTTATTTATCTTTATTTATTTAAATTCTTCACTTCACTTCCTTTGTTAATTTGTGAGAGAGTGATTTCAAATTGAGAATTCATAGCTACAAATTTTATAATAGATGTAAAATAATATTTTCACTTTTATTATATTTTTCTTTATTTTATATAATCTTCGAATATTAGTTGTTAGGTAACCTAAAATCTAAATCCTAAAAAACAAATTATAATCATGAGTTTTTTATAATATTTTATTGAATCATATTTTAATTATTTTTTATTCAAAATCTACTTTATTATTAATCAAAAGTAGTTTCTATGCTTTTTTCAAATCGTTAATATCTACTAATGATCGGTAAAATTTAATAAATCAAACTTTCCTCATCATTAAAGGATGTGTAATTTTATAATGTGTTTAGATTATTAGTTCAAAATCTTTTTAATAATAAGGAATTGATTGACTAATTTAGTAAATTTATGGTAATATAGATTCAAGGAATATAATTTCTTGTTGAATATGTGATAGTCTAAAGCAATGTAGCTGACTCGAAGTCACTCATGATTCGTGTTGGCGCCCAATTCTGTCCCTGATGGCCTCAAAAAATCGATTAAAGAAAATGATTATTCAAAAGTGAAAATATGATATTAGTTTCATATATACATATAAAAATTAATTTCAACGAATAAAAACGGCTCTATTTCGATTTATTGAAGTTAAATCCGAGCGTGGAAAAGGTTTACTTTCATATCAAAATTTTGACTATCAGTTTGAGAATGAATCACGCATGGAACAAGGGTGGGAATACTGGCGGTGTCCCTTACGCCCTCCTTACTGTCCCGGACGAGCTACTACACAAAGTCGTTGGCTAATTGATGAAGAAGGTATCCGTTATAAAAAAATTCAATGAATATAATTTCTTGTTGAATATGTGATAGTCTAATGCAATGTAGACCTGGATTGCATGAACAATTTGTATAAAGCCAGAGGATATTACAATAAATTATGTTACTATTACAAAAATTTATTAAAAACTTTTTATCATCTTTAAAGCTCTGAGCAAATTAATAATGATCATTTTTTATTCCAATTAATTGCTTAAAAATTTATCGTTTTTTTATTTTATAAATTTTATATATCTTATTAATGAAGGATTTAAACTTAAATTTTTATTAATTATAAATAATAAATTTATTATAAGTTTTGAAATTAGTTTTAATTTAAATTTTTATTTTCTTATTTTAAAACTAATTTAAAAGTAAATTCAACTTCTTTATAGTATAATAATTTTATATATATTTATATATTTTTCTATATTTTTTTATATAAAACTAATTTCAAGAAATAATAAAATGATTTTAATTAATAAAAATCTGAGTTTAAATTCTTCATTAATGTTGATTTTTAGTGATCATAAATTGTTGTTTTTTATTTTATTTCTTAATTTTTTTGGACTTATGTATTTTTTTTGAAAATATTTTTCTATACTCTAATTCAGTTTCACCGGCTGAAATTTATATATTTATCCTTGGCCATTTAATTATAACAAATGATTACAGTTATAACAAATGATTACAGTTAATAAATTAAAAAAATATATTTAACAAAACAGAAAAATTTCAGATTTTTAAAAACCCCAATTTCGTCTTCAAAATTAATCTTCAGAATATTTGTTGTAATAAATTTTAAATACATTTCACATTTATATAATTTTTTTCTCTCCTTGGTTTAAATCTGGTCTCTATACTTATCTTGCCTTACTATGTCTCTCAACATGTCCAATTGTTCTCGGACTTCTAGTTGTTCTCGGACGTAACAAAACTCGTTTTTTTGTTAATATTTGTTAAAGTTTGTTAAAGCTTGTATAATTTATTTAATATTTTAACATCTCTTTTTTGTTAGGTATGCTGTTTGGACTAAAATAAGAGTAAATAATGGTATTAATGATTTTAATAAAATCAATTTATATCATGTCTCATTCCTTGCTGATAAAATGTATTGTCGTCTTTACTCAATTGAAGCTTTTGCTACTTTTGTACTTATTGGCCAATCTCATAAATGTTTTAGCACTTCATCAAACATTTCATTTGCGTTCTTTATGCCAGATGTACAAAAAATATGGATAGCCATCTATTACTTAGCTATCGATTAATTGCTATTAGAAAATTAAAATTTATTATCTAAAATTTCTAATAGACAATGTAATGAAATTTTTGCAAAAAATAGAAAAGTTGAGTTGGGGCAGGTAGATCAATTTTATAATGTTCATTTTAGTTAGTCTAAAACATATTTTTAAATTTTCAATGATTTCTTCATGTTACGCCGAAAATGCTTTCTCTCAATTTATGTTAGTTAACAAACTAATTTTTTAAAGACGGACGTAATTATTAGATTATTATTAGACTAAGTCTAAAGCTCCTTATAATTAATAATATGAAGAAATAGATATTGAATGCAATACATTTATAAAAATCGCTTTATAAATTTTAAATTTTGAAACATTTTATATCATTTTATGACCATTTAATTTAGGAAAATATGTAGTTTTGTATGTTTTTCAGATTTATTTAATTTAGTATGTTAGTTTATATAGATGTAACTTTCATTCTAAAATTTTTAATAAATAAAAAAATTTATTATAATAAAAAATTAATTATACTATCGGCCTTTATTTATTCTTTCAGATTCATATTTTTTAGACTTCATTTCTCTGTTATGCAACTTCGTTTATAACATTTATCTTTATTTCCATCAATATACTAAAACATTTTTAAAACTTTACTATCTTCATACTCTCAAGGAACTCCAATTCCTGTCAGTACTATTATCATTAATAAATTTTATAATAAATATGTGTGAATATTTTTATTAAATTACTATTAAATTTTAACGTTTTATATTGTAATTGTATTTCATTATTATATGTTTTCATTACTTTTTATTCAATTAGAAAATCTAAAATTAGTAACACTTTTCCGGTTCATATAGCTTCAAGCTCTCCATGAGGCTTCTCTATCGTTAGGTGTTTATTTTTCTATATTGTTAAGTGCGCTATTGCTATTATTTTTTCATATTTCTTTTAATTTCTCATTTAATAATATTCATAATAATATTCAATCATTTTTAACTTATTTTATAAATTCGAAATTAAACGTTATTGGTATTTTGTTAGTTTAGAAGGTGACGTTAATTAAAGAGTCTTGATTAAAAAAGAATGATATTTATTTTTAAGTTTAATTCATAGAAATTTGATGATGAAATTCTTTAAGACTTAAAACATGTTTTGTTTTTAAAACATAATCTTACTTATCAAACACAGTCAACTCTACATTCTATAAAACAATCATAAATTTCTATAAAACAATCATAAATTTCTACATTCTATAAAACAATCATTTCGTCAAATTTTTCGTGAATAGCATTGCACCAAAAGCAATAAGACTATTATGTTCTGCATTGGCATTATCTACGCCATCTAAACGTCAGCAGCTCTATTGATAAAGTAAATTTTTTGAGAATAACAATTGAGATACGATAGTTGGATTTGAAAAAGACCTTAAAACTTATATACTAGAAAAATAAATCAGCAAAACTAAAATCTAATAAAATGCACATTAATTAATTTTTAAGTTTATTTTATAATTTAATAAATTTAATTATCATCGAGTAGATTTAACATGTTATCATAAGAACTTGCATAAATATTCGTTTCTAAACATTATAATTTGTTTATTTTGTATAAAAAATTTTATTTATAAGTAATTTTTAAATGTAGAAATATCTTTTAATTGTGACATATATAAAATATTTAAAATTTATTTAATTTATTAATATTTAAGGGGAAAATATTTGAAGGTGTACAGTAGTGATTGAGAAGCATTGTCGTAATTAAGCAGCATTTCAGCAGAAAGACGTTTCTTCAAGTTTCTAACAGATGACCAGAAAAATCTTAAGATTTTTCATATTTTACGCCAATTATCAATTAATTTTTAATGCGTATAACCCCATTATCAATTACACTAATACTTTTCATAATAATTTTTTAAAATTTGGTTCGCGTCCTAACAATCACAGAATCATTCAAACAACAACACTCGTTAGTTGGCTCATTATAATTGACGAATAAATTTATTTCAAGTTATAACAAGAATAGATTAAAAATAAAATCAAACGACGAATAATACTAATATATTTTTACTAAAGCAATTAATATTATTTATTATTCAAATTAGGATTTATTTTAAAATAAATTTATCAAATTTTGAACTGTTATAATTATTAATTAACCAAATATATATTAAATAAAAAATAATTTTTATATACATAATAGATAAATTAATCTATATTTTAAATGCATCCCAATTACTTGATAATGTATACTGTAGTCAAGAACAGATTAAAAATAAAATCAAACGACGAATAAAAAAATCATCAAATGTAACCGCAGTCAAGGTTCCAAATTTTGTACATCAATCTATTATAGCACATGTTGATATAAATAGTAGATTGATTATAAAAATAATATATAAACAATTAAAATATTTAAATAAACGTTATAATTAAACAGATTAAGCACATATGATTAATTTTTAATTTATATCACATTAATTTTTAAATTATAATTTTAGAATAAAAAAAGCCTGAAAAAACTGAAGAGGAATATAAAGAGACTTACGTCATATGCTATGCTTAATTAAAATATATTTGCACATGATAAATTAATTCTGAATATTAATTTATTTTTTATAAATAATTTAGACTTAGATTGTTAGAAACGGAACAGAAATGACATACATGAAATATTTAGGCATACACGAAAATTTTTAAGAATACGTCTCTTTAAAAATTAAAGGGCTGTAATATTTAACGAACTAAAAATGTTGAATATGTAAGTTTTTTAAGAAATTAAATGAAAAAATGTTTTCTATTTAGTAGGCTTCGATAGGAGCTTAGATTTAATTTAATAAATAAAATATATGAATTTAAAAACATTACAAGTAGAATAAAAATGTAGAAATAAAAAAAATAAAAAAGTGTGTAAATAAAAGTGTATAAAATAAAAGTGTAAAAGACTTAAAAATTATAAAGCTGATATTCATTTGTTAAAATTAAAATGACCTAAGATTGATATATAAATTTTTAAATAGTTGCGTTTTTCTGTTAAAAAATAATTGGAAAACCGATCTAATGGGAAAATCCGCATAAAGTGAATTGTGAAAAGTTAGGAGTGAAATGAGAAAAGTAATATCCCTCAATCCTTCCTTATCAGGGATTGAGGGCCCTATTACCTTATCAGGCCCTATTACCAAAATTTAAGATGGACTGATTTCTTTTTTATGATTATTTATCGTTATTCGACCCTATAAGTTGACCGAATTGAATCTATCAATCTAATACTGTTTCATAAATTTTAAGAACGTGTTTAGTTCTTATTTATTTTAAATAGACCGAATAGAAAATATTGGTCTACAAACGGTTATTCTTTATTACCAAAATTTAAGATGGACTTATTTCTTTTTTATGATTATTTATCGTTATTCGACCCTATAAGTTGACCGAATTGAATCTATCAATCTAATACTGTTTCATAAATTTTAAGAACGTGTTTAGTTCTTATTTATTTTAAATAGACCGAATAGAAAATATTGGTCTACAAACGGTTATTCTTTATTACCAAAATTTAAGATGGACTTATTTCTTTTTTATGATTATTTATCGTTATTCGACCCTATAAGTTGACCGAATTGAATCTATCAATCTAATACTGTTTCATAAATTTTAGGAATGTGTTTAGTTCTTATTTATTTTAAATATACCGAATAGAAAATATTGGTCTACAAACGGTTATTCTTTATTACCAAAATTTAAGATGGACTTATTTCTTTTTTATGATTATTTATCGTTATTCGACCCTATAAGTTGACCGAATTGAATCTATCAATCTAATACTGTTTCATAAATTTTAAGAACGTGTTTAGTTCTTATTTATTTTAAATAGACCGAATAGAAAATATTGGTCTACAAACGGTTATTCCCTATTACCAAAATTTAAGATGGACTTATTTCTTTTTTATGATTATTTATCGTTATTCGACCCTATAAGTTGACCGAATTGAATCTATCAATCTAATACTGTTTCATAAATTTTAGGAATGTGTTTAGTTCTTATTTATTTTAAATATACCGAATAGAAAATATTGGTCTACAAACGGTTATTCTTTATTACCAAAATTTAAGATGGACTTATTTCTTTTTTATGATTATTTATCGTTATTCGACCCTATAAGTTGACCGAATTGAATCTATCAATCTAATACTGTTTCATAAATTTTAAGAACGTGTTTAGTTCTTATTTATTTTAAATAGACCGAATAGAAAATATTGGTCTACAAACGGTTATTCCCTATTACCAAAATTTAAGATGGACTTATTTCTTTTTTATGATTATTTATCGTTATTCGACCCTATAAGTTGACCGAATTGAATCTATCAATCTAATACTGTTTCATAAATTTTAAGAACGTGTTTAGTTCTTATTTATTTTAAATAGACCGAATAGAAAATATTGGTCTACAAACGGTTATTCTTTATTACCAAAATTTAAGATGGACTTATTTCTTTTTTATGATTATTTATCGTTATTCGACCCTATAAGTTGACCGAATTGAATCTATCAATCTAATACTGTTTCATAAATTTTAAGAACGTGTTTAGTTCTTATTTATTTTAAATATACCGAATAGAAAATATTGGTCTACAAACGGTTATTCTTTATTACCAAAATTTAAGATGGACTTATTTCTTTTTTATGATTATTTATCGTTATTCGACCCTATAAGTTGACCGAATTGAATCTATCAATCTAATACTGTTTCATAAATTTTAGGAATGTGTTTAGTTCTTATTTATTTTAAATATACCGAATAGAAAATATTGGTCTACAAACGGTTATTCCCTATTACCAAAATTTAAGATGGACTTATTTCTTTTTTATGATTATTTATCGTTATTCGACCCTATAAGTTGACCGAATTGAATCTATCAATCTAATACTGTTTCATAAATTTTAAGAACGTGTTTAGTTCTTATTTATTTTAAATAGACCGAATAGAAAATATTGGTCTACAAACGGTTATTCCCTATTACCAAAATTTAAGATGGACTTATTTCTTTTTTATGATTATTTATCGTTATTCGACCCTATAAGTTGACCGAATTGAATCTATCAATCTAATACTGTTTCATAAATTTTAGGAATGTGTTTAGTTCTTATTTATTTTAAATATACCGAATAGAAAATATTGGTCTACAAACGGTTATTCTTTATTACCAAAATTTAAGATGGACTTATTTCTTTTTTATGATTATTTATCGTTATTCGACCCTATAAGTTGACCGAATTGAATCTATCAATCTAATACTGTTTCATAAATTTTAAGAACGTGTTTAGTTCTTATTTATTTTAAATAGACCGAATAGAAAATATTGGTCTACAAACGGTTATTCCCTATTACCAAAATTTAAGATGGACTTATTTCTTTTTTATGATTATTTATCGTTATTCGACCCTATAAGTTGACCGAATTGAATCTATCAATCTAATACTGTTTCATAAATTTTAAGAACGTGTTTAGTTCTTATTTATTTTAAATAGACCGAATAGAAAATATTGGTCTACAAACGGTTATTCTTTATTACCAAAATTTAAGATGGACTTATTTCTTTTTTATGATTATTTATCGTTATTCGACCCTATAAGTTGACCGAATTGAATCTATCAATCTAATACTGTTTCATAAATTTTAAGAACGTGTTTAGTTCTTATTTATTTTAAATAGACCGAATAGAAAATATTGGTCTACAAACGGTTATTCTTTATTACCAAAATTTAAGATGGACTTATTTCTTTTTTATGATTATTTATCGTTATTCGACCCTATAAGTTGACCGAATTGAATCTATCAATCTAATACTGTTTTATAAATTTTAAGAACGTGTTTAGTTCTTATTTATTTTAAATAGACCGAATAGAAAATATTGGTCTACAAACGGTTATTCCCTATTACCAAAATTTAAGATGGACTTATTTCTTTTTTATGATTATTTATCGTTATTCGACCCTATAAGTTGACCGAATTGAATCTATCAATCTAATACTGTTTCATAAATTTTAAGAACGTGTTTAGTTCTTATTTATTTTAAATAGACCGAATAGAAAATATTGGTCTACAAACGGTTATTCTTTATTACCAAAATTTAAGATGGACTTATTTCTTTTTTATGATTATTTATCGTTATTCGACCCTATAAGTTGACCGAATTGAATCTATCAATCTAATACTGTTTCATAAATTTTAAGAACGTGTTTAGTTCTTATTTATTTTAAATAGACCGAATAGAAAATATTGGTCTACAAACGGTTATTCCCTATTACCAAAATTTAAGATGGACTTATTTCTTTTTTATGATTATTTATCGTTATTCGACCCTATAAGTTGACCGAATTGAATCTATCAATCTAATACTGTTTCATAAATTTTAAGAACGTGTTTAGTTCTTATTTATTTTAAATAGACCGAATAGAAAATATTGGTCTACAAACGGTTATTCTTTATTACCAAAATTTAAGATGGACTTATTTCTTTTTTATGATTATTTATCGTTATTCGACCCTATAAGTTGACCGAATTGAATCTATCAATCTAATACTGTTTCATAAATTTTAAGAACGTGTTTAGTTCTTATTTATTTTAAATAGACCGAATAGAAAATATTGGTCTACAAACGGTTATTCTTTATTACCAAAATTTAAGATGGACTTATTTCTTTTTTATGATTATTTATCGTTATTCGACCCTATAAGTTGACCGAATTGAATCTATCAATCTAATACTGTTTTATAAATTTTAAGAACGTGTTTAGTTCTTATTTATTTTAAATAGACCGAATAGAAAATATTGGTCTACAAACGGTTATTCCCTATTACCAAAATTTAAGATGGACTTATTTCTTTTTTATGATTATTTATCGTTATTCGACCCTATAAGTTGACCGAATTGAATCTATCAATCTAATACTGTTTCATAAATTTTAAGAACGTGTTTAGTTCTTATTTATTTTAAATAGACCGAATAGAAAATATTGGTCTACAAACGGTTATTCTTTATTACCAAAATTTAAGATGGACTTATTTCTTTTTTATGATTATTTATCGTTATTCGACCCTATAAGTTGACCGAATTGAATCTATCAATCTAATACTGTTTCATAAATTTTAAGAACGTGTTTAGTTCTTATTTATTTTAAATAGACCGAATAGAAAATATTGGTCTACAAACGGTTATTCCCTATTACCAAAATTTAAGATGGACTTATTTCTTTTTTATGATTATTTATCGTTATTCGACCCTATAAGTTGACCGAATTGAATCTATCAATCTAATACTGTTTCATAAATTTTAAGAACGTGTTTAGTTCTTATTTATTTTAAATAGACCGAATAGAAAATATTGGTCTACAAACGGTTATTCTTTATTACCAAAATTTAAGATGGACTTATTTCTTTTTTATGATTATTTATCGTTATTCGACCCTATAAGTTGACCGAATTGAATCTATCAATCTAATACTGTTTCATAAATTTTAAGAACGTGTTTAGTTCTTATTTATTTTAAATAGACCGAATAGAAAATATTGGTCTACAAACGGTTATTCTTTATTACCAAAATTTAAGATGGACTTATTTCTTTTTTATGATTATTTATCGTTATTCGACCCTATAAGTTGACCGAATTGAATCTATCAATCTAATACTGTTTTATAAATTTTAAGAACGTGTTTAGTTCTTATTTATTTTAAATAGACCGAATAGAAAATATTGGTCTACAAACGGTTATTCCCTATTACCAAAATTTAAGATGGACTTATTTCTTTTTTATGATTATTTATCGTTATTCGACCCTATAAGTTGACCGAATTGAATCTATCAATCTAATACTGTTTCATAAATTTTAAGAACGTGTTTAGTTCTTATTTATTTTAAATAGACCGAATAGAAAATATTGGTCTACAAACGGTTATTCTTTATTACCAAAATTTAAGATGGACTTATTTCTTTTTTATGATTATTTATCGTTATTCGACCCTATAAGTTGACCGAATTGAATCTATCAATCTAATACTGTTTCATAAATTTTAAGAACGTGTTTAGTTCTTATTTATTTTAAATAGACCGAATAGAAAATATTGGTCTACAAACGGTTATTCCCTATTACCAAAATTTAAGATGGACTTATTTCTTTTTTATGATTATTTATCGTTATTCGACCCTATAAGTTGACCGAATTGAATCTATCAATCTAATACTGTTTCATAAATTTTAAGAACGTGTTTAGTTCTTATTTATTTTAAATAGACCGAATAGAAAATATTGGTCTACAAACGGTTATTCTTTATTACCAAAATTTAAGATGGACTTATTTCTTTTTTATGATTATTTATCGTTATTCGACCCTATAAGTTGACCGAATTGAATCTATCAATCTAATACTGTTTCATAAATTTTAAGAACGTGTTTAGTTCTTATTTATTTTAAATAGACCGAATAGAAAATATTGGTCTACAAACGGTTATTCCCTATTACCAAAATTTAAGATGGACTTATTTCTTTTTTATGATTATTTATCGTTATTCGACCCTATAAGTTGACCGAATTGAATCTATCAATCTAATACTGTTTCATAAATTTTAAGAACGTGTTTAGTTCTTATTTATTTTAAATAGACCGAATAGAAAATATTGGTCTACAAACGGTTATTCTTTATTACCAAAATTTAAGATGGACTTATTTCTTTTTTATGATTATTTATCGTTATTCGACCCTATAAGTTGACCGAATTGAATCTATCAATCTAATACTGTTTCATAAATTTTAAGAACGTGTTTAGTTCTTATTTATTTTAAATAGACCGAATAGAAAATATTGGTCTACAAACGGTTATTCCCTATTACCAAAATTTAAGATGGACTTATTTCTTTTTTATGATTATTTATCGTTATTCGACCCTATAAGTTGACCGAATTGAATCTATCAATCTAATACTGTTTCATAAATTTTAAGAACGTGTTTAGTTCTTATTTATTTTAAATAGACCGAATAGAAAATATTGGTCTACAAACGGTTATTCTTTATTACCAAAATTTAAGATGGACTTATTTCTTTTTTATGATTATTTATCGTTATTCGACCCTATAAGTTGACCGAATTGAATCTATCAATCTAATACTGTTTCATAAATTTTAAGAACGTGTTTAGTTCTTATTTATTTTAAATAGACCGAATAGAAAATATTGGTCTACAAACGGTTATATATTACCAAAATTTAAGATGGACTTATTTCTTTTTTATGATTATTTATCGTTATTCGACCCTATAAGTTGACCGAATTGAATCTATCAATCTAATACTGTTTCATAAATTTTAAGAACGTGTTTAGTTCTTATTTATTTTAAATAGACCGAATAGAAAATATTGGTCTACAAACGGTTATTCCCTATTACCAAAATTTAAGATGGACTTATTTCTTTTTTATGATTATTTATCGTTATTCGACCCTATAAGTTGACCGAATTGAATCTATCAATCTAATACTGTTTCATAAATTTTAAGAACGTGTTTAGTTCTTATTTATTTTAAATAGACCGAATAGAAAATATTGGTCTACAAACGGTTATTCTTTATTACCAAAATTTAAGATGGACTTATTTCTTTTTTATGATTATTTATCGTTATTCGACCCTATAAGTTGACCGAATTGAATCTATCAATCTAATACTGTTTCATAAATTTTAAGAACGTGTTTAGTTCTTATTTATTTTAAATAGACCGAATAGAAAATATTGGTCTACAAACGGTTATTCCCTATTACCAAAATTTAAGATGGACTTATTTCTTTTTTATGATTATTTATCGTTATTCGACCCTATAAGTTGACCGAATTGAATCTATCAATCTAATACTGTTTCATAAATTTTAAGAACGTGTTTAGTTCTTATTTATTTTAAATAGACCGAATAGAAAATATTGGTCTACAAACGGTTATTCTTTATTACCAAAATTTAAGATGGACTTATTTCTTTTTTATGATTATTTATCGTTATTCGACCCTATATTGACCGAATTGAATCTATCAATCTAATACTGTTTCATAAATTTTAAGAACGTGTTTAGTTCTTATTTATTTTAAATAGACCGAATAGAAAATATTGGTCTACAAACGGTTATTCCCTATTACCAAAATTTAAGATGGACTTATTTCTTTTTTATGATTATTTATCGTTATTCGACCCTATAAGTTGACCGAATTGAATCTATCAATCTAATACTGTTTCATAAATTTTAAGAACGTGTTTAGTTCTTATTTATTTTAAATAGACCGAATAGAAAATATTGGTCTACAAACGGTTATTCTTTATTACCAAAATTTAAGATGGACTTATTTCTTTTTTATGATTATTTATCGTTATTCGACCCTATAAGTTGACCGAATTGAATCTATCAATCTAATACTGTTTCATAAATTTTAAGAACGTGTTTAGTTCTTATTTATTTTAAATAGACCGAATAGAAAATATTGGTCTACAAACGGTTATTCCCTATTACCAAAATTTAAGATGGACTTATTTCTTTTTTATGATTATTTATCGTTATTCGACCCTATAAGTTGACCGAATTGAATCTATCAATCTAATACTGTTTCATAAATTTTAAGAACGTGTTTAGTTCTTATTTATTTTAAATAGACCGAATAGAAAATCTTGGTCTACAAACGGTTATTCCCTATTACCAAAATTTAAGATGGACTTATTTCTTTTTTATGATTATTTATCGTTATTCGACCCTATAAGTTGACCGAATTGAATCTATCAATCTAATACTGTTTCATAAATTTTAAGAACGTGTTTAGTTCTTATTTATTTTAAATAGACCGAATAGAAAATATTGGTCTACAAACGGTTATTCTTTATTACCAAAATTTAAGATGGACTTATTTCTTTTTTATGATTATTTATCGTTATTCGACCCTATAAGTTGACCGAATTGAATCTATCAATCTAATACTGTTTCATAAATTTTAAGAACGTGTTTAGTTCTTATTTATTTTAAATAGACCGAATAGAAAATATTGGTCTACAAACGGTTATATATTACCAAAATTTAAGATGGACTTATTTCTTTTTTATGATTATTTATCGTTATTCGACCCTATAAGTTGACCGAATTGAATCTATCAATCTAATACTGTTTCATAAATTTTAAGAACGTGTTTAGTTCTTATTTATTTTAAATAGACCGAATAGAAAATATTGGTCTACAAACGGTTATTCCCTATTACCAAAATTTAAGATGGACTTATTTCTTTTTTATGATTATTTATCGTTATTCGACCCTATAAGTTGACCGAATTGAATCTATCAATCTAATACTGTTTCATAAATTTTAAGAACGTGTTTAGTTCTTATTTATTTTAAATAGACCGAATAGAAAATATTGGTCTACAAACGGTTATTCTTTATTACCAAAATTTAAGATGGACTTATTTCTTTTTTATGATTATTTATCGTTATTCGACCCTATAAGTTGACCGAATTGAATCTATCAATCTAATACTGTTTCATAAATTTTAAGAACGTGTTTAGTTCTTATTTATTTTAAATAGACCGAATAGAAAATATTGGTCTACAAACGGTTATATATTACCAAAATTTAAGATGGACTTATTTCTTTTTTATGATTATTTATCGTTATTCGACCCTATAAGTTGACCGAATTGAATCTATCAATCTAATACTGTTTCATAAATTTTAAGAACGTGTTTAGTTCTTATTTATTTTAAATAGACCGAATAGAAAATATTGGTCTACAAACGGTTATTCCCTATTACCAAAATTTAAGATGGACTTATTTCTTTTTTATGATTATTTATCGTTATTCGACCCTATAAGTTGACCGAATTGAATCTATCAATCTAATACTGTTTCATAAATTTTAAGAACGTGTTTAGTTCTTATTTATTTTAAATAGACCGAATAGAAAATATTGGTCTACAAACGGTTATTCCCTATTACCAAAATTTAAGATGGACTTATTTCTTTTTTATGATTATTTATCGTTATTCGACCCTATAAGTTGACCGAATTGAATCTATCAATCTAATACTGTTTCATAAATTTTAAGAACGTGTTTAGTTCTTATTTATTTTAAATAGACCGAATAGAAAATATTGGTCTACAAACGGTTATTCTTTATTACCAAAATTTAAGATGGACTTATTTCTTTTTTATGATTATTTATCGTTATTCGACCCTATAAGTTGACCGAATTGAATCTATCAATCTAATACTGTTTCATAAATTTTAAGAACGTGTTTAGTTCTTATTTATTTTAAATAGACCGAATAGAAAATATTGGTCTACAAACGGTTATTCCCTATTACCAAAATTTAAGATGGACTTATTTCTTTTTTATGATTATTTATCGTTATTCGACCCTATAAGTTGACCGAATTGAATCTATCAATCTAATACTGTTTCATAAATTTTAAGAACGTGTTTAGTTCTTATTTATTTTAAATAGACCGAATAGAAAATATTGGTCTACAAACGGTTATTCTTTATTACCAAAATTTAAGATGGACTTATTTTTTTTTTATGATTATTTATCGTTATTCGACCCTATAAGTTGACCGAATTGAATCTATCAATCTAATACTGTTTCATAAATTTTAAGAACGTGTTTAGTTCTTATTTATTTTAAATAGACCGAATAGAAAATATTGGTCTACAAACGGTTATTCTTTATTACCAAAATTTAAGATGGACTTATTTCTTTTTTATGATTATTTATCGTTATTCGACCCTATAAGTTGACCGAATTGAATCTATCAATCTAATACTGTTTCATAAATTTTAAGAACGTGTTTAGTTCTTATTTATTTTAAATAGACCGAATAGAAAATATTGGTCTACAAACGGTTATTCCCTATTACCAAAATTTAAGATGGACTTATTTCTTTTTTATGATTATTTATCGTTATTCGACCCTATAAGTTGACCGAATTGAATCTATCAATCTAATACTGTTTCATAAATTTTAAGAACGTGTTTAGTTCTTATTTATTTTAAATAGACCGAATAGAAAATATTGGTCTACAAACGGTTATTCCCTATTACCAAAATTTAAGATGGACTTATTTCTTTTTTATGATTATTTATCGTTATTCGACCCTATAAGTTGACCGAATTGAATCTATCAATCTAATACTGTTTCATAAATTTTAAGAACGTGTTTAGTTCTTATTTATTTTAAATAGACCGAATAGAAAATATTGGTCTACAAACGGTTATTCTTTATTACCAAAATTTAAGATGGACTTATTTCTTTTTTATGATTATTTATCGTTATTCGACCTATAAGTTGACCGAATTGAATCTATCAATCTAATACTGTTTCATAAATTTTAAGAACGTGTTTAGTTCTTATTTATTTTAAATAGACCGAATAGAAAATATTGGTCTACAAACGGTTATTCCCTATTACCAAAATTTAAGATGGACTTATTTCTTTTTTATGATTATTTATCGTTATTCGACCCTATAAGTTGACCGAATTGAATCTATCAATCTAATACTGTTTCATAAATTTTAAGAACGTGTTTAGTTCTTATTTATTTTAAATAGACCGAATAGAAAATATTGGTCTACAAACGGTTATTCTTTATTACCAAAATTTAAGATGGACTTATTTCTTTTTTATGATTATTTATCGTTATTCGACCCTATAAGTTGACCGAATTGAATCTATCAATCTAATACTGTTTCATAAATTTTAAGAACGTGTTTAGTTCTTATTTATTTTAAATAGACCGAATAGAAAATATTGGTCTACAAACGGTTATTCCCTATTACCAAAATTTAAGATGGACTTATTTCTTTTTTATGATTATTTATCGTTATTCGACCCTATAAGTTGACCGAATTGAATCTATCAATCTAATACTGTTTCATAAATTTTAAGAACGTGTTTAGTTCTTATTTATTTTAAATAGACCGAATAGAAAATATTGGTCTACAAACGGTTATTCCCTATTACCAAAATTTAAGATGGACTTATTTCTTTTTTATGATTATTTATCGTTATTCGACCCTATAAGTTGACCGAATTGAATCTATCAATCTAATACTGTTTCATAAATTTTAAGAACGTGTTTAGTTCTTATTTATTTTAAATAGACCGAATAGAAAATATTGGTCTACAAACGGTTATTCTTTATTACCAAAATTTAAGATGGACTTATTTCTTTTTTATGATTATTTATCGTTATTCGACCCTATAAGTTGACCGAATTGAATCTATCAATCTAATACTGTTTCATAAATTTTAAGAACGTGTTTAGTTCTTATTTATTTTAAATAGACCGAATAGAAAATATTGGTCTACAAACGGTTATTCCCTATTACCAAAATTTAAGATGGACTTATTTCTTTTTTATGATTATTTATCGTTATTCGACCCTATAAGTTGACCGAATTGAATCTATCAATCTAATACTGTTTCATAAATTTTAAGAACGTGTTTAGTTCTTATTTATTTTAAATAGACCGAATAGAAAATATTGGTCTACAAACGGTTATTCTTTATTACCAAAATTTAAGATGGACTTATTTCTTTTTTATGATTATTTATCGTTATTCGACCCTATAAGTTGACCGAATTGAATCTATCAATCTAATACTGTTTCATAAATTTTAAGAACGTGTTTAGTTCTTATTTATTTTAAATAGACCGAATAGAAAATATTGGTCTACAAACGGTTATTCCCTATTACCAAAATTTAAGATGGACTTATTTCTTTTTTATGATTATTTATCGTTATTCGACCCTATAAGTTGACCGAATTGAATCTATCAATCTAATACTGTTTCATAAATTTTAAGAACGTGTTTAGTTCTTATTTATTTTAAATAGACCGAATAGAAAATATTGGTCTACAAACGGTTATTCCCTATTACCAAAATTTAAGATGGACTTATTTCTTTTTTATGATTATTTATCGTTATTCGACCCTATAAGTTGACCGAATTGAATCTATCAATCTAATACTGTTTCATAAATTTTAAGAACGTGTTTAGTTCTTATTTATTTTAAATAGACCGAATAGAAAATATTGGTCTACAAACGGTTATTCTTTATTACCAAAATTTAAGATGGACTTATTTCTTTTTTATGATTATTTATCGTTATTCGACCCTATAAGTTGACCGAATTGAATCTATCAATCTAATACTGTTTTGACCGAATTGAATCTATCAATCTAATACTGTTTCATAAATTTTAAGAACGTGTTTAGTTCTTATTTATTTTAAATAGACCGAATAGAAAATATTGGTCTACAAACGGTTATTCCCTATTACCAAAATTTAAGATGGACTTATTTCTTTTTTATGATTATTTATCGTTATTCGACCCTATAAGTTGACCGAATTGAATCTATCAATCTAATACTGTTTCATAAATTTTAAGAACGTGTTTAGTTCTTATTTATTTTAAATAGACCGAATAGAAAATATTGGTCTACAAACGGTTATTCTTTATTACCAAAATTTAAGATGGACTTATTTCTTTTTTATGATTATTTATCGTTATTCGACCCTATAAGTTGACCGAATTGAATCTATCAATCTAATACTGTTTCATAAATTTTAAGAACGTGTTTAGTTCTTATTTATTTTAAATAGACCGAATAGAAAATATTGGTCTACAAACGGTTATTCTTTATTACCAAAATTCAAGATGGACTTATTTCTTTTTTATGATTATTTATCGTTATTCGACCCTATAAGTTGACCGAATTGAATCTATCAATCTAATACTGTTTCATAAATTTTAAGAACGTGTTTAGTTCTTATTTATTTTAAATAGACCGAATAGAAAATATTGGTCTACAAACGGTTATTCTTTATTACCAAAATTTAAGATGGACTTATTTCTTTTTTATGATTATTTATCGTTATTCGACCCTATAAGTTGACCGAATTGAATCTATCAATCTAATACTGTTTCATAAATTTTAAGAACGTGTTTAGTTCTTATTTATTTTAAATAGACCGAATAGAAAATATTGGTCTACAAACGGTTATTCTTTATTACCAAAATTTAAGATGGACTTATTTCTTTTTTATGATTATTTATCGTTATTCGACCCTATAAGTTGACCGAATTGAATCTATCAATCTAATACTGTTTCATAAATTTTAAGAACGTGTTTAGTTCTTATTTATTTTAAATAGACCGAATAGAAAATATTGGTCTACAAACGGTTATTCTTTATTACCAAAATTTAAGATGGACTTATTTCTTTTTTATGATTATTTATCGTTATTCGACCCTATAAGTTGACCGAATTGAATCTATCAATCTAATACTGTTTCATAAATTTTAAGAACGTGTTTAGTTCTTATTTATTTTAAATAGACCGAATAGAAAATATTGGTCTACAAACGGTTATTCCCTATTACCAAAATTTAAGATGGACTTATTTCTTTTTTATGATTATTTATCGTTATTCGACCCTATAAGTTGACCGAATTGAATCTATCAATCTAATACTGTTTCATAAATTTTAAGAACGTGTTTAGTTCTTATTTATTTTAAATAGACCGAATAGAAAATATTGGTCTACAAACGGTTATTCTTTATTACCAAAATTTAAGATGGACTTATTTCTTTTTTATGATTATTTATCGTTATTCGACCCTATAAGTTGACCGAATTGAATCTATCAATCTAATACTGTTTCATAAATTTTAAGAACGTGTTTAGTTCTTATTTATTTTAAATAGACCGAATAGAAAATATTGGTCTACAAACGGTTATTCTTTATTACCAAAATTTAAGATGGACTTATTTCTTTTTTATGATTATTTATCGTTATTCGACCCTATAAGTTGACCGAATTGAATCTATCAATCTAATACTGTTTCATAAATTTTAAGAACGTGTTTAGTTCTTATTTATTTTAAATAGACCGAATAGAAAATATTGGTCTACAAACGGTTATTCTTTATTACCAAAATTTAAGATGGACTTATTTCTTTTTTATGATTATTTATCGTTATTCGACCCTATAAGTTGACCGAATTGAATCTATCAATCTAATACTGTTTCATAAATTTTAAGAACGTGTTTAGTTCTTATTTATTTTAAATAGACCGAATAGAAAATATTGGTCTACAAACGGTTATTCTTTATTACCAAAATTTAAGATGGACTTATTTCTTTTTTATGATTATTTATCGTTATTCGACCCTATAAGTTGACCGAATTGAATCTATCAATCTAATACTGTTTCATAAATTTTAAGAACGTGTTTAGTTCTTATTTATTTTAAATAGACCGAATAGAAAATATTGGTCTACAAACGGTTATTCTTTATTACCAAAATTTAAGATGGACTTATTTCTTTTTTATGATTATTTATCGTTATTCGACCCTATAAGTTGACCGAATTGAATCTATCAATCTAATACTGTTTCATAAATTTTAAGAACGTGTTTAGTTCTTATTTATTTTAAATAGACCGAATAGAAAATATTGGTCTACAAACGGTTATTCTTTATTACCAAAATTTAAGATGGACTTATTTCTTTTTTATGATTATTTATCGTTATTCGACCCTATAAGTTGACCGAATTGAATCTATCAATCTAATACTGTTTCATAAATTTTAAGAACGTGTTTAGTTCTTATTTATTTTAAATAGACCGAATAGAAAATATTGGTCTACAAACGGTTATTCTTTATTACCAAAATTTAAGATGGACTTATTTCTTTTTTATGATTATTTATCGTTATTCGACCCTATAAGTTGACCGAATTGAATCTATCAATCTAATACTGTTTCATAAATTTTAAGAACGTGTTTAGTTCTTATTTATTTTAAATAGACCGAATAGAAAATATTGGTCTACAAACGGTTATTCTTTATTACCAAAATTTAAGATGGACTTATTTCTTTTTTATGATTATTTATCGTTATTCGACCCTATAAGTTGACCGAATTGAATCTATCAATCTAATACTGTTTCATAAATTTTAAGAACGTGTTTAGTTCTTATTTATTTTAAATAGACCGAATAGAAAATATTGGTCTACAAACGGTTATTCCCTATTACCAAAATTTAAGATGGACTTATTTCTTTTTTATGATTATTTATCGTTATTCGACCCTATAAGTTGACCGAATTGAATCTATCAATCTAATACTGTTTCATAAATTTTAAGAACGTGTTTAGTTCTTATTTATTTTAAATAGACCGAATAGAAAATATTGGTCTACAAACGGTTATTCTTTATTACCAAAATTTAAGATGGACTTATTTCTTTTTTATGATTATTTATCGTTATTCGACCCTATAAGTTGACCGAATTGAATCTATCAATCTAATACTGTTTCATAAATTTTAAGAACGTGTTTAGTTCTTATTTATTTTAAATAGACCGAATAGAAAATATTGGTCTACAAACGGTTATTCTTTATTACCAAAATTTAAGATGGACTTATTTCTTTTTTATGATTATTTATCGTTATTCGACCCTATAAGTTGACCGAATTGAATCTATCAATCTAATACTGTTTCATAAATTTTAAGAACGTGTTTAGTTCTTATTTATTTTAAATAGACCGAATAGAAAATATTGGTCTACAAACGGTTATTCCCTATTACCAAAATTTAAGATGGACTTATTTCTTTTTTATGATTATTTATCGTTATTCGACCCTATAAGTTGACCGAATTGAATCTATCAATCTAATACTGTTTCATAAATTTTAAGAACGTGTTTAGTTCTTATTTATTTTAAATAGACCGAATAGAAAATATTGGTCTACAAACGGTTATTCCCTATTACCAAAATTTAAGATGGACTTATTTCTTTTTTATGATTATTTATCGTTATTCGACCCTATAAGTTGACCGAATTGAATCTATCAATCTAATACTGTTTCATAAATTTTAAGAACGTGTTTAGTTCTTATTTATTTTAAATAGACCGAATAGAAAATATTGGTCTACAAACGGTTATTCCCTATTACCAAAATTTAAGATGGACTTATTTCTTTTTTATGATTATTTATCGTTATTCGACCCTATAAGTTGACCGAATTGAATCTATCAATCTAATACTGTTTCATAAATTTTAAGAACGTGTTTAGTTCTTATTTATTTTAAATAGACCGAATAGAAAATATTGGTCTACAAACGGTTATTCCCTATTACCAAAATTTAAGATGGACTTATTTCTTTTTTATGATTATTTATCGTTATTCGACCCTATAAGTTGACCGAATTGAATCTATCAATCTAATACTGTTTCATAAATTTTAAGAACGTGTTTAGTTCTTATTTATTTTAAATAGACCGAATAGAAAATATTGGTCTACAAACGGTTATTCTTTATTACCAAAATTTAAGATGGACTTATTTCTTTTTTATGATTATTTATCGTTATTCGACGTTGACCGAATTGAATCTATCAATCTAATACTGTTTCATAAATTTTAAGAACGTGTTTAGTTCTTATTTATTTTAAATAGACCGAATAGAAAATATTGGTCTACAAACGGTTATTCTTTATTACCAAAATTTAAGATGGACTTATTTCTTTTTTATGATTATTTATCGTTATTCGACCCTATAAGTTGACCGAATTGAATCTATCAATCTAATACTGTTTCATAAATTTTAAGAACGTGTTTAGTTCTTATTTATTTTAAATAGACCGAATAGAAAATATTGGTCTACAAACGGTTATTCTTTATTACCAAAATTTAAGATGGACTTATTTCTTTTTTATGATTATTTATCGTTATTCGACCCTATAAGTTGACCGAATTGAATCTATCAATCTAATACTGTTTCATAAATTTTAAGAACGTGTTTAGTTCTTATTTATTTTAAATAGACCGAATAGAAAATATTGGTCTACAAACGGTTATTCTTTATTACCAAAATTTAAGATGGACTTATTTCTTTTTTATGATTATTTATCGTTATTCGACCCTATAAGTTGACCGAATTGAATCTATCAATCTAATACTGTTTCATAAATTTTAAGAACGTGTTTAGTTCTTATTTATTTTAAATAGACCGAATAGAAAATATTGGTCTACAAACGGTTATTCTTTATTACCAAAATTTAAGATGGACTTATTTCTTTTTTATGATTATTTATCGTTATTCGACCCTATAAGTTGACCGAATTGAATCTATCAATCTAATACTGTTTCATAAATTTTAAGAACGTGTTTAGTTCTTATTTATTTTAAATAGACCGAATAGAAAATATTGGTCTACAAACGGTTATTCTTTATTACCAAAATTTAAGATGGACTTATTTCTTTTTTATGATTATTTATCGTTATTCGACCCTATAAGTTGACCGAATTGAATCTATCAATCTAATACTGTTTCATAAATTTTAAGAACGTGTTTAGTTCTTATTTATTTTAAATAGACCGAATAGAAAATATTGGTCTACAAACGGTTATTCTTTATTACCAAAATTTAAGATGGACTTATTTCTTTTTTATGATTATTTATCGTTATTCGACCCTATAAGTTGACCGAATTGAATCTATCAATCTAATACTGTTTCATAAATTTTAAGAACGTGTTTAGTTCTTATTTATTTTAAATAGACCGAATAGAAAATATTGGTCTACAAACGGTTATTCTTTATTACCAAAATTTAAGATGGACTTATTTCTTTTTTATGATTATTTATCGTTATTCGACCCTATAAGTTGACCGAATTGAATCTATCAATCTAATACTGTTTCATAAATTTTAAGAACGTGTTTAGTTCTTATTTATTTTAAATAGACCGAATAGAAAATATTGGTCTACAAACGGTTATTCTTTATTACCAAAATTTAAGATGGACTTATTTCTTTTTTATGATTATTTATCGTTATTCGACCCTATAAGTTGACCGAATTGAATCTATCAATCTAATACTGTTTCATAAATTTTAAGAACGTGTTTAGTTCTTATTTATTTTAAATAGACCGAATAGAAAATATTGGTCTACAAACGGTTATTCTTTATTACCAAAATTTAAGATGGACTTATTTCTTTTTTATGATTATTTATCGTTATTCGACCCTATAAGTTGACCGAATTGAATCTATCAATCTAATACTGTTTCATAAATTTTAAGAACGTGTTTAGTTCTTATTTATTTTAAATAGACCGAATAGAAAATATTGGTCTACAAACGGTTATTCTTTATTACCAAAATTTAAGATGGACTTATTTCTTTTTTATGATTATTTATCGTTATTCGACCCTATAAGTTGACCGAATTGAATCTATCAATCTAATACTGTTTCATAAATTTTAAGAACGTGTTTAGTTCTTATTTATTTTAAATAGACCGAATAGAAAATATTGGTCTACAAACGGTTATTCCCTATTACCAAAATTTAAGATGGACTTATTTCTTTTTTATGATTATTTATCGTATTCGACCCTATAAGTTGACCGAATTGAATCTATCAATCTAATACTGTTTCATAAATTTTAAGAACGTGTTTAGTTCTTATTTATTTTAAATAGACCGAATAGAAAATATTGGTCTACAAACGGTTATTCTTTATTACCAAAATTTAAGATGGACTTATTTCTTTTCATCTTAAATTTTGGTAATAAAGAATAACCGTTTGTAGACCAATATTTTCTATTCGGTCTATTTAAAATAAATAAGAACTAAACACGTTCTTAAAATTTATGAAACAGTATTAGATTGATAGATTCAATTCGGTCAACTTATAGGGTCGAATAACGATAAATAATCATAAAAAAGAAATAAGTCCATCTTAAATTTTGGTAGATGGGAATAGCCGTTTGTAGACCAATATTTTCTATTCGGTCTATTTAAAATAAATAAGAACTAAACACGTTCTTAAAATTTATGAAACAGTATTAGATTGATAGATTCAATTCGGTCAACTTATAGGGTCGAATAACGATAAATAATCATAAAAAAGAAATAAGTCCATCTTAAATTTTGGTAATAGGGAATAACCGTTTGTAGACCAATATTTTCTATTCGGTCTATTTAAAATAAATAAGAACTAAACACGTTCTTAAAATTTATGAAACAGTATTAGATTGATAGATTCAATTCGGTCAACTTATAGGGTCGAATAACGATAAATAATCATAAAAAAGAAATAAGTCCATCTTAAATTTTGGTAATAAAGAATAACCGTTTGTAGACCAATATTTTCTATTCGGTCTATTTAAAATAAATAAGAACTAAACACGTTCTTAAAATTTATGAAACAGTATTAGATTGATAGATTCAATTCGGTCAACTTATAGGGTCGAATAACGATAAATAATCATAAAAAAGAAATAAGTCCATCTTAAATTTTGGTAATAGGGAATAACCGTTTGTAGACCAATATTTTCTATTCGGTCTATTTAAAATAAATAAGAACTAAACACGTTCTTAAAATTTATGAAACAGTATTAGATTGATAGATTCAATTCGGTCAACTTATAGGGTCGAATAACGATAAATAATCATAAAAAAGAAATAAGTCCATCTTAAATTTTGGTAATAAAGAATAACCGTTTGTAGACCAATATTTTCTATTCGGTCTATTTAAAATAAATAAGAACTAAACACGTTCTTAAAATTTATGAAACAGTATTAGATTGATAGATTCAATTCGGTCAACTTATAGGGTCGAATAACGATAAATAATCATAAAAAAGAAATAAGTCCATCTTAAATTTTGGTAATAAAGAATAACCGTTTGTAGACCAATATTTTCTATTCGGTCTATTTAAAATAAATAAGAACTAAACACGTTCTTAAAATTTATGAAACAGTATTAGATTGATAGATTCAATTCGGTCAACTTATAGGGTCGAATAACGATAAATAATCATAAAAAAGAAATAAGTCCATCTTAAATTTTGGTAATAAAGAATAACCGTTTGTAGACCAATATTTTCTATTCGGTCTATTTAAAATAAATAAGAACTAAACACGTTCTTAAAATTTATGAAACAGTATTAGATTGATAGATTCAATTCGGTCAACTTATAGGGTCGAATAACGATAAATAATCATAAAAAAGAAATAAGTCCATCTTAAATTTTGGTAATAAAGAATAACCGTTTGTAGACCAATATTTTCTATTCGGTCTATTTAAAATAAATAAGAACTAAACACGTTCTTAAAATTTATGAAACAGTATTAGATTGATAGATTCAATTCGGTCAACTTATAGGGTCGAATAACGATAAATAATCATAAAAAAGAAATAAGTCCATCTTAAATTTTGGTAATAAAGAATAACCGTTTGTAGACCAATATTTTCTATTCGGTCTATTTAAAATAAATAAGAACTAAACACGTTCTTAAAATTTATGAAACAGTATTAGATTGATAGATTCAATTCGGTCAACTTATAGGGTCGAATAACGATAAATAATCATAAAAAAGAAATAAGTCCATCTTAAATTTTGGTAATAAAGAATAACCGTTTGTAGACCAATATTTTCTATTCGGTCTATTTAAAATAAATAAGAACTAAACACGTTCTTAAAATTTATGAAACAGTATTAGATTGATAGATTCAATTCGGTCAACTTATAGGGTCGAATAACGATAAATAATCATAAAAAAGAAATAAGTCCATCTTAAATTTTGATAATAGGGAATAACCGTTTGTAGACCAATATTTTCTATTCGGTCTATTTAAAATAAATAAGAACTAAACACGTTCTTAAAATTTATGAAACAGTATTAGATTGATAGATTCAATTCGGTCAACTTATAGGGTCGAATAACGATAAATAATCATAAAAAAGAAATAAGTCCATCTTCAATTTTGGTAATAAAGAATAACCGTTTGTAGACCAATATTTTCTATTCGGTCTATTTAAAATAAATAAGAACTAAACACGTTCTTAAAATCTTTATTACCAAAATTTAAGATGGACTTATTTCTTTTTTATGATTATTTATCGTTATTCGACCCTATAAGTTGACCGAATTGAATCTATCAATCTAATACTGTTTCATAAATTTTAAGAACGTGTTTAGTTCTTATTTATTTTAAATAGACCGAATAGAAAATATTGGTCTACAAACGGTTATTCTTTATTACCAAAATTTAAGATGGACTTATTTCTTTTTTATGATTATTTATCGTTATTCGACCCTATAAGTTGACCGAATTGAATCTATCAATCTAATACTGTTTCATAAATTTTAAGAACGTGTTTAGTTCTTATATATCATAAATAGACCGAATAGAAAATATTGGTCTACAAACGGTTATTCTTTATTACCAAAATTTAAGATGGACTTATTTCTTTTTTATGATTATTTATCGTTATTCGACCCTATAAGTTGACCGAATTGAATCTATCAATCTAATACTGTTTCATAAATTTTAAGAACGTGTTTAGTTCTTATTTATTTTAAATAGTTCTTATTTATTTTAAATAGACCGAATAGAAAATATTGGTCTACAAACGGTTATTCCCTATTACCAAAATTTAAGATGGACTTATTTCTTTTTTATGATTATTTATCGTTATTCGACCCTATAAGTTGACCGAATTGAATCTATCAATCTAATACTGTTTCATAAATTTTAAGAACGTGTTTAGTTCTTATTTATTTTAAATAGACCGAATAGAAAATATTGGTCTACAAACGGTTATTCTTTATTACCAAAATTTAAGATGGACTTATTTCTTTTTTATGATTATTTATCGTTATTCGACCCTATAAGTTGACCGAATTGAATCTATCAATCTAATACTGTTTCATAAATTTTAAGAACGTGTTTAGTTCTTATTTATTTTAAATAGACCGAATAGAAAATATTGGTCTACAAACGGTTATTCTTTATTACCAAAATTTAAGATGGACTTATTTCTTTTTTATGATTATTTATCGTTATTCGACCCTATAAGTTGACCGAATTGAATCTATCAATCTAATACTGTTTCATAAATTTTAAGAACGTGTTTAGTTCTTATATATCATAAATAGACCGAATAGAAAATATTGGTCTACAAACGGTTATTCTTTATTACCAAAATTTAAGATGGACTTATTTCTTTTTTATGATTATTTATCGTTATTCGACCCTATAAGTTGACCGAATTGAATCTATCAATCTAATACTGTTTCATAAATTTTAAGAACGTGTTTAGTTCTTATTTATTTTAAATAGTTCTTATTTATTTTAAATAGACCGAATAGAAAATATTGGTCTACAAACGGTTATTCCCTATTACCAAAATTTAAGATGGACTTATTTCTTTTTTATGATTATTTATCGTTATTCGACCCTATAAGTTGACCGAATTGAATCTATCAATCTAATACTGTTTCATAAATTTTAAGAACGTGTTTAGTTCTTATTTATTTTAAATAGACCGAATAGAAAATATTGGTCTACAAACGGTTATTCCCTATTACCAAAATTTAAGATGGACTTATTTCTTTTTTATGATTATTTATCGTTATTCGACCCTATAAGTTGACCGAATTGAATCTATCAATCTAATACTGTTTCATAAATTTTAAGAACGTGTTTAGTTCTTATTTATTTTAAATAGACCGAATAGAAAATATTGGTCTACAAACGGTTATTCTTTATTACCAAAATTGAAGATGGACTTATTTCTTTTTTATGATTATTTATCGTTATTCGACCCTATAAGTTGACCGAATTGAATCTATCAATCTAATACTGTTTCATAAATTTTAAGAACGTGTTTAGTTCTTATTTATTTTAAATAGACCGAATAGAAAATATTGGTCTACAAACGGTTATTCCCTATTACCAAAATTTAAGATGGACTTATTTCTTTTTTATGATTATTTATCGTTATTCGACCCTATAAGTTGACCGAATTGAATCTATCAATCTAATACTGTTTCATAAATTTTAAGAACGTGTTTAGTTCTTATTTATTTTAAATAGACCGAATAGAAAATATTGGTCTACAAACGGTTATTCTTTATTACCAAAATTTAAGATGGACTTATTTCTTTTTTATGATTATTTATCGTTATTCGACCCTATAAGTTGACCGAATTGAATCTATCAATCTAATACTGTTTCATAAATTTTAAGAACGTGTTTAGTTCTTATTTATTTTAAATAGACCGAATAGAAAATATTGGTCTACAAACGGTTATTCTTTATTACCAAAATTTAAGATGGACTTATTTCTTTTTTATGATTATTTATCGTTATTCGACCCTATAAGTTGACCGAATTGAATCTATCAATCTAATACTGTTTCATAAATTTTAAGAACGTGTTTAGTTCTTATTTATTTTAAATAGACCGAATAGAAAATATTGGTCTACAAACGGTTATTCTTTATTACCAAAATTTAAGATGGACTTATTTCTTTTTTATGATTATTTATCGTTATTCGACCCTATAAGTTGACCGAATTGAATCTATCAATCTAATACTGTTTCATAAATTTTAAGAACGTGTTTAGTTCTTATTTATTTTAAATAGACCGAATAGAAAATATTGGTCTACAAACGGTTATTCTTTATTACCAAAATTTAAGATGGACTTATTTCTTTTTTATGATTATTTATCGTTATTCGACCCTATAAGTTGACCGAATTGAATCTATCAATCTAATACTGTTTCATAAATTTTAAGAACGTGTTTAGTTCTTATTTATTTTAAATAGACCGAATAGAAAATATTGGTCTATTTAAAATAAATAAGAACTAAACACGTTCTTAAAATTTATGAAACAGTATTAGATTGATAGATTCAATTCGGTCAACTTATAGGGTCGAATAACGATAAATAATCATAAAAAAGAAATAAGTCCATCTTAAATTTTGGTAATAAAGAATAACCGTTTGTAGACCAATATTTTCTATTCGGTCTATTTAAAATAAATAAGAACTAAACACGTTCTTAAAATTTATGAAACAGTATTAGATTGATAGATTCAATTCGGTCAACTTATAGGGTCGAATAACGATAAATAATCATAAAAAAGAAATAAGTCCATCTTAAATTTTGGTAATAAAGAATAACCGTTTGTAGACCAATATTTTCTATTCGGTCTATTTAAAATAAATAAGAACTAAACACGTTCTTAAAATTTATGAAACAGTATTAGATTGATAGATTCAATTCGGTCAACTTATAGGGTCGAATAACGATAAATAATCATAAAAAAGAAATAAGTCCATCTTAAATTTTGGTAATAAAGAATAACCGTTTGTAGACCAATATTTTCTATTCGGTCTATTTAAAATAAATAAGAACTAAACACGTTCTTAAAATTTATGAAACAGTATTAGATTGATAGATTCAATTCGGTCAACTTATAGGGTCGAATAACGATAAATAATCATAAAAAAGAAATAAGTCCATCTTAAATTTTGGTAATAAAGAATAACCGTTTGTAGACCAATATTTTCTATTCGGTCTATTTAAAATAAATAAGAACTAAACACGTTCTTAAAATTTATGAAACAGTATTAGATTGATAGATTCAATTCGGTCAACTTATAAGTCGAATAACGATAAATAATCATAAAAAAGAAATAAGTCCATCTTAAATTTTGGTAATAGGGAATAACCGTTTGTAGACCAATATTTTCTATTCGGTCTATTTAAAATAAATAAGAACTAAACACGTTCTTAAAATTTATGAAACAGTATTAGATTGATAGATTCAATTCGGTCAACTTATAGGGTCGAATAACGATAAATAATCATAAAAAAGAAATAAGTCCATCTTCAATTTTGGTAATAAAGAATAACCGTTTGTAGACCAATATTTTCTATTCGGTCTATTTAAAATAAATAAGAACTAAACACGTTCTTAAAATTTATGAAACAGTATTAGATTGATAGATTCAATTCGGTCAACTTATAAGTCGAATAACGATAAATAATCATAAAAAAGAAATAAGTCCATCTTAAATTTTGGTAATAGGGAATAACCGTTTGTAGACCAATATTTTCTATTCGGTCTATTTAAAATAAATAAGAACTAAACACGTTCTTAAAATTTATGAAACAGTATTAGATTGATAGATTCAATTCGGTCAACTTATAGGGTCGAATAACGATAAATAATCATAAAAAAGAAATAAGTCCATCTTAAATTTTGGTAATAGGGAATAACCGTTTGTAGACCAATATTTTCTATTCGGTCTATTTAAAATAAATAAGAACTAAACACGTTCTTAAAATTTATGAAACAGTATTAGATTGATAGATTCAATTCGGTCAACTTATAGGGTCGAATAACGATAAATAATCATAAAAAAGAAATAAGTCCATCTTAAATTTTGGTAATAAAGAATAACCGTTTGTAGACCAATATTTTCTATTCGGTCTATTTATGATATATAAGAACTAAACACGTTCTTAAAATTTATGAAACAGTATTAGATTGATAGATTCAATTCGGTCAACTTATAGGGTCGAATAACGATAAATAATCATAAAAAAGAAATAAGTCCATCTTAAATTTTGGTAATAAAGAATAACCGTTTGTAGACCAATATTTTCTATTCGGTCTATTTAAAATAAATAAGAACTAAACACGTTCTTAAAATTTATGAAACAGTATTAGATTGATAGATTCAATTCGGTCAACTTATAAGTCGAATAACGATAAATAATCATAAAAAAGAAATAAGTCCATCTTAAATTTTGGTAATAAAGAATAACCGTTTGTAGACCAATATTTTCTATTCGGTCTATTTATGATATATAAGAACTAAACACGTTCTTAAAATTTATGAAACAGTATTAGATTGATAGATTCAATTCGGTCAACTTATAGGGTCGAATAACGATAAATAATCATAAAAAAGAAATAAGTCCATCTTAAATTTTGGTAATAAAGAATAACCGTTTGTAGACCAATATTTTCTATTCGGTCTATTTATGATATATAAGAACTAAACACGTTCTTAAAATTTATGAAACAGTATTAGATTGATAGATTCAATTCGGTCAACTTATAGGGTCGAATAACGATAAATAATCATAAAAAAGAAATAAGTCCATCTTAAATTTTGGTAATAAAGAATAACCGTTTGTAGACCAATATTTTCTATTCGGTCTATTTATGATATATAAGAACTAAACACGTTCTTAAAATTTATGAAACAGTATTAGATTGATAGATTCAATTCGGTCAACTTATAGGGTCGAATAACGATAAATAATCATAAAAAGAAATAAGTCCATCTTAAATTTTGGTAATAAAGAATAACCGTTTGTAGACCAATATTTTCTATTCGGTCTATTTATGATATATAAGAACTAAACACGTTCTTAAAATTTATGAAACAGTATTAGATTGATAGATTCAATTCGGTCAACTTATAGGGTCGAATAACGATAAATAATCATAAAAAAGAAATAAGTCCATCTTAAATTTTGGTAATAAAGAATAACCGTTTGTAGACCAATATTTTCTATTCGGTCTATTTATGATATATAAGAACTAAACACGTTCTTAAAATTTATGAAACAGTATTAGATTGATAGATTCAATTCGGTCAACTTATAGGGTCGAATAACGATAAATAATCATAAAAAAGAAACAAACGGTTATCTACAAACGGTTATTCTTTATTACCAAAATTTAAGATGGACTTATTTCTTTTTTATGATTATTTATCGTTATTCGACCCTATAAGTTGACCGAATTGAATCTATCAATCTAATACTGTTTCATAAATTTTAAGAACGTGTTTAGTTCTTATTTATTTTAAATAGACCGAATAGAAAATATTGGTCTACAAACGGTTATTCTTTATTACCAAAATTTAAGATGGACTTATTTCTTTTTTATGATTATTTATCGTTATTCGACCCTATAAGTTGACCGAATTGAATCTATCAATCTAATACTGTTTCATAAATTTTAAGAACGTGTTTAGTTCTTATATATCATAAATAGACCGAATAGAAAATATTGGTCTACAAACGGTTATTCTTTATTACCAAAATTTAAGATGGACTTATTTCTTTTTTATGATTATTTATCGTTATTCGACCCTATAAGTTGACCGAATTGAATCTATCAATCTAATACTGTTTCATAAATTTTAAGAACGTGTTTAGTTCTTATTTATTTTAAATAGACCGAATAGAAAATATTGGTCTACAAACGGTTATTCCCTATTACCAAAATTTAAGATGGACTTATTTCTTTTTTATGATTATTTATCGTTATTCGACCCTATATTGACCGAATTGAATCTATCAATCTAATACTGTTTCATAAATTTTAAGAACGTGTTTAGTTCTTATTTATTTTAAATAGACCGAATAGAAAATATTGGTCTACAAACGGTTATTCCCTATTACCAAAATTTAAGATGGACTTATTTCTTTTTTATGATTATTTATCGTTATTCGACCCTATAAGTTGACCGAATTGAATCTATCAATCTAATACTGTTTCATAAATTTTAAGAACGTGTTTAGTTCTTATTTATTTTAAATAGACCGAATAGAAAATATTGGTCTACAAACGGTTATTCCCTATTACCAAAATTTAAGATGGACTTATTTCTTTTTTATGATTATTTATCGTTATTCGACCCTATAAGTTGACCGAATTGAATCTATCAATCTAATACTGTTTCATAAATTTTAAGAACGTGTTTAGTTCTTATTTATTTTAAATAGACCGAATAGAAAATATTGGTCTACAAACGGTTATTCCCTATTACCAAAATTTAAGATGGACTTATTTCTTTTTTATGATTATTTATCGTTATTCGACCCTATAAGTTGACCGAATTGAATCTATCAATCTAATACTGTTTCATAAATTTTAAGAACGTGTTTAGTTCTTATTTATTTTAAATAGACCGAATAGAAAATATTGGTCTACAAACGGTTATTCTTTATTACCAAAATTTAAGATGGACTTATTTCTTTTTTATGATTATTTATCGTTATTCGACCCTATAAGTTGACCGAATTGAATCTATCAATCTAATACTGTTTCATAAATTTTAAGAACGTGTTTAGTTCTTATTTATTTTAAATAGACCGAATAGAAAATATTGGTCTACAAACGGTTATTCTTTATTACCAAAATTTAAGATGGACTTATTTCTTTTTTATGATTATTTATCGTTATTCGACCCTATAAGTTGACCGAATTGAATCTATCAATCTAATACTGTTTCATAAATTTTAAGAACGTGTTTAGTTCTTATTTATTTTAAATAGACCGAATAGAAAATATTGGTCTACAAACGGTTATTCTTTATTACCAAAATTTAAGATGGACTTATTTCTTTTTTATGATTATTTATCGTTATTCGACCCTATAAGTTGACCGAATTGAATCTATCAATCTAATACTGTTTCATAAATTTTAAGAACGTGTTTAGTTCTTATTTATTTTAAATAGACCGAATAGAAAATATTGGTCTACAAACGGTTATTCTTTATTACCAAAATTTAAGATGGACTTATTTCTTTTTTATGATTATTTATCGTTATTCGACCCTATAAGTTGACCGAATTGAATCTATCAATCTAATACTGTTTCATAAATTTTAAGAACGTGTTTAGTTCTTATTTATTTTAAATAGACCGAATAGAAAATATTGGTCTACAAACGGTTATTCTTTATTACCAAAATTTAAGATGGACTTATTTCTTTTTTATGATTATTTATCGTTATTCGACCCTATAAGTTGACCGAATTGAATCTATCAATCTAATACTGTTTCATAAATTTTAAGAACGTGTTTAGTTCTTATTTATTTTAAATAGACCGAATAGAAAATATTGGTCTACAAACGGTTATTCTTTATTACCAAAATTTAAGATGGACTTATTTCTTTTTTATGATTATTTATCGTTATTCGACCCTATAAGTTGACCGAATTGAATCTATCAATCTAATACTGTTTCATAAATTTTAAGAACGTGTTTAGTTCTTATTTATTTTAAATAGACCGAATAGAAAATATTGGTCTACAAACGGTTATTCCCTATTACCAAAATTTAAGATGGACTTATTTCTTTTTTATGATTATTTATCGTTATTCGACCCTATAAGTTGACCGAATTGAATCTATCAATCTAATACTGTTTCATAAATTTTAAGAACGTGTTTAGTTCTTATTTATTTTAAATAGACCGAATAGAAAATATTGGTCTACAAACGGTTATTCTTTATTACCAAAATTTAAGATGGACTTATTTCTTTTTTATGATTATTTATCGTTATTCGACCCTATAAGTTGACCGAATTGAATCTATCAATCTAATACTGTTTCATAAATTTTAAGAACGTGTTTAGTTCTTATTTATTTTAAATAGACCGAATAGAAAATATTGGTCTACAAACGGTTATTCCCTATTACCAAAATTTAAGATGGACTTATTTCTTTTTTATGATTATTTATCGTTATTCGACCCTATAAGTTGACCGAATTGAATCTATCAATCTAATACTGTTTCATAAATTTTAAGAACGTGTTTAGTTCTTATTTATTTTAAATAGACCGAATAGAAAATATTGGTCTACAAACGGTTATTCCCTATTACCAAAATTTAAGATGGACTTATTTCTTTTTTATGATTATTTATCGTTATTCGACCCTATAAGTTGACCGAATTGAATCTATCAATCTAATACTGTTTCATAAATTTTAAGAACGTGTTTAGTTCTTATTTATTTTAAATAGACCGAATAGAAAATATTGGTCTACAAACGGTTATTCTTTATTACCAAAATTGAAGATGGACTTATTTCTTTTTTATGATTATTTATCGTTATTCGACCCTATAAGTTGACCGAATTGAATCTATCAATCTAATACTGTTTCATAAATTTTAAGAACGTGTTTAGTTCTTATTTATTTTAAATAGACCGAATAGAAAATATTGGTCTACAAACGGTTATTCCCTATTACCAAAATTTAAGATTTATGAAACAGTATTAGATTGATAGATTCAATTCGGTCAACTTATAGGGTCGAATAACGATAAATAATCATAAAAAAGAAATAAGTCCATCTTAAATTTTGGTAATAAAGAATAACCGTTTGTAGACCAATATTTTCTATTTGGTCTATTTAAAATAAATAAGAACTAAACACGTTCTTAAAATTTATGAAACAGTATTAGATTGATAGATTCAATTCGGTCAACTTATAGGGTCGAATAACGATAAATAATCATAAAAAAGAAATAAGTCCATCTTAAATTTTGGTAATAGAATAACCGTTTGTAGACCAATATTTTCTATTCGGTCTATTTAAAATAAATAAGAACTAAACACGTTCTTAAAATTTATGAAACAGTATTAGATTGATAGATTCAATTCGGTCAACTTATAGGGTCGAATAACGATAAATAATCATAAAAAAGAAATAAGTCCATCTTAAATTTTGGTAATAGGAATAACCGTTTGTAGACCAATATTTTCTATTTGGTCTATTTAAAATAAATAAGAACTAAACACGTTCTTAAAATTTATGAAACAGTATTAGATTGATAGATTCAATTCGGTCAACTTATAGGGTCGAATAACGATAAATAATCATAAAAAAGAAATAAGTCCATCTTAAATTTTGGTAATAGGGAATAACCGTTTGTAGACCAATATTTTCTATTCGGTCTATTTAAAATAAATAAGAACTAAACACGTTCTTAAAATTTATGAAACAGTATTAGATTGATAGATTCAATTCGGTCAACTTATAGGGTCGAATAACGATAAATAATCATAAAAAAGAAATAAGTCCATCTTCAATTTTGGTAATAAAGAATAACCGTTTGTAGACCAATATTTTCTATTCGGTCTATTTAAAATAAATAAGAACTAAACACGTTCTTAAAATTTATGAAACAGTATTAGATTGATAGATTCAATTCGGTCAACTTATAGGGTCGAATAACGATAAATAATCATAAAAAAGAAATAAGTCCATCTTAAATTTTGGTAATAGGGAATAACCGTTTGTAGACCAATATTTTCTATTCGGTCTATTTAAAATAAATAAGAACTAAACACGTTCTTAAAATTTATGAAACAGTATTAGATTGATAGATTCAATTCGGTCAACTTATAGGGTCGAATAACGATAAATAATCATAAAAAAGAAATAAGTCCATCTTAAATTTTGGTAATAGGGAATAACCGTTTGTAGACCAATATTTTCTATTCGGTCTATTTAAAATAAATAAGAACTAAACACGTTCTTAAAATTTATGAAACAGTATTAGATTGATAGATTCAATTCGGTCAACTTATAGGGTCGAATAACGATAAATAATCATAAAAAAGAAATAAGTCCATCTTAAATTTTGGTAATAAAGAATAACCGTTTGTAGACCAATATTTTCTATTCGGTCTATTTAAAATAAATAAGAACTAAACACGTTCTTAAAATTTATGAAACAGTATTAGATTGATAGATTCAATTCGGTCAACTTATAGGGTCGAATAACGATAAATAATCATAAAAAAGAAATAAGTCCATCTTAAATTTTGGTAATAGGGAATAACCGTTTGTAGACCAATATTTTCTATTCGGTCTATTTAAAATAAATAAGAACTAAACACGTTCTTAAAATTTATGAAACAGTATTAGATTGATAGATTCAATTCGGTCAACTTATAGGGTCGAATAACGATAAATAATCATAAAAAAGAAATAAGTCCATCTTAAATTTTGGTAATAAAGAATAACCGTTTGTAGACCAATATTTTCTATTCGGTCTATTTAAAATAAATAAGAACTAAACACGTTCTTAAAATTTATGAAACAGTATTAGATTGATAGATTCAATTCGGTCAACTTATAGGGTCGAATAACGATAAATAATCATAAAAAAGAAATAAGTCCATCTTAAATTTTGGTAATAAAGAATAACCGTTTGTAGACCAATATTTTCTATTCGGTCTATTTAAAATAAATAAGAACTAAACACGTTCTTAAAATTTATGAAACAGTATTAGATTGATAGATTCAATTCGGTCAACTTATAGGGTCGAATAACGATAAATAATCATAAAAAAGAAATAAGTCCATCTTAAATTTTGGTAATAAAGAATAACCGTTTGTAGACCAATATTTTCTATTCGGTCTATTTAAAATAAATAAGAACTAAACACGTTCTTAAAATTTATGAAACAGTATTAGATTGATAGATTCAATTCGGTCAACTTATAGGGTCGAATAACGATAAATAATCATAAAAAAGAAATAAGTCCATCTTAAATTTTGGTAATAAAGAATAACCGTTTGTAGACCAATATTTTCTATTCGGTCTATTTAAAATAAATAAGAACTAAACACGTTCTTAAAATTTATGAAACAGTATTAGATTGATAGATTCAATTCGGTCAACTTATAGGGTCAACTTATTCGGTCAACTTATTTATGATTATTTATCGTTATTCGACCCTATAAGTTGACCGAATTGAATCTATCAATCTAATACTGTTTCATAAATTTTAAGAACGTGTTTAGTTCTTATTTATTTTAAATAGACCGAATAGAAAATATTGGTCTACAAACGGTTATTCCCTATTACCAAAATTTAAGATGGACTTATTTCTTTTTTATGATTATTTATCGTTATTCGACCCTATAAGTTGACCGAATTGAATCTATCAATCTAATACTGTTTCATAAATTTTAAGAACGTGTTTAGTTCTTATTTATTTTAAATAGACCGAATAGAAAATATTGGTCTACAAACGGTTATTCTTTATTACCAAAATTGAAGATGGACTTATTTCTTTTTTATGATTATTTATCGTTATTCGACCCTATAAGTTGACCGAATTGAATCTATCAATCTAATACTGTTTCATAAATTTTAAGAACGTGTTTAGTTCTTATTTATTTTAAATAGACCGAATAGAAAATATTGGTCTACAAACGGTTATTCCCTATTACCAAAATTTAAGATGGACTTATTTCTTTTTTATGATTATTTATCGTTATTCGACCCTATAAGTTGACCGAATTGAATCTATCAATCTAATACTGTTTCATAAATTTTAAGAACGTGTTTAGTTCTTATTTATTTTAAATAGACCAAATAGAAAATATTGGTCTACAAACGGTTATTCCCTATTACCAAAATTTAAGATGGACTTATTTCTTTTTTATGATTATTTATCGTTATTCGACCCTATAAGTTGACCGAATTGAATCTATCAATCTAATACTGTTTCATAAATTTTAAGAACGTGTTTAGTTCTTATTTATTTTAAATAGACCGAATAGAAAATATTGGTCTACAAACGGTTATTCCCTATTACCAAAATTTAAGATGGACTTATTTCTTTTTTATGATTATTTATCGTTATTCGACCCTATAAGTTGACCGAATTGAATCTATCAATCTAATACTGTTTCATAAATTTTAAGAACGTGTTTAGTTCTTATTTATTTTAAATAGACCAAATAGAAAATATTGGTCTACAAACGGTTATTCTTTATTACCAAAATTTAAGATGGACTTATTTCTTTTTTATGATTATTTATCGTTATTCGACCCTATAAGTTGACCGAATTGAATCTATCAATCTAATACTGTTTCATAAATCTTAAATTTTGGTAATAGGGAATAACCGTTTGTAGACCAATATTTTCTATTCGGTCTATTTAAAATAAATAAGAACTAAACACGTTCTTAAAATTTATGAAACAGTATTAGATTGATAGATTCAATTCGGTCAACTTATAGGGTCGAATAACGATAAATAATCATAAAAAAGAAATAAGTCCATCTTCAATTTTGGTAATAAAGAATAACCGTTTGTAGACCAATATTTTCTATTCGGTCTATTTAAAATAAATAAGAACTAAACACGTTCTTAAAATTTATGAAACAGTATTAGATTGATAGATTCAATTCGGTCAACTTATAGGGTCGAATAACGATAAATAATCATAAAAAAGAAATAAGTCCATCTTAAATTTTGGTAATAGGGAATAACCGTTTGTAGACCAATATTTTCTATTCGGTCTATTTAAAATAAATAAGAACTAAACACGTTCTTAAAATTTATGAAACAGTATTAGATTGATAGATTCAATTCGGTCAACTTATAGGGTCGAATAACGATAAATAATCATAAAAAAGAAATAAGTCCATCTTAAATTTTGGTAATAAAGAATAACCGTTTGTAGACCAATATTTTCTATTCGGTCTATTTAAAATAAATAAGAACTAAACACGTTCTTAAAATTTATGAAACAGTATTAGATTGATAGATTCAATTCGGTCAAGTCGAATAACGATAAATAATCATAAAAAAGAAATAAGTCCATCTTAAATTTTGGTAATAGGGAATAACCGTTTGTAGACCAATATTTTCTATTCGGTCTATTTAAAATAAATAAGAACTAAACACGTTCTTAAAATTTATGAAACAGTATTAGATTGATAGATTCAATTCGGTCAACTTATAGGTCGAATAACGATAAATAATCATAAAAAAGAAATAAGTCCATCTTCAATTTTGGTAATAAAGAATAACCGTTTGTAGACCAATATTTTCTATTCGGTCTATTTAAAATAAATAAGAACTAAACACGTTCTTAAAATTTATGAAACAGTATTAGATTGATAGATTCAATTCGGTCAACTTATAGGGTCGAATAACGATAAATAATCATAAAAAAGAAATAAGTCCATCTTAAATTTTGGTAATAGGGAATAACCGTTTGTAGACCAATATTTTCTATTCGGTCTATTTAAAATAAATAAGAACTAAACACGTTCTTAAAATTTATGAAACAGTATTAGATTGATAGATTCAATTCGGTCAACTTATAGGGTCGAATAACGATAAATAATCATAAAAAAGAAATAAGTCCATCTTAAATTTTGGTAATAGGGAATAACCGTTTGTAGACCAATATTTTCTATTCGGTCTATTTAAAATAAATAAGAACTAAACACGTTCTTAAAATTTATGAAACAGTATTAGATTGATAGATTCAATTCGGTCAACTTATAGGGTCGAATAACGATAAATAATCATAAAAAAGAAATAAGTCCATCTTAAATTTTGGTAATAAAGAATAACCGTTTGTAGACCAATATTTTCTATTCGGTCTATTTATGATATATAAGAACTAAACACGTTCTTAAAATTTATGAAACAGTATTAGATTGATAGATTCAATTCGGTCAACTTATAGGGTCGAATAACGATAAATAATCATAAAAAAGAAATAAGTCCATCTTAAATTTTGGTAATAAAGAATAACCGTTTGTAGACCAATATTTTCTATTCGGTCTATTTAAAATAAATAAGAACTAAACACGTTCTTAAAATTTATGAAACAGTATTAGATTGATAGATTCAATTCGGTCAACTTATAGGGTCGAATAACGATAAATAATCATAAAAAAGAAATAAGTCCATCTTAAATTTTGGTAATAAAGAATAACCGTTTGTAGATAACCGTTTGTTTCTTTTTTATGATTATTTATCGTTATTCGACCCTATAAGTTGACCGAATTGAATCTATCAATCTAATACTGTTTCATAAATTTTAAGAACGTGTTTAGTTCTTATATATCATAAATAGACCGAATAGAAAATATTGGTCTACAAACGGTTATTCTTTATTACCAAAATTTAAGATGGACTTATTTCTTTTTTATGATTATTTATCGTTATTCGACCCTATAAGTTGACCGAATTGAATCTATCAATCTAATACTGTTTCATAAATTTTAAGAACGTGTTTAGTTCTTATATATCATAAATAGACCGAATAGAAAATATTGGTCTACAAACGGTTATTCTTTATTACCAAAATTTAAGATGGACTTATTTCTTTTTTATGATTATTTATCGTTATTCGACCCTATAAGTTGACCGAATTGAATCTATCAATCTAATACTGTTTCATAAATTTTAAGAACGTGTTTAGTTCTTATATATCATAAATAGACCGAATAGAAAATATTGGTCTACAAACGGTTATTCTTTATTACCAAAATTTAAGATGGACTTATTTCTTTTTTATGATTATTTATCGTTATTCGACCCTATAAGTTGACCGAATTGAATCTATCAATCTAATACTGTTTCATAAATTTTAAGAACGTGTTTAGTTCTTATATATCATAAATAGACCGAATAGAAAATATTGGTCTACAAACGGTTATTCTTTATTACCAAAATTTAAGATGGACTTATTTCTTTTTTATGATTATTTATCGTTATTCGACCCTATAAGTTGACCGAATTGAATCTATCAATCTAATACTGTTTCATAAATTTTAAGAACGTGTTTAGTTCTTATATATCATAAATAGACCGAATAGAAAATATTGGTCTACAAACGGTTATTCTTTATTACCAAAATTTAAGATGGACTTATTTCTTTTTTATGATTATTTATCGTTATTCGACCCTATAAGTTGACCGAATTGAATCTATCAATCTAATACTGTTTCATAAATTTTAAGAACGTGTTTAGTTCTTATTTATTTTAAATAGACCGAATAGAAAATATTGGTCTACAAACGGTTATTCTTTATTACCAAAATTTAAGATGGACTTATTTCTTTTTTATGATTATTTATCGTTATTCGACCCTATAAGTTGACCGAATTGAATCTATCAATCTAATACTGTTTCATAAATTTTAAGAACGTGTTTAGTTCTTATATATCATAAATAGACCGAATAGAAAATATTGGTCTACAAACGGTTATTCTTTATTACCAAAATTTAAGATGGACTTATTTCTTTTTTATGATTATTTATCGTTATTCGACCCTATAAGTTGACCGAATTGAATCTATCAATCTAATACTGTTTCATAAATTTTAAGAACGTGTTTAGTTCTTATATATCATAAATAGACCGAATAGAAAATATTGGTCTACAAACGGTTATTCTTTATTACCAAAATTTAAGATGGACTTATTTCTTTTTTATGATTATTTATCGTTATTCGACCCTATAAGTTGACCGAATTGAATCTATCAATCTAATACTGTTTCATAAATTTTAAGAACGTGTTTAGTTCTTATTTATTTTAAATAGACCGAATAGAAAATATTGGTCTACAAACGGTTATTCCCTATTACCAAAATTTAAGATGGACTTATTTCTTTTTTATGATTATTTATCGTTATTCGACCCTATAAGTTGACCGAATTGAATCTATCAATCTAATACTGTTTCATAAATTTTAAGAACGTGTTTAGTTCTTATTTATTTTAAATAGACCGAATAGAAAATATTGGTCTACAAACGGTTATTCCCTATTACCAAAATTTAAGATGGACTTATTTCTTTTTTATGATTATTTATCGTTATTCGACCCTATAAGTTGACCGAATTGAATCTATCAATCTAATACTGTTTCATAAATTTTAAGAACGTGTTTAGTTCTTATTTATTTTAAATAGACCGAATAGAAAATATTGGTCTACAAACGGTTATTCTTTATTACCAAAATTGAAGATGGACTTATTTCTTTTTTATGATTATTTATCGTTATTCGACCCTATAAGTTGACCGAATTGAATCTATCAATCTAATACTGTTTCATAAATTTTAAGAACGTGTTTAGTTCTTATTTATTTTAAATAGACCGAATAGAAAATATTGGTCTACAAACGGTTATTCCCTATTACCAAAATTTAAGATGGACTTATTTCTTTTTTATGATTATTTATCGTTATTCGACCCTATAAGTTGACCGAATTGAATCTATCAATCTAATACTGTTTCATAAATTTTAAGAACGTGTTTAGTTCTTATTTATTTTAAATAGACCGAATAGAAAATATTGGTCTACAAACGGTTATTCTTTATTACCAAAATTTAAGATGGACTTATTTCTTTTTTATGATTATTTATCGTTATTCGACCCTATAAGTTGACCGAATTGAATCTATCAATCTAATACTGTTTCATAAATTTTAAGAACGTGTTTAGTTCTTATTTATTTTAAATAGACCGAATAGAAAATATTGGTCTACAAACGGTTATTCTTTATTACCAAAATTTAAGATGGACTTATTTCTTTTTTATGATTATTTATCGTTATTCGACCCTATAAGTTGACCGAATTGAATCTATCAATCTAATACTGTTTCATAAATTTTAAGAACGTGTTTAGTTCTTATTTATTTTAAATAGACCGAATAGAAAATATTGGTCTACAAACGGTTATTCTTTATTACCAAAATTTAAGATGGACTTATTTCTTTTTTATGATTATTTATCGTTATTCGACCCTATAAGTTGACCGAATTGAATCTATCAATCTAATACTGTTTCATAAATTTTAAGAACGTGTTTAGTTCTTATTTATTTTAAATAGACCGAATAGAAAATATTGGTCTACAAACGGTTATTCTTTATTACCAAAATTTAAGATGGACTTATTTCTTTTTTATGATTATTTATCGTTATTCGACCCTATAAGTTGACCGAATTGAATCTATCAATCTAATACTGTTTCATAAATTTTAAGAACGTGTTTAGTTCTTATTTATTTTAAATAGACCGAATAGAAAATATTGGTCTACAAACGGTTATTCCCTATTACCAAAATTTAAGATGGACTTATTTCTTTTTTATGATTATTTATCGTTATTCGACCCTATAAGTTGACCGAATTGAATCTATCAATCTAATACTGTTTCATAAATTTTAAGAACGTGTTTAGTTCTTATTTATTTTAAATAGACCGAATAGAAAATATTGGTCTACAAACGGTTATTCTTTATTACCAAAATTTAAGATGGACTTATTTCTTTTTTATGATTATTTATCGTTATTCGACCCTATAAGTTGACCGAATTGAATCTATCAATCTAATACTGTTTCATAAATTTTAAGAACGTGTTTAGTTCTTATTTATTTTAAATAGACCGAATAGAAAATATTGGTCTACAAACGGTTATTCCCTATTACCAAAATTTAAGATGGACTTATTTCTTTTTTATGATTATTTATCGTTATTCGACCCTATAAGTTGACCGAATTGAATCTATCAATCTAATACTGTTTCATAAATTTTAAGAACGTGTTTAGTTCTTATTTATTTTAAATAGACCGAATAGAAAATATTGGTCTACAAACGGTTATTCTTTATTACCAAAATTTAAGATGGACTTATTTCTTTTTTATGATTATTTATCGTTATTCGACCCTATAAGTTGACCGAATTGAATCTATCAATCTAATACTGTTTCATAAATTTTAAGAACGTGTTTAGTTCTTATTTATTTTAAATAGACCGAATAGAAAATATTGGTCTACAAACGGTTATTCTTTATTACCAAAATTTAAGATGGACTTATTTCTTTTTTATGATTATTTATCGTTATTCGACCCTATAAGTTGACCGAATTGAATCTATCAATCTAATACTGTTTCATAAATTTTAAGAACGTGTTTAGTTCTTATTTATTTTAAATAGACCGAATAGAAAATATTGGTCTACAAACGGTTATTCTTTATTACCAAAATTTAAGATGGACTTATTTCTTTTTTATGATTATTTATCGTTATTCGACCCTATAAGTTGACCGAATTGAATCTATCAATCTAATACTGTTTCATAAATTTTAAGAACGTGTTTAGTTCTTATTTATTTTAAATAGACCGAATAGAAAATATTGGTCTACAAACGGTTATTCTTTATTACCAAAATTTAAGATGGACTTATTTCTTTTTTATGATTATTTATCGTTATTCGACCCTATAAGTTGACCGAATTGAATCTATCAATCTAATACTGTTTCATAAATTTTAAGAACGTGTTTAGTTCTTATTTATTTTAAATAGACCGAATAGAAAATATTGGTCTACAAACGGTTATTCTTTATTACCAAAATTTAAGATGGACTTATTTCTTTTTTATGATTATTTATCGTTATTCGACCCTATAAGTTGACCGAATTGAATCTATCAATCTAATACTGTTTCATAAATTTTAAGAACGTGTTTAGTTCTTATTTATTTTAAATAGACCGAATAGAAAATATTGGTCTACAAACGGTTATTCCCTATTACCAAAATTTAAGATGGACTTATTTCTTTTTTATGATTATTTATCGTTATTCGACCCTATAAGTTGACCGAATTGAATCTATCAATCTAATACTGTTTCATAAATTTTAAGAACGTGTTTAGTTCTTATTTATTTTAAATAGACCGAATAGAAAATATTGGTCTACAAACGGTTATTCTTTATTACCAAAATTTAAGATGGACTTATTTCTTTTTTATGATTATTTATCGTTATTCGACCCTATAAGTTGACCGAATTGAATCTATCAATCTAATACTGTTTCATAAATTTTAAGAACGTGTTTAGTTCTTATTTATTTTAAATAGACCGAATAGAAAATATTGGTCTACAAACGTTTATTCTTTATTACCAAAATTTAAGATGGACTTATTTCTTTTTTATGATTATTTATCGTTATTCGACCCTATAAGTTGACCGAATTGAATCTATCAATCTAATACTGTTTCATAAATTTTAAGAACGTGTTTAGTTCTTATTTATTTTAAATAGACCGAATAGAAAATATTGGTCTACAAACGGTTATTCCCTATTACCAAAATTTAAGATGGACTTATTTCTTTTTTATGATTATTTATCGTTATTCGACCCTATAAGTTGACCGAATTGAATCTATCAATCTAATACTGTTTCATAAATTTTAAGAACGTGTTTAGTTCTTATTTATTTTAAATAGACCGAATAGAAAATATTGGTCTACAAACGGTTATTCTTTATTACCAAAATTTAAGATGGACTTATTTCTTTTTTATGATTATTTATCGTTATTCGACCCTATAAGTTGACCGAATTGAATCTATCAATCTAATACTGTTTCATAAATTTTAAGAACGTGTTTAGTTCTTATTTATTTTAAATAGACCGAATAGAAAATATTGGTCTACAAACGGTTATTCTTTATTACCAAAATTTAAGATGGACTTATTTCTTTTTTATGATTATTTATCGTTATTCGACCCTATAAGTTGACCGAATTGAATCTATCAATCTAATACTGTTTCATAAATTTTAAGAACGTGTTTAGTTCTTATTTATTTTAAATAGACCGAATAGAAAATATTGGTCTACAAACGGTTATTCTTTATTACCAAAATTTAAGATGGACTTATTTCTTTTTTATGATTATTTATCGTTATTCGACCCTATAAGTTGACCGAATTGAATCTATCAATCTAATACTGTTTCATAAATTTTAAGAACGTGTTTAGTTCTTATTTATTTTAAATAGACCGAATAGAAAATATTGGTCTACAAACGGTTATTCTTTATTACCAAAATTTAAGATGGACTTATTTCTTTTTTATGATTATTTATCGTTATTCGACCCTATAAGTTGACCGAATTGAATCTATCAATCTAATACTGTTTCATAAATTTTAAGAACGTGTTTAGTTCTTATTTATTTTAAATAGACCGAATAGAAAATATTGGTCTACAAACGGTTATTCTTTATTACCAAAATTTAAGATGGACTTATTTCTTTTTTATGATTATTTATCGTTATTCGACCCTATAAGTTGACCGAATTGAATCTATCAATCTAATACTGTTTCATAAATTTTAAGAACGTGTTTAGTTCTTATTTATTTTAAATAGACCGAATAGAAAATATTGGTCTACAAACGGTTATTCTTTATTACCAAAATTTAAGATGGACTTATTTCTTTTTTATGATTATTTATCGTTATTCGACCCTATAAGTTGACCGAATTGAATCTATCAATCTAATACTGTTTCATAAATTTTAAGAACGTGTTTAGTTCTTATTTATTTTAAATAGACCGAATAGAAAATATTGGTCTACAAACGGTTATTCTTTATTACCAAAATTTAAGATGGACTTATTTCTTTTTTATGATTATTTATCGTTATTCGACCCTATAAGTTGACCGAATTGAATCTATCAATCTAATACTGTTTCATAAATTTTAAGAACGTGTTTAGTTCTTATTTATTTTAAATAGACCGAATAGAAAATATTGGTCTACAAACGGTTATTCCCTATTACCAAAATTTAAGATGGACTTATTTCTTTTTTATGATTATTTATCGTTATTCGACCCTATAAGTTGACCGAATTGAATCTATCAATCTAATACTGTTTCATAAATTTTAAGAACGTGTTTAGTTCTTATTTATTTTAAATAGACCGAATAGAAAATATTGGTCTACAAACGGTTATTCTTTATTACCAAAATTTAAGATGGACTTATTTCTTTTTTATGATTATTTATCGTTATTCGACCCTATAAGTTGACCGAATTGAATCTATCAATCTAATACTGTTTCATAAATTTTAAGAACGTGTTTAGTTCTTATTTATTTTAAATAGACCGAATAGAAAATATTGGTCTACAAACGGTTATTCCCTATTACCAAAATTTAAGATGGACTTATTTCTTTTTTATGATTATTTATCGTTATTCGACCCTATAAGTTGACCGAATTGAATCTATCAATCTAATACTGTTTCATAAATTTTAAGAACGTGTTTAGTTCTTATTTATTTTAAATAGACCGAATAGAAAATATTGGTCTACAAACGGTTATTCCCTATTACCAAAATTTAAGATGGACTTATTTCTTTTTTATGATTATTTATCGTTATTCGACCCTATAAGTTGACCGAATTGAATCTATCAATCTAATACTGTTTCATAAATTTTAAGAACGTGTTTAGTTCTTATTTATTTTAAATAGACCAAATAGAAAATATTGGTCTACAAACGGTTATTCCCTATTACCAAAATTTAAGATGGACTTATTTCTTTTTTATGATTATTTATCGTTATTCGACCCTATAAGTTGACCGAATTGAATCTATCAATCTAATACTGTTTCATAAATTTTAAGAACGTGTTTAGTTCTTATTTATTTTAAATAGACCGAATAGAAAATATTGGTCTACAAACGGTTATTCCCTATTACCAAAATTTAAGATGGACTTATTTCTTTTTTATGATTATTTATCGTTATTCGACCCTATAAGTTGACCGAATTGAATCTATCAATCTAATACTGTTTCATAAATTTTAAGAACGTGTTTAGTTCTTATTTATTTTAAATAGACCGAATAGAAAATATTGGTCTACAAACGGTTATTCTTTATTACCAAAATTTAAGATGGACTTATTTCTTTTTTATGATTATTTATCGTTATTCGACCCTATAAGTTGACCGAATTGAATCTATCAATCTAATACTGTTTCATAAATTTTAAGAACGTGTTTAGTTCTTATTTATTTTAAATAGACCGAATAGAAAATATTGGTCTACAAACGGTTATTCTTTATTACCAAAATTTAAGATGGACTTATTTCTTTTTTATGATTATTTATCGTTATTCGACCCTATAAGTTGACCGAATTGAATCTATCAATCTAATACTGTTTCATAAATTTTAAGAACGTGTTTAGTTCTTATTTATTTTAAATAGACCGAATAGAAAATATTGGTCTACAAACGGTTATTCTTTATTACCAAAATTTAAGATGGACTTATTTCTTTTTTATGATTATTTATCGTTATTCGACCCTATAAGTTGACCGAATTGAATCTATCAATCTAATACTGTTTCATAAATTTTAAGAACGTGTTTAGTTCTTATTTATTTTAAATAGACCGAATAGAAAATATTGGTCTACAAACGGTTATTCTTTATTACCAAAATTTAAGATGGACTTATTTCTTTTTTATGATTATTTATCGTTATTCGACCCTATAAGTTGACCGAATTGAATCTATCAATCTAATACTGTTTCATAAATTTTAAGAACGTGTTTAGTTCTTATTTATTTTAAATAGACCGAATAGAAAATATTGGTCTACAAACGGTTATTCTTTATTACCAAAATTTAAGATGGACTTATCTCTTTTTTATGATTATTTATCGTTATTCGACCCTATAAGTTGACCGAATTGAATCTATCAATCTAATACTGTTTCATAAATTTTAAGAACGTGTTTAGTTCTTATTTATTTTAAATAGACCGAATAGAAAATATTGGTCTACAAACGGTTATTCTTTATTACCAAAATTTAAGATGGACTTATTTCTTTTTTATGATTATTTATCGTTATTCGACCCTATAAGTTGACCGAATTGAATCTATCAATCTAATACTGTTTCATAAATTTTAAGAACGTGTTTAGTTCTTATTTATTTTAAATAGACCGAATAGAAAATATTGGTCTACAAACGGTTATTCTTTATTACCAAAATTTAAGATGGACTTATTTCTTTTTTATGATTATTTATCGTTATTCGACCCTATAAGTTGACCGAATTGAATCTATCAATCTAATACTGTTTCATAAATTTTAAGAACGTGTTTAGTTCTTATTTATTTTAAATAGACCGAATAGAAAATATTGGTCTACAAACGGTTATTCTTTATTACCAAAATTTAAGATGGACTTATTTCTTTTTTATGATTATTTATCGTTATTCGACCCTATAAGTTGACCGAATTGAATCTATCAATCTAATACTGTTTCATAAATTTTAAGAACGTGTTTAGTTCTTATTTATTTTAAATAGACCGAATAGAAAATATTGGTCTACAAACGGTTATTCCCTATTACCAAAATTTAAGATGGACTTATTTCTTTTTTATGATTATTTATCGTTATTCGACCCTATAAGTTGACCGAATTGAATCTATCAATCTAATACTGTTTCATAAATTTTAAGAACGTGTTTAGTTCTTATTTATTTTAAATAGACCGAATAGAAAATATTGGTCTACAAACGGTTATTCTTTATTACCAAAATTTAAGATGGACTTATTTCTTTTTTATGATTATTTATCGTTATTCGACCCTATAAGTTGACCGAATTGAATCTATCAATCTAATACTGTTTCATAAATTTTAAGAACGTGTTTAGTTCTTATTTATTTTAAATAGACCGAATAGAAAATATTGGTCTACAAACGGTTATTCCCTATTACCAAAATTTAAGATGGACTTATTTCTTTTTTATGATTATTTATCGTTATTCGACCCTATAAGTTGACCGAATTGAATCTATCAATCTAATACTGTTTCATAAATTTTAAGAACGTGTTTAGTTCTTATTTATTTTAAATAGACCGAATAGAAAATATTGGTCTACAAACGGTTATTCTTTATTACCAAAATTTAAGATGGACTTATTTCTTTTTTATGATTATTTATCGTTATTCGACCCTATAAGTTGACCGAATTGAATCTATCAATCTAATACTGTTTCATAAATTTTAAGAACGTGTTTAGTTCTTATTTATTTTAAATAGACCGAATAGAAAATATTGGTCTACAAACGGTTATTCTTTATTACCAAAATTTAAGATGGACTTATTTCTTTTTTATGATTATTTATCGTTATTCGACCCTATAAGTTGACCGAATTGAATCTATCAATCTAATACTGTTTCATAAATTTTAAGAACGTGTTTAGTTCTTATTTATTTTAAATAGACCGAATAGAAAATATTGGTCTACAAACGGTTATTCTTTATTACCAAAATTTAAGATGGACTTATTTCTTTTTTATGATTATTTATCGTTATTCGACCCTATAAGTTGACCGAATTGAATCTATCAATCTAATACTGTTTCATAAATTTTAAGAACGTGTTTAGTTCTTATTTATTTTAAATAGACCGAATAGAAAATATTGGTCTACAAACGGTTATTCCCTATTACCAAAATTTAAGATGGACTTATTTCTTTTTTATGATTATTTATCGTTATTCGACCCTATAAGTTGACCGAATTGAATCTATCAATCTAATACTGTTTCATAAATTTTAAGAACGTGTTTAGTTCTTATTTATTTTAAATAGACCGAATAGAAAATATTGGTCTACAAACGGTTATTCTTTATTACCAAAATTTAAGATGGACTTATTTCTTTTTTATGATTATTTATCGTTATTCGACCCTATAAGTTGACCGAATTGAATCTATCAATCTAATACTGTTTCATAAATTTTAAGAACGTGTTTAGTTCTTATTTATTTTAAATAGACCGAATAGAAAATATTGGTCTACAAACGGTTATTCCCTATTACCAAAATTTAAGATGGACTTATTTCTTTTTTATGATTATTTATCGTTATTCGACCCTATAAGTTGACCGAATTGAATCTATCAATCTAATACTGTTTCATAAATTTTAAGAACGTGTTTAGTTCTTATTTATTTTAAATAGACCGAATAGAAAATATTGGTCTACAAACGGTTATTCTTTATTACCAAAATTGAAGATGGACTTATTTCTTTTTTATGATTATTTATCGTTATTCGACCCTATAAGTTGACCGAATTGAATCTATCAATCTAATACTGTTTCATAAATTTTAAGAACGTGTTTAGTTCTTATTTATTTTAAATAGACCGAATAGAAAATATTGGTCTACAAACGGTTATTCCCTATTACCAAAATTTAAGATGGACTTATTTCTTTTTTATGATTATTTATCGTTATTCGACCCTATAAGTTGACCGAATTGAATCTATCAATCTAATACTGTTTCATAAATTTTAAGAACGTGTTTAGTTCTTATTTATTTTAAATAGACCGAATAGAAAATATTGGTCTACAAACGGTTATTCCCTATTACCAAAATTTAAGATGGACTTATTTCTTTTTTATGATTATTTATCGTTATTCGACCCTATAAGTTGACCGAATTGAATCTATCAATCTAATACTGTTTCATAAATTTTAAGAACGTGTTTAGTTCTTATTTATTTTAAATAGACCGAATAGAAAATATTGGTCTACAAACGGTTATTCTTTATTACCAAAATTTAAGATGGACTTATTTCTTTTTTATGATTATTTATCGTTATTCGACCCTATAAGTTGACCGAATTGAATCTATCAATCTAATACTGTTTCATAAATTTTAAGAACGTGTTTAGTTCTTATTTATTTTAAATAGACCGAATAGAAAATATTGGTCTACAAACGGTTATTCTTTATTACCAAAATTTAAGATGGACTTATTTCTTTTTTATGATTATTTATCGTTATTCGACCCTATAAGTTGACCGAATTGAATCTATCAATCTAATACTGTTTCATAAATTTTAAGAACGTGTTTAGTTCTTATTTATTTTAAATAGACCGAATAGAAAATATTGGTCTACAAACGGTTATTCCCTATTACCAAAATTTAAGATGGACTTATTTCTTTTTTATGATTATTTATCGTTATTCGACCCTATAAGTTGACCGAATTGAATCTATCAATCTAATACTGTTTCATAAATTTTAAGAACGTGTTTAGTTCTTATTTATTTTAAATAGACCGAATAGAAAATATTGGTCTACAAACGGTTATTCTTTATTACCAAAATTTAAGATGGACTTATTTCTTTTTTATGATTATTTATCGTTATTCGACCCTATAAGTTGACCGAATTGAATCTATCAATCTAATACTGTTTCATAAATTTTAAGAACGTGTTTAGTTCTTATTTATTTTAAATAGACCGAATAGAAAATATTGGTCTACAAACGGTTATTCTTTATTACCAAAATTTAAGATGGACTTATTTCTTTTTTATGATTATTTATCGTTATTCGACCCTATAAGTTGACCGAATTGAATCTATCAATCTAATACTGTTTCATAAATTTTAAGAACGTGTTTAGTTCTTATTTATTTTAAATAGACCGAATAGAAAATATTGGTCTACAAACGGTTATTCCCTATTACCAAAATTTAAGATGGACTTATTTCTTTTTTATGATTATTTATCGCTATTCGACCCTATAAGTTGACCGAATTGAATCTATCAATCTAATACTGTTTCATAAATTTTAAGAACGTGTTTAGTTCTTATTTATTTTAAATAGACCGAATAGAAAATATTGGTCTACAAACGGTTATTCTTTATTACCAAAATTTAAGATGGACTTATTTCTTTTTTATGATTATTTATCGTTATTCGACCCTATAAGTTGACCGAATTGAATCTATCAATCTAATACTGTTTCATAAATTTTAAGAACGTGTTTAGTTCTTATTTATTTTAAATAGACCGAATAGAAAATATTGGTCTACAAACGGTTATTCTTTATTACCAAAATTTAAGATGGACTTATTTCTTTTTTATGATTATTTATCGTTATTCGACCCTATAAGTTGACCGAATTGAATCTATCAATCTAATACTGTTTCATAAATTTTAAGAACGTGTTTAGTTCTTATTTATTTTAAATAGACCGAATAGAAAATATTGGTCTACAAACGGTTATTCCCTATTACCAAAATTTAAGATGGACTTATTTCTTTTTTATGATTATTTATCGTTATTCGACCCTATAAGTTGACCGAATTGAATCTATCAATCTAATACTGTTTCATAAATTTTAAGAACGTGTTTAGTTCTTATTTATTTTAAATAGACCGAATAGAAAATATTGGTCTACAAACGGTTATTCTTTATTACCAAAATTGAAGATGGACTTATTTCTTTTTTATGATTATTTATCGTTATTCGACCCTATAAGTTGACCGAATTGAATCTATCAATCTAATACTGTTTCATAAATTTTAAGAACGTGTTTAGTTCTTATTTATTTTAAATAGACCGAATAGAAAATATTGGTCTACAAACGGTTATTCCCTATTACCAAAATTTAAGATGGACTTATTTCTTTTTTATGATTATTTATCGTTATTCGACCCTATAAGTTGACCGAATTGAATCTATCAATCTAATACTGTTTCATAAATTTTAAGAACGTGTTTAGTTCTTATTTATTTTAAATAGACCGAATAGAAAATATTGGTCTACAAACGGTTATTCTTTATTACCAAAATTTAAGATGGACTTATTTCTTTTTTATGATTATTTATCGTTATTCGACCCTATAAGTTGACCGAATTGAATCTATCAATCTAATACTGTTTCATAAATTTTAAGAACGTGTTTAGTTCTTATTTATTTTAAATAGACCGAATAGAAAATATTGGTCTACAAACGGTTATTCTTTATTACCAAAATTTAAGATGGACTTATTTCTTTTTTATGATTATTTATCGTTATTCGACCCTATAAGTTGACCGAATTGAATCTATCAATCTAATACTGTTTCATAAATTTTAAGAACGTGTTTAGTTCTTATTTATTTTAAATAGACCGAATAGAAAATATTGGTCTACAAACGGTTATTCTTTATTACCAAAATTTAAGATGGACTTATTTCTTTTTTATGATTATTTATCGTTATTCGACCCTATAAGTTGACCGAATTGAATCTATCAATCTAATACTGTTTCATAAATTTTAAGAACGTGTTTAGTTCTTATTTATTTTAAATAGACCGAATAGAAAATATTGGTCTACAAACGGTTATTCCCTATTACCAAAATTTAAGATGGACTTATTTCTTTTTTATGATTATTTATCGTTATTCGACCCTATAAGTTGACCGAATTGAATCTATCAATCTAATACTGTTTCATAAATTTTAAGAACGTGTTTAGTTCTTATTTATTTTAAATAGACCGAATAGAAAATATTGGTCTACAAACGGTTATTCTTTATTACCAAAATTGAAGATGGACTTATTTCTTTTTTATGATTATTTATCGTTATTCGACCCTATAAGTTGACCGAATTGAATCTATCAATCTAATACTGTTTCATAAATTTTAAGAACGTGTTTAGTTCTTATTTATTTTAAATAGACCGAATAGAAAATATTGGTCTACAAACGGTTATTCCCTATTACCAAAATTTAAGATGGACTTATTTCTTTTTTATGATTATTTATCGTTATTCGACCCTATAAGTTGACCGAATTGAATCTATCAATCTAATACTGTTTCATAAATTTTAAGAACGTGTTTAGTTCTTATTTATTTTAAATAGACCGAATAGAAAATATTGGTCTACAAACGGTTATTCTTTATTACCAAAATTTAAGATGGACTTATTTCTTTTTTATGATTATTTATCGTTATTCGACCCTATAAGTTGACCGAATTGAATCTATCAATCTAATACTGTTTCATAAATTTTAAGAACGTGTTTAGTTCTTATTTATTTTAAATAGACCGAATAGAAAATATTGGTCTACAAACGGTTATTCTTTATTACCAAAATTTAAGATGGACTTATTTCTTTTTTATGATTATTTATCGTTATTCGACCCTATAAGTTGACCGAATTGAATCTATCAATCTAATACTGTTTCATAAATTTTAAGAACGTGTTTAGTTCTTATTTATTTTAAATAGACCGAATAGAAAATATTGGTCTACAAACGGTTATTCCCTATTACCAAAATTTAAGATGGACTTATTTCTTTTTTATGATTATTTATCGTTATTCGACCCTATAAGTTGACCGAATTGAATCTATCAATCTAATACTGTTTCATAAATTTTAAGAACGTGTTTAGTTCTTATTTATTTTAAATAGACCGAATAGAAAATATTGGTCTACAAACGGTTATTCTTTATTACCAAAATTTAAGATGGACTTATTTCTTTTTTATGATTATTTATCGTTATTCGACCCTATAAGTTGACCGAATTGAATCTATCAATCTAATACTGTTTCATAAATTTTAAGAACGTGTTTAGTTCTTATTTATTTTAAATAGACCGAATAGAAAATATTGGTCTACAAACGGTTATTCCCTATTACCAAAATTTAAGATGGACTTATTTCTTTTTTATGATTATTTATCGTTATTCGACCCTATAAGTTGACCGATTTGAATCTATCAATCTAATACTGTTTCATAAATTTTAAGAACGTGTTTAGTTCTTATTTATTTTAAATAGACCGAATAGAAAATATTGGTCTACAAACGGTTATTCCCTATTACCAAAATTTAAGATGGACTTATTTCTTTTTTATGATTATTTATCGTTATTCGACCCTATAAGTTGACCGAATTGAATCTATCAATCTAATACTGTTTCATAAATTTTAAGAACGTGTTTAGTTCTTATTTATTTTAAATAGACCGAATAGAAAATATTGGTCTACAAACGGTTATTCTTTATTACCAAAATTTAAGATGGACTTATTTCTTTTTTATGATTATTTATCGTTATTCGATCCTATAAGTTGACCGAATTGAATCTATCAATCTAATACTGTTTCATAAATTTTAAGAACGTGTTTAGTTCTTATTTATTTTAAATAGACCGAATAGAAAATATTGGTCTACAAACGGTTATTCCCTATTACCAAAATTTAAGATGGACTTATTTCTTTTTTATGATTATTTATCGTTATTCGACCCTATAAGTTGACCGAATTGAATCTATCAATCTAATACTGTTTCATAAATTTTAAGAACGTGTTTAGTTCTTATTTATTTTAAATAGACCGAATAGAAAATATTGGTCTACAAACGGTTATTCTTTATTACCAAAATTTAAGATGGACTTATTTCTTTTTTATGATTATTTATCGTTATTCGACCCTATAAGTTGACCGAATTGAATCTATCAATCTAATACTGTTTCATAAATTTTAAGAACGTGTTTAGTTCTTATTTATTTTAAATAGACCGAATAGAAAATATTGGTCTACAAACGGTTATTCTTTATTACCAAAATTTAAGATGGACTTATTTCTTTTTTATGATTATTTATCGTTATTCGACCCTATAAGTTGACCGAATTGAATCTATCAATCTAATACTGTTTCATAAATTTTAAGAACGTGTTTAGTTCTTATTTATTTTAAATAGACCGAATAGAAAATATTGGTCTACAAACGGTTATTCCCTATTACCAAAATTTAAGATGGACTTATTTCTTTTTTATGATTATTTATCGTTATTCGACCCTATAAGTTGACCGAATTGAATCTATCAATCTAATACTGTTTCATAAATTTTAAGAACGTGTTTAGTTCTTATTTATTTTAAATAGACCGAATAGAAAATATTGGTCTACAAACGGTTATTCTTTATTACCAAAATTTAAGATGGACTTATTTCTTTTTTATGATTATTTATCGTTATTCGACCCTATAAGTTGACCGAATTGAATCTATCAATCTAATACTGTTTCATAAATTTTAAGAACGTGTTTAGTTCTTATTTATTTTAAATAGACCGAATAGAAAATATTGGTCTACAAACGGTTATTCCCTATTACCAAAATTTAAGATGGACTTATTTCTTTTTTATGATTATTTATCGTTATTCGACCCTATAAGTTGACCGAATTGAATCTATCAATCTAATACTGTTTCATAAATTTTAAGAACGTGTTTAGTTCTTATTTATTTTAAATAGACCGAATAGAAAATATTGGTCTACAAACGGTTATTCTTTATTACCAAAATTTAAGATGGACTTATTTCTTTTTTATGATTATTTATCGTTATTCGACCCTATAAGTTGACCGAATTGAATCTATCAATCTAATACTGTTTCATAAATTTTAAGAACGTGTTTAGTTCTTATTTATTTTAAATAGACCGAATAGAAAATATTGGTCTACAAACGGTTATTCCCTATTACCAAAATTTAAGATGGACTTATTTCTTTTTTATGATTATTTATCGTTATTCGACCCTATAAGTTGACCGAATTGAATCTATCAATCTAATACTGTTTCATAAATTTTAAGAACGTGTTTAGTTCTTATTTATTTTAAATAGACCGAATAGAAAATATTGGTCTACAAACGGTTATTCTTTATTACCAAAATTTAAGATGGACTTATTTCTTTTTTATGATTATTTATCGTTATTCGACCCTATAAGTTGACCGAATTGAATCTATCAATCTAATACTGTTTCATAAATTTTAAGAACGTGTTTAGTTCTTATTTATTTTAAATAGACCGAATAGAAAATATTGGTCTACAAACGGTTATTCCCTATTACCAAAATTTAAGATGGACTTATTTCTTTTTTATGATTATTTATCGTTATTCGACCCTATAAGTTGACCGAATTGAATCTATCAATCTAATACTGTTTCATAAATTTTAAGAACGTGTTTAGTTCTTATTTATTTTAAATAGACCGAATAGAAAATATTGGTCTACAAACGGTTATTCTTTATTACCAAAATTTAAGATGGACTTATTTCTTTTTTATGATTATTTATCGTTATTCGACCCTATAAGTTGACCGAATTGAATCTATCAATCTAATACTGTTTCATAAATTTTAAGAACGTGTTTAGTTCTTATTTATTTTAAATAGACCGAATAGAAAATATTGGTCTACAAACGGTTATTCTTTATTACCAAAATTTAAGATGGACTTATTTCTTTTTTATGATTATTTATCGTTATTCGACCCTATAAGTTGACCGAATTGAATCTATCAATCTAATACTGTTTCATAAATTTTAAGAACGTGTTTAGTTCTTATTTATTTTAAATAGACCGAATAGAAAATATTGGTCTACAAACGGTTATTCCCTATTACCAAAATTTAAGATGGACTTATTTCTTTTTTATGATTATTTATCGTTATTCGACCCTATAAGTTGACCGAATTGAATCTATCAATCTAATACTGTTTCATAAATTTTAAGAACGTGTTTAGTTCTTATTTATTTTAAATAGACCGAATAGAAAATATTGGTCTACAAACGGTTATTCTTTATTACCAAAATTTAAGATGGACTTATTTCTTTTTTATGATTATTTATCGTTATTCGACCCTATAAGTTGACCGAATTGAATCTATCAATCTAATACTGTTTCATAAATTTTAAGAACGTGTTTAGTTCTTATTTATTTTAAATAGACCGAATAGAAAATATTGGTCTACAAACGGTTATTCCCTATTACCAAAATTTAAGATGGACTTATTTCTTTTTTATGATTATTTATCGTTATTCGACCCTATAAGTTGACCGAATTGAATCTATCAATCTAATACTGTTTCATAAATTTTAAGAACGTGTTTAGTTCTTATTTATTTTAAATAGACCGAATAGAAAATATTGGTCTACAAACGGTTATTCTTTATTACCAAAATTTAAGATGGACTTATTTCTTTTTTATGATTATTTATCGTTATTCGACCCTATAAGTTGACCGAATTGAATCTATCAATCTAATACTGTTTCATAAATTTTAAGAACGTGTTTAGTTCTTATTTATTTTAAATAGACCGAATAGAAAATATTGGTCTACAAACGGTTATTCTTTATTACCAAAATTTAAGATGGACTTATTTCTTTTTTATGATTATTTATCGTTATTCGACCCTATAAGTTGACCGAATTGAATCTATCAATCTAATACTGTTTCATAAATTTTAAGAACGTGTTTAGTTCTTATTTATTTTAAATAGACCGAATAGAAAATATTGGTCTACAAACGGTTATTCCCTATTACCAAAATTTAAGATGGACTTATTTCTTTTTTATGATTATTTATCGTTATTCGACCCTATAAGTTGACCGAATTGAATCTATCAATCTAATACTGTTTCATAAATTTTAAGAACGTGTTTAGTTCTTATTTATTTTAAATAGACCGAATAGAAAATATTGGTCTACAAACGGTTATTCTTTATTACCAAAATTTAAGATGGACTTATTTCTTTTTTATGATTATTTATCGTTATTCGACCCTATAAGTTGACCGAATTGAATCTATCAATCTAATACTGTTTCATAAATTTTAAGAACGTGTTTAGTTCTTATTTATTTTAAATAGACCGAATAGAAAATATTGGTCTACAAACGGTTATTCTTTATTACCAAAATTTAAGATGGACTTATTTCTTTTTTATGATTATTTATCGTTATTCGACCCTATAAGTTGACCGAATTGAATCTATCAATCTAATACTGTTTCATAAATTTTAAGAACGTGTTTAGTTCTTATTTATTTTAAATAGACCGAATAGAAAATATTGGTCTACAAACGGTTATTCCCTATTACCAAAATTTAAGATGGACTTATTTCTTTTTTATGATTATTTATATTTATTCGACCCTATAAGTTGACCGAATTGAATCTATCAATCTAATACTGTTTCATAAATTTTAAGAACGTGTTTAGTTCTTATTTATTTTAAATAGCCGAATAGAAAATATTGGTCTACAAACGGTTATTCTTTATTACCAAAATTTAAGATGGACTTATTTCTTTTTTATGATTATTTATCGTTATTCGACCCTATAAGTTGACCGAATTGAATCTATCAATCTAATACTGTTTCATAAATTTTAAGAACGTGTTTAGTTCTTATTTATTTTAAATAGACCGAATAGAAAATATTGGTCTACAAACGGTTATTCCCTATTACCAAAATTTAAGATGGACTTATTTCTTTTTTATGATTATTTATCGTTATTCGACCCTATAAGTTGACCGAATTGAATCTATCAATCTAATACTGTTTCATAAATTTTAAGAACTTGTTTAGTTCTTATTTATTTTAAATAGACCGAATAGAAAATATTGGTCTACAAACGGTTATTCTTTATTACCAAAATTTAAGATGGACTTATTTCTTTTTTATGATTATTTATCGTTATTCGACCCTATAAGTTGACCGAATTGAATCTATCAATCTAATACTGTTTCATAAATTTTAAGAACGTGTTTAGTTCTTATTTATTTTAAATAGACCGAATAGAAAATATTGGTCTACAAACGGTTATTCCCTATTACCAAAATTTAAGATGGACTTATTTCTTTTTTATGATTATTTATCGTTATTCGACCCTATAAGTTGACCGAATTGAATCTATCAATCTAATACTGTTTCATAAATTTTAAGAACGTGTTTAGTTCTTATTTATTTTAAATAGACCGAATAGAAAATATTGGTCTACAAACGGTTATTCCCTATTACCAAAATTTAAGATGGACTTATTTCTTTTTTATGATTATTTATCGTTATTCGACCCTATAAGTTGACCGAATTGAATCTATCAATCTAATACTGTTTCATAAATTTTAAGAACGTGTTTAGTTCTTATTTATTTTAAATAGACCGAATAGAAAATATTGGTCTACAAACGGTTATTCTTTATTACCAAAATTTAAGATGGACTTATTTCTTTTTTATGATTATTTATCGTTATTCGACCCTATAAGTTGACCGAATTGAATCTATCAATCTAATACTGTTTCATAAATTTTAAGAACGTGTTTAGTTCTTATTTATTTTAAATAGACCGAATAGAAAATATTGGTCTACAAAGGTTATTCCCTATTACCAAAATTTAAGATGGACTTATTTCTTTTTTATGATTATTTATCGTTATTCGACCCTATAAGTTGACCGAATTGAATCTATCAATCTAATACTGTTTCATAAATTTTAAGAACGTGTTTAGTTCTTATTTATTTTAAATAGACCGAATAGAAATTATTGGTCTACAAACGGTTATTCTTTATTACCAAAATTTAAGATGGACTTATTTCTTTTTTATGATTATTTATCGTTATTCGACCCTATAAGTTGACCGAATTGAATCTATCAATCTAATACTGTTTCATAAATTTTAAGAACGTGTTTAGTTCTTATTTATTTTAAATAGACCGAATAGAAAATATTGGTCTACAAACGGTTATTCTTTATTACCAAAATTTAAGATGGACTTATTTCTTTTTTATGATTATTTATCGTTATTCGACCCTATAAGTTGACCGAATTGAATCTATCAATCTAATACTGTTTCATAAATTTTAAGAACGTGTTTAGTTCTTATTTATTTTAAATAGACCGAATAGAAAATATTGGTCTACAAACGGTTATTCTTTATTACCAAAATTTAAGATGGACTTATTTCTTTTTTATGATTATTTATCGTTATTCGACCCTATAAGTTGACCGAATTGAATCTATCAATCTAATACTGTTTCATAAATTTTAAGAACGTGTTTAGTTCTTATTTATTTTAAATAGACCGAATAGAAAATATTGGTCTACAAACGGTTATTCTTTATTACCAAAATTTAAGATGGACTTATTTCTTTTTTATGATTATTTATCGTTATTCGACCCTATAAGTTGACCGAATTGAATCTATCAATCTAATACTATTTCATAAATTTTAAGAACGTGTTTAGTTCTTATTTATTTTAAATAGACCGAATAGAAAATATTGGTCTACAAACGGTTATTCTTTATTACCAAAATTTAAGATGGACTTATTTCTTTTTTATGATTATTTATATTTGGCCAAGTTTTTGTTGCAAATAAGAAAGCCGAAGACTTAAAAAACAACGCGAGAAAAGTGGCAAAACAACAGTTAAATATTAAGGCACCAGGGAAGAAGGTACCCTCTTCTTTTCAACAGATGGTTTCGAAATATGTACAATCAGCAGAGCAAAAAGAAACAACAGAAAAGAAAAAGGCAGCTTTTGAACGTGAACTTGGTGAGCGCCCGTTTGATAAAACTTATAGTTATGACGCCATGCTTGACCCTGACTCTTTGGATTACATTGGGGACCAATTGACAAAAGAAAAGTTAAAAGAAATGGAATTTGAGCGACCCTTACGTATGGCAGATTGGCGTAATATGATGTCACGTAGAGTTAACAACATGGTCCAACAGTTACGTCTTTTGGACGGGCAAAAGCAACGTAATCCAACACAAACCTCACACCTTGCTCACCCTCATACCTGGAAATTAGTAAAGGAGATCTATGAAGCTAAAAAGAGTGAAAAGCCAAAACCTCACCGAAAATATTGGTCTACAAACGGTTATTCCCTATTACCAAAATTTAAGATGGACTTATTTCTTTTTTATGATTATTTATCGTTATTCGACCCTATAAGTTGACCGAATTGAATCTATCAATCTAATACTGTTTCATAAATTTTAAGAACGTGTTTAGTTCTTATTTATTTTAAATAGACCGAATAGAAAATATTGGTCTACAAACGGTTATTCTTTATTACCAAAATTTAAGATGGACTTATTTCTTTTTTATGATTATTTATCGTTATTCGACCCTATAAGTTGACCGAATTGAATCTATCAATCTAATACTGTTTCATAAATTTTAAGAACGTGTTTAGTTCTTATTTATTTTAAATAGACCGAATAGAAAATATTGGTCTACAAACGGTTATTCCCTATTACCAAAATTTAAGATGGACTTATTTCTTTTTTATGATTATTTATCGTTATTCGACCCTATAAGTTGACCGAATTGAATCTATCAATCTAATACTGTTTCATAAATTTTAAGAACGTGTTTAGTTCTTATTTATTTTAAATAGACCGAATAGAAAATATTGGTCTACAAACGGTTATTCTTTATTACCAAAATTTAAGATGGACTTATTTCTTTTTTATGATTATTTATCGTTATTCGACCCTATAAGTTGACCGAATTGAATCTATCAATCTAATACTGTTTCATAAATTTTAAGAACGTGTTTAGTTCTTATTTATTTTAAATAGACCGAATAGAAAATATTGGTCTACAAACGGTTATTCTTTATTACCAAAATTTAAGATGGACTTATTTCTTTTTTATGATACTACTGATTTATATTTCATAAAACCGTGCTGGGAAGAAGGTATTATATTTTGTAACGCGAGTAATAAATGGTCTTTTATAATTTTTTCGAGTACTTTTACTAGAGAGCAAGTCAAGGATATAGGTCTATAATTCGCTAAATTTGAGCTATCCCCACTCTTAAGCAAAGGAACAATAGTACTGTGAGTCCAAACAGAAGGTAATGTCCCAGTCATCATAGAATATCTAAAAATTTGAGTAATCGGATGGGTTAAAGTTCCTGCACATTTTTTAAGAAAATAATTGTTTATACCATCGGGTGATGTGTTTTGTTTAGATTGAATTGATAATTCTTTTTTTATTTTACACCTAACACTTTAGGAAATTTATTGGTACCAAATAATAAACATTTTGTTTTCGGATAGCAGAGAAAAACGAGCCCAAACATAAAAACGGCTAAAAATGCAATTTTTTTTGTAAAAGTTTAATTGATCATAACTTTGTTCAAGATCATCCAATCCCAATAATTTTGGTACCAATCGACTTATCTCGTTCAGGCGTATCGAAATAGCTTATAATCTCATTTTCGAAAATTTAATATCATAATTTTTCAATATTTAATCAATTATCATATCTATTTTATAAAACTTTAGTAATATATGACGATATAAGTTAATTAAATTGATGATTTCTAATTAAATTATTAGACGGCAAGCTGTCCAAAAATAATTCTTAAATGGACTTTTTATGGGTTTTATTTTATTTTTTAAGTCGTACAATACAACAATATTTATTTATGTAATTTATTTAAATTCCAAACAAAATAGTAGTCAATAAATTTAAAGAATTAATTTCCAAATCAATAAGAAAATATATTTGCCACAATTTAGAAATAAACAAATTCTTTTTAGAAGAGATAAAATTTAAATAATGAACAGCATTGAGAAGTGGGCATATTATTTTATACGGAGAGGGAAAGGGTAGGGGACGACTCAGAGTAGCCGATTCAGAGTCGCCGATTCAGAGTAGGGACAATTCAGAGTCCGCCGATTCAGAGTAGGGACTATTCAGAGTAGCCGATTCAGAGTACGGGGAAAAGGGGACGATTCAGAGTACGTAGAATAAAATACCCTAAAAATCGAGATTTTTGGAAAGTGTTGGCAAGGGAGTTTGGGATTCAAGAGGAGAGCAATAGTCCGTATGAGGATGGACTATCCACGCACTGCTCTCCGAGCCAAGCCACAAAAGGTATTGAAGAAAGGGAGGAGAAGTCAACAGTCGACTGTCACAATGAAAACAATAAACAAATATAAATTTATTTCAGCAGGCTTCAATCAAGGGCAGAACCATTCATACTCAAACGTTCTTCACAGAGAAAATACACCTCCGTATCGAAAAGTTAATCGCCGTTCGAATACCTCTATTCACTCTCTTGGTGTTCCTCCTCACTCAAAATCAGCTTTTTACCGAAAGGGAAATATTGGGCACCAGTCGACTAATTTTTCACCAGTGAAGAATGAACAACAGTCGACTAATTTTTGGACAGCGAAGAGTAAGCAACAGTCGACTAATTTTTGTCCAGCGAAGTCGACTAATTGTCCTTCAGTGAATAGTAAACAGTCGACTAAATTCTCACAAAATATTTACTCTCCGGCGACTAAACGTCCTGGATGTCCGACTATACGCAGGCAGCCCAACTCGACTGGTACATCTAATCGCAAATGCTTGGCCAACTCTTTTCTTAATAATTACGTTCGTCCACACTCCGTTCTATGCCCACATCTGTTTTCTTCTTCTCTGACTGCTTTTGGCCCATTGCAGAGAGGATTGTATAAAGATAAACAGTTATACAAAACAAAAGAAAATTTTGGCCATCAATGTTGTTGTTCAACTTTTACTAAGAAAGGCCCGCCTACTTACAATGAAAAAATGGCTTACCCACTTGCCAACATATACCCAGCTCAATTGACTTTTTTCATTACAATTTTATATCTTTGGGCAGGACTTGCTATGTCCCACACCGTGCAAATTGAACTTCTCGCGCTTAAACCATTTAAAATTCTGGCTCCTCCTATTTTTAATTACTCATGTCCAACTTCACAAATCATTTACAAAACTAATCACTTTTTTATGGCACAGGCTCAAAATATTCCATATCTCTCAAAAAAGGAGAGAAATCAATTAAAAGCTAAATTTATGACTCCAACACCTTCTGTCTGTTTGGTGTGTGACTTCAAAAAGAAGGATCCAATTGGACATAAACCGGGAGACATCATCTGCCCATATTATAACGACGGATTTCGTAGAAAGACTTGGATCAAACAACTCGGCCTTACCGACAAACAAGCAGCACGACGTGCTAAAACTGCTTTAATTAAAAAACTTACTGTTAGTGGACAGTTTGGAGCCGGTACATCAAAGACAACAACTACTACAGCAGTAATTCGTCCACCAGCTGGCATTGTGTCTTCTAATACCTCCTCAGCAAAGACATCTACATTTTCGTCCCCAGAGCGAACGACAACACCAATCATTCCACACAAAACCCGTCCCGCACCAGATCCACGTCAATGGGGAATCGATGTACCAACAAAGTTAATTAACGACTTAAGCGCACAAATAATAAAGTTTAAAAGGAGGAGGGTAATAAAAGCGAGGAATAGTTAAAGAACTAAAGAATAAAATCTCCAAAAAATTGGATTTAAATAGAGGCTGGTAGGTCTGCCTGGGTGTGGCTTATTCCGACCAACCAGCTGAAAAAGGGGGCGGAGCTTATAAATTGTGTAAAAAATAGAAGAGGGGAAGGAACACAAACAAAAGTTTAAATTAAACAATTAGAGTAAGTAGACGGGGGGGAACTTGAGTATATAATAATAAGAAAAATAAACTGAACAAATTGTCGCCTTTGGCGACATACCCCCGCCAAAAAGGTCGACTATTCCGTCGACTGTTCTTATCTTCATCCTCTTCTTATTTCTTTTTTCCAACATTCTTCTCTTCAATATTTTGTTCGGCAATGACACTCTTAAAACTGGGACGGGTAAGGAGCACCTCTTCCAGTTGACGCGCACTTTTGAAGGCAGCGGAGTATCCGGAAAGTAAAGCATTTGATGTGGGAGAGAGCGAATTACGACGACGGCGATTATTAATAACTTTTAGAATGTCGTTGTTCCATTCTGTTGATTGAGGTTGAGGTGGTTCAATGTTGTTGCTGCGCTGCTGCTTAATTTGAGTAGTGTCCTCAAGTAGTCGGTTACTTTGGTGAATAAACGCTTTTACTTCTTCAGGGTTCCAGGTGCGGTGAGGTTTTGGCTTTTCACTCTTTTTAGCTTCATAGATCTCCTTTACTAATTTCCAGGTATGAGGGTGAGCAAGGTGTGAGGTTTGTGTTGGATTACGTTGCTTTTGCCCGTCCAAAAGACGTAACTGTTGGACCATGTTGTTAACTCTACGTGACATCATATTACGCCAATCTGCCATACGTAAGGGTCGCTCAAATTCCATTTCTTTTAACTTTTCTTTTGTCAATTGGTCCCCAATGTAATCCAAAGAGTCAGGGTCAAGCATGGCGTCATAACTATAAGTTTTATCAAACGGGCGCTCACCAAGTTCACGTTCAAAAGCTGCCTTTTTCTTTTCTGTTGTTTCTTTTTGCTCTGCTGATTGTACATATTTCGAAACCATCTGTTGAAAAGAAGAGGGTACCTTCTTCCCTGGTGCCTTAATATTTAACTGTTGTTTTGCCACTTTTCTCGCGTTGTTTTTTAAGTCTTCGGCTTTCTTATTTGCAACAAAAACTTGGCCAAATCCAGGACGGGGCAAGTCGTTAATTAACTTTGTTGGTACATCGATTCCCCATTGACGTGGATCTGGTGCGGGACGGGTTTTGTGTGGAATGATTGGTGTTGTCGTTCGCTCTGGGGACGAAAATGTAGATGTCTTTGCTGAGGAGGTATTAGAAGACACAATGCCAGCTGGTGGACGAATTACTGCTGTAGTAGTTGTTGTCTTTGATGTACCGGCTCCAAACTGTCCACTAACAGTAAGTTTTTTAATTAAAGCAGTTTTAGCACGTCGTGCTGCTTGTTTGTCGGTAAGGCCGAGTTGTTTGATCCAAGTCTTTCTACGAAATCCGTCGTTATAATATGGGCAGATGATGTCTCCCGGTTTATGTCCAATTGGATCCTTCTTTTTGAAGTCACACACCAAACAGACAGAAGGTGTTGGAGTCATAAATTTAGCTTTTAATTGATTTCTCTCCTTTTTTGAGAGATATGGAATATTTTGAGCCTGTGCCATAAAAAAGTGATTAGTTTTGTAAATGATTTGTGAAGTTGGACATGAGTAATTAAAAATAGGAGGAGCCAGAATTTTAAATGGTTTAAGCGCGAGAAGTTCAATTTGCACGGTGTGGGACATAGCAAGTCCTGCCCAAAGATATAAAATTGTAATGAAAAAAGTCAATTGAGCTGGGTATATGTTGGCAAGTGGGTAAGCCATTTTTTCATTGTAAGTAGGCGGGCCTTTCTTAGTAAAAGTTGAACAACAACATTGATGGCCAAAATTTTCTTTTGTTTTGTATAACTGTTTATCTTTATACAATCCTCTCTGCAATGGGCCAAAAGCAGTCAGAGAAGAAGAAAACAGATGTGGGCATAGAACGGAGTGTGGACGAACGTAATTATTAAGAAAAGAGTTGGCCAAGCATTTGCGATTAGATGTACCAGTCGAGTTGGGCTGCCTGCGTATAGTCGGACATCCAGGACGTTTAGTCGCCGGAGAGTAAATATTTTGTGAGAATTTAGTCGACTGTTTACTATTCACTGAAGGACAATTAGTCGACTTCGCTGGACAAAAATTAGTCGACTGTTGCTTACTCTTCGCTGTCCAAAAATTAGTCGACTGTTGTTCATTCTTCACTGGTGAAAAATTAGTCGACTGGTGCCCAATATTTCCCTTTCGGTAAAAAGCTGATTTTGAGTGAGGAGGAACACCAAGAGAGTGAATAGAGGTATTCGAACGGCGATTAACTTTTCGATACGGAGGTGTATTTTCTCTGTGAAGAACGTTTGAGTATGAATGGTTCTGCCCTTGATTGAAGCCTCCATTACTAAATCCAGATTCTTTCATTATGATTACTGGAGATATGGGTATGGTTGGGTATTGGCGAAGTTGCTCAAAACTCCCATGTGTGTCTTGCGTTGGCGACGGAGTCGACTGATCAGAAGGTTGACTATGTCCCAAGTTATTATGCGGTCGTTTCGAGTCTGGTGGTTGCGAAATATTGCTTTCTCCGCTGTCACCACAATTGATATCCAGGTAAGAAAAATCTTCCAAATCATTTTCTGTTTGCTCTGTGAGGATCCAATGAAGCCGTTCTGGTGGCACAAACTCGTAGTGGCGGTATCCTTGTCTCCAACACGACTTGCCACGGTTTCTCCGGAGTGACTTCTTGCTGCTCCCACGGTAGCCGTGTCTTGTTGTTTCTTTCTCCAAAGGGTTGCCAAACATGATGCATTTCATATTGGGTTGGTCGAGTGTGACACCTTGACTCGAGTAGTATTGTTCTACAGTGACGTTTGGCATAATGAGTTCTTCATTGGCTGGAAGTCGGCTAAATCCGGAAAGGCCAACTGGACGTCTTAGAGTCGACTTGGCAGTGAACATTTCAAGGCTTGCTTTCTTGCCTTCGATTATTTTGGCGATTGACACACCAGCATCAAAGCGTATTTTCTCATCTAAGTTCCAACCAGGGTGATGAGAATCAAGCCAATGATCCAATTGACGTGGTTTCAATTCAGCAGGTAGACGGTGCAACATATTGATCGAAATTAATTTTATAAAAGTTTCAGAATGAATGAAGATTTGCCAACGGCGTAACATATATATAGGCCTGAGGGTGCGTTGCCAAGTTATAAAATAATTGTTTTTGTTAAAAATGGGTGGAGCCAAAATTTTGTTGAGAATGGGTGGAGCCAAAGTTTTTAAATGGGTGGGTGTGTCTTTCTTGTACAATAGTCGAGGCTCGAGACAACATGTCGAAAAAGTCGAGACTCGAGACTCGAGGTTGCCAACTCGAGACTCGAGACCAAAGGTCGGGACTCGAGACTCGAGACCATGAACTCGAGACTCGGGGTCCGAAGTCGAGACTCGGGATTTTTGTTGTTCAAAGCATATTATGTCGACTGTGAACGTTAATGACGCAGAGATGGTATGTTCCTTATGCCTGTAGGGCCCTCCGGGGGCCTGAGTTGCAAAACAAAGTGATATGAGGGTGATTAAGGCAACAATTCGTGCCATTGCTTTCCAGGCTCGGAATACTGGGTTAAGTCGAATGAATAAATAAAATAGGCCAATTCCAAGAATAAGTGCCAGTATAAGTGAAGTAAAACTCGACAATGAAGTCAATATTGAGGCGAGTGCTAGTGGGTCGAATCCAGTATCCCACCAATTTCCTGAAGGCAAATCAAGTGTTTCAGAGTCTCGATAGCCATGTTGAAATCGTTTCTTGATTGGCACATAATACAACGCTCCAGTTAGTTCAAATTGCGTTTCGCCTGCGGGGCAATCGACACGACATTTTGTTTTGATCTGAAAGTGGTCGAAGGGTAGATTTTCTCTTCCGAAAGTGCCATTTGGTGAACATCGAGCTGAAAAAACGGTACCATCGGCGCATTCAATGTTGGCGAGAGCATCCCCTTGATCTGTTAAACATGTATACTGTAGTTGGGCGCCACTTTCACACTTATAGCATCCCGTTAGGTTGTGTGTTTGGACAGTGCATCGAGCTTCTTGGAACTCGAGTAGTAGTTCCAGGTGTCTCATCTGGACATGTAATTGCAAAGGCGAGTATCCATAATCGGCAAATATATTCCCTCTCTCATTTCTGATCAATAATTTGGCCACATTAAGGGGTAGTCGGACACTAGAGTCTATTAATGTCCTCTCAAGATTAAGGTCGCGACAACTGCAGGCGACATTTCCTGATGAATGATCATGTATACAGTCGATGCAAACAGAGTTCGAAATACTGCAATTAAATAGTCTGGCGTCTGATTCGGTTGAACAAAGCAAATCTCTGGGTATGTTCTCTACCATAGCGACACTGCTTCCGTCAGTGATGAATTGCCGGTTCAACACTGGTGCGGGAGGTACAGCGGCAGCGATGGGGGTCAAAGAAACGTTGTTCCAGTGAAAGGTCATACCAGGGTGTAATACAATTGACTCCATAATAGGCTTTTTCCCACTAACTTCCAGTTGTATGTCCGCATGTATATTGAATTCCCAGGTAGGGCATGAAATGAGTTCGAATGTGTTTCCAGTGGTTGGTCGGGCAAAGTAGCGGTAAAACAGGCATGCGTCTGTCGGTAGGCCGCATCCGTAAAACCAAAACGATGAGCTAGGCTCGCAACGTGATATCCCTGGTAAGTTGTTGACTTCTCGTAGTTCTGGTATAATTGTTGAAGGTCTGACTTCTGAGCAGTAATTATCCTTGCACGATCCACTGGTCGGACACCTCTTGACTGCTAATGTTTCCATAGTATAGCTTCTAAACCATCCTTCAGATTTCGGTATGCAATTCATCGTAAGAGCATCTACAATGATGCTTAAAGTTCCAAGAACAATTCCGTGTTCATTTCTGAGAAGCAAAGTGGTTGTTTGGCCCTTTGGTAATAAAGTTAAAGTTGTAGCATAGTTGAGCAAGCACGAAATTCCTGTTGGTCCTCGTTGGCAACTTTCTGACTTTGTAGTGACTGCAATGGTATTGGAAGAATCTGTATAGTTGGCCAAGGCTAGTAACACGACCAAAGGTATCCAATTTGAAGGTTGTGGTCGTCTACCAAGTATCCGGTCCAGATGAGCACGTCTCCACTCCTGTCCGGTTAGTTGAAGGTTTCGGCTTGCTTGATTCAATTGTTGTCTCATAATACGAGCTTTTGCTGCGATTCCTGTCGTTCTGGCCAAAGTTTGAGCTTGTTGGGTAGTTTTCCTTGTACAAAGTGTTCCACATCCAACCATACAATAAAAAATGGTCATGAAGGCTCTAACATTAAAACTGCAAATACGTAGTAGACAAAGTGTGCATCCACACATACAAAGGGTGAAGCACATTAAAATTCCAGTCAAGAACGCCGCCCATCTCGGGCTACAGTTTGGGTTAGCGACATGGTCAATACAAAAGAGACAGTCGATTAGAGAGCAATCTCCCACTGCTGGGCAAGTAGTGTGTACGGTGCAAGTTTCGCTGGCGGTTGTCCAAAAGTGACTCTTACAAGTATAGTCGCGTAACAACATCTCCTGCGGTAATTCGTAAGTGACATTCGATGTCGCTTGTCGGATTAAGCAATCTCCCTCACAGCAAATCTCCAATTTGGTGATCTCCTGAGGGCTGCTGATCATGATTCCTTTGGTAGTACAGGCAAGTAAGCACTTAGAGCAATCTACTAGGGCTGTTACAGGCAAGAGCATACTGATAAAGAATACGACTGTCAAAGCCCAGGACGCGATGACAGGTAGACTTATAGATGTTTTCCTTCTGGGGCGAAGGTTCCAAACCTTCTTGGTCGGTTCCTTGGCTGAGTCTTGTTCTGGTACTGGTTGAGTTGACTCCGGTTCTTCGGGTTGTTCAAGTTCCATAGCTCGGTCTCCCGGTTGCTTGGTTATTTTCTCTGGCTCGTTGCCTAGTCCCTGGTGATTATTGGGTTCTGTAGTCGACTCCTCAGTTGGCCGCGAGCATTCTAGTGGGTAGAGTTTCGAGACCGGCCTTGTGGTGATGTGCCCGTTGGGCAACTGTAATTTAACGCTTCTGACGTTTGGTGGTGAGCCATTAAGTTCGGTTACTCGCGCAATTTGCCAAATGTTGCGCGGATGGAGATCATCTCCAATCAGTACTACTTCTCCGACTGAGGGGGTTCGATATTGCTTGAGGCGAGGTCCTTTGTGTTTCCAGGCGGACCTTTCACGAAGCATCGTCAAATATTCGGTTACCCACTGATCCCAGAACGCTTCCAATGCTACTTGAGTCCCTTTCCATAGAGCAATGAGTTTATCCTCCGGGGGTGCCTTGCGGTCATGTTCATTATAGTCACAATCTTCAATTGGTAGGTCCACTATGGCGCCAGGTTGAACAAGATCGATTGGTCTAAGTGGCCGCGGGGCATCCTGTGCTTCTGATACATAAGCAAGTGGACGATGGTTGAGTACCGCTTCGACTTCTGCAGTGAAGGTTGATAGTTGATCGTAGGTGAGTACACGTCGTCCTACGGTACGCATGAAGCAACTCTTGACTATAGCCACCAGGCGTTCATAGAATCCCCCCATCCAAGGAGAAAGTTGTGGGATGAAGAGCCACTGAATCCCTCGAGTGTTCATGTCCATTTGTTCAGCTTCGTGATCGGGTGACGGTGGGCAAAGTCGAAGTAGAGCTTTGTTGGCAAGCACGAATTGTCTTCCGTTGTCGGAGATTATTTTGGAGGGGCTTCCTCGGCGACTAGCGAAACGGCGCAGGATGTTTGTAAATGATGCTGCGGTCAAGTCCATCGTGGGCTCCAAGTAGACTGCGCGGGTTGACAAACAGGTGAAGAGCACGATCCACACCTTGACTGTTTCATTTCCAAGTTTTGCTCGTGTTGGTCCTAGATAGTCGCATCCTACCGAGGAAAATGGCCTGAGGCGATTAACGCGGTCGGCTGGTAATGGTGGCATGTTTGGTTGTGCAAAGGGGTAGGAACGCATCCGAGCACATTTCAGACAATTATTAATTACTTTCTTGACTGTGCGACGAGCATGGGGCGTCCAATAGTTTCGTAAAAATTCTCCTAGTGTCCAGTCCACTCCCATATGGAGTATTCGTTTATGTATTTGGTCGATCATCAGCAATGTTATTTCCGCTCCTTCAGGCAAAATTATAGGGTTGGCTAAATCGGGATTTCCTTTGTGGTTGACGATTCTGGTCATGAGGCGATAAATTCCTTGGTTGTCCATGAACTTCCTAAGTTCAGTTAATTGGTCAATAAATTGCTCTTGGGCTTGTTTGACGAGTGTAACACGAGCCAAGTCAAGGTCCGCTACTGTAAAATCTCCTTTCTTTGTAGTCTTGCCCATAAACCGTAGAACATAAGCTGTGACCCTAAGGGCCTTTTCAATAGTAGAGTATCGACCTAAGTCGATCGTTGGTTGACGTCCCTTTTGCGTCTGGTTGGCGGCTACATAAACTCTGCTGTGGTAACTGTCGACGTCCGGTAGCGGTGAATCCAGTTCGGGTGCCATTCGGAAGGTTTGCTCCTCCGGCCATTGTCCATGCATAAGCCAGCTGGGCCCATTCCACCAAAGTTGATTATCGGCTAATTCTCTCGGTCCAAGTCCCCTTGTAGCGACATCGGCGGGGTTGTCACTGGTCCTAATGAAGTGAAAGGTGCAGTCAGTATGTAGTCGAATTTCAGCTAAACGTCGTTGAACAAAGACTGGTTGAGTCTCTCGACTTTGGATCCAGGCGAGTACAATCTGACTGTCACTCCATATGTGACATTCTGCGTCAACTCCTTGAAGTTGTTTCATCACAAATGCTTTGGCGCGAACTCCTATGAGTAGAGCAAGAAGTTCAAGTCGAGGTACAGTGAGTGATTTTCCTGCTGCCTTAGGACAAAGTCGGCTCTTTGAAAAAATCAGTTGACAGTTGACTGAGCCTCCAGTATCAGTCCTCAGGTATACAGTAGTAGCAAAGGCCGCTATCGAAGCATCCGAAAAAATGTGCAGCTGGAGAGTTCCATTCAATCCTTGAGTGCATCTACGAGGTACATAAATGACTTGTTTGTTCCAGGCTGTAGCTATACTGTCCCATTCGGCGATACGTTCTTCACAAAGCGGTGAATCCCAGGTGATTGATTCCTGCCACAACCCCTGGGCAAATAGTTTGGCTCGAAGCAAACAAGGAGAGATTAGTCCAGACGGGTCGAAAATTGAGTGGATCACTGAGAACACTGTCCTTCGTGTCGGATGACCACTCGGTACTGCTGGAAATTCAAACACGAATTGATCCTTGATGGTGTCCCACTTCAGCCCCAAGAACTTATTGAGTGGTCCTTCAAGCTTATCATCGGCTGGTAGTTGACTGTTGACTTCAGTTGAATTGGATACGAACTCTCTAATGTTCATTCCAGCCCTCTGGTATATTTCCTTAACCTTGTGGTACTGGTTGATTGCATCTCCGGGTGATTCGCAAGCAAGCAGTTGATTGTCGACATATAAGTTGTCAATAAGCGACTTTGCAAAGTTGCCAAAGGTTTGTAGGTGATGACGAACAACAGCTGCGAGGATGAAAGGTGATGAAATGACGCCAAAGCCGACGACGGCGTAACGTCTGATGAGCAGGTTGTCCGGGCTCAAAGGCTTGTTGAGGTCCTTAAGCCATAAAACTTTGCACACTTCTCGGTCGATTCCAGGCTCAAGGTAGATTGACATGAAGGCTTTCTCTAGATCTCCGACGAGAGCAATTGCCGGAAGGCGAAAACGTAAGAGCACTCCCACAAGGTCTGGTAGGAGCACTGGTCCACGGTAGAGACAGTCATTTAATGAAGGTTGTCCTCGAGCATGGGCGCTTGCATCAATCACGATTCTTAATTTGTGGGTAATCACTGGGTGGTGAGGTAAGTAACATTCCACTCCCTCTGGATTGCGTGCGGCTGGTTCTAACATTCCTCTTGAAACTTGTTCTTCGAGTATCTCATTGTACTGCTTCAGAAGATCGGGGCGTGCCTGGAGGTTGCGAAGTACAGACGCCAATCGACTGTACGCCATTCTAAAGTTTGACGGTAGTTGCGGGTTCGGGTCAACCCATGGCCATCTGACGGTGTAATGTCCATCGGGCCGCTGATTGATTGACTGTTCAAATAGTAGGACTGCTTGTTCATCGTCATTTTGCGTAGGGTCTTCTCGTATCCCAATCCCTTCAAGGCTGAACCACTCCTCGATGACATTCCTTGAGGGCATTTGTTCCTCATTACTTGGGTGAACAGCTACCATTGTGACTGATTTGTTTGGTTTCTGGTGACGAAAGGTTGATTCTCCTCCAAGCATTTTACCAAATACTGTATCAATAAGGTAGAGTCCGGGTGAAATTAACTTCCACGAGATCAGATACTTCCAGAACTGGCGAATTCCAATCATGATTGCCGGTGCTTCGTGTGACATTGTAACTGCTTCCTTTAAGTCCATTCCTGGTATGTATTGTATGTTGTCGTCCCAGTTGACTGTTGAAAACGGATTTGTTATCTCAGGTACGCGGTTGAGCACACAGCTCTCCCAAGATCCATCCGAACATTGCAGCTTCAGCTCATACATTGGTGAATGGAATTTGAGTGGATCGGTCAAAGAACCTCCAAAGGCCTCGACCTCCATTTGTTCGGCACCAACCCGTGGTGGATGTAATTCATCAACGAGAGCCTTGGTTATATAACTGGCCATACTCCCTGGATCAAAGAGCACACAAACATTTTTCTTGGTTCGACGTCCTCGTGACGTGACAACAATATGACGGGTGAGCAAAAGAGCATTTTTCCTGGTTGTCCCACTAGTGTGTAGGCTAAGTATTGAATCTGATGCTTCAACTTGTCCCTCTGGGGGTCGTTTTGCTTTGTGATCCTCACTGACAAATGCTACTGTAGGTTTGAATGTCTTCGGTTTTAAACTCGAGCTACGCGCCTTGGTTGGTTTGTTTTGTCCTTGTTGATTGCTGTGACCGCTTTTCGTCTCCTGATGATAGTTTTGGTTCTCTACCGCTTTCTGGCAGACCAATAAGTGATGAGGTCCTCTGCACCTTTGGCAGGTCCTTTGGTTGTGACATTCACGTGCTTTGTGACCCTCTCGAAGGCATCTAATACACCGGTCCATCTCGATGAGTCTTCTAATTCTATCCCGTGGGGTTTGATAAACACGACATCGGCTAGGAAGATGTCCAGGCTTGGCGCATAGTGAACAGCTATTCCCTCTAGGCGGGAAGCGTTGTGGTTGTGTTGCTGCTGTAAAGGATCTCACAGTATCCCTTGGTGGAGTTTGAGGAGGTCGCTTCTCCTTCTTGACTTGCGGTGAATCGTCCATTGTGTGAACGCAGTGGAAGACTTCTTCCTTCAGGCTAATGATTTCTTGTAGCTGCTTCAGTAGGTCCTTGTAAGTCCATTGCCTCCTTGAATCTTTCTCACGAAGTAGGAGCTCTCGGACTACTGTAGGCGGTAGCTTGCTTCGAATCTGCAACATTGTTTGAGTTGAATCTGGTGACTGCCCTTGCGACTCAAGCTGGTAACATATTCGGTCCACTGTGTCACTGAATACGCGAAGTGACGTTGATGATTCGGTTGCTCTCGGTAAGTGCATAAGTTCAGAAAACAGGTTGTCGACTAATCTCTTTGAGTCTCCAAATCGGTCCTTGAGTATACTAAGCACGCGTGGATAATTGGTGTCCGACGGTTCATAATGTTCAATTGCTTTGCGTGCTGGTGAATTTGCTGGTAGGCACATCAGTAGGTAGGTGTGCTTCTGAAAATCTGACAGTGTTGGCTGCTGGTCCACTGCCACTGAAAATGCATTCCACCATGTCCGATAGCGGTGAGCTTCTCCATCGAAGCGCGGTAATTCCAATGTAGGTAGTCGGACGGCTTGTTGTACCATATTTGGCTGGTTAGCTTGTTGTGCGGGCGGCTGCTGGCCCTGATGACCTTCCATGGTCAGATTGATTAGTTCCACAATTCCTCTTGCTCTTTCGTGTAGGTCCATAAAGTGCTCATGCGGCAAATCCTGTTCAGCCTCTGGTTGCGGCGGATAGTTGTCATAAAGTTCCTCTTCTGCATGTAGAGCATTTTCCTCCAAGTTATCCATGTATTCAAGCCAACGTGTGTTGAGTTCATTCACACGTTCCATTGATGATTCAAGTTGAGTTTTGACCACTCGAAGTCCATTTGCGGTTGCCTGGTTGATCACTGGTTGATCCAAAAGTCCATTAGCATCTGAAATTCTGTCCCTCATTGTTCGCAAAACAGAAGCAATTGTACGGCGGATTGGTCCTGAAGACGGCATTTCTCTGATTGTAGTCGACTGCAGTAGGTGGGAGTCGATTAGTTGTATTTGGCTGCGGACAGTTGATTAGTCGACACTGACGGCGGTCGATTGTAGTTGACAGTCGGTTGTAGTTGACGGTCGATTATAGTTGACTGTCGATTGTAGTTGACGGTCACTTGTAGTTAACGGTCGATTGTAGTTGACGGTCGATTGTAGTTGACGGTCGATTATAGTTGACGGTCACTTGTAGTTGACGGTTGATTGTAGTTGACGGTCACTTGTAGTTGACGGTCGATTGTTTGCCCGAGGTGGCACGCTGACAGTTGATTGTGGGTGCCTTCCCGGCCGTTGCACCACTTTTTGTTGGCAAGGGAGTTTGGGATTCAAGAGGAGAGCAATAGTCCGTATGAGGATGGACTATCCACGCACTGCTCTCCGAGCCAAGCCACAAAAGGTATTGAAGAAAGGGAGGAGAAGTCAACAGTCGACTGTCACAATGAAAACAATAAACAAATATAAATTTATTTCAGCCAAATAATAAGCGCACAAATAATAAAGTTTAAAAGGAGGAGGGTAATAAAAGCGAGGAATAGTTAAAGAACTAAAGAATAAAATCTCCAAAAAATTGGATTTAAATAGAGGCTGGTAGGTCTGCCTGGGTGTGGCTTATTCCGACCAACCAGCTGAAAAAGGGGGCGGAGCTTATAAATTGTGTAAAAAATAGAAGAGGGGAAGGAACACAAACAAAAGTTTAAATTAAACAATTAGAGTAAGTAGACGGGGGGGGAACTTGAGTATATAATAATAAGAAAAATAAACTGAACAAATTGTCGCCTTTGGCGACAGAAAGGAATTAATTTATTTTTTTGTTTTTTAATTCTTTCTTGTTTCCTTTAATTGTTTTAGAGAGAAAAACAACAATTTGTACAGCCAACAGCAATTATTCAATGGCCGAAAATAATTTTTAATAAAAATTTAAAATTTTTAAAATTTCCTTTAATTTTTTAAATTTCTCGAATTTTCTACAAAAACTTAAAACGACGAGGGTTCTACTCTATATTGCGAGGGTTTTTTATGTTTTAATGTTTTTTTTAATTTTGTTTTAAATCTTATTTTTTTGGAATTTAGTGAGATGGAAGTGTGCTGAAACCATTCTATAACCCAAACCTAGACACAAATACATTATATTCCCTAAGGACAGCTATGGGTTGGCCAGACCCAAGCATATACCTCTGCTAAGCTACACCGGTGTGCTTTCCCTTCGGGGTATATTTATTATAAAACTGATTAACTGTGAACTGATTTATTTGAGAAACATTAAACATTATATAAACATAAGCATGTGAATGGGATGTGTCACAGGAAATAGCGATAAACAATAGAAATATTAAAATGGATGGGAAAATCCATTAAATATAAAAGATTACAAAAGATTAATTATTCAATCACGTCCAAAAGATCACCATTGGTTAGGAAATAAACGGATATGTCTTACACCTCCTTTGCCCATCTAGACCGTCCCTGGTCGTCAAAGTAATTTGTTCCCTATCTCTTTTTTGTGCTGATCAAAACCGAAGTTAAAAATCTTGTCTGAGAATGTCTCACTTTTATGGCTATTTATTATGAGCCATTTTTTCTTGCTTTTCGAGCATGTATGTTATCACTCCCATTTGTTTTCTAGGACCGTCTCTGGTCCGAATGAGTATTGTCAATGGCTAAGAATTCTGATTGTGCATATGCACTCCGAGAATGCCTTTTCCATATTTGGTTTTTCTGTTCTAGAGACATTCTCATTCTATTTTCTTTCGGTTTTGATAGCTTTGGTAGTCCGGGAGCAAGAGCCCTCCAGCTCTTGCTCCCGGATTTCACGGATACGGCGGTTTTCAAGACGATGGCGTTGGAATCGTCGAACAGAGACGCAAATATCACAGTTTCCACATTGATGGCAATCTAGAAGTTAAAAAATAAATTATATGTTTACATGCTTACCTATTTCTCCAAGTTCTCCGCGGATTCGTGCCATAACACTTTCAGGAATTGGTTCAATTTGTTGTTGATCATTTCTCTCCGCATTTCGTAATCCTTGTGTGTGTGTGTGTTGACGATCTTCTCGTCTAATCCGTTGAAATTCACATTCAACACATTCTCGACAATTATTACAATTGATTCGGCGTCTTACTCCAGTTCTTGTTGTACGTGGAGTTTCAATTAGCGGTTGTTGTTGTTGTGGTTGTTGTTGCCGTTGTTGTTGTGGTTGTTGTTGTGGCTGTTGTTGGGGCTGTTGTTGTGGCTGTTGTTGCGGTTGTTGCTGAACCCCCTGTGTAACAGGGAGATTTCGTCGCCGAAATGCTCGGCCGCTGCCTAATCCATTTTCTAAAAAACCTTCAACTGACTCTAGACGAGCAAGTAATTGAAAAACTGTAAACATTAAATAACGATTTTGCTCTTCAAGAGCATTTATCCTATTGGTGTTGTTGTTTGGCATTTAATTTTTTGAAATAACTTAACAAAATTTAAAAATTATAAAAATATCAGTGACTAAGCTAGAATTTAAAAATTAAATTAAAAATTAATTAAAACGTTTTTAAAGATTAAATAACCTATGTATAATTAGAATAAACTAATTAATCCTTAATGCTTTTTTTAAATTATTATTTTATTAATTATTTTATCTATTATTTCATTAACATTAAAAACAGTGAAATTTTATATTGCATTTTATATTGCATCAATTTCAAATATCTGATGTTGTTTAAGAATGTAATATTTAAATGTACTAAACTTATAATAAAACCTTTGTAATTGTTATATTAAAATCCTTAATGAGTTTTATAAAAAACATTTTTTGTATAAATTTATTTGATAGGGATGTACTTGCTCTACAAAATCTACAATGAAAAGTTGTTCCTGCGTGAAGTAATTCAACTGCAATGCTAGTAGTGTTTGGAAGATGTTATAATGGTTGCTTTAAGGCAATGAATCAAATTATTAAATTAATTTATTGAAATTTTTAGAAATATATTATTGCAATTTGCAAATTTTTATTAAAGAGTGATATTAAAGATATAGAAATAATTTTTATTACTGTGAAAATCTTTTTATGTTATTATTAATGATCATTTTCTTAATTTAATTAATTTGTTTAAAAAACTATAATATCCATTTTTGCTAGTGATGTCCGGCCTTGAAAGAACTCGAACTTTTTCTATGATTCCTCTAAAACTTTCTCTTCTTGTGTCTTGAATTTCGATTGTACATACAGTATTTATATTTCTTTTAAAAACTGTCCATTTTCAAAATATATTATTAAAAAATAATATATTTCTTGTAAGTTTTTTTATTTTTATGTTTTCTAAAATTCACATAATCTCTTTTACTTATTTATTTAGTTATCTTTAGTTATTTAGTTATTTCTAAGAGTTATTTTATGTTTATTTAAGTTATTTTAACATTATAATCTACTTTTTCTTATTCAATTAATGTTTTTTAGCAATTGTACCGGTCAAATATCAAAAGTTTTTGATACTGAAAAAGGTAGTCGTGTGACATAATAATTTAATGTTTAAAAATAATTAGTTAATTAATACTTTTTATTTTATATGAATAATTCATAAATAATTAATATTATTTTATGTTTTTCTTACATGGCATGCCAAGTATTATTATTTTATTTATTTTTTAAATATTTTTTATTTATTTTATAATTATTGTAGAATAAAAGATCTATGATTCCTCGTTGTTCAAAAAACTAATAGTTTACATTCGTAGGTTAAAAATAAATCATAAAATAATGAACATAATAACTGACCAAAATACACTAAGGTCTTATTTTATTCGGTTAGTTTACATTCGTAGGTTAAAAATAAATCATAAAATAATGAACATAATAACTGACCAAAATACACTAAGGTCTTATTTTATTCGGTTAGTTTACATTCGTAGGTTAAAAATAAATCATAAAATAATGAACATAATAACTGACCAAAATACACTAAGGTCTTATTTTATTCGGTTAGTTTACATTCGTAGGTTAAAAATAAATCATAAAATAATGAACATAATAACTGACCAAAATACACTAAGGTCTTATTTTATTCGGTTAGTTTACATTCATAGGTTAAAAATAAATCATAAAATAATGAACATAATAACTGACCAAAATACACTAAGGTCTTATTTTATTCGGTTAGAATAAAATAAGACCTTAGTGTAATAAAGGCTAAACCTTTATTACCTTTCAGTTCCTGAATATGCCTATAACTGGGATTTTAAAATTTATTCGGTTAAATTTTTCTAATAAATTTGGTATAAACTTTCAGTGCTCTTCTATAAATGTCATAATGATTGACTAATAACTGCTAAACCTTTATTACCTTTCAGTTCCTGAATATGCCTATAACTGGGATTTTAAAATTTATTCGGTTAAATTTTTCTAATAAATTTGGTATAAACTTTCAGTGCTCTTCTATAAATGTCATAATGATTGACTAATAACTGCTAAACCTTTATTACCTTTCAGTTCCTGAATATGCCTATAACTGGGCATTTAAAATTCATTCGGTTAAATTTTTCTAATAAATTTGGTATAAACTTTCAGTGCTCTTCTATAAATGTACTGCTAAACCTTTATTACCTTTCAGTTCCTGAATATGCCTATAACTGGGCATTTAAAATTTATTCGGTTAAATTTTTCTAATAAATTTGGTATAAACTTTCAGTGCTCTTCTATAAATGTCATAATGATTGACTAATAACTGCTAAACCTTTATTACCTTTCAGTTCCTGAATATGCCTATAACTGGGCATTTAAAATTTATTCGGTTAAATTTTTCTAATAAATTTGGTATAAACTTTCAGTGCTCTTCTATAAATGTCATAATGATTTGATGCGACAACTCGAAAAAGAAGGATTTGGCCGCGCTAATGCACGAGACCGCTGGAGCCCATATCAAGACTACTCTCGTAATGGTGGATCTTCTCCCCGCCATTGAATTTACTTAAAGGAGGGAGGAATGATGTGTCTGAGCTGTTGTTTATTCAAATATAATTTTAAATATTTTTTGACCTTTCTAAATTAAACTTTTCCCCCAACACATAATTTAAATATTTCCCTTCATTATGTTTGTAAAATAATCTCTTAAACTAAAACCTTTCCTTTATGATATTCAAATATTTTCCCCCACAACATTTGCCTCTCTTTGTTCCTTAATAACTTACATTCAAATATTTCCCTCATCAAATTTACTATTTTATTTATCAACCTTTTTCATTCCAAACATACTCAATCCCCGCCTGTTTGTACCAATATAAATACCCAACTGTTTTATACATTTGGCACCTTCAATTGAACTAAACTTAAAACTTAAATAAAATATTGAATAAATTGTGTTCCTCATTTATTGAGAGTAAAAATTAAAGAAGAAATAAAGTTATTTCCTCAAAACAAATTTGAGAGTAAATATTGTTAGTCTCGGACAGACATAACAATCAGCATTCAAAATCTCAAATAATAATTTAATATATTTTCTTTTTATAATTAATTTAAAAATAATTTAAATGTATTATTTTTTAGTAACATTATATTTTTATGTTCTGGAACCAAATATAATTATTAGTCTTCATCTGTTTTTTCTGAATAGAAAATACATTTATTTAAGTAGTAAAATTTTGCTAGACTCATGGTTAATTTTCATTTTAAATTATGTATATTCTTATAGTGTCTCTTCAAATTTAATGATTTAGAGCCACTACAATAAAAACAAAGGCCTATTTTCTATTTAATAAATTAAAACCAAAAAATTTAAAATAAATATTTATTTTAATAAAAAGTTAATTAAAACAATTAATTAATTAATTCACTTTCTGACATTTTAAGCATCTTCAACTTTAGTAATTTAAATTTATATTATTTATCCTTATTGTTTGGATCCCATGTACTATTAAACTTTGATAATCTGTAGATTGTGTTAATGCATTTTAAAAAAATGCGGTTATACAAATGCAATTTATATTTAGCTTTATTAGTTTCGTTTTAGTTATCTTGGTGTTTTTTTTTGAAATAGAACTTTATTTACATATAATTTTAATATATTATAAACACAATACTTTTTATTTATATTAAGAATTAATTATTTGTCTAAAAATCTGTGGATTGTCAAAAAGCTTCTTTCCGTTTTTATCCTGTTTTTCATTCTTGAGAAACTAAATAATTTTAATGTAAACCCATTTTTTGTTACACGGAAATGAGTGTAACCACCCCTATTTGAGCCCACCCCTATTTGAGTCTCAGATTAATTTTCCTTCGTTGCTGTCAATCATTTATTTTCCTCCTTTTTTAATGCCAATCATTTTTCTCCCTTTTAGGTGAACTATATTTAAGTGAAAAAATGATTGGCATTAAAAAAGGTGGAAAATAAATGATTGACAGCAAAGAAGGCAAATTAATATGTGACTCAAATAGGGGTGGGGGTGGGATATGAACAAAGTACCAAAAAATAGTCCTAATGTTTTGATAATTTTCCGATTAATTAAATGGGATACTGATAGCTTGGACAGATTAAAAGGAATATCAGGATTAAAAGGAATAACGTTCTATATAAATGATAGACGATTGCGATGCGAGAATTAAATTTAAAGATTTGCTAGATTCATTAAATTCTAAATGTTACTATTATAGTAATTTTTATTATTTTAAACTAAATTTTTTTAAAAAATCAAAATTTATGGAATATTAATAAATATTGCAATTAAAATGTTTAAAAAATAAATTATACAATAGTAAAAAGCATAAATAATTTAATAACACAAACTTCAGAAAAATCCTGGGGAGCTTATGCTTTAGCTGAAATTAAATTTTTAATAAAGTAATTTTGTCGTATATTTATACGAAATTTTTCGGGTATATTATTATAGAGTGATGTTATAGAACGATTTTGAATATATTTATTTTAAATATAAAATAACTATTGTTTGCAAAGTTTCTGTCAATGTTTCAAAAGAATTTATGGATTAAAATTTTAATATATTAATAAAAATTAAATAGAATGTTTGTTTGGAACGTTTGAAAGTAAACGAGCCAATTTATTGTAACTAAATTTAAATTAAGACTTGAGCTGATTCTTAAAGAAATTTATTGATCGTGTCGTTCGTAGCTTTATGAAGACAGAAAATAAAACAAATATTTTTTATGTTTAAAACAATTTTATATTAGAAATTAACAAAAGATTTTGTTTAACTAAATGTAATTTATTGAATGTTTTTTGGAAAAAAATCTTTTAAAAGTAAATTTCTAGATTTAAAAAAAAATTAATTTAAGAATTGTAAAAATCAAATTAATTTAAAATTTTTGAAAAGCTTTAAAAAATTTCAATCATTATCTTTGATTTTGAAAAAAAATTTTTTTATTAGTTTACCTGGTCGAGTTTACTTTTGTGCATAGGAACCCTATAGCATGTCGTTCTTTTGAAAGATGTGATGTTCAGTTGGAGGTTGGTAGTTCAAATGATTTACAAGTTATTGGAGTGTATGGATATAATAATAATGCTGCAAAACTTCAGTCAATCCATATAAACGACGTATTGTTTGTAGAGTAATATCCTATAATATATAATCTCTATAAAATATAATACCTCTATAAAATATAATATTATTTATTAAATAAATTTTAACACTAAAGGAGCATAAACAAATTATAAAAGTTTTAATAGAATGAAAGTAAGTCACAAAAAGTAACAAAAGATATACCACACGCTATGTGGTAAAGAGAGGTATTCAGAAACGTAAAAGGATTAAAATGTCGAAATGTTGAGCAAATCATTAAAATTAGAGGTTGAAGTGCTCTCTGCAAATTTAAATAAAATTAAATATAAATGAGAATAAACATTATACGTATAGGCAAACATCAAAATGGAATTCATTTAACAAATGGAGGCGAGGAATCCTCTCCGGGAGAGGGTGAGATTATATTATTTGGTTATAACACAAAAATTACTACAGTAACCCAAAAATAAGAAAAATAATAATCAAGACTGTCACTGAAATAAACTAGAAATCGGTCAACAAAATGTATCTATGATATCACAAGATTAATTTTTATACAAAGGAGTTTTAAAAAATATAAAAAATAAAAAAGGAAAAAACAAAGCCATTTTTTTAAAAAATATATGAATAAAGAGCCAAGTAGCGTCTCTGGCGCCAAAAAATATAAAGAAATATGTAAAATATATGAAAAAATATTTTTGCGCTTTTCGTTTAAATAAAAAGTTGTAAAATTTTAGGAAAAAGCATTCAAAGTGGTAAGAAGGCCAACAGAACAAAGCCATTTTATATATCTTTAGGACCCATGTTTATATTTTGCCATTTTACATTCTTGCGATATCTATTATTATTTTTATTTAGTTAAATTCATTAGCTATACAAAAATTAAGATATTTTTATTTTATAAACCAGCGTTCGGCGCGAATTGCTGAGTAGTTTTAATAGCTTTTGGGTATAAAGGCTGACTCTAGCGTTATTACAATTTATTTAAATTAATTTGGATCAATTTCAGTGTTTGGTATCTTCAGACTCAAATATCCATTCGCAGACTCAAGTGACACCTTTGAAAATATATTCATTGAACTCTTCATTCAATTCCCCACCGAATGACATCTCAACCATCTTTCTATGACTAATACTTCAAAAGTTATAAACTTTTGAAGTATTTGTCATAAAAACATGCGGGCCTTCGGCCCGCATGTAATTTTTGACAATTAATATTAAATTCATTATACGGGGCCTTCAGCCCCGTACGAAAAAAAATATTTTAATTCTGGCGGTTGCCTCCGGCAACGCGTTATCTGCAACGCGTTCCGAATTTTTAAAAAAAATTTTAATTCTGGCGGTTGCCTCCGGCAACGCGTTATCTGCAACGCGTTCCGAATTTTTAAAAATATTTTTACTTTCTGGCGGTTGCCTCCGGCAACGCGTTATCTGCAACGCGTTCCGAATTTTTGAAAAAATTTTTAATTCTGGCGGTTGCCTCCGGCAACGCGTTATCTGCAATCGCGTTCCGAATTTTTTAAAAAAATTTTAATTCTGGCGGTTGCCTCCGGCAACGCGTTATCTGCAACGCGTTCCGAATTTTTAAATAAAATTTTAATTCTTGCGGTTGCCTCCGGCAACGCGTTTTCTGCAGCGCGTTCCTATTTAAAAAAATAATTTTACTTTCTGGCGGTTGCCTCCGACAACGCGGTTTCTGTAACGCGTCCCGAATCAAAAATAATTTTTAATTCTGGCGGTTGCCTCCGGCAACGCGTTATCTGTAACGCGTCCCGAATCAAAAATAATTTTTAATTCTGGCGGTTGCCTCCGGCAACGCGGTTTCTGCAACGCGTTCCGAATTTAAAAAATATTTTTCAGATTCTGGCGGTTGCCTCCGGCAACGCGGTTTCTGCAACGCGTTCCGAATTTTTTAAAAATAATGTTACTTTCTGGCGGTTGCCTCCGGCAACGCGTTATCTGTAACGCGTCCCGAATCAAAAATAATTTTTAATTCTGGCGGTTGCCTCCGGCAACGCGTTATCTGTAACGCGTCCCGAATCAAAAATAATTTTTAATTCTGGCGGTTGCCTCCGGCAACGCGTTTTATGCAATTTATAATTTAATTTCTCCACTTTATAAAATTTTTATAAAAGTTCAGTTTCAGACTCAAATTTAAAAATGAGACTCAAGTGTCCTTTTTCTTAAAAATTTATTTTTTAATATTCTCAATAATTTTTAGAATTTCTAAAATTATTTCCACCGATTTTAACCTTCAGACACAAATATCCCACCCTCAGACTCAAGTGACCCATTCAAAAATATTTTTAAAAAATTCGCCTGATTTTTCCACTACGAATGACACCTCAATCATATTTTTCCCATAACTACTTCAAAAGTTACAAAAAACAGCTCAACGTTGCTTAACTTTCCAGATCGGACGGTCTAGATCGTCAAATTTAAAAATTTTTTCACAAAATTTTAATTTCTTAAAAAATTCATAACGTAGCCCAAAATACTCATATTAACACAAAACAAAGCTTATTGGATGCAAAATTAAATTCTCTATCTTTCATCTCCCAACACTTTTCTTCTAACTCCAAAACAAAATATAGTTAAGGTCACTTTTATGCAACCTCCCCAAAATTTGAATTTTTACTCCATATCTTTTTTTCCTTTAATCCAATCAACTTGTTTATTTTATAAATAAAAATGATAAATTAAATGAAAATTATTTAGATCATTAAATAAATATCAGTAAATTCGTTCAATAAATTTATTCTCAATTTATCCAACAAATTATTGATAAATATTAAAAATAAACTATTATGTATAGGACGAATCCTTAATGATTCTCATTACAAAATTTCAGCTACAACAAATTAAAAAAGTCTAACAATTTAAATTTGATAGCATTAATCGAATAAAAAATATTTTTTGGTAAAAATAATCCAAACTGAAATTTTTTAATATTTTATTGTAGCATTTTTTAGAAAAAATTCTTAAAAAGCTTGTCTGTATTCTCAATTTGTTTTTTGAAAATCTAAAAATAATAATTCAAAAATTTTTTTTCAATAAACATCGAAAGAAACGAACATTTTTACTTTTTTAAAAAATAAAATTGAAAAAAAACATTTTCATTTGGATCAGCAATTAATAGATATGCAATCATTGATATCATATAATAGTATAAAGATAACTGCAAAAAAATATAAAAAAACCTTATAGTGTATTAAATGAAAGTTATAAAATTTGCTTTTTTGTCAAAAAATTTTATCAAAAAAATTTTTTTGTCAAAAAAAAATAAATTTTAGAAGAAAATTTTTGAAAAAATTTTATATTATGCCAGAAAATAATTTTTAAACTACAATTTTCTCAAAAAATGCTACAAATATATAAAAATTCAGACCCCGAAACTTTTAATAAAAAACGGCTACTAAATATGTTATAACCGAATATTTTAGCTAATTAAATGTGTAAATTATCAATAAACATATTGGGAATTTTAAAACTTGGTAATAATTTTGTTTACATAGACTTTCATTTATGTTGATACATAGATATTAAGTAGAAAAATTAATGGTTAGATCATATTTTTATAATATATTCACTTAGATTTAGTTATCGTTGGTATTTAATTGATTTTATTAATTAAATATTTGCATAATAATTAGGATGAATATACAACATTGTTTCGCTAAAAATGTTTTGGTTGTTATTAAAAATTTCGTAACTTAGTTCTTCATATTTTATTTTTCAATTTAATATTTTTATGTCTTAGAAATGGTCTAAATGCTGGAAGGCCGCAATCGAACTATATAGTATATTTCAAATCTTTACTAAACTTCAGTACCTATATTTACTGAAAATTTATTATTAAAATTATACATTATCTATTTGTTTTTAATAATTTAACTGGCATTCTTGAATATCTTACGGCCGCGGATATACGTCGTTTTGTATAGTGTCGAATCGCGCGTGTTTTTATTATTATTGATTCAGAGATGTATATGTAATATTACTGTATTTATAAAATTAAATTAATGAATATAGAAATGAAACATTTATTGACATTAACTCAGTTCCTTCTTACATTTGTTTTGAAAATATACCTCTGTTTCCTTTTTGTTGAAAAAGAAATTAACCAACTAAGAATTTATCTAAATAATTGTGTTTAAAGGTGATATTTTAATTATAAAATATTTTACTTAAAAAAATACTAAATATATCATGTATTATGAATTTTATAAAGATTTCATTTTCACCGATTAATTTATTGCATATTTTTACTATTAATTGATTTAACACATTCTCAGCCCAGCTAACATATTATCAATTTTCAACTTGTTTAATATTCAGACGATTTTGAACGTAGTCAGAATTCATTTAACAACAAATAATAAATCAATTTAAATTGTTTATAAATGTTAAATTATTATGCGGAAGTTATTTTAAATTTCACATAAGTTTTATTTAAATTTTTCTAATTCACTAATATAATTAATTTTTTGTTGTTGTTGACTCATTGTTATTTCTGTATGTGTTGCTTACATTATTTCTTAAATGTCTTGGCTGATTAACTTCTCAATTAGACTTAATATAAAGCAAAATAAAATTCGGGTACAGCCGCGTTTTTGCAGCGGCGGCATATTTATTGTCTAATTCCAAGAATCTTTTCAACGACATTTAGTTTACAGGGAGTGTCCTGATAGACAATTTGTTTCCTTGTGTTGAATCCTTTCTTGACAATTTTAATAGTTTCAAAAATATAAGCATGTATTGCAATAATTTTTCAATTAATTATTTTTACTAAAATTTGGAAATTCAAATTAGAATAAATAATTATAATTATTATATATCTATAAAAATTATTATCACAATTAAACAAAAGAATAAACATTAAATTAGGAAAATAATGATGTATAAGTGTACATATCTTTATTCGAGTTTACACTTGCACATCTTTATTTCTGTCTGATTTCTTATAATCCCTTTTATTTTTTAATTATTCAAACAATATATTTATTAATTAAGGATTTTATATATCAGGTTTAAGTAAACTTTTTTATTTATCATTATTGTTACCACAATGTCCAATAGTAATTATTGAAGAAATTATTAATGCAATAATTAATAAAAATCTGCAGTAATTATTAATTTAATATAATATTAATTACTATAATTATATTATTTTATTTATTTGAGCAAACCACTAGCGCATTTGCGCAATTATAGTGGTAAAAAAATAGAAATGAAAGTAATACAAAAAAAAAGGTCATACAAAACAAATACACTATAATTCCGTTTATAACTATCATCTCTGTATTTATAGTACTTACGAATTGAACATTTGACGAGTAGGAAGAATAGGAAGAGTATCTAAAATAGTTCCAAGGCTACGACGTTGACGTTCTTTGTATTCTGCAGATGTTCTTTGTATTCTGAACTCTTTTGGACTCTATTAATATTAAAATTAAAAATTAGATTGTTCAATTATTCAATTTAGACTAGTTATTATAACAATATTATTAATTGATTCTGCATGTTTCTGCATCTACATTTTATTATACATAAAAAATATGTGAATATTTAGAAAAACTCTCTTGGACTCAAAAATAATTAAATTAACAACAATATTCACTTTTTTATTCACTTTCTTGAAAAATTTAATCTTATCGAACGCTCACATCGTTTATGAGATAGTTGTAGTTTAATAGGTTGTTTCTTTTTGTAAAATAATTAGCTTATTTTTCATATTATTAAAGATTTGGAATATATTTTTTAAATATTTATATTTTATTATGAATAAAGATAAATATTTATATCGAATTTTTTTATTTTATTTAAAAATATTATTTTATTTAAAACTATTATTCTAGCTGGCATTCATTCAAAAATCATAACTTTGTTCCCTCCCATTCTTCAATATCTATTACAAATAAAACGTCAATTTTGAGGTGTTGCGCTTCAACTAATGCCATCAATGCATTGTTTTCTACGTAGCAGTTGTCAGAGACCGGCGTATTTCGCATTTAATTTGCTCACTCTTTCTTTATTAAACTAAAAATGAATAAAAGTAAGAGTTTCCCTGGATGAATAGATGCTCGTCTGAACACGATGAACAATATTTGTTGTTGTAAATGTAAATTTTGTTGATTGGTAGGACGTTTTTGGATGTACCACAGTATTTCAACTGATCAGTAAGTTTATTATTAAAAGTTTGTTTTTTCATATTTTATTTTTAATTTAAGTAAAATTGAATTTTTTAATTATAGATTTAAAGCTTTTTAATAATTTCAGAATGTGATCAAATACTAATTCTTCAATTCAAATACTAATTCTGCCTAACTTAGATTAACTTATACACTGATTGAGAAAAAAATATTTATTAAATTTAACTGCCTTTTATCCTTCCTTTTTTCCTATTTCTGTTAATTCGTGTAAAGGTGCCATTATTTCTTCAAATGCGTTTATAAATCTGTGAAAATAAGAGACGGCTCCTGTAAAACTTCTAAGCTCAGTTTTTGTTTTTGGAGGTATTTTTTCCCATAGTATTAGCTATTTAGCTTAATAATTCGAGTTAATTTTGAGCAACAGCTTTAGTTATTTAGCCACAAATGCAATTTCTAAATCTAAATATTTATTACATTTTTTGCAAGTATTCTACATATTGCTCCATTTCATTCCATGTAAAGCAAAGAGTTATTAAATTTCTATATGAAAATAATTAACTACTTATATTTTTTTCGATTATCAAAAAAGAAAATATAATTGATTTTGATTGGATTTTTTCATTTTGTTGAATAAAAGCTAATTTAGCTTCTCAATTTACATATTATATACATTCGGCTTTTGCCATGAAGAAATTATTTTTTGACCGTCTGGTAAATTTCGGGTTTGCCGTGAAGAACTAAAAATTTATTTTATAAAAATAAAAAATTATATTTACATATATTTAAATAGATTTTTAGATATATTTATGTTATGATAATTTTATCGATCTAAAAATTTTTTCATTTTCTAGGACTTCAACACGAAATTTTAATTCTCTCATATCTCGATATCTAATTATTGTTGAAAATTTTCTTGAGAAGATATAATATTAAAATATAATATTTAATAATTTAATTTTTTATTTTAGTAAATATTTTTATTAATTCTGTAACTGTGTTAAGTTCACCATTTCTCTGAGATCTTGTCATCAAGAATGCCCCCAGTTGAATGTGAAGAATATCTTTCACGTTTTGCATCGGAAGGACCTTAATTTGAAAGTAAAGTAAGCGCAAAAATTTCAAACCTACCACACGATGAACTACTACAAGCGTTAACCTTAAGTTGTCTTAACAAAGCCGTTAGCTTTAATAAATTATTTAAGATCATAAATTATAGGTAAATTATTTAATATTTTGCTCTTCAAATAATTATTTTTATAAAATAATAATGTTATAATTTTATGCGCCAAAACTTACATAGGTAGATTATTTATGTTTCTGTAATTTCTATATAATTTGTCTTTTTATTTCTCAGTCGTACGTTTTTTGTCATTTTTTATGTCATTTCTTTATGTCGTTGCTTTTTGTCAAAATTTATTTCATCAACCACAGAAAGGATGAAGATAAATAACTGAGGACTGACTAAAAATCGGCTCCTTGTTTACTTTAAAACTTTCTTATAGTTTGTACAAAAATTGTTAAAACAGTTAAATCAAAAGTTTTACTAACATTTTTGACTAAAATAATCTTGATACAGTAATTTTTGTTAATTTTTTAAAGAATAATATTTTTACGTTTAATGTTGACGATTTTTCCGAAAAATTACTTAAATAAAATGTTAATTGTATAACATTATTTTCAATTTCACTCTTTATTAAATTAAAATTTTCAATAACTATATTATAAATTTTCTTAAGTTAATAAGTCCATAAGTTTAACCCATGGTAATTACTTTAAACTTACTAAATTTTAAACATGTTGTTCGGACTTTGAGATCACATAATTTTTATTGAATAATGAGTGTTTTAATACATAAGTGAGAATTATTTAAGGTATGAATACTGTAAAGGAGAGAAATATTACTAAATAAAAATTTCGAACAAAAGTGAATATTCCTTATTTTATAGGCGACTTTTATTTAAAATAGTTTAATTTTATCATTATTCTTTTTCTTTTTTACTTTACTTATGTCAAACACATGTTGTTTAATTTTGACGCTGACAATTTCAATCTCACCTTGACAATTTCAATCTCACCTTAGTAATCTTGTCTTTAAAATATAAATACATTCATGATAATAAAATTTAAATCAATGTTTATTTAATTATTTTAAAAATATTTTATATAGTTAGAATTATATTCTATTTAATTCATAAAAACACATTTATTTAATTTAATAATTTGTTATTTTTACGTTTTACCACTGTTTTCTGGTTAATACTGAAGAATTATTTTTATGCAATATTTTAATATATTCTTTATATTAATTCATTTTTTACAAGATTATTTCAATTTTTTGAATATTTTTCTAGTATTTTTTAAATCCGGCTATTATTTAATCGTGTAATTTATTCCATTGAGAGTTGAAGTAAGAAATCAATATTACATATAAAATTAATTACTTGTTATTTCTAGAATTGATTAAATTTAGAATTCTGAGAAAATTGCTTTTAAAGTCTCTATTAAAAATTCGCCCGCATCGATGCATTTATGCTTATTTATTCAAAATAATACATAATGTGGAGTAAGTTGTTATCTTAACATTTATGTCAAACTATTATTTAATTTACATAAACTTTACTTGAAGATAAAGCTAAAAATTTGTTTTTGATTGTTTTTTTGTTTTTTTGATGTTCTGGATTATTTATTTAATTTTTATTTAATTGTTATTAACTTTTTCAATCGGATATTTATGACAACTAAAGACATGATTTTCGAAATGGGGGTCAGGGGGAAAAAAGCCGGAAATTGGCAATAGGTTATCGACCATGCTCTACACGATGGTGCAAAAAAAATACAAAATTTTCACATACAGTTCAAGATGTTCCCTTGTTAGTATCAACTTTTTTTAAACTGGGCTTGCCCTTATTTTCTTTTTTTCTCTTTAACATTTTTTATTATCAATTAATTGAAATCTTTTGTTCTTTAAATCTATTTGTTGTTTTAACAAATATATTTCGTTTTTAGAAATACCTATAATTTATGATCTTAAATAATTTATTAAAGCTAACGGCTTTGTTAAGACAACTTAAGGTTAACGCTTGTAGTAGTTCATCGTGTGGTAGGTTTGAAATTTTCGCGCTTACTTTACTTTCAAATTAAGGTCCTTCCGATGCAAAACGTGAAAGATATTCTTCACATTCAACTGGGGGCATTCTTGATGACAAGATCTCAGAGAAATGGTGAACTTAACACAGTTACAGAATTAATAAAAATATTTACTAAAATAAAAAATTAAATTATTAAATATTATATTTTAATATTATATCTTCTCAAGAAAATTTTCAACAATAATTAGATATCGAGATATGAGAGAATTAAAATTTCGTGTTGAAGTCCTAGAAAATGAAAAAATTTTTAGATCGATAAAATTATCATAACATAAATATATCTAAAAATCTATTTAAATATATGTAAATATAATTTTTTATTTTTATAAAATAAATTTTTAGTTCTTCACGGCAAACCCGAAATTTACCAGACGGTCAAAAAATAATTTCTTCATGGCAAAAGCCGAATGTATATAATATGTATATTGAGTTAAATTAGAAAATGTAAAAATTTAGAAAATATTCTAATTATTTTTACTTAAATGTAAAATAATATTCAATATAAGAAATTAATATTTAATTAATTAACAAAAAATTAAAATAAGTCATTTAAATATTTATTTTTTATATAGGCATATTTATACATAATTTTATTGAAATATTTGTATGTACATCAAATTTTGTTTGTTATCTTAATTGTTTTAAAAATAGTTATCTTAATTCTTTTAGGTCCGAAAAAAGTAGAGATACAAATGGAATTCTACGATTGTGTACGCAGGTATCATTTAGAAAAGCAAAAGATAAGTGAAGATATTGGATAAAACTCTATTTGAAAAAAATGAAAAAATAAAAATAAAATAAATGTTCATTGGGGAACAGTTGTACCTTAAAATATGTAAACAGACGTAAATAAAATTTTGTCATTTTTAAAATCAATTTACTAGCTCAAATAATTAAAGTAAAAGTTCAATAATTAAATTAATTAAGTATATTTTTATTAATTAATTAGAGGTTATTATAAAATATATTCAATAGGCATTTCATTAAATATTTTTGAACCGTACTTAAAGAAAATTAATATTAATTTGTTAAATATTATTTAATTCTTGAATATTTCCAATTAAAATTGTAAATTTAACTCCTTTAGCATTTCTTAAAGCAAAGAATTTTTGAGCAAAAGAATCTTCTCCATTCTTTTTAAAAAGAAAATATTTTAAAAAATTAGGTTTAAATTTCTATTTCACCTGTAGCGGTTATGTGAAACCGTTACTGTCGAAAACAAAAATTATTGTTGTTTTGATGAATTAGATTCGTCCAACTATTTTTCGACCACTAGCAGGTTCTACCAGAAATTCGAAGTCCTAAGTAAAGATAGAAATTTAGGCTAAACTGAAATTATAGGTTCCAATATTTTTATACTGGGCGTTACCAGTTTGAGTTCAAACAAATTAAATTAATAAAATAAATAAATTATTTATTAACAAAAATGTTTAAGTGAAATTTTATGTTTTTTAAAAGAGAAAAGAATTATGAGTCATATTAATGTTGAAGAGATCCTTTTTATTATTCCTTTTTCCTTCCTTTTTGTTAATGGAATAAAACTTTCTCAAGCGGTGTAATAAAGCGGACTAAACGGAAACTCTTCACCTCGAGCGGCGATCTCTCCACGATCGGAGATTGCGTTCCTTTTAATAGTTATTACACCGCTTTTTTCTCAACTATTTTACAAACAAAAGCAGGAAGGAGAAAAGGAACAAAGTCTAAGGATTGCTCGTAACATTAATATTGATTGAAAATAAATGCTTAAAGCGATAAATAAAATAAAATATGGCAATTGGAAATTTGAGTCAAGTTGGAAATTTTGGACATCTTTCCTCGGAAATTGAGTGGTCGGTCGCTCGGGGCTAGTGAACAAATTGAGATCCTATTAATTAAAATAATTAGACAATAACTTAGAATATATGTCGAGGCGAGCCTCGACAGACTCCCTGTCAAAAACTTTTTTGTCCCTTCGCCTACTCTTCTTCAATTTTTTCCCTTCTTTTTTCGTCCCCTCGATCGGGTTTACTTCTGAAATAGTATCTTTTTCGTCTTTCTGTCGTCTTTTTGTTGTTTTCGTTAGATTTATTCCTTTTATTTAACTCTTCTGTTCGTGCTGCTTCGTCGTCGGGTGGATCTTCTTCATTTTCCAGTTCGAGAGGGTAGAGGACTGAGGTGGCTCTTTCGTAGATTTTTCCCCCCATCCTCACTTTTACCGTTCTTCCTGAGAGGATTTCTTCTATTTTTGCCATCTTCCACAACGATCGTGGGCATTTTTCGTGACCTTCATTCATTAGTACTACTTGGTTTAGTTTGGGAAAAGTGGGGTCTTTATTGTTGGAACGCCATTTTTCCCTTAAACTTAAGAGGTATTCTGATTTCCAGGTTTCCCAAAACTTATGGCTTTTTTGCAATGCTTTCTTGTGAGCCTCCAACAATGCACTTCGGGTTGACGGCTGTTCTTCGTAGTCGTTGTCCCAATCCGGTTCCGGACTCAAGTGCACGTCGAAGGGATTGCCTGCTGAGCAATCTAAAATGTCAATGGGTCTTAAAGGGTATGCTACTTCTTCGGAAGTATAATAGGTTAGGGGTCTTTCGTTCACGATTCTCTCAACTTCGATCAGGAGAGTTTCTAATTCTTCGTGAGTTAATTTTCTTCTTCCTATGGTTCGATACAAATGTTTTTTAATTGATCCGATCAACCGCTCGTAAAAACCGCCTCGCCATGGCGCGGCGGGAGTGTTGAATTTCCACTGTATCTTATTCAATAGGAGAAAATCTTGGATTCGGTTACTTGATATTAATTTTATCCATTCCTTCTTTTGATTTATCTCTTCTTGGTTTAAGTCTTGTATCACTTTACTCGCCAACACGAACGTTGGAGCATTGTCGGAGATTATTACCTTCGGCGGCCTTCTTCTTCGAATAAATCGAGTTAGGGCCAGAAGGAATTTTTCACTGGTGCAGTCCGTTACGACTTCTAGGTGTACTGCTCTGGTTAGAGCACACGTAAATATCGCTCCCCAGCATTTTATTTCCTCTTCACCTTGTAGGACTCGAAAGGGTCCGAAGTAGTCAAGCCCTACGGCTTGGAATGCGGCCCTTCCTGCTGTCCGACTTGTAGGCAAATCGGGTGCTTTTGGGAGTGTAAACGGTTTAGCTTGCCAACGAGCGCAAGCTCCGCACCTCATGGCTCCTTTAGCTCTTAACCAGTTGTTGATTGTTCGCCGGCTTCTAGTCATCCAATATTCTTGCCGGAGGTACGTGTTCATTAATTCTAATCCACCATGTTTGGTGTTTAGGTGGGCTCTTCTTAAAAGGAGTCGAACGATGGGTGCTCGATGGTTAAGATAAATTGGGTTATTCGCTTGAAAATTAAGGCCGCTGTTCGCCAATCTACCCTTTGCCCTGAATAATTGGTCGTCAGCTTGAAAAATGTTCAGATTCCTCGTTTCGTCTTCAGTTGGAGGGTAATATTTTTGTACCCATATCAAAATCAACTTTTCAGCTTCCGAAACTTCTTTTACTGTTAGGGATTCAATCTCCCTTTTTTCTTTTCTCCGCACGAGCGCGGAGGCGGCCTGGCGTCCTTGCTTCTTGAAGGCTTCTTTCGCTCTTAGAACGTAAGCCATACAATTGACCAGCCGATTCCAATTCGAGAATCGCGTAAAGTCAATCAAGCAATTTTCTTGCGCCTCGCGTGGATAGTTTTGCTTGGCGGCGAGGCTCATTTCATACAAGGGGTTTTCTTCTTTTGATTCCCTTTTTGCGAGAGGGTCGTAACTCCGCTTTGGTTCAGGCCATTTAGTTTCAGGTTGACGTAAGAACGTTGGGCCTTTCCACCATAAGGTATGTGACGCGAGTTCTTCTGGCGTAGCTCCCCTAGAAGCAATGTCCGCCGGATTATTTTCGCCGTCCACATGCCTAATTTCGTAGTCTCGAATTTTGTTTACCCTATTCTTAATAAATCTATCTTGCTTCTTTTCGCTGAGGGCATAGTCGATAACGTCGATTGCGTCTGTCCACAACATAATTCTCTCAATGGGATATTCCTTTTCCAATTGTTCACGAACGAACTTGGCGTATTTTGTTCCTAACATCGCTGCATGCAACTCCAAACAAGGTATGGTTCTTCTTGTCGAGGGCAGTGAGGCAGGCACTACTAGGCTTTTCCCAAAAATTAAATTGCAGTCGAATGGATCGTCTTCGATTCTCAGATAAATGGCTGCGCCGAATGCGGAACTTGAGGCATCAGTGAAGACGTGTAGTTCTGCTTTTAAATTTTTGGCCTTCGAGCAGGCCATTCGCGGAACTGTTAAGTGTGCGCCTTCCCAATGCTTCATAAGCTCTTTCCACTTGTCGGTCATTGCACTGGACAGATCTTTGTCCCAACTCAATTTTCCTTCTCGTTCAATCTCTTGGCGGAGTAATTTCGCTGGCAAAATGGCTGGCGCTCCGAATCCGAGAGGGTCAAAAGGTCTAGCAATTTGCGCTAATACCTTTCTTCTGGTTACCTTTTCTTCTTTATAAGTCGGGAACTTAATTTGGAATTCATCTTTACTTATGTTCCATCCTAATCCAAGGAGTTTACCATCTTCTTTGTCAATTATATCTTCCTTGGGTAACTTCCTTATTTCTTCAGGGGCGTTGGCGATGAATTCCCGGACATTCATCCCTCCCTTTTCAAAAAGTTTTTTGATTTCGGAATAGGTGTTGTGTATTTCGTTTTTATCATTTAGTCCAACCACTAAGTTGTCAACATATGCGTTGGTTGCAATGCTTCTACTTAATGGGCTGTCATATTTTTTCAGGTGGATGTCAATTGTTAATGCCAAATGTGCTGGAGAACAAATGACTCCAAATGTTACTCTTGTAAATCTATACTCCACGATCGGAGTTCTGGGATTTTTTGGGTCTTGAGCCCATAAAAATCTTACTGCATTTCTGTCTTGTGGTGCTAGTTCAATCATATGAAATGCTTTTGCTATATCACAGGTGACTAAAATTGTTTTCAGTCTGGCTCGGAGAAGGATACCTGCTAAATCGTTGTATAATTTAGGTCCTTTCTCGAGACATTGATTCAGTGATGGAGCATTTCCTCGCTTGGCTGCTGCGTTGTATACTATTCGAACTTTTGTATGCTCTTTATCATGTCTAAATACCGGGTGGTGTGGGAGATAATGAATTTTTCTTCCTACTGTGTATTTATCTTCTATTGGGTTTGCTAATTCAATTAAACCTTTTTCTAGTTGCTCACTAATTATTTGATGATACATTTCTAATAGTTCAGGTGTTTTTCTCAGTCGTGTAAGATTGGAAAGTAGTTGACTATAAGCCATGTCGTAATTTGTTGGAAGCTTTCTTGCCGTTTCTTCATTCCATAATAATTCAGTTTGGTACCTACTTCCATTGAATGTTATCTTTTCTTTCATTCTTTCAAAGTCGTTTTCTGTATTACTATCTTCAAGCCCGATCGCTTGTATTCCGTCATGCTTCTTTAATAATGTTAATAATTCTTCATCGGTAGGTGCTGCTTCCATTATCATTACTTCGTTTAGGGTTGCTTGTGAATAATATTCATCGTTCTTGTTCGTTGAGGGATTTATTCTAATTTTGCCTTCTCCATTTATTATTTGTCCTAATTTTGTTTTGCTTATCCATAGACCTGAAGGTAGTTGTTCTTTGGGTTTTACTTCTAACCTATTGTAATAATCATTCCCTATCAATATTTGTGGTTTTCCAATTTTTTCAGTGATTTCGAGTTTCGTCTTTCGTAATGCTTCTTCATTTACATCCTTCTTTAAAAATATTCTTGTTCTACCTAGAATACTTGGAAGGGTGCTTCCTTTTAAAAGAATGTCGAATTTTCCAGCTCGAACGCCGAATTCGACTATCGGTTTCACGAATTGTCCTAACGGTGTTTGGTTTAGGCCTGTGACTTTAATTTCTTTTTCTTCTATTGTTTCGAGTTCTAATTGTTGTGATAGTTCTTCATCAATGTATGTCTTTTGACTTCCGTCGTCTAGGAAAATTAATGCTTCTTGTTCAAGCTTTGGTACTGTTGGGTTGTATACCTTCGCTTCTACCATTTTTAATACAGAGAATTTAGAATTCTTGTCAGTTAGACAGCTTGGCTTTGGTTCTACAGTACAGCTTACTTGAAGACTAGAAGAATTAATGGTTTCCTCTTCTTCTGTTGTGAATGTTTTTTGTTCTTGCCTTGTGGGGCTTTTCGAATAAAATCTTTTTTGGTGTCGACATAGTGCTTGGTTGTGATTACTTCTATTGCAAATAGGGCATAGAACTTTTGGTTTCATACATTTATTCGCGTAATGTCCTCTTTTTAAACATCTAAAGCATAATTCTTTCTTCATCGCTCGATCGCGACGTTCATTCGCTGTTCTATATTTTGTACAATGTATTGGAGGATGTAGTTGTTCACATAATTCGCATGGATACCTAATAGGGCTCTTGGAACTGTTCTCTGACGAGCTACTGTTTGAGCGTGCCTTGTATGGTGATCCGTTTCTAAATTTACTTCGTTCTTTTTCGGGACTTTGACTTTGATCTTCGTTTCTTCTTTGACCTTGGAATGGTCGGTTTTCTGTCCGGACGGTGTTTTGTTTTTGGTTCCACCTTCGATCAGGTGACCTATAATTCGGACTGGTGTTTACTCTTCCTAAAAAATTCATTGTCGGTTCTTGCGTACGTGTTGTTGGTTTCGATCTTCTTGCTATGTTTCGTGCTTCGTGTCTTCCTTTTATTTGATTAATTGCTCTTCCAAAAGCTTTTCGAAATTTATCTGTGTTCCAATTATTATCGTCTTCAGCGTCCTTTATTGTAAAGTATTTGTCGAGTACCTCTGCAGATAATTTGCCTTCTATCATCATATAATAAGGTGCTTGACCTATATTCTGATTTAGGGCAGTTAACTGTCTGCAAATTTTTTCGATCCTCAAATATAATTTTTCATCATCTTCGTAGTCATTACTGTTTGGAAGGTTCATTAATTCTTTATTTAAATCTCTAATCTGCTTCTGATCATCTCCATAATTCTTTATTAACAGCTCGATCGCCGTTTCGTAACCAGTTTCGTCCATTTTTAATCCTTCAATTAATGTTTTTGCATCGCCTTCTAATACTGATTCAAGTGCGTTGAATTTTTCAACGAAAGGCATAGATGGATCTTCATGGATTAATGTTCTGAACGTTTCCCAGAAATTAAACCAAGATTCAATGTCTCCGTTAAATTTTCGGAGTTGAATCTGGGTTCTGAAACTTCTTCTTGGTTGTTCAGAATTATTTGTCGTCGATAAGGTAGCATCAGGATCTTCTAATTTTAATCTTTGATTTATAGCTTCTATATGGTCGTCCCATTCTTTAATTCTAGCAGAAGCTGCGTTCATTATCCGTCGAAAGTCTGCTGCGTGTTTGTTGAATGCAGCTGAACGGGTTTCATGCACTGTTCCTGTCGATTGGGCTATTTGTTGTGAGGCATTAAACATCTGATTTCGCAACACTTCATTTTCATCTACTAATTTTTCTTTCTTCTTTTTGCCCCAATACAATTCTCGCCGCAAATCGGTGGGAGTGGCATTTGGGCCGAGTGGAGGGGGTATCGGTGTCTCTATGTGGATCATTAATAAATCCACAGAGATGTGGATCATTGTGATAGTGCAGTCCATCTTGTGTGGAGAGTGTTTAACCTGTTTATTCAATCAGCACGAGCGCCGATAATTAAATTTTTTCAAAAAAAAAATTTTCAGAAAATTTCGATTTAAAATAATTTAGAATTAAAATTTAAATAAAATTTCAAAAAAAATTTTTTTTTCCCAAAAAAAATTATTTAGGTTATTCAAAAAGGAATTTTCTTTTTATTTATTTTTAACTTTTTTCTTTAATTATTTTTAGTACCTTTACCACCAATGCAAATTCAGAATTTTCCAAAAAATTTCCCAACAAATTCTTTCCAACAAACTTCCAATCTTCTTTTTTGACCACCAAACAATTGATTTCAAATCTCTGAAATTTCAGAAATTAAATTTTTGATTGAAAATTTTAAAATTTATTTTTGATTTTACCACGTTGTTTTTGTTTGTCTTCTCTTTCTTCTTCTTCTTTAATTAATTGTCAAACAGCACGAGCGCTGTAGATTTCCTGATTTTTGATTAAAAAATTTTTTATACCTTTTTCTTAAGTTTAAATTTTATTTAAAGTTTTTCCGAAAAAAATTTTATTTTAATTTAGAAAGATTTTTTAAAATTTTATTAAAAAATTTCAAATTTCACCAAATTTTTCTTCACTGACTTACAAATTATTTCTGGCTCCCTGGGTCGCCACTTGTCGAAAACAAAAATTATTGTTGTTTTGATGAATTAGATTCGTCCAACTATTTTTCGACCACTAGCAGGTTCTACCAGAAATTCGAAGTCCTAAGTAAAGATAGAAATTTAGGCTAAACTGAAATTATAGGTTCCAATATTTTTATACTGGGCGTTACCAGTTTGAGTTCAAACAAATTAAATTAATAAAATAAATAAATTATTTATTAACAAAAATGTTTAAGTGAAATTTTATGTTTTTTAAAAGAGAAAAGAATTATGAGTCATATTAATGTTGAAGAGATCCTTTTTATTATTCCTTTTTCCTTCCTTTTTGTTAATGGAATAAAACTTTCTCAAGCGGTGTAATAAAGCGGACTAAACGGAAACTCTTCACCTCGAGCGGCGATCTCTCCACGATCGGAGATTGCGTTCCTTTTAATAGTTATTACACCGCTTTTTTCTCAACTATTTTACAAACAAAAGCAGGAAGGAGAAAAGGAACAAAGTCTAAGGATTGCTCGTAACATTAATATTGATTGAAAATAAATGCTTAAAGCGATAAATAAAATAAAATATGGCAATTGGAAATTTGAGTCAAGTTGGAAATTTTGGACATCTTTCCTCGGAAATTGAGTGGTCGGTCGCTCGGGGCTAGTGAACAAATTGAGATCCTATTAATTAAAATAATTAGACAATAACTTAGAATATATGTCGAGGCGAGCCTCGACAGTTACAAAGAAATTTATTTAAAAAATATAAAAGTTTTTTATATTTTTATTTATTTATTTTTCCAACAAAAACAAAGGAGAAAACAATATTTTTTAAATTAAAAAGCTTATTTTTAATAAAAAGTGGAATTAAAAACTAAGTGAAAAGTAACTGAAGTGAATAATAATAATTTTTAAATTGTTTTTAGAGAAAGGAGGAAGTAAGCCTAACGGGAAGGAAAAGAGATAAGATCATTACAATAGTGTGGGAAAGTTAATAAATATAATAATTATATTTTTACGTGGCTCTGTCCACGACATTCCCGGGGCCAAAAGTCCCAAAAAATTTAATTTCCAAAAGTTTCCTTTATTTACTGTATCCCTCCCATCCTTCCTTTGTGTTTTGATGCCAACGGTTGGAATTTTTGTTGTCTTTTCCATTTGGCTTATAAGGTTCAAAGCGTTTGGAGTATGAATTCCTCGGGCCCCGAATTTTTTTCGAAAAGGAATAAATGGTTTAAATTCCCGTTGTTTTTCAATTTTAATTTCCGCTAGTTCAATGTCGTTTTTTGCATTGTTTTTCTGCTGCTCTTTATTTTTGAGCCTAGCTTCAATTATTTTTCTTATAATTAAATAGGGAATTTTTATTATTAATTTTAAAAGAATTTTAAGAATGCGCAGTGTTATTTTTAGACACCAGACCAATTCAGCAATTGTAAGGCAAATTTTATTTAATAGATGACAGAATTTGAATAAGCAAGTGCATAATATTGCAATTAGTATTCCTCCTATTATTGCTGCGTAAATTGGCCAGCATTCAGGATTTGCTAATAATTCTGTGCATATATAGCAATCTATTATTTTACAAAGATTAACGCTTGAACATTTTACAACAATTTTATTTATTGGGTTGCTTTTTGTCGTCCATAGCTGCATAGAGCATGTATGCTCGTTTAATAAGATGTCTTTAGGGAGAGTGACTAGTTTAGGTGATTCTACTCCCTCGAAACTAAAACAATAGGGTTCTTCGAAACTAAAACAATAGGGGAAACAAGTGGTTCCTAGTGGGTCGAAAGTTTTAGCTACTTCTTTTAATATTGTGCGTTTTGACCATTTTTCTTTATTTTTTATTTCTCTCATTTCAACTAGAATTACATCTTTATCTAGGTCCCAACCAAGTCCAAGTATTTTCGTTAAATTTAAATTTTTATCTCCAAAATTTTTATTTATTTCTTCACAATTTGAACCAAATTCTTGTAAAGGCATTTTCGCTTCATTAAAAATTTCTATGACTGAATTACATTTTTCTACCGCTTCTTCTTTTGTTTTTGCAGAAAAGAATAGATTGTCCGCGTATATTCCCCGTTTTAGATTTTTTCCTAATTCTCCTGCTGTTTTTTCTAAATGCAAATTTATTACAGCTGATAGGCAAAAGGGTGCGGCTGAAATTCCAAAAGGCATTTTTGTCCATCGCCAATACGTGAGATTTTGATTATTAGGTGGACTATTCCAATCTTTGGGTAGTAGAAAACGCATAAAATTCCTTTGATTCTCTTTAAGTCCGATTTGATGAAATGCTGATTTAACATCGGCTGTTATCAAAATTGGAAAAGTTCGGATTCGTATTAATACTCCGCATAGTTCGGGTAATAGAACCGGACCTCTGTAGATTAGATCATTTAGGCTGACTTTTTCTTCTTTTGTTTTACAATTTGCTGCAAAAACTATTCGCATTTTCATTTTTTGGGGATGGTATACGTAATGCCAAGGGAGATAGTGCGAATCGATTTCATTTTTTAAACATTCTTCTATTTGATCGTTTTTCTTTTGCTCTAAAAAACTTTCTTTTAATTTTTCTATTAAATTTTCTTTCTTTCCTTTTGACCAAACACTTTGTAATCTTTTAATACATGGTGCGAAATTTTCGGAAATTTTTGGGTTTCGTTTAAAAGAAAGTTTTTTAGAGCAAATGTAATTTCAACTAAAATTACATCTTTATCTAGGTCCCAACCAAGTCCAAGTATTTTTGTTAGATTTAAATTTTTATCTCCAAAATTTTTAATTTTCTTCACAATTTGAACCAAATTCTTGTAAAGGCATTTTCGCTTCATTAAAAATTTCTATGACTGAATTACATTTTTCTACCGCTTCTTCTTTTGTTTTTGCAGAAAAGAATAGATTGTCCGCGTATATTCCCCGTTTTAGATTTTTTCCTAATTCTCCTGCTGTTTTTTCTAAATGCAAATTTATTACAGCTGATAGGCAAAAGGGTGCGGCTGAAATTCCAAAAGGCATTTTTGTCCATCGCCAATACGTGAGATTTTGATTATTAGGTGGACTATTCCAATCTTTGGGTAGTAGAAAACGCATAAAATTTCTTTGATTCTCTTTTAGGCCGATTTGATGAAATGCTGATTTAACATCGGCTGTTATCAAAATTGGAAAAGTTCGGATTCGTATTAATACTCAACATAATTCGGGTAATAAGACAGGACCTCTGTAAATTAAATCATTTAGGCTGACTTTTTCTTCTTTTGTTTTACAATTTGCTGCAAAAACTATTCGCATTTTCATTTTTTTGGGGTGGTATACGTAGTGCCAAGGGAGGTAGTGCGAATCGATCTCATTTTTTAAACATTCTTCTATTTGATCGTTTTTCTTTTGCTCTAAAAAACTTTCTTTTAATTTTTCTATTAAATTTTCTCTTTCCTTTTGACCAAACACTTTGTAATCTTTTAATACATGGTGCAAAATTTTCAGAAATTTTTGGGTTTTCGTTTTTAAAGGGAAATTCAATTTCATATCTACCCTCGGAATTTCTAGTAACAGATTTTTGAAAAAGTTCTAAGGCATTTTTATCATCTTCATTCATTGGATTATCAGTTATTCCATATGATTCCAATTCCCACCATTTATCTGCACCAAGTGTAAGAATACGAGAACAATTTTTACCTTTACTAATTTTACCTTTTCCACTTAAAATTTCTCCAATTTTAGTATTTATTTTTGAAAATCCATTTTTTAATAATTCAAAACCCATTATATTATTATATGCGCTTCCTCCTATTAAAACTTCAGGAATTATTTCTTCTAAATATTTAGCTGGTATTTTTTCTCTATTAAGGATATTTTGGTCAATTTTTTCGAGTGAAATGGTTTTTAATTCGTCTATAAAATTTTCTTCAACTCCTCGTGCTCTAACTTTAATTATTTCTTCATTTTTACCAATTATATTAAAATTAAAAATAGGCATTTCTTTTGTTACACTTTGACCAAAAACTCCAATAGCTCTAAATTCATTTTTACCTATAGGTTCTAATCCCAGTTTTTTGGCTAAAGAATTTTTATAAGGCAAATTTCACTACCAGAATCCAAAAAAATAAAGGAATTTTCAGTTATTTCAGGGTTTTTCGGGTTAGCTATTTTTGCATTTTTTATTGGCAGAATTGTTTCAAAAGATTTATTTTTTGAATTTTTATGTAAACAATTAATTAACACATCAGAAGAAATATTGTCAACATTTTCTGAAATTTCTTTTATTTGTAAAATATTTTTTCCTTTTTTTAGATTAAACTCATTCTTTTTATTTCTCTCATCGTTGGAAATCGTCCTTTCTTTTATTATTCCCTTCGTCTGCCTGCAAAAAGCGGAATTATGATTTTCTTTACAATAAAAACAAGGCCTTAATTTATCACATTGACCAGATTTGTGTGAATTTTTGAGGCATTTAAAACAAATTTTTAATTCTCTAGCCCTTTCAAATCTTTTTTCAACATCGGGATATTTGTCACATTTGTTCTCCCAGTGTTTCCCCCCACAAAATATACAAAGATTAAAATTTCTTTTTTCGGTTATTGCATACATTGCTGTAGATTTTTGGGCCATATTACGATTATTATTATTCCATTGATTCTGGAAATTATACCGAAAATTTTTATTTTTAATATTTCCATATTTTAAATTTCTTTGCCATTCTGGCTTTATAAATGTTTGTGTTTCATATTTTTCTTTTTCTAAATCTTTGTGTGCCCGAAAAACATCTTCCTCTAATTTTAGGAGGTTATCTAAAAATTCTAACATCTTTTTTAATGTCCATCCAATTGTGTTTCTTTTCTTTTTATAAATTTCAGTTAGAACCCATTTGGGCATTTTACTTTCTACTTCCAAAAATAATTGTTCATTGTTAATATTTTCTCCAAGATTAGTCAATTGGTTAACAATTGCTTCAATTTTTCTTAAAGTATGTCTAATTTCTGGAACATACTTTGAGGCCCAAGGCATGCGCCTTAATGAGGCGTGCAATGCACTTTTTATGTTAGATTTGTCTCCAAAATGTTTTTCTAAAAGATCGAGCACAATTTTATAATTTTGGCCCTCTAAGGGGTATTGTCTTGCCATTTCCTTTGGCTCTCCAACTAAAGATCCGAAAAGGTACTGTAATTTTCGTTTTTCCGAAATAGACTGCTCATCTACGGCACATTTGAATTCTTCAATAAATGGCCTATATTCTTCTAATTTTCCCGAAAATGTTGGTAATCTAATTTCAGGCAGTCTTATGGCATTTGGCGTTTGGCCATTGCCTTCATTTACAGTTAAACGAGATAATCTCTGTCTTGTGCTAAAGCCTTCGATTTGATCTAAGGCGTCAGAATTTTCGTCTAAAATATCCAAAATATCTCGCGCTTCATCCAAAATAAGTAAAAATCCATTTTCTCCTAGCGCGAATGTACGGTAATTTTCATTTTCTCTTTCTTTTTCCTCAGTATCGAGGTATTTTATTAAATTTGCATAGTCAACATCTTTTTTATTTAATTCATCTATAACCCCCAAAATTTTTCTTTTTGAATTTTCAATAAAATCTCTCAATTCATTACATCTTACTCTTTTATTTTCTTGATTTAAATCACGACCTACCGTAAAATCTTGACGACGAACCGCTTCCAGATGTCGCACGAGGCGATCTCGAATAACGCCTATCCCGGTTTGCAGGACGCCCGCCATGACCAATTTGAATGAATCGACGAGTTCGAGGCCTTACAAAATTATTAGGTCGTCGTTGTTGTTGTTGTGCCCAGCGATTCCGTGCAGGCACAATATCAAGTCTAGGTCGGTAAATCGGTTGTTGTACTCCGTATGGATTAAACGGAGGAAATGCTGGGTATTGAAAAGTTGGATGTGGAAAAGCTGGTGGAAATCGAGTATTAAAATTAGGATATTGTAAATAGTTATTTGGAACAAACGGCTGATAACCACGAGGTGTTTGATTATCCGCGTTTGAATTGACAACTTTTACGATCACAGGTGCTGGTTGTTGTTGCACCATTGGTTGTTGTTGTGAATTTTTAAAATTTTTTGAATAAAAAGTTCGTTGATTATTATTATTGTTACGAAAATTTTTAAAAGAATTAGAGTCGTTACTCGGTGGTTTCGAAGAACAAATGCTTGCTTTCTTCAGTCTGTCAGCAATTTGATCCAGTTTTTCTAAAATTCAGACCCCGATTATTTTTTGGCACCAATTTTTGCCAATTTATCGTGGCACCAATTTGTTACAACCAAATTTGTAACAAGGGTTAAATTTATTTAATTTACCAAATCTTTACCAATAGATTTCCAAACCAAAAATTTAATCAAAATTAAATTTTTTTTGTAATAATCAGGAATGAATGAAATACCTATCACAACTTTATCTAATATTTTTTCAGCCCTAATTACTTATTAAAAATTACTCTTTAACAGCATCTATGTACTTCTGTTTGTTAATCCAGCGGTTTACGGTAGAATATGTCGGCATTTTTACGTCTTGAGCTTCGACTAATTTTTTTGTTTCCTCAAAAATTTTTCTTGAAGATAAATAGTTATCATTCGCATAGATTCTTAAGACTTTCGCCTTTATCCCTCGGTTTTTTACGTAGACCATAAATAATTAATTAATTTAATAATTTAATAAAATTAATTTAATAAAATTATTTTTTGAAAAAATTATTTAAAGTTTTGAAGAATGAAGTAACTGTCGGTAATTTTAACTGTCTTCCCCTCCCCCTACCTATGTTTTGTTTTTAATAGGTATTTCATTCCTTTGTGGTTTTTTTGGCTAGCGTCAGCTAGTTTTTTTCTTTATCTTTTTGGCCTATCTTTGATCTACTAAGAACTTTTCATCCTTTACTCCTTATTTTAACCTACTAGTGAACTTTTAGTTTTTAACGGTTGATTTTCCTTTACGCTGGCAGGACTACAAAAACTAAGAAGTAGCGATTATTATTAATTCTTTGTTTTTCTAAATTCCTTTATAGATTTTCTTTTAAATTTTAAAAAACTTAATTTTTTAATAAATTAGACAAAAATATTAATTCTTAATCACTGAATATTTACTTTTTTATTATTATTTACAAAATTCACAATTTACTCAAAAACTTCCAAAAATGTGTATATCAAAAATGGCAAACAATTTTTAATTAAAGAGAATTTAAAACATATTAAACAATAATAAAATTGCATTGTAATCGCATTGTTAAACTTCTTTCTCGTAAAATTTGATATAGTCGGTATATGTTTAAAAAGAGATTTAGACAATTGTTTGATTGGTTTTTGTTTGAAAAATACAGAATATGAAAGTCCAATTTCTCTCTCGTCTGCAGATTTAATTTTTTCTACCATTACCTTAAGATAAGTTGAAGTCGACAAACTTTTACAGCGATTTAGATAGTTTTTTTTGCTATTCGAAGAATTGTTTGTTTAGCTCACTTTGAACTCTTTTTTGGAAAGCTTTTAGGTTTTATTTTATTTCGAAGAAAGATTTGACGAATAAAAGAAAAATTATATAATATTTTGTTTTAAAACCCAGATTTTTTTCGCGAATTTTGTTTTAAAAGCCAGAGTTTTTCGTGAATTTTGCTTTAAAAGCCAGAGTTTTTCGTGAATTTTGCTTTAAAACCCCGTTATATACTACTCGTGCCAAAATTCAAATGTTTCATCAACTTCTTCGTTTAAATCAGATTTGTCGAGAAGTTTAATTAGAGAAACCCGTTAAAGCTTAATTTCAATTATTTTAAATATTTTTATAAAAAGCGTGTAAGGTTATTTTCTCGAACAATAAAATGCTTACATCTACGCAGTTAGTTTAAATATTTTGCAGTTTAGCAGCCTTATACTTTTTATATGACAATAATTAGATTAGTATTATCCTCTTGACCATTATAATAAAAATTTAAAAAATTGTATTTTAATCTATTTCCATTAACAATAACAATAAATTTGAGAAATAATTAAATTAATTTTTATGTTTAGTAAATATTGAATAATAATCATGAATTATAATCATGAATTATAAAGTTGAAAGTTAATTCTTGTAATTATATTAAATTTAATTCATTGGGAATCAATAAATTGTTGCAATGTTGCAAAACATTATTTAATTAAAATGAGACGAATAGGTTTAACTTTGCGGTATTTAAAATGTCGTTTAGAACTTTAGATTATCCTAATTATAAATATTTAAACACAGTTATTATTTTCTGGTCAGTAATATGAAGTCAAGTAATATATGGAATATAGAATATTGCAATAAATTGGTACTACAATTAAAAAATGTACTACAATTAAATTAAATAATTATTTATAATAATATAAAGTAATTAATATATGTATTTATCATTTAATAGGCATTTTATAAAACTTACAGGAAATAATTCATTGTTGCCAAAAACCTGTAGCGTGAATATTAATTTACGAGCCTAAAAGGAATTCCGAATTGATGGATGAGTCGACATTGGATTTTGAATGTTGGAGGTCTCGGCCGTATGAAAATTTTATTTTCAATTCAAGAAAATCAAATTTAAACAAATAAATTATTTAAAAATGTTTAATCAAAAAATCTAATCAAAAAAAAATTTTTTTCCAAAAAATCTTTACTTAAAATTTATAAACATCTCTACAATCAAAAAATTTTTATTCTAAATATAATTAAATACTTATAATAAAACTAGAACAATATAAAGAGAAACAGAATTACATAATTATAAATAATACTAAATAATATTCAAACTTTTTAAAATATTAATATTTTTGAGAAACACCTTTATTAATATTAGAACATTAGACATTTTTTAATTGACCGGTGTGTGAAATTTTTAAATAAATAAAGATAAATAAATGTCGACGATTTTGTTTGTTGTTGACTCATAATGTTGACTAATGAATTATTCAGTATTACATATTATATAAAATTTATATATTACAAATTATATAATTTATTTATCATGTAATTCAGCATTATAATTTCTGTACCTATATACATATTACATGCAAGTAGAATAAATAAAGTCGAAAAAATTTGCGTTGAATCAGGAATTCAAACCGCAATATATATAACATAAGGGTTATCATTTTTCACATAAAAACTTTTAAATTATTGGAATAGAGATCGCAATAATTGTAGCTATAGCGTTTATGGTCTGAAGTATAATTTATTTATACCCACGGAGCAATTAAAGCTAAAATTTATACCCAGCAATTAAAGCTAAAATTTATACCCACGGAGCAATTAAAGCTAAAAAGATTAAAGCTCCTTCCTTTAAGCTCCTTCCTTTATTAAAGCTCCTTCCTTTATTATATTTCTTCACTCCCCTCCCACCACTATACTCATTCTTATTTTATTTTCAATGTAACCCCACCATTTTTCAGAATCACATTTATTTTTGGAAATAAAAAAAAGCATAGAAACCTTTTTTTAATTCAAATAATATTTTATCCGTTATTTAATTATTTTTTTTACTTATTAAATTATTTTTTTGTTCTGATTACCCAATTCAATTATCGAAAACATAATTTTAATTTTTAATAATTTAATTTATACTAATGAATTAGAGTATAGAAAAATATTTTCAAAAAAAATACATAAGTCCAAAAAAATTAAGAAATAAAATAAAAAACAACAATTTATGATCACTAAAAATCAACATTAATGAAGAATTTAAACTCAGATTTTTATTAATTAAAATCATTTTATTATTTCTTGAAATTAGTTTTATATAAAAAAATATAGAAAAATATATAAATATATATAAAATTATTATACTATAAAGAAGTTGAATTTACTTTTAAATTAGTTTTAAAATAAGAAAATAAAAATTTAAATTAAAACTAATTTCAAAACTTATAATAAATTTATTATTTATAATTAATAAAAATTTAAGTTTAAATCCTTCATTAATAAGATATATAAAATTTATAAAATAAAAAAACGATAAATTTTTAAGCAATTAATTGGAATAAAAAATGATCATTATTAATTTGCTCAGAGCTTTAAAGATGATAAAAAGTTTTTAATAAATTTTTGTAATAGTAACATAATTTATTGTAATATCCTCTGGCTTTATACAAATTGTTCATGCAATCCAGGTCTACATTGCATTAGACTATCACATATTCAACAAGAAATTATATTCATTGAATTTTTTTATAACGGATACCTTCTTCATCAATTAGCCAACGACTTTGTGTAGTAGCTCGTCCGGGACAGTAAGGAGGGCGTAAGGGACACCGCCAGTATTCCCACCCTTGTTCCATGCGTGATTCATTCTCAAACTGATAGTCAAAATTTTGATATGAAAGTAAACCTTTTCCACGCTCGGATTTAACTTCAATAAATCGAAATAGAGCCGTTTTTATTCGTTGAAATTAATTTTTATATGTATATATGAAACTAATATCATATTTTCACTTTTGAATAATCATTTTCTTTAATCGATTTTTTGAGGCCATCAGGGACAGAATTGGGCGCCAACACGAATCATGAGTGACTTCGAGTCAGCTACATTGCTTTAGACTATCACATATTCAACAAGAAATTATATTCCTTGAATCTATATTACCATAAATTTACTAAATTAGTCAATCAATTCCTTATTATTAAAAAGATTTTGAACTAATAATCTAAACACATTATAAAATTACACATCCTTTAATGATGAGGAAAGTTTGATTTATTAAATTTTACCGATCATTAGTAGATATTAACGATTTGAAAAAAGCATAGAAACTACTTTTGATTAATAATAAAGTAGATTTTGAATAAAAAATAATTAAAATATGATTCAATAAAATATTATAAAAAACTCATGATTATAATTTGTTTTTTAGGATTTAGATTTTAGGTTACCTAACAACTAATATTCGAAGATTATATAAAATAAAGAAAAATATAATAAAAGTGAAAATATTATTTTACATCTATTATAAAATTTGTAGCTATGAATTCTCAATTTGAAATCACTCTCTCACAAATTAACAAAGGAAGTGAAGTTAACAATTGAAGTTGAAGTCTCAACGACAAAATGTAATTATTTAAAAAAGATGACAAGTGTTAATTTTCAAATTTATGTCGAGGAATACAAGAAATAATAATTTAACTACTGCTAAGAACTTATTATTAACTACTGATAAAAAATTATTATTTAATTCTTGTCAACACTCTGAAAATGAAATAATAAAAGTAAAATAATTAACTTATATGGAACTTATATCTAAATAAACGGTAATGTATAATTATTTATTAAATTAATTAATGTACTAATATTTTTTGAAAATAATATCGAAAATTTCTTTTATAACTCTGAAAATGAAAATAATAATTTAACTACTTCCTTATGTTAGCTGAAATAACTTTAATATAATAAATTAGTTATTCATCAACGTTTAAAATTTTATAATTTTTTGATAGTAAAATAATTTATACATCTGTCTATAAATCACCATGATTCTTAAACTAACGAGGGTTGTTCATTGGAATCGAGAGGATAAACCTCAGCACCGTGATTATTAAAACATCTGTCTATAATAAAGTATCTAATATTTTGTTTTATTTAATTAACTTGTTTAAAAATTAACTTTTGGGTTTTAAGTATGTTTTAATGAAAAAAGTATGGCTAATGTAATAAACCTGTATTTTGAGGGTTGTTACATCACTGCAGAAAAACATCTTTATGAGATACTTCACCATGATTCTTAAACTAACGAATTATCACCTAATGAAGGAACACAATCAGGTCGGATTTGTGGTAAAATAAAATATTCTTTAATATAATTTTAATCAATATCAATTAACAAAACAAATAGTATTTTATCAAACATCAAAAGATTCATCAAACTAGATAAAATTTTGCAGCTTTGTATATAATGATGTATCAATCGGCTTTTCGATATAGTTTTTTGGAAAATATTCCTTATGTTAGCTGAAATAACTTTAATATAATAAATTAGTTATTCATCAACGTTTAAAATTTTATAATTTTTTGATAGTAAAATAATTTATCATTATGCTGTTGACCTTTAAAATTATTTAATTAAATATTTTAATCATCATTAACTTTTTTTAAAATTTTTTAAGACGAGTTTAATATTCATATTAGTAAAAGCTTTTTAATAGTTTAAACTAAATTTTTCTTATATTAAGAATAATAATAAAATTTGTGTATTCTTTACAAAAAAAATAAATTGGTACCTATATTAGATTTTGGAAAAACGTCGTCAACGTTCAATACTACAAATTTTTATATAACTTGACTATTGAAAATAAATGAAATAAGGAAAAACTATTAACTCTTAAAATAAGATTTCAAAATGGATTAGTCAAAATTATGACTCAAAATTATGACAGTCACAAAATATATTTATGACTGTCATTAGTTTTTTAAAGTAGAATATAAATTTTTGGATGAATAAGTAAGTAAAATAATTGAATTAATGAAAATAAAGGAAAAAATTTAAATAATTTGGAGGAAATAATTTAAATAAATAATTTACATTGAAACATTGAAAATTATAAGGAATTTTTACTATTGTGTTAAAAAGATCAAAAATCAAATTAATTGGTATTGACTTAAAATATTTTTTGAAGACAAATCTATTTTTTATAATTATCCTTATTGAATAAAAAAATCGTCAATAAAAATATATTAAATAAGTGAAAATGAAAAATTAGTCTTTGAAAAATTATAATCTTGATTTGAACATTATTATAAATTAATATAATTAACAATTTATTAAATAAATCTTTTTTATATAATATGCATTTATTTAACAAAATTCATGAATTTAAATATTTTATAAAATTTACATTAATATTTAGGTTCAGATTGGATTCCTATAGATGAAAACACTATATTTAAAAAATAAAAATGTGCCTTGTTAAATTTGAATGTGGTTATTCAATTAATTGAACCGCCTAAGGTGGATTCATTATTAATAGATGTGGGCATTGTTGTGTATAGGCGTAAGCCCTTAAACAGTTTAGTATAAAAGCCAGCCATTAGTTAGTTCGCTCTCTTCATTTCTTCATTCCCAAACCTTCAACCACCTTCATTGTATTTCTTCGTGATAAAGTATTCTGTTGTGTAGCAAAAGTAGTATTAGCCGACAAAAGATCGAAAGGAAAAAAGTGAGTGTTAGTAAAAAGTAAAAGTGAATAAAGTCTAGAGAACTTTAGTATTAGTGTAAAAGCTTGTTCATTCAGATAAAATGAACAAGTTTGACCTGTAACTGAAAAAGCAATTTTTTAGGAATTAGTTAGTGAATTGAAAAAAAGAGGTTGGTGACCCTAAATCTCAGTTAGTTAAGAGATATGAGGCATCGAATCTGAAATGTCAGGGTCTTGAGGACGTGATTGAGTTTGGTAGTAGGGTTAATGCCCAGTGTGAGAAGGCCGAAATGGCATTGAGCATTGAAGAAATCAAAATCTTGATTTATATTTTAGGTCTGCCAAAAAATATTTTAAAATTTTTGTTAAAAAATATTTTAACATTTTCAGCAGAAATTATAATTTTGCTATATTTTAATTTTCTATATTTATAAATTTTTGTATAGTCACCCACAGAATAGTTGGATTTAAAAATGGAGACATACACTGAGTCCATTTTTGCAAAGCAATCAATTTTGTTAATCAGATTTTTTTTTTTGAAAAATTAATTTTAATTAAAACGTTAAAAAATTATTTAGTTTTAATGTGAAGTTTTTATCAAGTTCTTTACTCCACTTGAAAAAAATTCGTTTTTCCCACTCTTTAAAAACGCCGCCGGTTCATATATTCTCCTGTTTTTCATAACGAATTTGGTTAACCAAAGCCTGGTTACGGTTTACATGCTTTTGGTGTTCATACGCTAAAACCACTTTTTGATTGATTAATTTATTTTGTTGTTTTGTTTTATTTAAATCTTTATTATTTTAATCAGATTTATTTTGTTAATTCTCTCTTTTAAATAATGTTAATGAGAACCAAAAAACCAGAAAAAAACCAAAAAAAAACCAAAAAACCTGTTTATTTAGATGTAAATTTTTTATATATTTATAAATTAAATATAAAAGTAAATAAAAATTTTATTACAAAAATTAATTATTATGATTGATAAAAAATTATAATTTTTTACATTACTATAATTGGCAAAATTATGATACGTTCTTTAGTAGCAATCAGATAGATATAAAATGAAATAGTTATAATATAAGTATAATAAAAATTCCACTATTTAATTTTTCCTAAAACACACCCACTACAAAAAGCTCAGAGAACATTTATTCGCGGGGTTTCACTTCCAGCAGGATCTAGAATTTTAAAATTTTAAACTACAATTTAAATTATATTTTAAAATTATTTTAAAATTAATTATATAATTTTACTTCCATAAAATTACTTTAGATGTTAATAAATAACATCTAAAGTAATATATGTTAATAAATAATATAAACTTTCAAAAATTTTTATCTAAAATTAAATTATTACAATTAATGAAATAAAATTAAATAAGGTAACAAATTAAGCATTAATACATCTGTATTGGTGCACTTGGAAACTTGGTCGATTGATTCAACTAAGTTGATTGGTCGATTGATTCAACTAAGTGAAATTTGCAGGTTGTTTAATATTTTTAGTTATTGAGGGAAATTTAGAAATTTTTTAGAATAAAGAACTTTTTATTTTTTTAAACAAAATTTTTTAAATGTTTTCTTGCTATTAAATTCTTGCTATAGTAATTTAAAAATTTTTTAGTTTTTTTTTTAAATTTTTTTTAAAATCTTCAATTTTAATAAAAAATCAAAAAATTACTTCATCCCGAACAGCCTGTAACTCATTTTGTATATTTTGTTGATTATTTGCTTGATAGGAAGTATTTGTAGACAATTGCCTTCGAGAGTTTGAGCTGCTGTTTCTTGAGATTTTCTTTTACGATTAATTGTTGTTGTTGAAAACATTTGTAATTTTTTAATTTAACTGAGATAATACAAAAATTTAAATAAAAATATTAAATGAATTTATTTAGATGCTTTTTAAAATAAATGTTAAATGAAATTAAATTATACAGGAAAATGTTTTATGCTCAATGCGACAAATTCCTACCCCTATCAAATGGACAAACATCTACATTTATTTAAATAGTAATTTGTTCATTTAAAAATGCACTAATCATTTGAATTATCTTCATTTTATTGAATTTATCAAAGTATTTAGAGTAAATTTAGCACCATCGTAAAAATCAAAAATTGGATGAAAATTATAATTAAATACATAATTTTTTGTAAATCATTGAACAATATAGACCAGTTATTAGAAGAATAATAATTGACAATTGTACACTTTTCTATATAAAGCATTTTGAGAATTAAGATTTATTTTAATTAATGGAAAATTATTTATTTATTTAAATATTTTATTGTACGTCTCCTCATCAATAATCACAATATTCTTAACCGTATTTCTATTTTTTTATATGAATTGAGTTATGGTTAACATTTCTATCCAGTTCTATAAATTTAATACATAAAATAACTTTAATATATTTTATTTAATTATAGACTAAAGTTCTAAAATCAACCATAATTTTAACAATGTTAGACTTTTAATTTATGTAGCTCCACATGTTCGCCTAGCTCATCAATGAGCAAAAGCAAGTCGCTCTCAATGGGTGTCAGATTTTTTAAATTTATATTTGTCCATTCTCATTTGATTGGCTATTATTGAAACCATTGAAAGTTGTCAATCAAGTTTTACAACAAATCTATAGGTTATTTTATAGATTATAGGTTTATTTAGTTAAATTAATCTTAATAAATTTAGAAATTTAAAACTAATTTAAAATTTAAATTAATTTAGAAACATTTTAGTTAAATTAAATAATTTAAATTAAAATTTGATTAAATAAATTATATTCTTTAAAAACTTAAGTAGTAAGAATTTAATTTTGTAGGAATGCTAAATATTACATTTCTTTATTCATGACACAAATGTGGGGTTTGAGTAAGTATTGCATGAGTAAGTTAAAAGTTCTTTAAATTTAAGTGTATTAATTTTAATACTAATTAATCATCCCTCCAGTTATTACTAGGTATCAATTTATTTTCAGCAACTTTTCTTGTAGTGTGCGTTCAAAAACTATACACTGCTCCACAAAAGTATAGCGCCACCCCTATTTTTCTCGGTTTCAATATTGTAACCGGTGTTTTTATTTTTAGACTTTTTTGTAATAATAAATAGTGGTCTAAAATTAAGTTTATAAAAAAATTTTGTTATCAAATCAATTTTTTCGATAGTTATAGGCAAATCCCCAGTTTTTAGGGTTCCACAAAAGTATATCGATTGGATTTTTAACCCTTCTCATTTGTACGTCCCTTCATTTAAAATTTTCGTACGTGCCTTTACTTTTGGTTTGTTCGCTATTTATTATATTTGGCTGCCTTTAATAAAGAAATATTTTATTCGCTGCTTTTTATCTCTTCGTTCAATCGCCCTTCTCTTAATTAAATCGCCCTGCAAATGCCTTTTGGTGACAACGGTCGATTAATTTAATCGACCTTCAGCAGACTACATTTGGCAATGCTCTTCGCTGAATCGCCCTTCCAACAACAAACAGCCAACTGTGCACAGTCAGCTACAATTGACCGAAATAAAGTTGACCGTTCAACAGTCGACTGCATGTGCCAAAACAACCCCTTCCTTTTTGTGCCGGAGGAACTTGGAACAACGCGTGGCTGGCCTAACCTCGACGGACTGTGTTCCTTGACACCAATCCTTCGACCACAAAAATTGGTGCAACAACCGGGAATTGCGCCCACAGCAACTGTCAATGCGCAGCTCGTGTCAACAACTACAGTCAACAAAAACAATTTGCTCATCAGTCAACTGAGTGTTCATCACTTGATTGGTGCTTCACTCCACTGGAGTGTGCATCAACAATCAACATGCTCATCAGTCAATAAGTGTGTTCATCACTTGTTTAGTGCTCTTCACTTCACTTGAACCATCGGACACCGACTATCATTACGTACTCAACATTTTGAAGGACCGTTTTGGAGATTCAAAGAGACTTATTGACAACCTTTACTGAGAACTGATGCACTTACCGAGAGCGACTGATGCCATATCATCACTTCGCAATTTTATTGACACTGTGGATAGAATATGCTATCAATTGGAGTCTCAAGGACAATCACCTGACTAGAAGCAAGTCTCAAGGCTCACCTGACTCGAATTCTCTCCTGATGCGTGAGAATGAATGGCATTTTGATTTATTATTTTTCTTTATTTTACTACAAATTTATTCCTAAAAAATGTTTATTAAAATAATCTTACCGAATATTATGGGGATTTGTGGGTTAGTTTATTATATTAATTTTCGGATTTATTGGCACTTTGATTTTATTATTTTTCTTTATTTTACTACAAATTTACTCTTAAAAATGTTTATTAAAATAATCTTACCGAATATTATGGGGATGATATTTTTTCCCCATAATATTCGGTAAGATTATTTTAACTATGATATACTAAAATTATTTTTAATAAAGTTTTTTAATGAAAATGAATTAGAAACGTTTTTTTCTTCTTGAGAATTTAGATAAGTGACAGAGGACGAGCGAAATGCTCGAGCAGTTTTTTATAGCCGTAATGCTACATCGCAGCAGCAACAACCTGATGAGATACTTCACCATGATGCTTCAAATGTGCTTAATAATAATGGAAATTCATCACCACGACCAGGAACTTCACGTCAGCATCTTGAAACTTCGATAGAAATATCACAATCAGGTGAGATTTAAGTAATACGTTGGCAGACCATCCCTTTTCCCTTTCTATTTTTTCTTTTTTTATGGCAAATTATTATCATTTGAAAATGCTATTCTAATTGAGTCGGTTAAAACAAAAATTATCATAATCTGATTTAAATTTTCAAATTTAAATTATCAAATTTATCAAATTTAATTGAGTAATTTTTTAAAATGCTATAAAAACTATTATTCATATACTTAAATATAATTTATTAAAAATTATTAATTATTAAATAATTATGTTTTCATTAAAACAATAAACCAATCACGGTGAGAAGTTTATAATATTCTAAAAAATTTTATAATAAAAGAGTAACAAAGATTCCCCATTAAATAGTATTTTTTCTTTTCAACTTTATAATAAAATTGCATATTGGTGATTTTATGACATTTTTAAAGTCTTAAAATTCCGATAATTCTCTACTACGATAATAAACACTTTGTTGGAGTGCAAAAATCTGGTAATTTATTTGGGAAACCATATTGTCTTTCCTGTGAGATGGTATATAGCAAATTAAATTAAAAATTTAAATTAAAGATAATTCTTCAAGAGTTTATTCTCAAAAATATTCGTTATTAAAAATAAAATTAATGCAACTATTCACTATTAAAAAATTAACATTAAATCATATTATTAATTTAATTACATAAGAATAATTGAATTTAAAAATAATTTTAAAACAAAAAATTTATGATAATTAAGAAATAATATTAAGTAAATTTCAATATACTAGAAGTTTAAAAGTAAATTATAGAAATGACACAAATATACCAATCAAACAAGTCAATGTGTAACATTTCGACAAAATAATCACCTTAGAACCAAGCAAATATTTATATTTAAATAAACTATTAAATTTGAAATGAATTCTTTAAAGATATTTATTAAACTATAAAATTATGGGAAACTGTATAAGCGAAGATTTGTAGAGGGATCATTTTTATTTTTAATTTAAAAAATTGAAAAAAGTAAATTGGAATAATAAATAATTTCTTTTAAAATATTATTGAACCCATATTATTGAAATCTAAAAAAATTTGAAGAAGAGAGATGAAAATTTAATTATCAGGTTTATTTTATAAAAAAACATGTCAATGATAAATAATTTAAATAGACTAAAATTGCAATAAGCTTCCATAAATTAAAACAACTACAATAAGTTTGTTACATTTAGTAATCTTGAATAATAATTTTTACAAAACATTTATGGTGATACAATATATAATGTTGAGTAGATTTTACATTACTGATTGATTTAAAGTCCATCTCTTATCCGCTTAATTTAAGACATCATTTTAAGAGAAAGATTTCCAACATCTAATGTTATGGAACTTCTTAATGGGTGTACGCATTAGCCCAATTAACAAAAAACCGATAGTAATGTGATAGTAGAGATAGTTGAAAAATCTTTCGAAAGACTAACTAATCTGCCTTGCCCACCGGAAACTGAGGAGGAAAACCCTAACGATGATTAAATAAATTTTTCAAAACAATTAAATATAAATAATAATAATAACTAATTTAAAACAATTTGTTTAACACAATAATGAAATTAACACATAATAATAAATTTGGTTAACACAAAAAAAGTTAATACAATAATAAAATCAACAAAACGTTAGTAATCCGATCATCTTTCTTGGTTATAATGAACCACAGAGCAGATTCATTAAGAAGTGTTTCAGAGAAGGTAAAATATCCTCATATATACATATTTATATTTAATTAAAAGAATAAACTTTTCGGATCAGCTTATGTTTAATTTATTCAACTAGGTGTCTTACAAATGAGGTCCTACCCATCCGACTCTAATAGGAAGAAATAAGACATTTACTTATATTTAATTGTATTGAGATATCATGTATTAATATACTTAGCTTATGGGGCGAAACCTTTACACGAAATTATTTTTCTAAAATGGAATAAGTTATTAAAAAATTATTTAATAATATATTGAAACTGATATTTAACTTCTTTTTAAATAAAAACATAAATATGTTGAGAAATTTATTATATTATATAAAAATTTAAAAAATAATTATCATACATTTATTATACATACTTAATATAAAAAACAAACCTATTATAAGAATAAAGAGAGATTTTCTTTGATGGATTGCTATTTATGTGTTAAGTATGAAAGAAACTCAAAATAATCAGATAAAGCATTTGAAATTTAGTGAAAACAAATCGGCGCATAAATGTATTTTTTGTGATAAAACGCATTGGGAAAATAAATGTAGCAATTATAATTTATTAATATCTGGTTTAAATGTTTTGGTAAGAGACATAGATCCAGAGATTGTAATAAACAAAGTGTGTGTTATTTATGTAAAAAACAGTAAATATATTATATATTTGTAATAAAATAAGTATTACAAATAACACCATTGATATATAAATAAAAGAAATAAGTCACAGACAAAAAAATTCAGAGAATGAGCCGGAAAAAGACACAGTAGTGCTTAATAATTTAATTGAAGATACATATAATGTAAAAATAAAATATGATAAAAAATTGATAATAATAGTGATAATATTGTTTTAATCATTAAATTTAAAAAATGTGATAAAAATATAATAACACAAAATTTCCTATTGCTATATACATGAAAAATTATAAATGGTAATAAAATCGAAATAACAAACATTTTTTTTGGACTCGGGGTGTGAAATATCCCTCATTTTAAATTCCTTTGCCGAAAAATTAAATTTAAATCCTTGAGTGATGCGCGCTTTAATTAATTTAGGATTTGATTTATTGAGCGCGAATTGGACGCTTAATGTATTTTGAATTTTATTTATTTGAGCGCGAACTGTATTGGATTTATTGAGCACTAAGGATTTGGATTTGTGTGATTCATTGAGCGCTTGTGGATTTGTATTGATTTAATTTATTGAGCGCAAATTTTATTATGATTGATTATTTGATTATGAGCGCTTGGATTAGGATTTGTTGAAGACTGTACTATATCAAAAATAAAATCCATAAATGATAGTAATCTGATTTGAGATGAACCAACAGAAATTCAATGCCCTTATGAGTCTGCAGGAGCTTTAGAGCAATAATATTTACCCATACATTATGTAAACAATAAACTAAAAAAATAATAATAAATTGATTAAATATAGACTAAACATTCTGATAGAATGTAAAACTAAAATCCGGATCAGTTACAAAAGAACGTGAAAAGAAGAAGATATGAAAAATGACGTAAAAATAACGATTGGCTGTTTTTTAGTGGGTATTTTGGAATTTTTAATTATAAGAATCTTTATAGATCAAAATAGAAATCCTTCACGTTACATATCTCCTCATTAACACTAAATTAGTAGAATTAGATCATTAGAAAATCGTTTATCCACACAAGAATATCAAGTTTTAGTTGATGGAGTTTTCTTAAAAATGTGTAGATTATTTTGATTAAAAATCTCATATTCAAATTATTTCCGATTTTTAGTTTTTGATAAAAATGTTAATAAAACAGGGAAAATAGACTAGAATAAATTATTTTTTATGACTTATTGTGTGTAGAAATAAATAATCTGAAGATAGTGAAACAATTTTAAAATTCGAAATTTCAATATAAAGTTTTTTAAAGTAATATTTGTTAATATGGGGTTTAAATAAAGAAACTTATAAATTATTGAAATCTGTAAAGTTAAAGAGAATTTTAGAAAATTACAAATATAATATATCGGAACTAAATATTTACTTGACTTTTATTAATAAATACTACTTTTATTAATAAAGACATAAGAATAAACCTGTAATTGTTTAGGTTATACAATAATGTTTGAATTATTATGATTAAATTATTTAAAATATGCTACGTAACAATCGATACAAAACATTATCTAGATATAAATTGTTTGAGATAATTTTTACAATATTATTTCGCCTTAACTACAAACTAGCAGCTGCTTTAAACATATCTATTTGATAGGATATGGAATTTATTAAAGAATTTTTAAAATTCTGAGCTGTATTGGATCTTAATTTTAATTTGTTTGAAACAACAAATTTATATCAATTAATAATTTAAATAAAAACAATATTTTATGTAGTTTCAGTTATTAATGTTTTTGTCAAATAATTTGTAATTAATTAATTAATTAAATTAATAAAATTAGCAAATTACAAATTAATATCATATACAGGTGTTATATTATAGTTATTATAAATATTATATTGCCAAATCCGAACTCATACCATCAACCTTATTTGACCAAATGTTATATGTATTGTAAAATATTATTATAAAAATAAACAAGACTTATGGCAATTAAAATGAAAAATCATATATTCCTATATTATTAGATACGACTAAAGAATAGAATCTTAACATTTTAATTTAAACTATTATTTCATGTGGTAAAGGAAAAGGAAATGTTAAATAGACATAATAATATATTTTGTTAAATTATTAAAGTGCAAAGGCATAATTTTTATACTGGATTTTAATTCATCTGGAACGTTTGGTGGATGTTATCTATATTTGATAGATTAATATTGCAATTTTTGCCAAAACTTTGATTGGATATATGATTTAAAACATTTATTTAAAATGTTTTAAAATGGTTTTTTTCTTTTTTGGCCCAATTTCTCTCTTTTTACATTTTTGGCCCAATTTCTTCTATAGGACTTATTAAGTGTATACATATATACAAAAAATATCAAATTTCTTCCTGAAGATGCAAAAAACTGCGCATCTTTTAATATGCACAAAATTTTTAATGTCTTCATTATTTTAATAAAAAATTTACGAATGAAACATATAGAAACTTTTGAAACGTTATAAGTAAAATTTATATACGTTAAAAATAAAATAATAGTGCTATAAAAATTTTCTCTAATAAGCAAAATGTATACTTCGCTTTTTTATGTTCTTTAAAAATTTTCACTTTTAACTAATACCACAATTTGTTCTTTACAATTAGCATGTTCAAGAAAAACTACGTTTATTTTGCATTTTAATAAAATATTTTTAAATTTATATATGAATTACTTATTAGAAAATAAATGAAATAAGAAAAAACTATTAAAACTTTTAAAATAAGTTTCAAAGATTTAGCAAGAATTTCATAACAAATATTTACGATGTCTTTAGTTTTTTGAGGTATTTATTATTTTTAAAGAAGTAATAATAATTTAAATAATGAATATAAAGAAAATAATTTAAATAATATGGATATAATAATTTACATAAATAAATTATAATATAAAAAAATTATATTATAATGATTATATGTATTTGTTAAATCCTGCATAATCTGTGTAATAATTTGTCTTAAAACTCGAACAGAACAAATCAAACAAAGATGATTCATTTATTTAACATAATTAAAACATTCAATAATATTAATAATAAAAAATTGTCCCTATTTGTTATTTAATTTATTAAATTTATTTTTATTAATTTTACCGTATCTCGGACCCCTGCCCCCCAACTTTTTTCAGTCCCAGACTGAAATTCCAGGTTCCAGTCCCAGGCTGAAACCTTGTACATGTACCTGTCACCAATCAATCAAACACTTGTACCTTGTACAAGTACAAGGTACAAGAACCTTGTACTTGTACCCTGTCAATCAAATTTCCTACTCCAGGTACCTAAAAGTGCCCCCGAATCCTTTTGGTTTCCTTTGTTTGTCGTTTACCCACCCAAATGTTGCACGTTGTGCAACATTTGGGTGGTTCCCAAATGTTGCACGTTGTGCAACATTTGGGTGGTATCTTGTACCCATCAATCAAACCCTTGTACCTGTCAATCAAAACCTGTCACTTATCTTGTACCTCCCCAGATTAATGACCCAACCCCTTTGATCTTACCGCCAAATTGATGAGGATGGGTCCGGGAAACCCCCTACACCCTTGGGTTTCCCTTTGATGTTTCAAAATTCCGCCTCCCATTTGTTGCACACCTGTGCAACAAATGGGGGGGGGTAACTACTGTTATTCTAATTGTTAAATTTCCAAAACCGATGGCAATAATTATTTATAAATACTAAGCAAATCCTAAATTTTCATGCCTTTGAATTTTGCTACAACATCTATTCAATTAGCCACAATTTTGACATGAGATTGCCAAAAAGGAACTTCTTTGCAATTAAAAGTCCCGAGCAATAAAGGATTTTTTAGAAAATAAGCAATCTTTTTTTTGACAAAAATTGTTTATTAGAGATATAAGTCTTTTAAAATCGAACTTCCACATTTCTATATGTATATGTAAGTATTAGGGTTGGTCACGGTCGGTTAACCGAACCGAAACCGAAACCGAAAACCGGTGTTTTTGGCCAATAAACCGAAACCGAAAACCGGGGGTCAAAAACCGGCGAAAACCGGTGGCCTAAACCGACCGGTTTTTCGGTTTATAAAATACACCCCTAAGGATGGAATTTTTGGGAAAATTAATTAGGCATTTGAGTTTCCACAATACATTTTGCCAAAATAGTTTTCTCTTTTTCTTTGTCAATAAGAATATTTATTATTGTTCTTTGTCAATAAGAGTATTCTTTGTCAATAAGAGTATTTTATTCTTGTTCTTTAGTTTTTATGTTCCCAAAATTATTTTTTTTTATTTTAGCTGACAATGGTGGCAAAAATTTGGAAATTCTTCGTTGAAGTAAAAATTGGAGGTGAAACAAAAAGAAAGTGTTTAAAATGGGGTGTCCATTTACCAACACCTAAAGACTGTTCAACTTCGAACATGATAAACCATCTTAAGACAAAAAATCATGAGGATTTCCTTAAAAATTATAAGGATGATGACATGGAAATGGTAATTTTTTATAAAAAATGGTAATTTTTTATATTCTTGAAGAAGAATTTATTCATTTATATATCAAAAGTATAGTTTAAATTATTGATCAATATTAAATTCAAATTTAAGATAATGAAAGTGAAAGTTTGGAAAGTTTTAGTACTGAGGATATTGATGAACAAGTTTTTAATGATTTTAGCCAGATTGATGAAGATTCAATGGAAGTAGATCTTTGGGAAAGAAAGACTAAATCTCCAGCAGCAGTTTCACAAAAATCATCAGATTCCCAACGAGAATTAAAAGCAGCCTATAAGGCATTGAATTAAAATTAATAAACGGAATGATTTTATAATTTCAGGCAGAATTTAATCTTCTTCGACATGGAATTGAGAGACATTTACGAAACGAAAATGTGTTTGAATGGTGGAGAAAAAACAAGCTGTGATTTCCTTTGATTGCAGAAGGAGCTAAGGAATAGGTTGGATAGTTTTCAATTTTAAATAAAATTTAAATTTGTAGACTTGGAGCAAAAATGGCAGAGAATTTGATGCTTATTAAGGCGAGTTTAAAGAAGACAATGCTTGCGCCTAGCGTTGAAATAGATGAAGAAAAATTTTGTTAAAATTATATTTATATTTAACATTAAAAAAAATAAAATGCAAATTTTGCCATAAACCGGTTTCGGTTAACCGAAAACCGGGGGTCAGTCAAAAACCAAAACCGAAAACCGGTCAAAACCGAAAACCGGGGGTACCGGTTAATAACCGGTAGTGTCCAACCCTAGTAAGTATGTATTTTTATATATGTATGTAATTTTTATTTTCTTGCTGCTACTATTTTATGCGAATTTTAATAATTTTAATTTGTTGAATTAAGGGGTATTTATATTTGAGATATTTTTGAACAATTTAATATTATCTATCCATCGTCATCAACGTCTAAACAGGCCCCTGCCTCAAACAAAGCCACAAGATCCATATGCCCAAACCAACTTAGTTGCACAGAAAAGCCACAATTTATTTAAAAATTATTTATAAAGTCAAATAATTATAAATTAAAATTATATTGTAAGATTTTAAATATGTATTAAATATCCAATTAAAAAATGAGTTTCTTATACTCATTTATTTAATTTTATAAATATATTTAGTAGATTGTTAATATTTAATATTAATAATTTTTTTATAAATAATTTATAAATACCTATCAACGATTTATTTTTTATATTTATTTCTAAAATATACATATCAAGTTTTAATCCTAATTTAAATTTACTTTGTTAATTTCACAATTTCGAAGTCATAACACTTCTTCATAATATTAATGTTGTTATATTTTAATGAATCCTCCTTCGTAAACGTTGACCTCAACTTAATTTAAATCTGTTTGATATTCATTTTGTTGTTTACAATTATTGTTGTGGCATTTTGTCCTTTGTAACTGCTCTTTTACTATTTAAACCGAAAAGTCTTCTAATTTTTCATAATTTTCTATAATTATATTTTTTCTTATACAATTTTATACATTTGTTATTTTTACGTATTACCACTGTTTTCTGGTTAATAGTGAAAAATTATTTTTATAAACTATTTTAATATCCTTATATTAGTCGTTTTTTCAAGATAATTACAATTTTTCAATATTTTTCTAGTATTATTTCATATCCGGCTATTTCCTAATACTGTATGTAGTTTATTCATTAAGAGTTGAATTAAGACATGTATATTAACATTTTTATAATTAATTTGTTACACCTTAGAAAATTAATTTTTTGTACATAATTTATTTATTGAAAAGTTATATAAAAAATTATATAAAAAAATTATTCACATCAGACGCACAGTCCTTGCAAAAAAGTATGCAATTCTTTCCATTCGCATTACGGCTCAAATATCATGGAAAGTCTTCCGTTTGAATATTTTTGGCAATCTGTAATAAAAAATTCACCAAATTTATCTCAATAAAACCCATATTTCTTTTTTACCAACTGCGTATCATTTTTTATCATTTTTTCATTAAAACAAAAATTTAAACGCTTGTATTTCTATACTATTATATTATATTTTTAAATGGGTAATTAAACATTAATGTGTAATTATTATTCTTTGTCGTTGTTAATTAATAATACTTTTACTAATTCCTAATTTTAAAATCATGTTTTATGATTTATTCTCGAAATAAAAAGCCATTTCTATATTGATTACAGTGTATTAAGCCATGCATTTCTTTATAATATAAACAAACATTACAAATAGTATGTTAATTAATAAAGTTAAGCAAACAAAGAAGAAACTTTCAATATAACAAAAGGTTGATTGATCTAGTACAAAGTAATTGATATAGACAAAGTAATAAACACATTTTTAATAAACATATTTAAATAAGATATAAAATATTCAAAATACATAATAAATTAATTTAAACATTTTGTTTGACAAAAAGTTGAAAGGTTAATAATTTTTTAATAAATTTCAACAATTTTCAGGTAAGTTCTCTCTATAAATTTTCACTTTATTTCTCATCATATAAAGCTAAAAAATTATATTATTGATATAAAATTATTTATTCACGGAATGAAGGATCAGTAGTTAATTGTATTGTAAATTTATCAAGCTTTAAGAAAATTTTTATAGAATATTTGATTTATATAATTTTTATTTAATATTTTACTAATGCTTTGCAATCTCTTTTGGCCGTGAAGGCTTTAAGGAATTAAATGGTTGATAACCACTTTTGGCCTCGAAGGTTTTTGCTTTAAAAGTTTGATATTAGTTAACTTAAAACATTATTTAAAACCAAATTATTTTTATATACATACTTAGATTATAATCTACAGGAGACAACAAACAGACGGCTAAATCTCGATATAATCAATCTAAAGAAAATTATCTAAACATTCTATTTTTGGTGAGGCGGAGTGCCAAAAGAATGTAATTTTAATTTAATAAATTGTCCAATTACAGATTACAGATTGCCTTCTTACTTTTTTTCCTTAGCCGAGTAAAGATTGCCTCTTTTATCCTTTATTTATTTATTTTCTTTTATTCATTTTAAAACATTTTTTCACGATTGCCAGCCTATTTAAACAAATAAAAATTTTTTTTTAAATTTTTATGCTTCCTACTCTTACTCCGGCCTTCTTACTCCGGCCGTTTTTATTTTGTATAAATTGATTCAATTAACTAATTTATTATTTTTATTTTGTATTATACCAAATAAAGCCTCACTCTAAACAACAATAAATATATTATATTGATTATTAAGAGAGATAATTGATAAGTAGTTCCCGATAATCCATTAATTAATCTATAATAATATTTAATATTATGTTTTTTCTGCACAGATTTTTTAATAAAAACTTTTTTACACAATTATTTAAAAACACCTATTAAACATATTTGTAAACAAGACATTTTTGATATTGCAAGTCATATCATGTATAGATATGTAGATTGATTCAGAATGGGCTTCAAATAAAATTTTAATTAACATGTATTTTAACTGAAATACTTTATTTCAAACATTTTCAGTTTGAAAAATTAATAAAACTTATTTTTTAAATAAAATATTTAACAATTTAATATTTAACTATTTATTTTCCCATCAATATTAACGTTAGATTTAACTCTTAGACTTTGTTCATTTTTCCTTCTTCACTCCTTCGAGAAACAAGCGGTATAACATGAATGGAATTTAACAAAAAAGTTTATACAATTAAACTTCAAAATTCAATACAATCTCAAAAATTTCCAACTTAAACTTAAAAAATTCCAATGATCCTAAGGATTTTAATGTCTACTTCTTTATTAAAATTTAAATAATTTATAATTGTCTTCGATGCCTGAAAAACTTATATGTAGTTAAAAAAGTGAAATTAAAAATTTAAAAACAGAAAGGTAGAAAATTGAAAACATTTAAAAGCCCAATAATGTATAGACGATCCCTAAGTTATTTCCATATAAAACTGAAAAAACTAGTTATGTTCAGAGCTGAAACAATTTTTCAGTTTTTTAGTTCATATTATGCAAATAATTAAGTCGAATAAATTTTAAAGTAAAGAATTATTAGCTACAAAATGGCCCAAACATCAGTTAAAGAATCCTTTATGAAATCCCATGACCAACAGAATAGGTTCTACGACAATGACAACAAATAACAAAATTTAGACATTGTTGACTTAGTCTAATACAAATTGTTCATAACTAACCAGAAAATTACCACAAATTTAGACAAAAATTGGCCGGATCATATAGAATAATAGAGAAGAAATATTTATTATTATAGCAAAATTTCTATTCATAAATAAAATGAAAATTTATAACAAATAAGAACTAATTATCAATTTAAATAATATTTATGAATGATGAATAAAACTTACTAATATATGTATATGAATTATTCTAATTTATTTTTATTATACAAAGGATTGATAAACATAAATTTTATCAAAACAATTCAAATTATTTTATAATTGATATTATCTAATGTAAAATATTGGATTAAAATTATAAAAAATTTATCGAATCTAAAACAAACAAATAATTGTGACAAGTAGAATAATGCAATTTTTATTAAAATAATGCAATTTATAGCAAATGATTGAATAGAAATTAAAAATAAAATTGATTCAGAAATTTTCTATCTTCAAAACATGCTGTGACGAAATCATAATGCGCAAAATCTATAGATGAAAAATTAAAACAAAAAGAAAAATATTGACCGTTGACCCCACGGCAATCTTTTTTCGCACAACAGCCAACAAAGTTTTTTTGTTAATTATATTGACCATTTTGAGAACTTTTTAAAATTTGTAAATGTGTAACCTCATAACCGAAAAGTACTCAAATCTTTTTTTATTAATATCAATATTATATTATAAAAATCATTTCTTAATAATATTATGATAAGAATTCTGAATGATAAGAATTAACAAACATTTAAAATATTTTTTATTTAGAAAAATGAAAATTTGAAATATTATAATTACATATTTCTGCAACACATTTCCTTACAGATATCTTAATTTTAATTGATAAGCAAATTAGTGTTTTCATCTGAAAGATTGTTACATCTACACAACAAATATTAAATATTATAAAAAACTGATTTCATGTTGCAAAAATCGAATATGAGTACATTTCTTGAAGTAGAAGATTTCATATTAAATAATAAAAATAATGAAATATTAAATCAATATAAATAACTTATAATAGTAAAAACATTATTATAATTCCTATTGTCGTTTTATAAATTATTAAAGTATCGAAAGATTTCATTTTTATTAATTTATTAAGACAATAAAATGAATAAATTAATAGTATCGATTCAAACTATTCAAAAATAAAGGTCCAGAACACATACATAATTGTATAATAAGAAACAACAAAATCTATCCGCTTCTAAAATTTTAAATTTGTCAGAATCAAGCACTTTAAATACATAAAGTACGAAACTCTAAAGTATTGAAAACCACATTAGAAAATGCATTATAAGTAAAACTATGAAAATATAATTTATTGATTCCATTTCTGTTGACTTTGACTTGGCTATACACAATGCAATTAAAGCAATATTACAAGAAAACGTTATAACATAAAAATCTTTGAATTTTTATTATTTTTTAAATAAAATATATTTTATTATAAATTAAGTTATTAAGATAAGACGTGGAGTTTATATTAAGGCGACTAAAAGACTTTAGGATTTTATTATAAATTAATGTTAAAATTATACAATTTGAAAGTATTAATAAATAATTTATTAATTAAATTATTATAAAGATTACGTTAATATAAATAAATTAAAATTGTGCTTCTGTTGAACATCAGCAAGAATCAGCAGCAGCTTCAACTTCGCGATTGGAAGTTAATAATGGCTTACCGGAAGGACAACAAATACCTGCTGATACACCCGAATAGCAGCATTTTACTTGAATCATTCAATATATTCAAAATTTCTTTTTCGCTAAACTGTTATATATTTATAATTATTAATAGTTTAATTATCATGATGTTAATTATTAATAGATTTTAAATTATTTTTACTTTAATATTTTAAATTAATGTTAATACAACAATGTTCGTAATAAAACTAATTAATTTACTAAATTCTCGTAATAGCTTGTTAACAAATTGTTGAATAATATTCATCATAAATTTCTAAATTTAATTAACTTATTAAATTAAATATAAATAAATTTTATTTAAATAATTGAAGAATATATTTTTACATTTAATGTCTTATGTATATAAACAAGTATAATCTGATTATTATTCCTTTTAATTGGGTTTATTGTTAATTGATACAACATCAAGTTTATTCAATAGAAAATTCAACAATTTCATGTGTGCTTCGATTAAATACAGATAAGCAATCTTTAAAACCTTATTTAATTGGGCGGATTAGTGTGCCCTTGATGAATGAAAGAGTGGGTAATTTGAATTAGTAATTAGCGTCGTAATTTTCTTTTATTGAAGAGAATTTTTCTATTTTGTTATATTAAGGGAATTGATTAGTAAGGGAAGATCTTATCTTAATAACACATCTTATCTTAATAACTTAATTTATAATAAAATATATTTTATTTAAAAAATAATAAAAATTCAAAGATTTTTATGTTATTCAGATTTTTCATTCTTATAGTTAAAAATTCCTTGTATGGTTCAAATAATTTTTAAAAATTTTCTGTATCTCGTGACGGGAACCATATAATTTCTAGTTAGATGTTTTTGAATATAATTTATCAATAATTTTTTGCGTTATGAAAGAGAAAATATCTTTCAATAAAATTAAATGTAGATTTAAACAATCGATTTTTAATTGTTTTAAATTTGCTTATCTATTGTTTTCTTCCGATGGAGTCTAAACTGATATCTTATTTACAGAGTTTGTTCAAGTTGTATAATTTCTATTATTAATTAATACATACATAGAATTCTGAAGTTATCAGTAGTTGTTTCGTTCATTCTATTTATTATTCGCATGAAAAATTTAATTTTGTTTATAAAATTTTTAAACTTTAATTTTTTCTAAGTAAATGTATCTAGAAAATTCTGTCATTTTTCCGGAAAAAAAGATCAATAAACAATGAATTTTCAAATGTAATTGTAGCATATTCACGTTCAGATGTGTTGTTTAGTAAATTTTTATAAAAAAATTGAAAAATAGAAAAAAATTGAATTTTGAAAATTTTTGTCTCCTTAATTGAATTTTAAAAATTCTTAATCGTAGTAGTTGTTTTGTTCATTTTATTTATTAATATAAACTCAATAGTTTATTTTGATAATGCAGTTTTAAACAATCAGTTAATTTTGAAGTATAATTAATCATTTTTTGTAAAACAAGTAGACTAATGTCAAGTGTTTGCAGAGTATTAACTGTATTTACAACAAATTTTATGTAATATAATTACAAAGTATTTCTCTATAGAGATCGGACGTATCTAATATTTTATAACAACATACGATATGTTTTCTGCTGAAAACTGAAGAATCATCAAATGAATGCACCAACGAAACACCGTTTTGCACATTTTGAGAACTGAAAAATAAATGTGTACAACTCTAATAAAGATTATTTCGAAAAACCTAAAAATAAATAAAAAAATATTTTGAAAAAGATAATAAAAATACCGAGGTGTGTAGTCAACGCCTAGATGTTTTATTATACGAATAAATTTTGTGCAACAAAATTTTTTAATTTTGTGTCAAGTTGTTTATTCTTAATTAAAAAATTTTCACTTTTACTTTTATGACATGCTTATTTTTGATAATTCAGATCATTAATAAGATTCCAGCACGTAAATCGTTTATTATATAAAATTAAACAGACCGGCATAATGTAAAAATTTCTCTTTGCCAATGCTTGTTTGCATATAGTATTTACAAAATATCCTCTATCCTCCAGTTCTTTGTTGAAATATTTTTTGTAATTCTAGAACATAGAAAAAACATAAATTATTGCTATTTTTATTGGATAGGACCTATTTATTTGAAGATTACTTGCAACTATAAATGTTGTTGTCGTTGTTAGCTCTGATAGATTTTATTATGAGAGTGATGAGATGTCAAGTGAATTACTAAATTTTTTAATAAATTTTTATTTTGGAAGTTTTATTTAACTATTTAAAATATTTCTTTTAAAAATATTTTTATCATTCAGAAATATATATATAAAATAATAGTAACAATGCAAATAGTAAAACAAAATTAAATAGAACAATTATGCCATAAAATTTATTCAACATGCCATTAAAAGTTTAACTGAAAGTTAGAATGTAGTTTCTGCATACATTTAAGTATTAGATAAACTGTGTATTAGATATTAAACTGTATATTAGATTACACCCTTAATAAAATCTCATCTATTTGGAATTATTTTTAAAAATAAAAAATAAAGGTGCTTAATATCAACTTTTTTTAAACTGGGCTTGCCCTTATTTTTCTTTTTTTCTCTTTAACATTTTTTATTATCAATTAATTGAAATCTTTTGTTCTTTAAATTTATTTGTTATTTTAACAAATATATTTCATTTTTAGAAATTAAATTAATATTAGTTATATGATCATTTTTTGTTGTTGAACTTCTTCATTTTTTTAAAGTTGTTGCATGATCATTGAAAAATAATTAAAAATTAAATTCTAAAAATTATTATTAAGATTAATCTTCGTATGCTTCGACATCAATGTTCGCAAACAACATATCCAACATGTTTGCGGACATGTCACAAGAGAACTATATAAAGGCTATGGTTGCGACACTTAGAAATTTGTTTTATTAATATTTAATAATTAAAAAAGGCATTGAATCCTTGCAATAAATATCATGTCTTTAGTTGTCATAAATATCCGATTGAAAAAGTTAATAACAATTAAATAAAAATTAAATAAATAATCCAGAAAATCAAAAAAACAATCAAAAACAAATTTTTAGCTTTATCTTCAAGTAAAGTTTATGTAAATTAAATAATAGTTTGACATAAATGTTAAGATAACAACTTACTCCACATTATGTATTATTTTGAATAAATAAGCATAAATGCATCGATGCGTGCGAATTTTTAATAGACTTTAAAAGCAATTTTCTCAGAATTCTAAATTTAATCAATTCTAGAAATAACAAGTAATTAATTTTATATGTAATATTGATTTCTTGCTTCAACTCTCAATGGAATAAATTACACGATTAAATAATAGCCGGATTTAAAAAATACTAGAAAAATATTCAAAAAATTGAAATAATCTTGTAAAAAATGAATTAATATAAAGAATATATTAAAATATTGCATAAAAATAATTCTTCAGTATTAACCAGAAAACAGTGGTAAAACGTAAAAATAACAAATTATTAAATTAAATAAATGTGTTTTTATGAATTAAATAGAATATAATTCTAACTATATAAAATATTTTTAAAATAATTAAATAAACATTGATTTAAATTTTATTATCATGAATGTATTTATATTTTACAGACAAGATTACTAAGGTGAGATTGAAATTGTCAAGGTGAGATTGAAATTGTCAGCGTCAAAATTAAACAACATGTGTTTGACTTAAGTAAAGTAAAAAAGAAAAAGAATAATGATAAAATTAAAAAATTTTAAAAAAAGTCGCCTATAAAAAAAGGAATATTCACTTTTGTTCGTAATTTTTATTTAATAATATTTCTCTCCTTTACAGTATTCATACCTTAAATAATTCTCACTTATGTATTAAAACACTCATTATTCAATAGAAATTATGTGATCTCAAAGTCCGAACAACATGTTTAAAATTTAGTAAGTTTAAAGTAATTACCATGGGTGAAACTTATGGACTTATTAACCTATAAAAATTTATAATATAGTATTGAAAATTTTAATTTAATAAAGAGTGAAATTGAAAATAATGTTATACAATTAACATTTTATTTAAGTAATTTTTCGGAAAAATCGTCAACATTAAACGTAAAAATATTATTCTTTAAAAAATTATCAAAAATTACTGTATTAAGATTATTTTAGTCAAAAATGTTAGTAAAACTTTTGATTTAACTGTTTTAACAATTTTTGTACAAACTATAAGAAAGTTTTAAAGTAAACAAGGAGCCGATTTTTAGTCAGTCCTCAGTTATTTATCTTCATCCTTTCTGTGGTTGATGAAATAAATTTTGACAAAAAACAACGACATAAAGAAATGACATAAAAAATGACAAAAAACGTACGACTGAGAAATAAAAAGACAAATTATATGGAAATTACAGAAACATAAATAATCTACCTATGTAAGATTTGGCGGATAAAATTATAACATTATTATTTTATAAAAATAATTATTTGAAGAGCAAAATACAAAATATTAAATAATTACCTATAATTTATGATCTTAAATAATTTATTAAAGCTAACGGCTTTGTTAAGACAACTTAAGGTTAACGCTTGTAGTAGTTCATCGTGTGGTAAGTTCGAAATTGCAGGGCAAAATGTCTATACTCTCCATAGAAGAGTTGTGAGAAAATTTAAGCGAATGCCAACACTTGCTCCGGGGTTGCATACTGAATGGCAGGCTGATCTCAGTGTTTTTAATCGTATAAGCAGTCAAAATAGGGGGTTTAACTATCTCTTAGTCTGTATAGATACACTTAGCCGTTATTGATTATCATAGACAATATTCTTACATTTATTTTTTATTACAAAATTAATTTAAAAAACTCAGTCTAAAAATTTATTTTCACAAAATAATTACAATACATATAGTAGAAAATACTAACCAAGTATTTTGAATGTTTATATTTTATAAATTAATATATTTTGTCTACAATCAGAACTACAGCACTTTAAGGTTGCTTCTGAAATAATAAGACCAGTTGGTGTATTTGAACGATTGAGTTTAAATAGATATTAAAATTTAAAATAGATTAAACATGGTTATATTAATCAGTTTTATACATTTATATAAAATTTATTTTCATATAGAGTTTATTTAAATAAAATCATATGAAATGTTTTTAATTTTCATTTAAAAAATTTTTATTTATGAATATCCAATAAACTGTATATAGTAAATAAAAATTATTTTTGTTTACTTAGAAAATCTAACAAAATAATTCATTTGTCTAGATTATTCACTATCTTAGTTAGCCTTCTAATTTGTAATAAATTAATATCAACTTAGGCATTTTTATTCAATTATTTAATTGTATGTATTAAACATATTTTGATAGTAACTAGAACTTTAAAGTTGTTATCTGATTCAAACTCTGGAATGAAAATATAAATGAATGATAAATGAATCATAAATCTCATTACTAAAACTTTACTAAAATAAAATTTTTAATTTCTGAATAAAATTAATATTAATAATTAAACATGTTATAATTTATATATTCATAAAAAATCTTAAAATTAATGCTTCCAAAAAATTTGCACTTTACCTCAAACAAGTGAATTCGTGAATATAAAAAAAGCCTTATCCAAATTCTCAAACACTTCAACGTAATGTTTTTGTAGTTTAAAATTATTTAAAATTAAAATTCTAATATCGAATTGTTACTATGATAGGTTGTTACTATAATATGCTATTACTATAATCGGACTTTACGAGTAGAATTAACTTGGGAAGTGATTCCCATTTGAGTGAGTCCCACTGACAAAATCATTTCTGCTAAAAGCACTAAGAGTTTCAAGAAGCAGGAAATGCCCCATCCGCTCAGGTAGGTCAAGATTTATTAAAATTATATTGCATCTAAAAACTTTTAGAATTTATATCTAATGTTTCTTTTGAATAATTAATATAAACAAACATTTAATTACTTAAAAATTATTTTATATTAATTAAAATCATTATGAAATATTTAACATTCCATAGAAATATTTCAATTTCATTTTAATATAATATGGCCTTTGTGAAATGAAGAAATACTAATAGCTTTGAAAATTATAGTTTTGTTTGTATGTAATTGAAGTTAATTTTTTCCCCTTTTTAATTCCCTCTTTTAATTAATATCTCATCATTTTCTTCATTAACTAGTACTATTTTTTCAAACATTGGTATTTTTATTTTTCATTTTTTTATATTCTTTCAACATTGGTATAATTATATCACAACATATAGTTTTTGTATCGAGATGAACACATCATTTCTATATAGATGTTTACTTTTAAAACATTATTGATTATCATAGACAATATTCTTACATTTATTTTTTATTACAAAATTAATTTAAAAAACTCAGTCTAAAAATTTATTTTCACAAAATAATTACAATACATATAGTAGAAAATATTAACCAAGTATTTTGAATGTTTATATTTTATAAATTAATATATTTTGTTTACAATTAGAATTACAGCACTTTAAAGTTGCTTCTGAAATAATAAGATCAGTTGGTGTATTTGAACGATTGAGTTTAAATAGATATTAAAATTTAAAATAGATTAAACATGGTTATATTAATCAGTTTTATACATTTATATAAAATTTATTTTCATATAGAGTTTATTTAAATAAAATCATATGAAATGTTTTTAATTTTCATTTAAAAAAATTTTTATTTATGAATATCCAATAAACTGTATATAGTAAATAAAAATTATTTTTGTTTACTTAGAAAATCTAACAAAATAATTCATTTGTCTAGATTATTCACTATCTTAGTTAGCCTTCTAATTTGTAATAAATTAATATCAACTTAGGCATTTTTATTCAATTATTTAATTGTATGTATTAAACATATTTTGATAGTAACTAGAACTTTAAAGTTGTTATCTGATTCAAACTCTGGAATGAAAATATAAATGAATGATAAATGAATCATAAATCTCATTACTAAAACTTTACTAAAATAAAATTTTTAATTTCTGAATAAAATTAATATTAATAATTAAACATGTTATAATTTATATATTCATAAAAAATCTTAAAATTAATGCTTCCAAAAAATTTGCACTTTACCTCAAACAAGTGAATTCGTGAATATATAATATTAAAAAGATAATATAGAGAAGAAAACAAATTTTTATTAAAAATTTTTTGCCCAAAAAATTCCAATATTTCGAAAATTTTGCCCGATTTTTACCAAAACTTATCAAAAAATGCCAAAATATCCACAAATTTAGGCAAAAATAAGCAAAATTTGGCTAAATATGCACGAACATGCAAACATGCACTAAAGTACCGAATATGCAAGAATATGCTATTGGAACACGGTCCATAACAGGGGTGTGTCGAAACGGATTTTAAAAAGCGAAAGGCGAAATTAAATTTAAAAAGTGAAACGCGAAAGTAAATTTAAAAAAGCGACACGCGAAACGCGAAAGTCCAAAAAACGCGATAAGTGTACTCACTTGTTGTTATCGAACCTTAAACGTAATCTATACGTCCAATAACTGCTTTTACGAGATCTAAATTTAATTTATTTATCAAAATTTCTATTTAATATTTTTATATAAAATAAGCATCATTATATGTTATTCAATTAATAGTCTTATTTATAGAGGTTTTGTAATTTATTATGATTTATTTTTCAATATATTCTTTCATTATTTTGTATTAACTATGATTATTTATTATATGTATGCCTACAAATACTATTGACCAAACAATTTATTTTTCAATAATAATATCGTAAATTTATTATAAATGAAATAAAACTTGCTTTATACAGTCGAGAGTAGTATAAATCTGACAATTATTGTAGCAAGTTCGTTATGAACTCAGGAATGAAACCTGAACACACCGATCATGTTAGTTCTTTCGACATATTGGTTAACTTCTGGTTTTGTGATGTATCGGTTCAACTTTTGATGAATATGTTAATATTTTTTAAAATTAAATTATACAGTTATCTAATTTTTCGACTTTTTATTTTCTAAAAAATATGTAAAAATAAAATTTTTTAACATTATTTATAAATCATTGAGCTTATCCATTATTTTAGATTGAATTTTAAGCACTACTAATTTATTTAATACAAAAATCTGTTAACTTATACACAATAAAATTTTCACATTCAAACATCGTTTTTATGTGGTTATTTGCTATATTTATATAGAATAGTTATTTTTAGATACTATTTGCAATTTTATTATTAAATAAAACTAATTCAATACTAAATAATGAAAAAATCAATTATTTTGCTTTGCGAAGAATGTTAATAATACATAAGTGTTTGTAAATGTCAATCATCTTTTAAAATTTTTATTTAGAAAACAGCAATTTTAAAACCATTTGAATAAATGCTTGTTCGGACTTCTCATTGTTATTATTAACTTGAACAGAAGATGATTAAAAAGTATAAATAAAATTCAAATTTTTATACCATAATTAAAATTAATAAGTTGAAATTTCATTTAATAAAAAATAGAAATTATTTATAGTAAAACTTTTTATTTTTTAAGTAGTTAAATTCAAATTTTTATAAAATATTGTTTTCTAGTAATTTATTTTCTTCAAACTTAGCAAAAATATATTTCCTTATTAGGAACTTATACAATTTTTTAATGAAAATGTTAATTATGTGGGGATTGAGTTGTGTTTTTAAATATTTCGCTTTTCTTTTGGAAAATTTTAAGACCACGATATACAATTTTATTATAAAAGCAATTTTTAACGATTTCATAAATAAAAACTCAATTATTACAATAAATTTCTTAGTTCGCCAATTTTCTTAAATTGGGGCAAATAAAATATCTTTAGTTTTTTTCAATAATTAGAGAAATTACCTTTTAAACATTTAAACATTTGCTGCCTTCATCATTTTTTGCAATATTTTTCGTAGATTTTGTTTTTGCTGTGTAGTCATATTTTCATTTTTACACAATTCTGATAAATTTGGAAAAATTTTCCTTATTTGCACTTCAGGTTATCATTTACTAATTTACTTATATTAATAGTATTTTCTACTTTTTCATTTTTCTCAAACATTTCTTGTTGGGTATGTGCTTAGTATAAAAGGCTGAGGCTTTAGCCAGTCTGGGAGTTACCGAGTTAGTCTATTGTTAGTCGTCAGTCTATTCCGTTAGTCAGTCAGTCTTAGTCCTTGCGCTCCAGCAAATAGTCTCGTTATTCTATTGTATTGTAACCTTGTAGATAAACCTTGTTAGTTAGATAGTCTTTCTGTTAGTATCTCAGGCACACCGTAAGTCGATACATAACAGTACCGCGGTCGCAGTCGTAGTCGAACAGTCGAATTCGAACATTCAAGTCGTTATTTTGTAATTGGTTCAAGAAGTCAAGCTAGTCAAGTCAAGATGAGAGCAGATAAATTGGAGAAAATTCTCAAGGCTCAATCTGAACAGATCAGTCAGCAGTTTAGTGAGGTAGTCAAAGGATTGATTGGAAACAATCCGAGAGTCGAAGATTCTAGCGAAAAGCAGTCGTCAGAGTTGTATTGGAAATTGCAGTCGCTAGTCGGAGAATTCAATGCAGACATAGAAAGAGGAGTCACATTCGAGTCTTGGTATTCTTTCCGTTATTTACTTTCCGTGGGAAAGTATAACTTTATTTTAAAGAGATGTTTTATAATTAGTTTTTGTTGTTGTCATGAGTTTATAGACTTGTAATTATTGACATGTCTTGTTGACTTATATTTAGTATAGTTGTTACTAGAATAAAATTTTATTTGGTTTAAAGTAGCAATAAAAATTTGCTCGTGAGATTTTTTGCAGAGATTTTTTTATAAAGATTTGATTATACAATTTCTGCGATATTTTAAAAAATAGCAACAAATCAAGTGTTTACTGGGAACATTTTGTTGTACAAATGTAGAATGTGTTGCACCTTACTTGATTATGATATTATTTATATAATATTTTATGCTTGGGAAGATTTTTAATTTGAAATTTGATATATTTTTAATTGGGCATTATTATAATATTTGACTTTTTTTTATCTTCAACATGTATAATATTCTCCTACTGGAACATTTTGTCAAAATTAAAAACACATAAACATCTCAAAATTAGGTATGTACTATTATAACATACATATAATTTTTATAAAATCTATTATTTATAAACGCAATTTTTAGATTAGCTTTTATTTAAAGTTTACTAATAAATTCAATGTATTAAATAAAAATTAATTCAATTAAATTAGCATTTATATCATAAATAAATTAATTTTCTTTTTATACATATTATGATTTTATATAATTATGATTTTCTTCGGCTTCTTGTACATTCGCTTTGAGAGTTTCCAGCTAATTATCCTAAAAAGGTGATCGAATGATAACTTGTAAATTCTATATTTATCTAAAAAATCTTTACGTCTAGCACAGAATTATTAAATAGAATAAATCCAAATTTGGGTTCTTTTAGTATACAATAATAATGTAACTGATTCGAGTTGTTTCCCATTGCTTCTTTTAAATTGGTCAAGTTTTTTACAATTTCATCCTCAATCATACTTATCTTTTTCTTTTTCTGTCGATAAAGAGCTTGACCAACAAAAATATTAAAAACTAAATTCTTTAAAAATAATAAAAATAGTTTTAAAACAATATGCCATTATTAAAACTTTATTGGGATGTATATTTGGAATATTTACATTCTAAAATTAATTTCTTATAATGCCAAATAAATCTGTATTTTATAAGTTAGTTCTTGGGCATAATAAAAATAATAGAGAAAAGGTTCAACTCTTCAGAAGATAGATAGTATATTCTTACATATTTATTTTTAAATTAATTTTTTATATTGATTAGCTTTTTTCTATATTGTTATTAAATTAGTGGGTTGTTATTAAGCTAGTTTTAATCTAGTTTTTAATTTATTTTATTCTCTTGGTGGTTATTTTTGTTCTTGTTTCACTTAGTTATCGTCATGCGTAAACTTAAAGTTTCATATTTGGCGCTTTTTGCGACGCTAAGACGGCTCATATTTTGCTAAATTATTTTAATTTAATATTGATTAAAATATTTTTTATTTCCTTTTATTTACAATTATTTTAACGGCGTTTATAAATTCTTATAATATTAATTGTAGATCATCTTATCACCGGAAGTGTAAATGAGCAATGGTATTTTAATTAGTAGAGATAGGAAAAAGTTTGACGAAAAGCTGTGCCACCTGCTTTTTTTCTATATTCCGCTACTATTTTCTCTTTCTCAATTTTTCTTTTTTCTCTTTTTGTATGATTACTAAGTGGACATACTTGAAAAAAAGAAGAGTATGATGTGTGTTTGGTTAGGTTGTGTGCATTATTGATTTGTTCATTTGCAAGAAGTTTTCAGATAAATATTATTTTTTTCTGAACTTAATTGCAAAATTAATTTGATAATAATCAACAACAACCTTTTAAAATGTTTATTTTTAAGAATTCAAAACCATATGTATATGATTTGAATATGGTCTATAATGAATTGTGTTATGTTTTATAGTAAATTTATAGTAAATATTTTAGTACATAACCAACTTTTTAAAAATTAATATTCTAAATTACGAATTACATGGCTAACCTATTTATTGAACAATTCCTTTATTACATTGAAAGTTTGTTTATAAATATATAATATTTATTTACTTAAAAAATATTAAGTGAAAAAATATATTTGAAAGATAACAAATTCGCAAATGGGACTTTACAAATTCACATTAGCACTAGTCAGATTCATTATATGTATGTAAATTTTGTATTTTCAGAATATCAGACATATAAATTGTTAGTATATTTATATTTTTTGGAATATATTTAAACTTGAAGACAAAAATTAACATAATAAAAGTGCGGGAGTTAAAACTTGGATTGCTGCATCAAAAAAACTTGGATTGCTGCATTAAAGCCTGGATTGCTGCATTAGCTGTTTCTTCGAGTGTTAAAAACAACAGTTTTCGAATAGATCCGGACGAAGCCATAACTGATTTAAAAAGTATACTTGGTTTATACATATACTTGGTTTTATATATACAATACTTATATACAATACTCGGCTTCTGATATGAGATAATGAAATAAAAATGTGAACTCTCACCGGCACACTAGTTGAAATGAAATTTTTACTGATTTAAAATTAAAATTCTAACTAATGAATTTTCAGTTCAATAGCAAAAAAATAAGCATGTGTTTTAAATTGTATAGATAATTTTCTAAAATCTGATCAATTTTAAAAATAGAGTTTGTTTATTGAATACTTAGTTTAAGTTCATTTATTATTAATTTTTTAAATGATAAATTTTATTAAAAATAGGCAGTGTGAATGAAAATACTAATAAATCTAGCATGTAAAAATAGAACATGAAATTTTGGCTTTTTATTCTACATTTAAAATAAAATTTCATTAAAAAATTACATTTTAAATAACTAAGCTTTAAATTAAAAATATTTGACGTTACCATCATGAACACTTATTCATAGCACAATTTATGATTTCTTGATAGATTTACATCTTGAGATACTTTATTAGAAAATTTCTGGAAATTTATAGGATCATCAGAACTCATACATATCATCGTTTTGTTCTATAAAAAGAGTAAAATTTAAATAACCGTTATTAATTAATTCAAAAATAGTTCTAGATATCTTTTTCAATTAGTAAATACCTCACACACACTTTTATTTAAAGCATATTCTAAATATTTTAAAAAAAAAAATACCTCACACACACTTTTAAATACCTCACACACACTTTTATTTAAAGCATATTCTAATATTTTTTTATTAAAATAAATCTAAAAATGAAAATGTTAAAACACGTTTTACTTAAAAATAGAACACAATAAGCGTAAAAAAACGTTATTTTAAAAAATAACAATGTAATTTTGTTTATAAATAAGGTTTAATATTGGTGTTAAAAAGGTTTTAAAAAATTTTTAAGCTTTAAAGTAACTCTTTGAAAATTTATCTCATAAAATTTTTATTTAAATTCATTTATTAAATAAGACTAATATTTTATAATAAAAAAGTCATAAGTTCTATCTATATTGTATAGGTCTTATTCAATTCTATTTTACCTAATTTTATACATTTCTAACTTCTTTATCAAATCTTATTAATTTTTCATATTTAATTTTATCTAATATTCCTTTAATTTTTCCATGTTTATTTCTTTTGCTTCTATACTTTTAATTTTTTTTATTTTTATGCTTTTCTAGATCCCAACATTATTAATTTATAACCTATTATTTTCAACTTGTATCGAAATATTTTCGTTTATTAAAGTAACATTAAAAAGATTGTATTTATGCTTCTAATTAATAAGTAAAACTATGTTTTTAATGTACCATTTAATATATTTGATGAAAACTTCTAAAATTTTTGATAAAGATACTTAATCAAACATTTGATTGTTAAATAAATTTATAGAATGTTTATGAATGTACAATTTAATTTAAAGTTGACTTTTACTTTTTTGTAGGTTTTTATCAATCAATTCAGGCTTTTTTCCAATTTAAATCCATGAAAGTAATTTGAAAATTGTCGCATCTAATTGATTTATTTACATTTAAATAAAATATAATGTAAATAAACGTTTTATTTGATAGAAAATATTTATTGAAATGAATACTGAGAAATTTGTTAAATAAATGGCAAATTATTACCAAAAAATGTCACAATTTTTTTGAAAAAAACTATAAAATATAATTTAAAATAAAAAACTTCAACAACAAACTAACATTAAATATTAAAAAAGATAGTCACGTAAAGCAATAAAATTATATTATCATATTAAATATTTGTTTTTTATATTATTTATAGATTTACTAAGACTCGGAATAAATATTATTTCAGAGATAATTAATTTAAAAATTATTAAAATTATACATATTAGCAAATTAAATAAAAAAATGAAATAATCGAATATATGTATAATTTATTATTTAAAAATACAAGTCTATATGCTATTTCGAAGCGTATATTCTGTTTCGAACAACAAAAACCCTATTTATAAAAATAATTTATTTGAAGAATTGGACTATCAGCTACAAGCTCTCAGGAGGAACTACCGAATTAATGTTTGTTTTAGAGTCTAAATTGTGTCCAATCACAGTTAATTGTATACCCTGTTTTTGGATCATTCGAATCCCAAAACAACACCAAAGCAAAAAACTTTTAGACAAATTGAACACTTATGTTTTATTAATTATTTCTTTATATTTCGCATAATGTTAAAAAATTTATTCGAATTTACTGTGATCATTGATATAAATACAAAAAATATATTGTATAATACTATAGTATTTACATAAATATTTAAATAAAAATACGAACAATGAGATTACCAGGCATTTAAAGTTTTTTTAAATTTCATATGCCCAATTATTTTGTGTTTCTTGATAAATTTAATAAAAAATTTTATAATAATAACTAGGGTTGTCGGTTCCAAACCGAACCGAACCGAAAACCCGAAGATTTTCGGTTCGGTTTATCGGTTCGGTTTCGGTTAACCGAAAATTTCGGTTCGGTTTGTCGGTTCGGTTTCGGTTAACCGAAAATTTCGGTTCGGTTTGTCGGTTCGGTTTCGGTTAACCGAAAATTTCGGTTCGGTTTTTCGGTTCGGTTTCGGCTAACCGAAAATTTCTGATCGGTACTGAAATTAATACTTAAAATTTAATAATGAAAGAAAATAGTATAAAAAATAATTTTTTTCCTCTCTAATATATTTTCTCTAACCAATATCTATAATCGTTTTTCTCTAACTACTAACTTATATTGACTATTTAGCTGTTTTCTATGACCGATATTACTAATTTCTCCGTATTATTTCTCTAAATGTTTTCTCGCGTATAATTTAATTAATTTTATATACCCATTTCTATTTAAATTTCTATTTTTTAGATTTAATTATAATATTAATGAGTGAAATTTGGAATTATTTTACTCAGAATAAAGATTCTATCTCTTGCAAGCATTGTTCTCAGACTTTTGCATTTGCAAAAGATAAGTCTACGTCAAAACTTTGGTCACATTTGGAGAAGAAGCACAAACAACAATACTTATTAACTGTTAAAGGTTTATTTCCGGTTCGGTTCGGTTAACCGAAAATTTCGGTTCAAATTTCGGTTCGGTTTGTCGGTTCGGTTTCGGTTAACCGATGAATCTGGTGAAACCGACAACCCTAATAATAACAGACGATACCGATCATCAATATTGAAATAGTCAAAAGTAAAATTTATATCTTTTTTGCCATTCTTTATTACTTGTAAATTTACAGGGTGACAAGAAAGAAATGGGGCACACATTTTATGCCATAACTTTATTCAAATTAGAGATAATGGGATCTAAACAAGCTTATATGATAGAGAATTAAACAAGGAACAGATATTATCAAAAATTTTCTAAGTGCCCACCCTTTGCTCGGAAATAGACTTGAATGCGCATGGAAAAATTTTAGGCAAAAGTTCGCACCACCTTGGGTGAGATTTTCTCTCATTCCCGGACGGGTGATTGCAGTATCGACTCTAAACTTTTGGGTTATAAATAACAGACAGTTCCCTCAAAAATACCAAAAGGAGTAATCCATCGGATTTAACTTCAATGAGTACGGTGGCAATATTTGAGACGTGTTAAAACATGGTAAATTGGCTGTGATCAACCTTGCACTACTCTAGCCTTATGAGCTGAGGAAGAATTCTGACTAAAGATCCGTTCCCTACGTCAAAAGTGGCCTCGGACCCAAGGCTGTAAAATACCTTGAAGGATTTACCGTATATTCACGAAAACCCTCAGGATTCACTAAAATCAACGGATTTTGACAGTTTTGCAAATAACATCCTATATCTTTAAAGAAGAAATGTTTTGGGAATCAGTAACAAGTGGATCAGAAAGAGGATACTTTGGGCACAATAGCTGTCATTTTTATTAGTTTGGGATGTTCCCTTCATAAAAAAATTTCCGTCTGAAAAAATTTTTTTTGACTTGCGAACTTTTGCCTAAAATTTTTCCGCGCGCATTCAACAACTATTTCCGAGAAAAGGGTCAGCACTCGGAAAATTTTTGATAATATTTATTCCTTGTTTAATTCTCTATCATATAAGCTTGGCTTGATCCAATTATCTCTAATTTGAATAAAGTTATAGCATAAAATGTGTGCCCCATTTCTTTCTTGTCACCCTGTATATTATTCTAAACAACAAAATAATAATAATTCAAATAATTCTTGAGGTAGTTGGAAGAAAATACATAATAAAGTATTAACAAAAGTATCAACAAAAACACAATATTAATGCAAATAATCATAATCAATATTTAATAATTTTATAAAGTATATTAGATATATTATAAAATATATCTATATAAATAAAATTTAAATATAATTAGAAATTAATAAAAATATAAAAACGATTTGCTATTAAATTATGGAATTTATGGGCAAAAGGCGGGATGTTTTCAGTGCATTACTGAATTGTTTATAAACGGCATGGATGGGAATAAATAGCCAACCTGTCCGTAATGCAATCTCCAGACGCATTTAATAACTGCAGTAGAATTTAAAAATAATCGACATTTAATTAATTATTTATAACGTTAAAGGACACAATGATATAAAAATGAGATATGGAATTATCAACGCTTGGAAGTAATATTCTCTAAATTCTAAAAGTTATCATTTCTAGAAGTAACTAAGATTAATTATGAAAGTAAAATACATTACTAATTTCAGCTCTCAATGGAATAAATTACTAAACATTGACAAAAGAGAAAAATGTACATTTTCAAAATAATTTTTTTGATAAAAGCTTTTCAACATTTTCATGTAAATAAGCATCAATAATTATTTCTAAAATATTTTATTAATGAAATTATGCGGGAAAAAGAAGAATTCACCAATACAAAAAGTTGTGGAAACTGGAAATAGGCACATCAGAATCCATAGGTGTGTCGCTATAACCATAAAGATAAAAATATTATATGTATTAATAGCAGCACGGACGTTGAAATAAATTAAATTTAATATTTTAATTTATAAAAATTTTCATCGAAATGGATTAATTTTTATGAATTAATTATGATTTCAAAATCTGATTATTGGATTATCTGATTATCAATTATCGGAAACATAATTTTAATATTTAATAAATAATTTAATTTATACTAAATAAAAAGAGAATAGAAAAATATAGAAAGATATATTTTTTTATAAAAAAATATATAAGCCGAGAAAAAATGATAAAATAACACCAATTTATTAATAATGAAAATAACATTAATGAAGAATTTAAATTTAAATGTTTATTAATCATATCTTTTTATTATTCCTTGAAATTGTTTTTATTTAAATAAAATACAGAACAATATATAAAAGTATTATAGATAAAGATTAATTAAATAATTTATATTCATTTTAAAACAAAGAAATATTAATATTAATATATTTCTTTATAAATTTCTAGATCACTAATAAAGGTTATAAATGAAATTATTTAAAATATACGAAAATGTTTCTTTGAAATTGTTTATTAAACACTTCAAAATTATCTGCAGTTTATGTAGAAATATTCGCATAATTATGTACTGATGTAAATTTGTTGATGTTTGACAGTTGGTTGAAATTTTTCACATGTATTTTTAAATGTATTATAATTAATATTTTATAATACTCAGAGTATAATTTTCAATAATAAGCTAACTTTTTATTAATAAATTAGTCGTCTTATAAAAAATGTCATTTATTAAAATAATGTTTCAAATAATAATTAACATACATATTAATAATATATTGACCATTTATCACAAGAATTATTGATATACTTAAAAAACAATAAAAATTCAATGTAAATAAAAAATGTAAGCAAGAAAAACATCAAATACATATATGGCCAGAACGCTTATCCGTATACCAGCATGCGTTAAAATTATAAGCACCAAAATTTCCTTGCATAATCGATCCAGATCGAAATTCTTTGCGTACTTGTTTAATAAAATTTTTTGCGACAACTAAAAATATTTATCGCAAATATTTTTATTTTTAATGTAATAAATTTTAAGTGTCTGCTTTGAAGTTATCATTTTCTAATATAATTTAAATTGGTCATTATTTTGTCTAATAAACTAATTTTTATCATATTTAATTAGTTTTTTATTTTTCAATTTTTCCTTGGTATTTTTCAATTTCCCCCTTTCCTTGGTAAGGCATTTAATTGGAGCAAATTTATATCAGTTTTTTTATATTATATTTATAATTTTTTATATCAGTTTGTTTTTTATATTATCTTTATAATTTTTACAAATTTTTTGTCGATTTTTTGCCTTTAAATGAGTCTTATTAATTAAAAAGTCCTCATATTTTTCCTTTGTAGTTATAAGTGACCAATGCGTTAATTACGTGCAAAGCATTAAATTGGTAGTCATTAAGTAAAGCATTATAATGAATTGTATATGCATATCATAAACATTTTCAACAAAGGGTATAAAAATTTTAAAGACTATCTATCTTTAAAGCCATATTTGTTGTATTTTCTGTGAAATTATAAGTCGAAATATACATGCATGCCTTAATTATTTTGTTTTCGTATTTTATTTATACCTTATTTTTTTCTTATTTCACTTTTAATTACTTTGTACTTTTATTTTATTTAATATTTTATTTAAATATTTTTGGAATTTTGTAAAAATTAATTTCGGGAATTTTGGAGAATTTTCGAAGGAGGATGTATTAACGATTTTTTATAACATATGTTATGTCATCGAACTTATGTTATATAACAATTATTGTTCTAGAAATTATAAAGAATAAAACAAAAATGCCAACATTTAAATATTTTTTCTCAATAAGAATTGAATACACACTTTAAATATTACATGACTAATATGTAAATTAAAATAATGCATAAACGAAATAAAAAGGTAAAATATATTTTTTAAAAAAATTCAAGAAAGATATATTTAATATATATATTCTATTAAAGCAAGATATATTTAAATCGATTATAAAAAAGTAATTTCTAACCAGATTATATTTGCCGCTCCATCTTACAAAATAACATTTTTTGAGCAATCTACAAATAGACTGCAGGCTGTTCCATAATTAGTTATAGCCGTGTTGTAATAATAAGTTATTGCTGTTTTTTTCTACTCTTACCTTGTTTAGGAACTGCATTTCCTAAAGCTATTTAAAAATAATTTATGAAAAGATTGTTATTTTTTAAATTATTATTTTTCCTAAAGTTATTTAAAAATAATAAAAAATTTGGCTTGGCAAAATTTTATAAATGAAATTTATTTTTTATTTGTTTTCGGCACCTTCGTCATTCTGAGAATTAGAGGTTGATTGTTCATTAATTTATTAGTTCTAAATTTTTTTCCATTTTTATAATATACTTTAAAATATTTTTTAATATTATGATTTATAAGAATTTGAAATTAAAATATAATATAACATATTAAATTAAATTTTAGTAAAATAAATTAAATGACCTTGGTTTACAAATATCAGACTTTTACTAAATCCTTTAGATCGATTATTAATAACATTTTAATTTAAAAACAAAAATAAAAATGTGGACCTACTTTCTTTAAGTTGGTCATTATTTATTTAAGTAAAATCAATTAGAGATGAATATTTTAAAATAGAAATTTACATACAAAACCATCATCAGAATCTTATGAAGAAGAATTTATTTTTATCATTTAAATTTTTTCTGAATTATTAAAATTAAATTTGAAAATAAAAAAATTATTTATAAATTAGAAAAAATCAATTTTTTTAGAAGTTTTGGAAGAAAAGTTTATAGGTCGCCCTATTTTTATCTAAAAACTACGCTTTTCTCCCTCGAGCCATAACCTCATCTATCTTCCACACCTTACCCATTCAACTAGCTATCTACATAATGAAAAATGGAATCCTTTTCTTTTCCTTTTTTCTCTTTCTATAATTTTTTAAATTTATTTTAAAAAATCAGGTAAGGCTAAGTTTTCGGGTAGAAATTTCGAGTTTTAACCAATTCTATGCTTGAATATATTTAGTATGGATTACTGATCACCGAAAACTGAAAATTTTATTCGCAAAATTTCCATTTTTAAGCAGCAAAATGGTAATAAAGTTAATTTTGATGTACAATATTACAAATAAATCAATTTATAGTAATTATTTTGTTTCTAAAAATATTTTGGATAACATTTGCGTCGAAAATTTTTTAAAAAATTTTTGTCAAAAAATTTTTCAAAAAATTTTTTCCAAAAAATTTTTATAAAAAATTTTTTTGTCCGAAAAATTTCATGAATTTGAAAATTTTGACCAATTTTTGGCAAAATTTTACAAAAAAGACGAAATATGGTCGAAATATGGAAAATATGGACTGAACGTTAATATAAATGCCTAAAAATTTTTAAATCCATTTATTTTTTCAATTTTTTTGGAATTAATTTACATATTTTACTAAAATACATTATTTTAAAACGATGGTTTAAGTTTGCGGCGAAAATCTATCAAACAGGGTATGGACAAATTGAAATTTTGTGCGCTGAGCACATTCCTCCCTACCTTTACAAATAACCATAGGACTTAATGTTCTATTAATATTATTAAAATTTATCGAAAATTAATATTTGATTCTTGTTAGACAATTTAACTTACAAGGGAACATCTTGAACTGTAATGAGGAGAGGGAAGAAAAGGAATAGGCGCATCTATCCTCTCTTTGCTTCTCCTAATGCGAATTAAAAAGGGAAGAGAAGAGGGCAGAGACGCCTCCTTTCCTTTCTTTCCTCTCCTCTATTTCTCTTTCTTTAACCAATATGGGGAAAAAAAGGAAAGGAAAAATGGAGAAAAGGAGTCTCATTTTTCTCTTTAGGAAGAGAAATAATAAGAAAGGTCGGGGTGACTCAACCGCTCCAAAAGTCGAAAACTTTGGACCCCTATAACTTTTCGAAATGGGGGTCAGGGCCAAAAAAGCCAAAAATTGGCAATAGGTTTTCGACCATGCTCTACACGCTCGTGCAAAAAAAAGTACAAAATTTTCACATACAGTTCAAGATGTTCCCTTGTCAGTATTTTTACATTTTCTGCTATATTTATTATTTTGTTAATTTAGATTTTTAAATGATGATTTTAAGATATTTTAATTATAATTTGATAGTGCTGAAGGATAAAATATATTTAACGAATTTTATTTGTTTTTTGCGTCACTTTTACTAATAAATAACTTTTTGATACAATGTCTCTTCACTTCAAAAGTTTTTACTTCTTTAAGGCTATTGTTATCAATCACTATCTTTGCTAATCATATTACATTTAAATCATATTTTAATTGATTAATTCAGATATCATTGAACTATAATATCTTTAACTATAATAACTTTTTATATTAAAATTAATATTTATTAATCTTGTTAAGTTTTCATTTTAAATTAATTTTGTTTTTAATTTAAAAAATGTAAAAAATTAATCACCGGCTGAGCCCCCAGTTGTTATGACCGATCGAATAATAATATAATTTAAAAATAAATAAAAGTATTTGGGTGATTTACATCCGCGTTACTAATAATAAAAAAGGGAAAAATTTATTTTTATTAACGCGGATGCGTCACACTAATAAGTTATTAATTTTTAAATTAATTGTTTAAATTTTAATTGATTTACTTGTTATAACTTTAGGATTTCTATATTTTAAAAAATATATTTGTATGTATTTTTTCTTATTTATCTTTTCTATGTATTTTTCTGTATTTTTTCTTTTTCTTTATTTTTCTTTTAAGTTGCTCATAATGTTTTTGATTTCGACAATGCATAATTTAATAATTTGTCACAGAATTAGTTGGAGTTGAAACAATTAAATCACTAACAATTAGATCACTCTATTACTTGTTTTATTTGCTTTATTTTTTTTTATTTAACTATTTTTAAGTCCTCACTACTCCGTAGTTCATCATCTTCGACTAATTTTTCTACTTCTAATCAGTATTGATGTATTACTTTGCTTCTTCAACATCTGATTCTGAAATAACTGAAGAACAATTAGAAATTGCTGAACAATAGAATGTTACACTTCTATCTCCAAAAAATTATTCTATTATCCTATTATTCTTGGATACGGCGTTGAGTTTTGGTTGAAAACACATTTGGTTGAAAATGTGTTCTTTTTAGATTATCAAGCCAGTTAAACTGCCTTTTAAATATATATTTAATATTTAACATTTATAAGTAACTCAGGATTTTAATTACTATAATATGTAAAAAATTGAAATGAAAAATCCATTGTAAAAATCAGATTTTATTCATACATTCAAATCTTATTTCAATTAATAGAAATTGAAATCGTTTACATACAGTTGTAGATTTTTCTTTTGGTTTTATAATCTTTGTCTATAGAAAAAATACCTGACTGCAATTTACCAGAACTTCAATTTCAGCAGAAGATCAATAGCATCAGTAACATTAATAGCATCAGTAGATCAAAAGTAGGCACGGAAAATTAAAAGATTGAAAAGTAGGCACGTGCCTACTAGATTTAAAAGTAGGCACGGAAAAGAAAGCACGGAAAATTACTTTTTATAGTTATAAATATTATAAATCTAAAATTCTTTTCATTATTTTTTTAGACTAAACTATAGTTAATTTTAGTATATATAAATATGTTTAACAATTTGGATTATGTAAAAAAAGCCAGTTCCTTATCAACAGCCTTAAAAATATAACGAACATTCTATCGATAAGGAATAAATAATAGAAATTTTTATTTTTATTTATTAAAAATAATTTAAAAAAGTTGAAGTAGAATAGATTGGATCGATAGGAGTTTGTCAAAAATCAAAAAAAAATTAGAATTGCTTTAGAAAAACTAAAATATATGAAAACCTTTGATTAAAACAAAATTAGTGATAAATCAATAGCAAAATAAACTTCCGAATGAAGAAAGAAGAATAAATATTATATTTGAATATTAAAAAATTCAAAAGAAATAACTGATAAAAGCACAATATTAATAAAAAAATAAATGTGTCAACAAATTTAAATGAATATATGTTTGTTGAAAATATATTCTTTTTTGTGCCCTTTAAAATTTACCTATACACAAAAAGAATTCACATTAAACAAGAAAACATTTAATAATGATAAATTATTCTGTACCAGATCAAAACATATTACCAGATCAAAACATATTAAATTTAAAGAGCACTTATTAAAATTTTTAAATCATTTTATTAGATTAAAATTATCTTTGTTTAATCATAGAATATAGACAAGAAATAAAAATTTTATAATTATCGAATATTAATTGAAAATAAATTTTAACAAAAATAAATTTAACAATTTTTAACTAATTTAAAATTGTTAACCAGAAATTATTGATCTAATTCGTTATAATGTTATAATGTATGCACATAAGTCGTGTATCTGTTGATACAAAAAATAACAGAAATAGATAAATGTAAAGTGGCAAAAATTCTAATATTTTAGCATTAAAAGAACTACATAAGCAAAATTTATAAAACAAATAAAGAAAGCAACGAAAAACTAATAAATTAAGAACAAGATCAAAAAGAAATTAGCATTTGAAGATGAATTATTCGACACTAAAAATGCCTTAGAACATTATTTTTTAATAAAAATTCATTATATAAATAAAATTATTATAAAGAAATCATCGTTATTAAAAAATATTATTTAATTATAATGAATCGTTTAAATTTTTTCTGATTTTAACAAAAAATAAAGGATAAACTAATAAATAAAATGAATAACAAAATTTATTTTCTAAATTGTAAAAAACATAGTAATATGTAGAGAGAGTTTTTTTTAGGTTTTTCTCTATTTTTTTTGCGAACTAGTTTTGATGAGATATGCACAAAAAACACTGTTTTGGGTCGAAATAATGAGTCTATATTGGACCTATTCGAACCTAAAAAACCTATTTCGGCCTTTTTGAACCTAAAACCTATTTGCAACCTATTTTGGACTTTTTTGAACCTATTTTAGGTTTTTTGATAAAAATCTTAAAAATTGTCTTTATTTTCGCAAATTTTTGAGAATTTGAGTTATTTTTTCACTAAATCTCTGGTTTTTTATAAAAAAATTTAATTTTGATATTTAATTATCTTTTTTAAACAATTATCGGTAAAAATTGCTTTAAAGACAAAGATTCCGATTTATGTCGATATTTATGTTATTCAAAATAGCTCTCAAATGTGTAACTAGTTCGAAAGAGCTCGCCAAGCTGAGTCGAATAACACCAAAATCAACGCGATCTGACTTCATAGGGCTTAGTTACATGAACCCAAATATCGAACAACTATACGGGGGAAAAGAAATTTTTGAGGTGAAAAATTCGATTTTTTGAATGATAGTTCATTTGAAAGAGCTTCTCAATCTGAGTTGATTGACACCAAAATCAGCGCTATCTGACTTGATAGGGCCGAATTAGGGCCGTGAAAGTTGAAAACCATAAATTGAAAACACAAAATTGAAAAAAAAACCTTAAAAATTCAAACCTATTTTTAAAAATTCGCACCTATTTTGCCACTTTTCGAACTTTTTTGAACCTATTTAAGCCTTTTTTCGAACCTATTTAGGTACCTATTATCGGTTTTTTTGAACCTAAAAAAACTCTCTCTACTTATAAATATGATTGTGCAAATACATTATATTTAAGTAATTGAAAAAATTTAAAATTCAACTTAGATTTATTATAATTTCAAATTTTATAATATGCTATCTTATTATTATATTCAGTAGCAAATGGCATTTTTCCTAAAAAGTTATTAGGCCATGTATAGATTTTTAAAACATATATTTTTTTCTTTATAGAAAATATTTTGAAATCTGATCTAATATTATTACAAATATTTTAATAATAAATTGTTATAATTTCCTTTGAAATTCTAAAGAATTTCTGTGAAGATTTTAAAGTAATTTTCTGAACATTATATTTTTGCAAATATAATGTGAATAATTGTTTATTTTTTAATAATCATAAAATTTACATAAGTTTATAGTTGAAGTATAATGGAATATATATTAGAACAAGTGCTTGATATTATAATTGCTGGTCTCTTACATAGTAAATAAATTTTGTTTGCATCTGGCTTCTAATCATACTAGTATTCTTTTAATAGTGAACAAATATTCTAAGGGGTTGTCTATCAGAAATTAATCCACCTGCTCTCTAAAGACAATATTATGTTATTATATTATGTTATTAATTTTCGTTTTCGATGTAATGAAGAATAGTTTTTGGCGGTTTATTCAATAAAATTCTATTTTGATAATATTTAATATAACTTTAGAACTAATTAAGTTTGTGTTTATTATAATTAATTTTTGTTATAAAGTTTATAAGAAGAATTTTTTCTACGTACTCTTGAATATTTCATTCTAACAAAACAATTTATAATAAGTTAATTTTTTACATTAATTAGAATTGGCTAATAAAAATTTAATTTATAGCGTTCAATATAAACATTATTTATTATTTTAATATAAATGTAGTGTATTAGCAAACTCTACAATTTTGTCAAATAATAATTTTCCAAATTCTCTTCTTCAAAAAAATTTCTTCTTTTAAAATTCTTCTTTTCAATTAAATCAAAAATTTATTCTTAATACTATGGTTTAAACTTTAGTTTTAAATAAAAGTCTCAAGCTTCGGTATTTAAACAATAAAGAATTTTTCTTTTTAAAATTTTATTTTCTTTTAAAATGATCCAACAATTGTGGCAAAAAAATAGTTTTTATAAAGAGTCAAAAGGGGGGGGTGGGCGATTGGTAAACATTTTATTAAAATTTTTATTTATTAGCAAATAAAAAAATTATATTTTTAAAAATTATATTTCTCTAAATAAATCACTTTTACATAAATAGTTTTACCCCAGAATTTTTTAAGCTACCAAAAATCGTTCAATTATCGTTCAATTATTATTATTATATTATAATAGAAATTTCAGTTGATCAAATTCTATAACTCTTTTAGTTTTCTTGCTTTAGTTTTCTTAAACCTAACATTGATTTATTTTTTAAAAAACAATTATAATTATTATTTATCTACTTAAATAATTATTAATTTATTAAAGATTATTAATTACTAAATAATTAATTCAATAAATAATATTAACTTATTAATCAACATTATAAAAGATAAATTTTGCCGGTTGTTATATTTTTATTTATTATAATATTGAAAAATTAATGATATTTTTATGGGTAGTAATTAGTCGACCCACTTTACGACCGGGTTATACTTGAGGTACGTCTCCAGTTCGATAATATTTTTACTAAGCAGACTTCTAATCGTTCTCGTGGCGCGAAAATTTAAAAAGATGATGAAGAAGAAAAATAACTTTTAATTTAAAATTGGTTGTATTGCATGTTAAATTGTTTTTATGTTAAATTTTTCTGTTTTCTATATTTATAATATCTAATAAAATTGTAATATTTACGGATAATTGGCTTTAATAAGAATATTTAAATATTGAATTTTAAATTTTATCATTTTAAAAAATTCATATTCTTAAATTTTACATGCAGCGTTTTTACTTAGTGATCTTTCGACACGCATCTCAATTAGTTTTAACTTTTCCAATTATCCTCTACCTTTACATTATTAGTGTATAGATTGCAAATCAATAGTTGTATAGAACAAATAAATTCAAATATGAATTTTAATTAATATTTTTTAATTTCAAAAATTTTACAATTTAAAAAATTTATATTTAATTTTTTTGATAAGTATGTAAAATGCAATTTTTTATTTTAAAAATTTTTATATTTTAATATAATGGATAAAGAATAGATTAATTTCTATTTTGAATGGCATCACTTTCATCTATAAGCATTTATAATACAAAATACTAAATACAAGATGATTCATTTAATTAAATTCATATTAAAAAATGTTTTTATAAATTTATTAACTCGTAAAAATTTTTAATATTCTAAATAAATTAATTTAATATAAGCCGATAGATCTTAAGCCGATAGATTGAAAAAATTTTAATAGTGTAGTATTAGTGCTGAAATTTATTTATTAGTTGATGTAAATGAGGATATTTTAAATACTGATCTCTCAAAACACTTATAAAGATTCAGATCATAATTATGTTCTTTGAAAATTTAGAGAGATTATACAATTTATTATTTTTAGCATTAATAAACTAATTAATAACTAATGAAAGACGGCATAACGAAATACCTCCAAATTGTTACATATTTATGCTTATGTTCTAAATGTTTTTTCCATGCAAAATTGCTAAAGACTGGTTTAAAAAATTTTCTATACATAATTATTTTAATTTTAAATTACTTTCCCGAGATCATCAAGTTTGAAGTTAATAATTATTTTACATTTACTACATTCTTTAAGAAATTTATTTGTCCAAGAAATTACCGGATTTTAATCTTATATTAATTACAATTTTATTGTTTAATATGTTGCATTTTTATGATTTTTAATCAACTATATTTATTTCTACAAGCAATATTCATTAAAAGGCAATATTTATTGGAACCTTTGTCGTAGTTTTATTTCAATAACTTGTTTATTAATAATTCTAACAAAGACCTTTTTTAATTCAAATTACAATGCAATTCAGAGCACATTTAATTTTTCAATTCTTCGATAAATGAAAATTGTAAACAAAATTATTTAATATGTAGATAATTAGTCTATTATGTAGCTTTGAGCGCCCAAATTAATTTAGCACTTCTTCAATTTTCGAAATTGATAATGATTGGAAACAAATTGGCGATAAATTATTACGGCTTAATTTAAAAAAATATGAACAGACAACGGAATAAAAATGAGCCCATAAGTCTGAATAATACCAATTTTTATTTTTTTATTTCTTTTATTAATGAATTATTAAAAAGTAAAGCACCCAAAAATTAAACTCTGGCTCATTAAAATTTTATTTAATATTTGTAGTTAAATAAAAATATATAAACAGAATCATTATTTTTATTTTAAGATATGTATTTTGTAATGAATTACGTTTTTCTTATATATTTAAATTTACTATTATATTTTATATTATAATTTTTCTATTTATATCTAAAATATGTATATAAATAAATTAACGAGATATCGCCCAATTAAATAATTTATAATAAAACAACGTCCACAATCGTTTTACATCCTTTGTTTAATTAAAAACTTGTTATTTCAGAACTATTCACAAGAACACATCTAATTTTCACGAGAATATACAAATTATGATTTTATTTCAAGTTAAGCTATAAAATGGTTTTGAAATGTTTACATAAATAGTTCTAAAGAAATGCATATTCTCATAGTCTTGAATATTTTATAGTGATATTATTGTACCAATTTTATTAAACCTGAGTCTAATAGCTTATTAATAAATGAGTGAACGATGTAACGTCAAAAATAATTTTATTAATAAAATTAATAATTATTTCTAATAATACTCTTCTATATTTGACGCTGTGTTACCGAAATTTTGTTTAAATATATCATCTTAAATTGTTAAAAATAATCGTATCTTTCTTTATTATGGCAGTTTATGTAACACCAACAGATGCATAAGGAGTAAGAATTTAATTAAACCACTTCACAAAAAATTAATAAAATTGATTTTAAACATGGTAACATAAATTAACTACTACTTGATGAATCTTTTCGAAGGTTCTTCTATAGAGTGTAAATTTATGTTTATTTTATTAACTAAAATGGTTTTGTAATTCTCATTTTTTCCAATTAATATGCTTTATTTCTTTTATTTTATTTAATTGTCTTAAAAAGTCTTACTATTTTTTTGTTGTTGTGTGTATTTTGTCTTGTATTTGATTATTCTTTTTCCATTTTTCGAATTAAATACACACTACTAAACAGTACTTTTCTTATACATATAAATAAGAGGCAATAAATGGGCATAAAATGGCACAATAATAAAATGGCACAATAAGAGGTAATAAATGGGTTATATCATTTAAAAATTTGAAATATTTTTAAAATACTATTATACTATTTGCTTAATTAAATGCCAAAAGTGGTTAATATCAGGTTTTAAGAAAAGTTTTGTTTGTATTTTTATTTTTCAGGTTATTGCGCTGCTAATAATATAAATGCGCTGCTAATAATATAAATTTAGTAATTAGATATGCATACACAGGTTGTGTATATATATAGGTTATATATTTATATATATATATATATATATTTGGCATGTTTATCTACCAAATATATTTTTTATTAAATTGTATTTGTCCATGATTCTTAAAGATAACAAAAAATAATAAATATTTATTTTAGTTTGTTTATCAAATTTTAACGAAAAAATTTCATTTTAATAAACAACTCCGACAATTTTTAATCATTAAATATTGTCTTTTTGACTTTCATTTTTCGGACAGTTTTTTTATTTTGCGCGATGTATGTGTGACGTGAAATAAAATACTTATTAAAGATATCGGTCTGATATGTTTTCATAACAGTACTTTTTTGTCAAAGCAAAACTTATGAACTGTTTATGTATAATGGACATCGAAAATCAAAAAATATTAATTTCTTAAAGTTATGCTTTGGTCGTTAAAGTTTTTCAAATTCTATATACATATATATATTTCACAAAACTGACTTTTCCCTTTAAAATTTTTATGAAATGTTACAACAAAGAGGAGCAAAGTTGGTGGTCGCAGGTTCGAATCCTGCCCGGTGGCTAAACTTTTGTAAACACTTCCTATATTATTGTTCGTTTTCTAAACATTTCTTATTTTTCAAAAATTTTTATATAAACTTTTCTGATAATTTGGATCACGACATTGCCTGCTAAACTCACTGTTGAGGATTTAAGTTTTTTCCAGTTCTTAAAAGAAAAAATGTTTATGTATAAAATTTCGGCAAGTTTTAGGGTAATATTGAAGAGTATGGGCCCCCTTTTTTCCTCCCCAATTTTCCCCCTATATTTTTACAAAATGGTCAGACTTTTTCCTTCCATCTAATTTGCCTTTCTAATTTTTGCCTACAATCAGACAAAAAGGATTATTTCTCCCCTAATTTTTTCCTATATTTTTTATACAGATAAAAAAAGAATTATTCTTTATTCAGTTCTTTCGCAAGGATAAAAAAGCGAAACATGATGCATCGAAATCATTATCGCTCAAACGTAATTTTTCATGTAAATCAAAAGGTTTAAAATTCTTAAGTTGTTCCATTTTTTAATTGAGAAAGTGAGTCTTCTTAAAACTTATACTTGTTAAATACCAAAAAATAATCCTCCTTTTTACTTGTTTTTTGCATGTACTTTCACTTATATAGAATTAAATAATCCTTTTTGTCTGATTGTAGGCAAAAATTAGAAAGGCAAATTAGATGCAAGGAAAAAGTTTGACCATTTTGTAAAAATATAGGGGGAAAATTGGGGAGGAAAAAAGGGGGCCCATACTCTTCAATATTACCAGTTTTAGCACGTTCATAATTCTTATATAGGAAGTACTCTGCTGGAAATTGTCATAAATTGGAGTGTCTTGGGCTTTTTGGTTCCTGTCATGGAAGTCCTTAGGGACATCCACCCATTGTGTGCAATTGTGAGATCATCCAAGATCTTGGTTAAGTTTTGTTGGACAATATCGAGGGATTTTGGCTTGCACGCAATTTTGGAATTGTTTTTCGGAATTTAGGGGATTTTTTATTGGAATGGGGAATTGTTAATTCTGTTGCAATATTAATTCAGCATCAGTACATGATTGGGATAATTGCCGCTGGAAGGCTTGTGACATTTTTAATTATATGTAATGTAAGAATTAAGCGGTTAAATGTAGAAGTATTATTGGAAGAAATTAAAATTTAATAAAGCCAGAAATAAATTAATTAGATAGATTTAGAGCGAAAATGATAAGGGAAAAAATCATTTTCATTAAATAAGGGAAACATTTTCATTAAATTCATTAAAAATCATTAAATAAGGGAAAAAATTTATTATTTTTTCAAAGGGTTTATAATTGGTGAGGGTTCTCACCGGCTGAGCTGTCAATTTTAAAAACAAAATTGAATATAAATTAATTAAACACATTTTTTAACAAATTTATTTAACTTAAAGATAATTTAACAATTCCAACAAATTTTATTTATTTTTAAGAGTTTTACAAAGTTAACATGTTTTATTTATTTTACTTTTTTAATTGTGAAGAATGTTAAGTGGGAACGAATTAGTGTGTGTTTTTGTGTGTATTTTGTTTTCGTAGAATGTGTATATATGAATAGGTTTTTTGCCAGTTTTAAAACAACGGAAATCGTATTTTTAATGAAACAAAGGGGGAATATTAGTGGGAGAGTTAAATTAAAATTTTATTTTTTGAAGGGGACCAAAGAATATTTTGACATTCACATCTCGGTGATGTGACACCTCAATAAACAATATGTAATTAATTAATAAAAATTTCAGTGATATTTAATAATTTATGAATTTAGCAAACTTTTAACTTGCATTCTCGCTTCGCTTGTACTATTATTTCATAACAAATTCTTTAGTTATTTTTATTTGATTTACTTTAATTTTACATATAAAACTTTTTGTATAGAAAGATTTTCACTTCTAAATCTTTTATTTCTTGTAAATTGAATAAATAAATTGTTAAATTTCAAGATAATAGTTAGTAAATTTATTTAAATAATTTTTTATTGAAAATTAATAGATTAAAAATCTCTTGCAAGGCACTTCCAAATCATCCATATTTCGCTACGAAGCCATGATCGATCTTGAGATATAGTAATCTCATACTAAAAAAATAAACATTTCAATAAATAATCAAATAAAATTTATCAGTGCCAACGATTTCCTAAGAAATGAATCACCGCAAATAGGTCTCACTGAACGATAATGTTTATTTTTTATTTCTGATTTTTTGTGATTGGATCATGCGCAAACTTTGTAATTAACAAGACTCCAACATTTTATGTATTTAAACTGTTATGATCAGTACTTTTATATATCCATATTTATTTATATTTCTATTTATTTTATATATCATTTCCTTATTTATTTAACTAACAATTTATCATAAGATCGATGCTAACATAATATTTTTCATATATTTATTGTTTTTGTATATATTTTACTTGATTTTATATTTTTACTTCCAGAAAACCCATCTGGTCCGTCTAGATCAAATCGTTTTTCTTCTGACTATATGACTTAAACAATTTTCATCTGACCATATGACTTTAAGTATTTTTAATAATTAAGGAATTATTTAAATTTTTTTAAATTAATATTAATTAATAATTTTTTTATTAATTAAATAAAATTATAAGTCTATATAGTAGCTAAACGAATATTAATAGAAAATAATTCAACTGTCTGTCCTTTTGAACAGATGGAAATCAAACTAGTGGACAATTTTAAAATAAATTAATATTAACTCAGTATTCCTTTGAATACTATAATTTAATAGTATTATTACACTTTTCTGTTACCTTAAACAAAAATTCCTCAATATCCCAATTTAGAAAAGTTTATACATATTTCCTTTTTATTTCGTTTTCCTTCAAAAATGGGGTCGTGGCACCGTTTTCTAAATTTGCCTAATAAATATTTTATTTATATTAAAAATGAAAAAAGAATGAATAAAAATAAAAATAGAAAATTCCTTTTTTTGTCATATTTGATGAAGAGAGTATAAAGAGTAGTTGATGACAGAGAGCCTAAAAGCGTCTGGTTAGTTTTTTGTAAATTTAAGTGCCGCGACCTTTCCCGGTCATCATTTTTTAAATTTTCTGGTTCTTAAGGAATAGGTTCGGTTTCTCAATTTTAATTACTTTGTAAGGGCCTTGGAACTTGTAATCAAATTTCCCTCCTTTATCTTGCCTTTATGTAACATTTTGAGTTTTTATGGATATATATATTTTTTAAAATATTTTGTTATTTATTTATCAGTGATTTTGTTGATTTCTTAGATAGTATAATTTTTTTTCTTTTACATAAAAATTAGGATTAAAATTATATTAACTAACAATATAAAAACAGATATTGACATTAAAACAGATTGAATTTATTCAAATAGCTTAACATATTATAATGGCTAACACATAATTAGGGAACGGATTTATATGGTTTTCCATATTTTTTTCCTGGCCTATTACAGATTGATTTATTTGTAATATTATGCATCAAAATTAACTAAATTAACATTTTCTGCCTAAAAAACGAAATTTTGCGTTAAAAATTTACAGTTTTCGGCCCATATTTGATCCATATTTTGGATTTTAGTCCATATTTCAGTCCATATTTTAAGATTTTTAGTCCATATTATATGTCCATATTTTTCGATTAATAGTCCATATAAATCCGTTCCCTACACATAATATTAAACAATTCCAAATAGTTTTTTAGCATTATCCAACATAGTTCATTTGATCTTTCTAACAAAATGTCCTTTTGATATTTCATCTAATTGAAAATTAATGTCAGCAGAAGTTTAATAATTCTAACTCATTGTAAAGAATTTATATAAAAAATTTACATTTATTTTTTAAACATTTGTTAAAAAATTGTGTTGATTAACAATTGCTTAAACAGATGTTTTCATTTTTTGTTGTTCCTCGTCTTCATCTTGCGCATCTGATGATTTAAACTATTAATATTTATCATACAAATCATAAAATTACCAATATCCCTGATAAAATCTTTTAAAACACATACATTATTATTTTGCATTTTACAGTTTTATTTATATTTCATTTAGTTTCTTTACGATGTATTTTAATGATTTAAATATTATATATACTTATTTATAACAAGCTGATTATAATTTTTATTTAAATATTGATTTGTAAATTAAATTCTTTAAAACAAAGATCATTTTGACATTATTTAAAATTTTGAAAAGTTGAATTGCTTTAATTATATACTATAAATATGCTGATTAGTTTTTTGACATTATTGAACACAAAATGCAATAACTATTGGAGTTTGACCATATAAATCTTATCTTCAAAAAATTTATAGGTTTTATAAATTCAGACTATACATACCTTTTTGATTTATTGACACATTTATTTGCTCGATCCATAATAAAACCTAACAATTTATAAAATCAAATTAAATCAGAAAAGATATATTTGATGTTCATAAATTTAATCTAATATTATTATTTCATTATTATTTTAATAGTTTATGTATAAATATTAAGTTAATTTTTTGATAACCTCAAAGCTTTGATTAATTTAAATATATTAGGAGAAAAAATATTTAATATTTTACAATTAAAGTTATTTATTTTTTAAATTAATTAGTTTTTTTTTAATTTCTTACACTCGGGTGCAAAAGTAATGATCCCTTTGTCCGAAAATTCAAAAGAATCAAATATCTCGTCAAATTTAAAGTAAATCTGATTACTTTCTTTTACAAAAATAAAGTAATATTTATGACTGTTTCAATGTACTTTATAAAATTTTTTTGGGTTAATTAATAAAAATTTTGTATTGATTAATATTTAATGACATTCGTTTATAGTGGTGCAAAAGTAATGATCCCTATCTAAAAATATTTATTAATCAATAACGAGTAGGGCCACCTTTGGCCAAAATAACAGAATAAATACGACGAGGCATAGAATCAATTAATTTTATCACAAAATCCAAAGGAATTTCCTTCCAGGCCTTCTGAACTGCTTCCCAACATTCGTCCCCACTTATGAAACGTCGACCCCTCAATGCACGCTTGACACGTCCCCACATATGTTCAATTGGATTCAAATCGGGGCTGTAGGCAGGCCATTTTAAGACAGAAACGTTGTTTTGCCTGAACCAGCTGAGCAGTCGCATCCAGCCTCCATTTTCTCGACGAATCCTTTTCCCCATCATTAGTTGTGACGTATGCTTTGGGTCTCCGTCCTGTTGGAAATGCCAATTGGGGGGCATTCGCTCTTGAGCCATAGGCAGCATGTGTTCCTCCAAAATATCTCTGTATTGAATTGCATTCATCGTCCCCACAATTCTGACCAAAGGACCAACGAAGTCTCTACATATGCATCCTAAAAAACCGAATAAATTGAGTAACTTTGAATGGCCCTTACCCCACACCATAATATTCCCTCCTTGAAATTTGACTGTTGCTTTTGTGTATTTGAGTTTGTATCTCGTCCCCACCGGTCGCCGAATGAAATGACCACCATCGGGAGTGAATAGGTTGATTTTGGTTTCATCACTCCACAGTACACGTCCCCACTGCTCACGTCCCCACTGTTTGTACCTACGTGCGAACTCCAAACGGTCTTTACGATGGCGTTTTTTCAATAGCGGTACTCTAGCAGGTCTTCGTGCATATAGTCCATGCCTTTTCAAAATTCTTCTCGCAGTCCATTTGCTGATTTTGACATTAAAATGCCGGCTGGCATAAATTGTGGCATCAGTTGCTTGTCTTCTTGGATCAATTGTGCTTCGTCTTACAATCATTCTTTCCTGTCTCTCGTTTAGCTTTCTTCTCCGTCCTGGTTTTGCAAGTCTACTGACGTCCCCACACTCTCGCTGCCGTTTGCAAACTCGCTTTACAGTTGCCGTCCCCACTTTGAAAAGCTTTGCCACATCATTAACACTTTGCCCTTCGGATCTTGCTTGAACAATTGCTTTTTTAATAGGTGTCGATGTGTACTTCTTAGTACTCATTTATTATACTAAAATATTAATGATTAATAAATATTTTAAGAAATTGAGGTTAAATTTTAAATTAAAAATAAAATACATATAAGTAAAATGCAAAAATGCAAAAATCACTTTGCCAGGTGAATCATACATAGAACATTATTAAAAAATGGTTTTTGAGTCGAAAATACTTTAAAAAGAAGAAATATTAGCTCTATCCTAATTTAACGGCATAGGGATCATTACTTTTGCACCCGAGTGTATTTTTAAATGAATAAAAATTACATTACAAACAATGGCTGCCAGCTTATTGTAGAGAATTGAACCTATTTAAAAAGCAATACCTTACAATCTACATTCTCATTCAATTTAAAATCAGCTATTTTTTCTATCCCAATAAGTAGACTCATTCACAACGGCATATGGGAGAATGAAAACTTTTAAATTTTATTTGGTTTTAATCATAATTCTTTGATTAAAATTTCTTCCTTTGAAATTTTAGTATAAATTCAATTTAATTTAATTTTTTAAAGTTTTTATCCAATAAAAAATGAAAATAAAATAATTTAAAGCAAAAACAATTTACAAGAATATTGGACGATAAAGTAAGAGAGAAGACTTTGATTTTTATTGTTAAAAAATAAGAATGACCATCAAAAGGCTGTTTAGAGAGGGATTTGTTGTTCTAAAAATTATAATCTTACCTTAAAACTCACTCACCATTAGGTCTCTCAGCTCTCCCATCTCTTTTAATCCTTTTAATCTTCATCCTCTATCATTTCTCCAATTTGGCAAAGTAAGGGAATGAATCCGGGGGACAGACACATGAGAGACCAATGCCTTCAATTCTAAGCGGACTAAAAGGGCATAACGATTAGGAGATGCGCGGAGGATTGCCAGAACGTCAGGGGCAGCACCCACCAGTCGTTCCGGTTTACCTACACTCCCAGTTCGCAAAATGAGTTGATGCACTTGGCCGTTAAATTACGGAAAGTCAGGTACGGTCTCAAGTGATGTTGTCGAAGGAGGAAGCCCAAAGATGCCAAAATCTTCTAGTTAAAATTTATTTTTATTTTTTTTCATTTTAAGATCGAGGACGATCTTATCAAAGGGGGGAGCTGTAAGGAAGACTTAAATGGCCTAATATTAAATTCCCTTACTCTAGAACAACAAAAGTCAAATCCCCGACTTCCTATATTTTATTATTAATCCCGCCTATTTTAATCACATATAATAAAATGTATTTCCCAGTTAGTTAAGTTAGTCAATTGAAATCCTATTATGATATAAACATAAAAATGTATTTTGAAATGTAAAATAAATATTAACGACAGTCAAGTTTTATTTATGATCATGTATATTTATGTCTTTCGGCAACGAAAGAATAGTAGAGTTAATCTGATAAATTGATAGGTGCGCTGGCCACGCACACGCATCCCTCTGCCCAGCACCCTTCCAGCTTTACTATAGCTTTATTTTTATTTAATTCAAAGATTTGCCTATATTTTTAGTAATTTTCAATTATATAAAATTTCTATAAACTAATAAATTATATTATTGGTTAATTTATGAATTAAAATTAAATTTATAAAGGTAGTTAAGTTTTGGAAAAATCGTAATTCAAAATTTATATTTATGAATTAAGCAGAGTAAAAGATTTCAAGAATTACATGAGCTTTCTGCCACCGCAACATAAACATATAGGTTGTTTTATATATTTTCTATTATTTTAAAAGAATTGTTCTTAAAATTAAAATTATAAAATGAAAAAAGTAATTATAAAATTAAATTACAGACAATTAAACAATTTGTGGTAAAATTGGTTTTAAGAGAAATTTTTGTTTTTACACAGATTTAATCAAAGTTATTTCTTTCATTGGAAAAAATTTTTTGTTTGGAAAAATGTTTGGAAGGTACTTTTAGGAGTGTTAACATTTGGATGAGCGCAATAAACATTTTTTATAAAAACGCAATAAAGCTAAAGTTCAATGCAAGTAAAAAACGCAAAATTTCTTACGTTCACCAATGATCGTAAGAAATTTATAACAATAAAAATGTATTTATTAAGAAGTAATTATTAAGACTTTCATTAAGTGTAATTCTTAAGACTCATAATGCTGAAATAAAACATTCTATACTATCGTCGAGGTAACATTTTTCGCAAGTTTGTTAAAGAATTCAATTAATATCTGACCTGGTTTTTGTTTTAAATGAACTGATCTTAACGATAAATTGCAATACTGATTAATTTTTCAAAATTTTTATATTCGTGTTTACATCGCTTTCCCTTACTACCTAAATGGACTGTTTGATCAATGAGATTATTTCATTGGCGTACCATTTCATGCATTTTAAAGTATGATGACATTATTGTCGCCATTGTCATATCAGTGTTCGGCGATTTATGGATCTATTGTTGTATTTATATTTAACTTATTTTATAATATAAATTATTATATGTGTATTTATTATATATGTACAGTAATTTTATAAAAAGCCCCACTGCAAAAATGTTAATAAAAGTCCAGTTTTGAAAAATTTTTGACTTTTGAGTATAATATTTTTCAAAAAATCGAAGAAAAATTTTTGAGCCGATAAAAAATCTGACAAAATTTTTGAAAAATTTTAAATTTCTTTCAAAAATTTTCGTAAATTTTTATTAAAAATCGACATTTTATGAAAAAAGCCCAAAATAGGTGAAAAAAAGTGAAAAAATCACAGAAACATCCAAAATAGGTTACAACATATTTTAGGTTGCAAAACACCAAAATAGGTTCAAATAGGTCATAATAACTCCCCGTAAACAAAAGATTTTAAAGAAATAACAACGGTTTTGAGCCCAATTCATCAGGACTATTTCGCAGAAAAAATTGGTTATAACCTAAAAATCCGATCCCTACTAATCAACAAACTTCTAAAAATTAAATGATTTATACAAACAATACATTTTAATAAATCAAATGAAATAATTTTTAAATAAATTAATTTTTACATTTTAGACTAATAATTACTATTAGTATCAATCTAAACATTCAATTTTATAAGAGGATTGCCAAAAGGATTCGCAACGGAGTTTTGGGTCATAATTTTTACATAAGGATTCATTCACTTTTTTGATTTACAATAGTCAGCATTCCAATGTGACTACTTTTTAGTTAAAGATATATAAATTTAAATTTGAAATAATAAGTTCAATATATAATAACTAGATGCCTTGTCTATTTACTAATTATATTGTAGGATTTTTTCCCTATATTTGAAATCCTAGATTACTTTTCTAATTTATTCAAAGTCCGACAAATAATTTATTTCGTAATATTAAAAATACAATTTAATTTAGGAGAAGAATATATATTTTATAATAATTTTATTTAAGAGTGCTTAAAGGGAAGGGAAAACAATATATGTATTTATAGGAATTGTTTTTGGAGCAAAGGGAATTTCAACATATATGTATGGGAAATTTTTATGGTGATTAATATATTTCATAATTTTAATAAGCTATTTTAAATAATTAGTTGGAATTAATTCCCAGAATGCGACAATATTATTTAATATGAAAAGTTGGAGGATAATAAATGAAACAAATTTTATGTTATGAAAAAATTTTTTTGCAAGTGCTGTTTTTTTGGAGAAAAGCAAAAAAATTCTTGTAGAAAAATTATTATTTTTTGATTATCTAAGTTTTATTTGCTAGCTACATTTTTATTTACATATATCCTTATTTAATTTTTATTTTATAGCAAATTTAATATAGTAGTAAATCTTATTATTAAATATTAATAATAGTAAATCTTATTGTATAGATTGGTGCTTAGGAAATAATTAATTTGATAATAAAATTGGTTTTAGCTTCTTTTCGTTTATTTAATATTAGATTTTTTACTTTCTGGCTTTGGTAATCAGAAGGATAAAAGTTCAAAATTTTTTTAATTGAGTACCAAAATAGGTGAACTTTTCCGTTAAGATCAGGATATTAGCGTTTCTATGTCTACTTTTTTATCAATAGTTGAATTAGATTATTAAATTAATCTATTTAAATAATAATTTATATTTGTGTTATTTATATAAAAATTTATATTTAGATTATCTCTTCACTATTTTTTTAGTTTTTTAATTCTCCTTTTTTAAATAAAAATTAAAAAATGGAAATTGCGTTTCTTTTCACCATACTTTTTTCGATCTCCAAAGTAGATGTATGGATTATTCTAAATTTTAATTTTTTTAATTAAAAAACAGATTCAAAAATTATTATTTTGTTATTAGTTATATTTTGACTCTAGCTCTAATTGATCTTATAAATCTTTATTATATATCATTTTATCATCTTATATGCCGGCAATTAAAGGATGGCATAAACTTTTAAGTAAAATTTCTAGTTAAATAAAATATTTTAAATAAAATTGGCTTATAAGAAAAATTCTTTTTTTCTTGTTCAAAATTTTTATGAGCTCTAAAAACGTCTTCCTCTAATTTTAATGAATTATCCAGAAATTCTAACATTTTGACCATTCAATATTATTTTTTCTTATAAAATTCAGTTAAGATTAATTAATTAATTTAATTAATTGATTAATAATGCTTCGGCATTTCTTAATGTTTGTCTAGTTTCAGTTATGTACTTTGACGCCTTAGGGATTCTACGTAAATTTCGTGCAAAACACTTTCTATATTTGATTTATCACCAAACTTTTTTTCCAGAAGTTCTAAAACAATTTTTTAAACATCAAATAATAAAAAAATACATCCAATAATATTTCAAAGTACAAAGTTGAAACATTTTTACATGTTATAATTCTTTCAATTGCCAAATAAATTGAATTCCATTTAGTAATAATGTCTTGAATAATATCTTGAGGAAAATTTATTTAACAATATTTTTTAAATTTGATCTTAAATATACAAAAAATCTGCATCCTGTCTAAAATTTACTAGATAAATCAAAGAGATATATTTATTTTATTTAATTAAATGGTACAATTATTTCTTTTTTTAAATTCTTCTGTTTTTAATTATCAATTTTTTCTACGTTATACATTGAGGTGAAATTGGATTTGTTTAGCTCGATACGAAATTTTGATAGGAATAATGTATCACTTATTTCAATACTTTATAAAATAAGTAATAAATTTATTACTTATTAAAAATTTCTTTATTAGAAAACATAAAATTAAAGATAAAAATACATAATTAAAAAATTATTTTTATTAAAATTAATCTAATCTAAAATATAAAACGTAAATTATAAAATGTAAAATATAAATATTTAAAATGTAAAATATAAAAATGTAACAGGCGTATGTGTATATGTGTGACGTGTTTTTTATCAGAATATTCCTTTTAGCTTTTTCAGAATTATGGTTTAAAAACTTTTATGCTTAATGTAACATCCCACCCTTAACCACCTAACTTTGAAACGGACCCCGGTGCGCGTAGACATAATCTCCAATGAGCTCGCTTAAATAAAAAATTTTTAATTCAATTTTGAATATCAATTTAAAGAAATTAAATTATAGAATTAAAATAATTCGAAATATTTTATTTTCAAGAATTACCTAAATACATGATCTTTCTGCCACGGTAACATAAATAGATCTGTTGATGTACAACCTGTCATCTGATCCATCGTGATGTAACGAGCTCCTTCAGGCTTTGGCCATCAAAACGTTGACGCCGTTTTTCAAGAATCTATTTAAAGATTAAAAAATTTTTTTATAAAAATTAAAATAAATAAATTTACTTCCAAAATTTTTTTGATTATCTAATTTATAAAAAAACTTTTTGAAAATTTTAATTCAAAATAAAGCTATCAGGAATTTTTACAATTGCCATTCTAAAATTGCCTGAGTGACGAGCTGTGAATCCAGGTTAATTAGAGTTTATTTGTAAGTACTTTAATTATTTAAAAATTTGAAAAGCTTTTATTTTAATTTTTAAATAATATTTAATAGAACAAAGAAATTTTGTTGAATTCTATTTGTTGAATACTCATCTAGACGCTTGCCGTACTCATCGAGAAAAAAGATATAAATTTTAAATGTAAAAATTTCAATTCATTCTCAATCAGTTATTCTGAACTCAAAATTATAAGTTTTATTTTTGAAAACCCACATCCGCAAAACTAACTAACTTTCATATTCAATTAAAGCTAAAATCATCGAACTTGTTAACAAAAGTTATTTTTTATTTTTATTTCTAATTTTAATTTTAAATTTTAATTTAAATCTCTTAATTTAAAATTGGTTTACAATTTTTATTATTAATATTTTAGTTTACAATTAATAGCGTATCGTTTATCTAAACAAATTGTGTGAAAATGATCAGCACTTTATAATTAATTAAAACTTTATTATTTGTCTGGAAATCATTCCATCTAATCAATACTTCAATAAGCTCCCCAGTCTCATTAACCTTCTTATCAAATGGTCCTGTGCCAATAAGCTCTTCCCTCTATGACGCAATCGGGTACAATCATATCCTAAATATATAAAAATTTAAAATTAAATAATTGGAATTTTTTAATAAAATTTTTATTTTCTGAGTTAAAGTTTTCCGATTTAAAGTTTTAGATGATTTTTTATTTACCACATGTTGACCTGGATTAACATAAAAATTAAAAAGTTGATAACATTAAAAAATTCATTGATTTCATTGAAATGTTTTGACCTATTGTTCGAATTATAAAAACTCGTAATGGTACTTGTTATGGTACTTGTTAGTAATAGAATTCATGTGTAATTTAATGTTAAAATTTGTTTTAAGTTTAAATTCTGATAGATTTATGTGTTCTAATTTAATTTTATATTATTAACACTAACTGCTTTCGCACAAGTACCCAGATCTAAAATTCAAGTAAAAGTATTTTTATTATTATGGTAATTTTATTGATAAATCTATAATTTCTATTATTATTTATGCATTTATTATTTAAATACTAATTAGGGTAATACTAATTTGGGAATACTAATTAGGGAATTATTTAAATACTATTCTAAGAATTTGCAATTTTTGCTTTAATTTAAGTATGCTGAGCAAGCTGATTTAATTTAATAATACAAAATTTTTTGATGTTTAATTTTCAACGTCTGACCTGATATACACATTTTTGCATTCAACCTGCATTAACTGTACATTTATATTTAACCCATTTACGTTTAAACTATTTGTAAATAATTTGCTTTTGTAACTAAGCCTTAGCACTCTCCTGGAAAAGATTTGCTTGCTCGACTAGTTATCTATTTTATCATTTTTTAGAAAACGAGTGTTGACAAGAATTTAAGGATCTAGGTTAGGGCATGCGTCCCAAAAAATGTATGCTCCCATACAGTGTATGCGTACCAAAAAAAAGTGTACCCAAAAAAGTTATATGCGTCCCAAAAGCTGTAAACGTTTCTAATTTTTATGAATATTTTAAACTGATGGCTCTTTCTATTGTGAACTAACATGTTTTGTTAGTTCCATGAAGAAAAGAGCCCTCCCCCACATGTTGCTTCGATGGCCTTTGGATGTACCATTGGATTATTTGCGTAGACAAAATTCACATTATGATTAAACCAATGGTGGTTGTATTGTTGTTGGAGGTTATGTATCCCACCATATGCTCTCCAACCATCACTAACTATAATAGATCCAGGTTCAACATTTGCCGTTATAATGGGTAAAAGAGTTTCAGCTGTTCTATAGGCTACATGGAAGAACCGAACTCTATTTGTATCACCTCTGTTTCATGCAAAATATAACCACCTCTGTTTCATGCAAAATATAACCACCTCTGGTTATGCAAAATATAACATATCACCTGTTATATTTTGTTTGAAACAGTCTTGATTCATCTATTTCAATTACTCGTCCTAGACCATCTAAAGTCCATTCACTTGATTTCGTTGAGTCCAGGGTTGACACAAATCTCTAAAAAGGTATTTTCAGATGGGAAGCTTACACTTTTTTTGTGACGCATACACTTTTTTGGGACGCTGACACTTTTTTTGGGACGCATACACTTCCATGGCACGCATGTCCTAAACTAGAGCCGAATTTAATAATAATCTTATTAAATTTGCCAGTAGATAAATTATTATTTCTTGCATACCCCCATTTAAATTTTAAAAGTTAAATTAATTTTATTATTGTTAGCCGATAAAAAATCTTTTGAGCCGATAAAAAATCTGACAAAATTTTTGAAAAATTTTAAATTTCTTTCAAAAATTTTCGTAAATTTTTATTAAAAATCGACATTTTATGAAAAAAGCCCAAAATAGGTGAAAAAAAGTGAAAAAATCACAGAAACATCCAAAATAGGTTACAACATATTTTAGGTTGCAAAACACCAAAATAGGTTCAAATAGGTCATAATAACTCCCCGTAAACAAAAGATTTTAAAGAAATAACAACGGTTTTGAGCCCAATTCATCAGGACTATTTCGCAGAAAAAATTGGTTATAACCTAAAAATCCGATCCCTACTAATCAACAAACTTCTAAAAATTAAATGATTTATACAAACAATACATTTTAATAAATCAAATGAAATAATTTTTAAATAAATTAATTTTTACATTTTAGACTAATAATTACTATTAGTATCAATCTAAACATTCAATTTTATAAGAGGATTGCCAAAAGGATTCGCAACGGAGTTTTGGGTCATAATTTTTACATAAGGATTCATTCACTTTTTTGATTTACAATAGTCAGCATTCCAATGTGACTACTTTTTAGTTAAAGATATATAAATTTAAATTTGAAATAATAAGTTCAATATATAATAACTAGATGCCTTGTCTATTTACTAATTATATTGTAGGATTTTTTCCCTATATTTGAAATCCTAGATTACTTTTCTAATTTATTCAAAGTCCGACAAATAATTTATTTCGTAATATTAAAAATACAATTTAATTTAGGAGAAGAATATATATTTTATAATAATTTTATTTAAGAGTGCTTAAAGGGAAGGGAAAACAATATATGTATTTATAGGAATTGTTTTTGGAGCAAAGGGAATTTCAACATATATGTATGGGAAATTTTTATGGTGATTAATATATTTCATAATTTTAATAAGCTATTTTAAATAATTAGTTGGAATTAATTCCCAGAATGCGACAATATTATTTAATATGAAAAGTTGGAGGATAATAAATGAAACAAATTTTATGTTATGAAAAAATTTTTTTGCAAGTGCTGTTTTTTTGGAGAAAAGCAAAAAAATTCTTGTAGAAAAATTATTATTTTTTGATTATCTAAGTTTTATTTGCTAGCTACATTTTTATTTACATATATCCTTATTTAATTTTTATTTTATAGCAAATTTAATATAGTAGTAAATCTTATTATTAAATATTAATAATAGTAAATCTTATTGTATAGATTGGTGCTTAGGAAATAATTAATTTGATAATAAAATTGGTTTTAGCTTCTTTTCGTTTATTTAATATTAGATTTTTTACTTTCTGGCTTTGGTAATCAGAAGGATAAAAGTTCAAAATTTTTTTTAATTGAGTACCAAAATAGGTGAACTTTTCCGTTAAGATCAGGATATTAGCGTTTCTATGTCTACTTTTTTATCAATAGTTGAATTAGATTATTAAATTAATCTATTTAAATAATAATTTATATTTGTGTTATTTATATAAAAATTTATATTTAGATTATCTCTTCACTATTTTTTTAGTTTTTTAATTCTCCTTTTTTAAATAAAAATTAAAAAATGGAAATTGCATTTCTTTTCACCATACTTTTTTCGATCTCCAAAGTAGATGTATGGATTATTCTAAATTTTAATTTTTTTAATTAAAAAACAGATTCAAAAATTATTATTTTGTTATTAGTTATATTTTGACTCTAGCTCTAATTGATCTTATAAATCTTTATTATATATCATTTTATCATCTTATATGCCGGCAATTAAAGGATGGCATAAACTTTTAAGTAAAATTTCTAGTTAAATAAAATATTTTAAATAAAATTGGCTTATAAGAAAAATTCTTTTTTTCTTGTTCAAAATTTTTATGAGCTCTAAAAACGTCTTCCTCTAATTTTAATGAATTATCCAGAAATTCTAACATTTTGACCATTCAATATTATTTTTTCTTATAAAATTCAGTTAAGATTAATTAATTAATTTAATTAATTGATTAATAATGCTTCGGCATTTCTTAATGTTTGTCTAGTTTCAGTTATGTACTTTGACGCCTTAGGGATTCTACGTAAATTTCGTGCAAAACACTTTCTATATTTGATTTATCACCAAACTTTTTTTCCAGAAGTTCTAAAACAATTTTTTAAACATCAAATAATAAAAAAATACATCCAATAATATTTCAAAGTACAAAGTTGAAACATTTTTACATGTTATAATTCTTTCAATTGCCAAATAAATTGAATTCCATTTAGTAATAATGTCTTGAATAATATCTTGAGGAAAATTTATTTAACAATATTTTTTAAATTTGATCTTAAATATACAAAAAATCTGCATCCTGTCTAAAATTTACTAGATAAATCAAAGAGATATATTTATTTTATTTAATTAAATGGTACAATTATTTCTTTTTTTAAATTCTTCTGTTTTTAATTATCAATTTTTTCTACGTTATACATTGAGGTGAAATTGGATTTGTTTAGCTCTATACGAAATTTTGATAGGAATAATGTATCACTTATTTCAATACTTTATAAAATAAGTAATAAATTTATTACTTATTAAAAATTTCTTTATTAGAAAACATAAAATTAAAGATAAAAATACATAATTAAAAAATTATTTTTATTAAAATTAATCTAATCTAAAATATAAAACGTAAATTATAAAATGTAAAATATAAATATTTAAAATGTAAAATATAAAAATGTAACAGGCGTATGTGTATATGTGTGACGTGTTTTTTATCAGAATATTCCTTTTAGCTTTTTCAGAATTATGGTTTAAAAACTTTTATGCTTAATGTAACATCCCACCCTTAACCACCTAACTTTGAAACGGACCCCGGTGCGCGTAGACATAATCTCCAATGAGCTCGCTTAAATAAAAAATTTTTAATTCAATTTTGAATATCAATTTAAAGAAATTAAATTATAGAATTAAAATAATTCGAAATATTTTATTTTCAAGAATTACCTAAATACATGATCTTTCTGCCACGGTAACATAAATAGATCTGTTGATGTACAACCTGTCATCTGATCCATCGTGATGTAACGAGCTCCTTCAGGCTTTGGCCATCAAAACGTTGACGCCGTTTTTCAAGAATCTATTTAAAGATTAAAAAATTTTTTTATAAAAATTAAAATAAATAAATTTACTTCCAAAATTTTTTTGATTATTTAATTTATAAAAAACTTTTTGAAAATTTTAATTCAAAATAAAGCTATCAGGAATTTTTACAATTGCCATTCTAAAATTGCCTGAGTGACGAGCTGTGAATCCAGGTTAATTAGAGTTTATTTGTAAGTACTTTAATTATTTAAAAATTTGAAAAGCTTTTATTTTAATTTTTAAATAATATTTAATAGAACAAAGAAATTTTGTTGAATTCTATTTGTTGAATACTCATCTAGACGCTTGCCGTACTCATCGAGAAAAAAGATATAAATTTTAAATGTAAAAATTTCAATTCATTCTCAATCAGTTATTCTGAACTCAAAATTATAAGTTTTATTTTTGAAAACCCACATCCGCAAAACTAACTAACTTTCATATTCAATTAAAGCTAAAATCATCGAACTTGTTAACAAAAGTTATTTTTTATTTTTATTTCTAATTTTAATTTTAAATTTTAATTTAAATCTCTTAATTTAAAATTGGTTTACAATTTTTATTATTAATATTTTAGTTTACAATTAATAGCGTATCGTTTATCTAAACAAATTGTGTGAAAATGATCAGCACTTTATAATTAATTAAAACTTTATTATTTGTCTGGAAATCATTCCATCTAATCAATACTTCAATAAGCTCCCCAGTCTCATTAACCTTCTTATCAAATGGTCCTGTGCCAATAAGCTCTTCCCTCTATGACGCAATCGGGTACAATCATATCCTAAATATATAAAAATTTAAAATTAAATAATTGGAATTTTTTAATAAAATTTTTATTTTCTGAGTTAAAGTTTTCCGATTTAAAGTTTTAGATGATTTTTTATTTACCACATGTTGACCTGGATTAACATAAAAATTAAAAAGTTGATAACATTAAAAAATTCATTGATTTCATTGAAATGTTTTGACCTATTGTTCGAATTATAAAAACTCGTAATGGTACTTGTTATGGTACTTGTTAGTAATAGAATTCATGTGTAATTTAATGTTAAAATTTGTTTTAAGTTTAAATTCTGATAGATTTATGTGTTCTAATTTAATTTTATATTATTAACACTAACTGCTTTCGCACAAGTACCCAGATCTAAAATTCAAGTAAAAGTATTTTTATTATTATGGTAATTTTATTGATAAATCTATAATTTCTATTATTATTTATGCATTTATTATTTAAATACTAATTAGGGTAATACTAATTTGGGAATACTAATTAGGGAATTATTTAAATACTATTCTAAGAATTTGCAATTTTTGCTTTAATTTAAGTATGCTGAGCAAGCTGATTTAATTTAATAATACAAAATTTTTTGATGTTTAATTTTCAACGTCTGACCTGATATACACATTTTTGCATTCAACCTGCATTAACTGTACATTTATATTTAACCCATTTACGTTTAAACTATTTGTAAATAATTTGCTTTTGTAACTAAGCCTTAGCACTCTCCTGGAAAAGATTTGCTTGCTCGACTAGTTATCTATTTTATCATTTTTTAGAAAACGAGTGTTGACAAGAATTTAAGGATCTAGGTTAGGGCATGCGTCCCAAAAAATGTATGCTCCCATACAGTGTATGCGTACCAAAAAAAAGTGTACCCAAAAAAGTTATATGCGTCCCAAAAGCTGTAAACGTTTCTAATTTTTATGAATATTTTAAACTGATGGCTCTTTCTATTGTGAACTAACATGTTTTGTTAGTTCCATGAAGAAAAGAGCCCTCCCCAACATGTTGCTTCGATGGCCTTTGGATGTACCATTGGATTATTTGCGTAGACAAAATTCACATTATGATTAAACCAATGGTGGTTGTATTGTTGTTGGAGGTTATGTATCCCACCATATGCTCTCCAACCATCACTAACTATAATAGATCCAGGTTCAACATTTGCCGTTATAATGGGTAAAAGAGTTTCAGCTGTTCTATAGGCTACATGGAAGAACCGAACTCTATTTGTATCACCTCTGTTTCATGCAAAATATAACCACCTCTGTTTCATGCAAAATATAACCACCTCTGGTTATGCAAAATATAACATATCACCTGTTATATTTTGTTTGAAACAGTCTTGATTCATCTATTTCAATTACTCGTCCTAGACCATCTAAAGTCCATTCACTTGATTTCGTTGAGTCCAGGGTTGACACAAATCTCTAAAAAGGTATTTTCAGATGGGAAGCTTACACTTTTTTTGTGACGCATACACTTTTTTGGGACGCTGACACTTTTTTTGGGACGCATACACTTCCATGGCACGCATGTCCTAAACTAGAGCCGAATTTAATAATAATCTTATTAAATTTGCCAGTAGATAAATTATTATTTCTTGCATACCCCCATTTAAATTTTAAAAGTTAAATTAATTTTATTATTGTTAGCCGATAAAAAATCTTTTGAGCCGATAAAAAATCTGACAAAATTTTTGAAAAATTTTAAATTTCTTTCAAAAATTTTCGTAAATTTTTATTAAAAATCGACATTTTATGAAAAAAGCCCAAAATAGGTGAAAAAAAGTGAAAAAATCACAGAAACATCCAAAATAGGTTACAACATATTTTAGGTTGCAAAACACCAAAATAGGTTCAAATAGGTCATAATAACTCCCCGTAAACAAAAGATTTTAAAGAAATAACAACGGTTTTGAGCCCAATTCATCAGGACTATTTCGCAGAAAAAATTGGTTATAACCTAAAAATCCGATCCCTACTAATCAACAAACTTCTAAAAATTAAATGATTTATACAAACAATACATTTTAATAAATCAAATGAAATAATTTTTAAATAAATTAATTTTTACATTTTAGACTAATAATTACTATTAGTATCAATCTAAACATTCAATTTTATAAGAGGATTGCCAAAAGGATTCGCAACGGAGTTTTGGGTCATAATTTTTACATAAGGATTCATTCACTTTTTTGATTTACAATAGTCAGCATTCCAATGTGACTACTTTTTAGTTAAAGATATATAAATTTAAATTTGAAATAATAAGTTCAATATATAATAACTAGATGCCTTGTCTATTTACTAATTATATTGTAGGATTTTTTCCCTATATTTGAAATCCTAGATTACTTTTCTAATTTAGTCAAAGTCCGACAAATAATTTATTTCGTAATATTAAAAATACAATTTAATTTAGGAGAAGAATATATATTTTATAATAATTTTATTTAAGAGTGCTTAAAGGGAAGGGAAAACAATATATGTATTTATAGGAATTGTTTTTGGAGCAAAGGGAATTTCAACATATATGTATGGGAAATTTTTATGGTGATTAATATATTTCATAATTTTAATAAGCTATTTTAAATAATTAGTTGGAATTAATTCCCAGAATGCGACAATATTATTTAATATGAAAAGTTGGAGGATAATAAATGAAACAAATTTTATGTTATGAAAAAATTTTTTTGCAAGTGCTGTTTTTTTGGAGAAAAGCAAAAAAATTCTTGTAGAAAAATTATTATTTTTTGATTATCTAAGTTTTATTTGCTAGCTACATTTTTATTTACATATATCCTTATTTAATTTTTATTTTATAGCAAATTTAATATAGTAGTAAATCTTATTATTAAATATTAATAATAGTAAATCTTATTGTATAGATTGGTGCTTAGGAAATAATTAATTTGATAATAAAATTGGTTTTAGCTTCTTTTCGTTTATTTAATATTAGATTTTTTACTTTCTGGCTTTGGTAATCAGAAGGATAAAAGTTCAAAATTTTTTTTAATTGAGTACCAAAATAGGTGAACTTTTCCGTTAAGATCAGGATATTAGCGTTTCTATGTCTACTTTTTTATCAATAGTTGAATTAGATTATTAAATTAATCTATTTAAATAATAATTTATATTTGTGTTATTTATATAAAAATTTATATTTAGATTATCTCTTCACTATTTTTTTAGTTTTTTAATTCTCCTTTTTTAAATAAAAATTAAAAAATGGAAATTGCATTTCTTTTCACCATACTTTTTTCGATCTCCAAAGTAGATGTATGGATTATTCTAAATTTTAATTTTTTTAATTAAAAAACAGATTCAAAAATTATTATTTTGTTATTAGTTATATTTTGACTCTAGCTCTAATTGATCTTATAAATCTTTATTATATATCATTTTATCATCTTATATGCCGGCAATTAAAGGATGGCATAAACTTTTAAGTAAAATTTCTAGTTAAATAAAATATTTTAAATAAAATTGGCTTATAAGAAAAATTCTTTTTTCTTGTTCAAAATTTTTATGAGCTCTAAAAACGTCTTCCTCTAATTTTAATGAATTATCCAGAAATTCTAACATTTTGACCATTCAATATTATTTTTTCTTATAAAATTCAGTTAAGATTAATTAATTAATTTAATTAATTGATTAATAATGCTTCGGCATTTCTTAATGTTTGTCTAGTTTCAGTTATGTACTTTGACGCCTTAGGGATTCTACGTAAATTTCGTGCAAAACACTTTCTATATTTGATTTATCACCAAACTTTTTTCCAGAAGTTCTAAAACAATTTTTTAAACATCAAATAATAAAAAAATACATCCAATAATATTTCAAAGTACAAAGTTGAAACATTTTTACATGTTATAATTCTTTCAATTGCCAAATAAATTGAATTCCATTTAGTAATAATGTCTTGAATAATATCTTGAGGAAAATTTATTTAACAATATTTTTTAAATTTGATCTTAAATATACAAAAAATCTGCATCCTGTCTAAAATTTACTAGATAAATCAAAGAGATATATTTATTTTATTTAATTAAATGGTACAATTATTTCTTTTTTAAATTCTTCTGTTTTTAATTATCAATTTTTTCTACGTTATACATTGAGGTGAAATTGGATTTGTTTAGCTCGATACGAAATTTTGATAGGAATAATGTATCACTTATTTCAATACTTTATAAAATAAGTAATAAATTTATTACTTATTAAAAATTTCTTTATTAGAAAACATAAAATTAAAGATAAAAATACATAATTAAAAAATTATTTTTATTAAAATTAATCTAATCTAAAATATAAAACGTAAATTATAAAATGTAAAATATAAATATTTAAAATGTAAAATATAAAAATGTAACAGGCGTATGTGTATATGTGTGACGTGTTTTTTATCAGAATATTCCTTTTAGCTTTTTCAGAATTATGGTTTAAAAACTTTTATGCTTAATGTAACATCCCACCCTTAACCACCTAACTTTGAAACGGACCCCGGTGCGCGTAGACATAATCTCCAATGAGCTCGCTTAAATAAAAAATTTTTAATTCAATTTTGAATATCAATTTAAAGAAATTAAATTATAGAATTAAAATAATTCGAAATATTTTATTTTCAAGAATTACCTAAATACATGATCTTTCTGCCACGGTAACATAAATAGATCTGTTGATGTACAACCTGTCATCTGATCCATCGTGATGTAACGAGCTCCTTCAGGCTTTGGCCATCAAAACGTTGACGCCGTTTTTCAAGAATCTATTTAAAGATTAAAAAATTTTTTTATAAAAATTAAAATAAATAAATTTACTTCCAAAATTTTTTTGATTATTTAATTTATAAAAAACTTTTTGAAAATTTTAATTCAAAATAAAGCTATCAGGAATTTTTACAATTGCCATTCTAAAATTGCCTGAGTGACGAGCTGTGAATCCAGGTTAATTAGAGTTTATTTGTAAGTACTTTAATTATTTAAAAATTTGAAAAGCTTTTATTTTAATTTTTAAATAATATTTAATAGAACAAAGAAATTTTGTTGAATTCTATTTGTTGAATACTCATCTAGACGCTTGCCGTACTCATCGAGAAAAAAGATATAAATTTTAAATGTAAAAATTTCAATTCATTCTCAATCAGTTATTCTGAACTCAAAATTATAAGTTTTATTTTTGAAAACCCACATCCGCAAAACTAACTAACTTTCATATTCAATTAAAGCTAAAATCATCGAACTTGTTAACAAAAGTTATTTTTTATTTTTATTTCTAATTTTAATTTTAAATTTTAATTTAAATCTCTTAATTTAAAATTGGTTTACAATTTTTATTATTAATATTTTAGTTTACAATTAATAGCGTATCGTTTATCTAAACAAATTGTGTGAAAATGATCAGCACTTTATAATTAATTAAAACTTTATTATTTGTCTGGAAATCATTCCATCTAATCAATACTTCAATAAGCTCCCCAGTCTCATTAACCTTCTTATCAAATGGTCCTGTGCCAATAAGCTCTTCCCTCTATGACGCAATCGGGTACAATCATATCCTAAATATATAAAAATTTAAAATTAAATAATTGGAATTTTTTAATAAAATTTTTATTTTCTGAGTTAAAGTTTTCCGATTTAAAGTTTTAGATGATTTTTTATTTACCACATGTTGACCTGGATTAACATAAAAATTAAAAAGTTGATAACATTAAAAAATTCATTGATTTCATTGAAATGTTTTGACCTATTGTTCGAATTATAAAAACTCGTAATGGTACTTGTTATGGTACTTGTTAGTAATAGAATTCATGTGTAATTTAATGTTAAAATTTGTTTTAAGTTTAAATTCTGATAGATTTATGTGTTCTAATTTAATTTTATATTATTAACACTAACTGCTTTCGCACAAGTACCCAGATCTAAAATTCAAGTAAAAGTATTTTTATTATTATGGTAATTTTATTGATAAATCTATAATTTCTATTATTATTTATGCATTTATTATTTAAATACTAATTAGGGTAATACTAATTTGGGAATACTAATTAGGGAATTATTTAAATACTATTCTAAGAATTTGCAATTTTTGCTTTAATTTAAGTATGCTGAGCAAGCTGATTTAATTTAATAATACAAAATTTTTTGATGTTTAATTTTCAACGTCTGACCTGATATACACATTTTTGCATTCAACCTGCATTAACTGTACATTTATATTTAACCCATTTACGTTTAAACTATTTGTAAATAATTTGCTTTTGTAACTAAGCCTTAGCACTCTCCTGGAAAAGATTTGCTTGCTCGACTAGTTATCTATTTTATCATTTTTTAGAAAACGAGTGTTGACAAGAATTTAAGGATCTAGGTTAGGGCATGCGTCCCAAAAAATGTATGCTCCCATACAGTGTATGCGTACCAAAAAAGTGTACCCAAAAAAGTTATATGCGTCCCAAAAGCTGTAAACGTTTCTAATTTTTATGAATATTTTAAACTGATGGCTCTTTCTATTGTGAACTAACATGTTTTGTTAGTTCCATGAAGAAAAGAGCCCTCCCCCACATGTTGCTTCGATGGCCTTTGGATGTACCATTGGATTATTTGCGTAGACAAAATTCACATTATGATTAAACCAATGGTGGTTGTATTGTTGTTGGAGGTTATGTATCCCACCATATGCTCTCCAACCATCACTAACTATAATAGATCCAGGTTCAACATTTGCCGTTATAATGGGTAAAAGAGTTTCAGCTGTTCTATAGGCTACATGGAAGAACCGAACTCTATTTGTATCACCTCTGTTTCATGCAAAATATAACCACCTCTGTTTCATGCAAAATATAACCACCTCTGGTTATGCAAAATATAACATATCACCTGTTATATTTTGTTTGAAACAGTCTTGATTCATCTATTTCAATTACTCGTCCTAGACCATCTAAAGTCCATTCACTTGATTTCGTTGAGTCCAGGGTTGACACAAATCTCTAAAAAGGTATTTTCAGATGGGAAACTTACACTTTTTTTGTGACGCATACACTTTTTTGGGACGCTGACACTTTTTTTGGGACGCATACACTTCCATGGCACGCATGTCCTAAACTAGAGCCGAATTTAATAATAATCTTATTAAATTTGCCAGTAGATAAATTATTATTTCTTGCATACCCCCATTTAAATTTTAAAAGTTAAATTAATTTTATTATTGTTATTATCTCAGAACCGAATCTGCCAATAAATAATAAAGCAATTTTTGTTGTGTAGCTATGGTTCCAGGAGAAGGAGTATCTAAAGCAGATTCATTGTTACCTCAGTTCTAATGACTTTGCTAAATAAAAAAATAAATTTTATTAAAAAAATACAAAAAACTTCTTTTACCTTCTTTAAAAACTTCTTTAAAAACTTCATTTTGACATAGTCGCAGCAAAATGTTAATTAGGTTAATAATTTATATATAGTCAGTCTTGGGTTTTTACAGCACTTTATAAATTTAAGCGCCACGAGAGCTATTATATCTAATCATTTTAATATTCAATAATATTTAAATTAAAAAGTGCTCTTGAATGTAAATTAATAAATGATCGAAATATTAAATTTATTAATATTTATTAATTTTTAAATTCTTTATTCAATTCATTAATTCCAATTACTGAGAAATATAGGCTTAAAAAATGTTTCGTTGTTGAATGGATTGTATACTTTCAAAAACCAAAGCCAAACAAATCATCGAAAGTAAGCACTATTAGTGTTACATTAATTAGGTAATATATTTAGTCTAAGTTATATCGTTTTTTAGTAAAAATGGCATATTTCGTATATTTTTTCGTATATTTCGTATTATAGAAATTGATTAAATATAATGCATAAATTATTAAAAATCCCTTTAAATTTTTAGAAAATGCGAAATTGTCGCTATGTAGCGATTTTTAGACTAATGATTATTGTATAAACCAGATTTTTATTTATTTCTCAAGGGACGAACAGAAGGCTCGTGTTTAATATGGGTTCTTTGGTGGTTGTTGTTCTATATAAAAACTAATTCTATATGAAGCATTTAAATTTTTCTATAGGGCAAATAATATAAATAATTATTAAAATTTTCGAAAACATTTGTCACAATTTTTCTCTTTTATCAACTTTCGATAAAATTTTTTGGCTTTATTAGTAAATACTAGCATAATAATGTTTAATACGACCCATATACGACTCCAAAGCGTATTTGCCACATACATATATTAAATAATAAATAAAATAGATAATAATATAACAAATTTAATTTTTATTTATTAATTATACTATTAAATTTCGTTGACTGAACAATTTCAAGTTCTTCATGTATTAAATCATGCAGTTACGTCTTTAACATCGCGAACAACTTGCAGCCCAGTGAGATGACACAATAAAAATTATACACTTATTATGAAAATTTCCTTAGAATTATGTTCCATACATACTGATTTAATTACCCCAAAATCTTTAATGTTTTTCTCCAATCCTAACAAGTCTTTTTTCTAGCACATTCTTTCCTTACAAATCATAAAAGTATTATCTCATTATCTAAATTGTCATTAAAATCCATAATCTTATTATTATTAGGTTTTAAGTTTTTAAATTTATTTCTAATAAAGAAAAAATATGAAAAACTAAGAAAAAATACGGAAAAAATCTTAATGAAAATTTTTCTTTTAAATAAAATATTGAATAAATGTCATCTCGACACAAACTTTTTTGGTTTTCTGTAAACGTTGAATTTCTTCAATTTACTGTTGATTTTACAGTTACATAAATATTGAGAGAATATTTTTAATTTAGGCTTTAATTGTTCATTTACTGGTTAAATAAATTATAACATTTTTGAAAATAAAAATATAAATTTTCTATGTAAAATGCAAGCTTAATAAAATTAAATCTTTAATAAAAACGAAAATAAAATGTATTTCAACGTAAAATAATAAATTCTACCCCTCTTTTATTAAATTTTATCCAAACTACAGCTGACGAGTTAGTTTAATTGGCAGTGTATAAATACTAACTTACTCCACAGGGTGATAGCAAAATACACCATAGTCAATCTCTAAAATTTTAAGGCGGAATTTGAGTGGCAAAAATCAAAATTATACAGGTAGTAAAAATAATTATTTTTATCTTTTAAAAATAGAATCTTTAACGAAAAATAAATAAACTAATTAACATTTAGATTCATTTATAAAAAATAAATTAGCGGGATTATGCTAAAAGCTTCACTCATCAATTTCAACTTTCTTTATTTTATTTCTCTTATCTTTTTAAAAATCACTTTTTATTAAAAAATGGTTATAAAGTTGTTTAAATATAGTTCAAAAGTACAATTTGCCTTGTACTTTTTAAAGCAGATACTTTTTAAAGTACTTTTTAAAAAGTATACTTTTTTAAAGCACCTTGTACTATTTAAAGCAGATACTTTTTACAGCATTATTAGATGCTTTAACTTTAAAATTTAACTTTGCAAACTTAATATTATAAAGATAAAAGTACAAATGATATATAAGAATGATTAGCAATGTTTTATAAAATACTTTATAAAGTTCATTCATTAGATAATTTTATCATTCATCTTTAATTTATTCAGTGATCTATTTTCATAAGGAATTTTCGGGCATCTCTGTTTTCTAGTATTAATTTTATTTCAAGAGATTTTTTATCTAGAATGAATAAATGTTATCTATAATGAATAAATATTTTCCGATGGTTACATATTATTCTTCTATTCTTAGGCTTGAAAATCTCGACAAAGATATTAAATAAATAACTTTCTAAACTCATTTTAAAACTTGCAAATATTTTTTGATTTTTCTCACGAATATTTATTAACACATTTAGAATTGAATAAAAAAAATATTAAGATGATTGATTTCTAGAAAATTCAAGCTTTTAAAAGGAATTTAATAAAAGATATAAATTAAAACGCTTAAAACATACTTTAAATACCTTAACATTAAAGAAAATAAATTTATAAGCAAATAAATTAATAGGCTGATAATTTATATATATTCGATAAATGCAATATATATAAAATAAATTTTAAATATATATCAAAATAAAAATATTTTTATTATGTTTAAATGTTTAATAAATAAGCTTTTATTTAAGATTATAAGATTATCAAATAATTCTTCTGCACTAGATGCAAAAAATGATTCGTTATTTCATTTCTAGATGGATTGCTTGTGTACATGAAATGGGTATTAAATTACTCCAGCTTTTAGAAAATTTATTATTTTATTTTAACCTTTTCAATTTAAATTCAGAGTACTTAATCTCTAATGATCTATTTTCACTTTATTATAATGTCAACGTTTATAACATTTATTTCTTCGAGGTTAAATGCAGTTTCCTTATTATAATAAGTAGCAAATGGCATAGTGTAGGTGGAATGGGTAGAGTGTAGGTGGGGTGGGTAGAGTGTAAGTAGGTTGGGTAGAGTGTAGGAGGGGTGGGTGGAGATTAAGTAAAATAAATGTTATACCGTTTAAAGATTTTTGAGCACATTTTTTAGAAATATGAAAAGTGCAAATATTTATTTTTAAATGTCTGCTATATTTCAAAATATTTGATGGAAGATCTTAGGCCGCGTTTGCTCCCTAAGCCATTTTGATTTGCAACTCTTCGGCATTTGCCAGATACGAAATAAAAATACCTCTATAAGGGTCCGGAACCAACACACATACTATAAATTTATTAAAAAGCATAATTTTATAAGGCTCTATTTTATTTGAATCTTTAACTTTATTTTATTTTAATTTTATTTATTTTTCTTATTTCAAAATCACAAAATCTTGTTATTTTTATAGTTTTTGAAATAAATTCAATTTATAAAATTATCATAATAAATATTTTTTACACATTAATTAAAAATCTATACAGATATTTTTTTACTTTCATAACAAGAATTCTTTATTCTTCGCATGGAATAAACTATGAATCAAATACTCGTATTTCGATAAGATGCATCTGTGTACTTAAGATACTGGACCTCAGCGATATAAAACTTTTATATGAAATTGGAAAATAAATAAACATCTATTTCAAATCAGTATATCTACTTCTCAAAGATCTCTAAATTTCTTTGTTATATTTTATTATATACGAATTATAAATTTACTCATTAATAATAGAAAATTGATACGCGAATAGTTTGAACATCTCTAATCATAAAATTTAGAGCAATTTTTGTCTTTCTTGTATATATCATTATGCTCATACATTTTTAATTTATCATTTTTAATTTATTTGTTTATTTTTATTTTATTTATTTTTACATTGTGTCTTGTTCTTTGTTCTAACTTTTCTTTGTCTTACTTCTTCGTACCAAAATATTTTCGATTTACTTCTTTAATTGCAAATATTGACACTCTATTGTTTATTTTAAAACCTAAAAACTATTATATTACAAAATATGTTAACGAACATTGACTGAATCATTCTTTGACTTATAACTAAATTTATAAATATAAATTTAATTATTAATGAGGCTGAATGAGTTGATGCAGGAAATGTTTATAAAAAAATAAAATAAATTTTACAATTAATGATATTTACAAATACTATATGTTAAATATTTATAAAATATTATTATAAATGTTCTTTCCCTTAGATTAACCATTAATAATGAGGCATACTTAACTTAAAAAAATTTTTATCTGGATTATTTAGTATTTTATAAATAGTTTTTCAAAATGAATAAGGTTTAATATAATAATCTCACTAAATTGTAGGATAATAATTAATAGAGCAATGGCATATAGAATAATTAATGAGGTATAGGAAAATATGTATTAAAATAAATATTTATTCGAAATTTATTCTTCCATACGGGAAGAGGCATGAATATTTTGGTCGCAGCAGAACGTGATATACGTTCATATAGAAAATCTACGTTTAAATTTCTTTAATATGAAATACTTACTATTGTCAAATGTAGTCGTTGGCTGAAGTCGTTAAAAAATTTCGCTAAAAAATAATATAAGTATTAAATAATTAAATAAATGGTTCTTGAGGTCTTGAGGTTGGGGTAAACCGCGCATTTCGTTTATAAAAAATACGTTTGTTTGTTTGCGATCAATTAACGTTTTTTGTTCTGATCAATTAACATTTTTGTTATTTTGAAGTCCAATTTTTCCTTTTCTGTTTTTCTGAAAAATTATTGGATTAGCGCGTAAAAATGGTAAACAATGAATTTATAGTATAATTTAATTAATTTCTAAATTAAATTTATAATTGAGTACAATATAAATTAATTAATTTGTTTACAAAAATAAAGAATTTCATTTACATATTAAAAAATTTTCATTGATAATCACTTTTACCATAAAATAACTAAAAATAACTTTTGAGTGTAACTTTGAATTTTAACTTTGAGTTTTTTAAATTAAAATACATAAACATTAAATTCTAATATTAGTCTAACATATAGGTTAAATTTTTAATTTAATTCATTTAAAGTGAATTTATAATATATAATATATTTATAATATATAATCTACTTTTGCAATTTCCTTATTTTTTATTCACATATAATTAAGTTAATTTACATTTTAATATTTAACTTTATGTTGAATTTTAAAAGTCTACTACATTAAATCTTTTCGGAAGCTGCCGGAGGATAAAGTACGTTTAAGATGATATTTTACATGAAGACGAGTCTTTCGTAAAAACCATTTTTCCACGGGGAAAAGGGGGTTCTAAAATTCCATTGAATATAAAAATATCGGGAATTAATTAAAGATTTGTACTTCTGGTATTACTTATAAATTGTATGAATTGATTGAATTGATTATTTTTGATATCCTCTCGAAAATCTTCCAATATAATTTTTTAACTTTCAATCGCGCTCAAGCAATTATTTTTTTCTTTTACATTATTGTCAGCTTTCCATTAATAGATTCTAAGCTTAATCATTTATCTCAATTAATAATTTTCATTTACCATTTATTACCTGAATTATAAGATAAATGTAAAGATAAATGTTTGTATTTGTTATTTATGGGTGACTGCAATATTTGCATAAAGATATTATGTTATAATATTTTTTATATACTATTTCAAATAAATTTATTAATTGGAAAATAATTTTAAAATTTATTCAATGTTATCTACCTATTAGGAATATTTGTTCAAAAAATTTACTCTTTGACCGCGTCAATATATTTTTGCTTATTTATCACCGAGTTACAGTCGAATATTTTGGCATTTTTATATTTTCCGTCGCTACCTGTTTTTTAGTTTCTTCATAAATTTCCTATCAATATAAGTCATTTAAATAACCATAACTCTTTTGTACACAATAACATGACTGTCGGTTGGATGCGAATAAACGGGTTGTTGGCAAATAAATGGCCAATAGTGCCTATCCAGCATTCTTAAACGTAACAGAATATGGAGTCACACCTGTGGTTCGATTAATACTTGCATTTATTCCTGAAACAATTTTTTGAATAACATTGTTCCAACGTAGTGTATTTTGTTCGCTAAAGTATCTGTACAAGCGCTCTTTGATAGTACGGTTTGCCCTTTCTGCCATAGAAGCATGCACATCGGGACTATAAACTACACGTTTATCTATATCCTTCTTTTTAAAATATTCTTTCATACGTCTAGCCTCAAATTCTAACCCTCGATCCGTATATAATTTATGAGGAAGTATCCCTTTTGTAAGTTTAAAAATATTCTCGAACGCATTAATCATATCCTCAGAACTCTTAGATTTGGCAGGCACTGCAAAAATTTTCCTACTTAGTACATCAATACATACCAAAAGATATTTGTACCCATCATTATATTTAGCTAACTGATCAAATATTGCCAAATCCGCTTGCCAATCTGTGTGCAGGCCGCTTGGTCTTGTGGCCATTCTAGGAAACTTTTTTCTTAGAGGCCTATGCATTGTGTACACTCTTTGCTTATGAAGAAAATCATAAACATCTTTCAATTTTATTTTCGCATATTTACGACGCGCTTCTTCATAGACGCGATTTATCCCGGCATAAGAGGCGGGAGAACTAAGAGAGTAATAAATTTTTTCTAAGAAGGTATCTAGAGCTTTTCCCATATTTTTGGTATAAATTTGCTTTTTCGCCGTACTAATCCACGTGAATTTATAGGCAAGACTTTAACTAAAACTCTTTTTCTTCTTTTCCCAGTACCTGTTTGATTATCGGTTGAACTTTCCTCTGAAGTACTTTCTCCGCGCGTCTCTCTAATCATCTCTCTTACTAATGGATCCTTAGAGAGGCGATTAAATAGAAAACTGAAACCTTTAGGAGGTGAAGATATTTCACCCTTTACGTATTCGAGAACATCTGTGAAATTGCTATGCTTTACAACTGTTCCTGGAATGTTTGATTCAAAACTCCCGTTCTTGCGTATTCTAAACTTTTCAGCATTTTCTTTTACATAATTTTCCAATTCATTAGAATAGCGCTTTGCAATAATTCCTTTAAAGGGCGTGGAAAATTTATTTCTTAAGATTTTGGTTTTAGAAGTTGATGCCTCTAAAGTAGTATTGGGTTCTATGTTTGATCGTGGTTCTTCCTGCTCTTCGTTTATTACTTTAGGTTTATGCGTAGGAGATATTGATTCTTGCAGGTAAGGTGCAACCTCTGATGTTTTACCATCGTCGATAATTACCCTTTGGGGACGATTTTCCAACTCGTGCTTGAGTTGACGACGTTTCTTATATAACCAGTTATATTTCTTTGCTTTTACATCTTCAGAAATTTTTGGATCATTCAATGTCATTGTAATTTCTGCATCCGTCTGTGCCTTCTCCCTTTGTAAAAAGTCATCACCTCTAATCATAGACAGAAGCGTATGATATTCGGTTTCAGGCACCATAATCATTTTCTTTGTATGTTTCATTCTTGAGTGAATTTATGAATAATATGTTCCGTTAATGCACCAAGAATTGGCACTAGAATTGCTGCTAGAGCGGCGCTACCTCCTTGTTGGATTCGATTCTTGCACTATTTTCAGTACGCGTTCGAGCGATTGCTCTATAAAAGTCAGCAAACTGTGATAATTTCTTGCGCTGTCTCCTATTTAGAGTAAAATTATTTTTTAGAATATTAGCACAAATTTCAACAATCGCTAAAATTTGATCTGCGCTTGCTGAAAGAATAAGAGCGTTTTTCTTTTTATCTGAAGTAGTTTTTGATAATTGTTGAAGAAACTCAAAATTATCCTTAACGTATGGGCTATAGTTATACGTGGGCATTTTAGATTTAATATTTTTGAGCACTTATATATTATAGCGGCAAATATATAGTAGTTTTTTCTCCAGGAAAAATTTTTGTGGATAATCTCATATTTTCATCAGTATTAGGATGCATGTTTATTAATAGGTAAGAAAAACGTTCCGATGTCGCATCACGATATGCTTCAAGAAAATAATTAAGCATTTTTGGGAAAAGTTGGTAGCCGAGTGTCCGAACTTGCAATAATCCTTGAGGATTTTTAGTTAGGAGTATATAATGCGCATTTGCACGGGCTGTCTTTATATCACGGCCGTATAATGATTGTGTTACAAAAATCACACTTACCCCCCAATTATGTGAACCTCGAGTAAAAAGTAAATCTAAGAAGTCACTTGGAATATTAAGCATTAAGTCATCTAAAACTAAAAGCTGATGCTGCTTAATTAGTTCAGAATCAGGAACCCCATTATAAGTAGTAATTCCCATTTCCTTGAGCTTAAAAACAGTTTCATTCATTTCTCCAAAACAGAATAATATCTTTGAAGGTGGAGGATCTATGAGGTAGTAAGTATGTGCCAGGAATTTTAATAGCCATTGAGTTTTGCCACTCCCTGTGGCACCCGAAATTATCATAGTAAATGGAGCTTCGAACATCTTTATTTTGCTGTTAATTCATGTAATGCTTTATATAGTGTACCCGCTCATTGTTTTGTTTTTAATTCATTGCTTTGTTGATTAATTTAACATAATTTTAATTCTTATTTAAAAAAGTTCAAAAAACTACAAATAATTATTTAGTAGTTATTTTGAAAATTAATAGATTTTCTAAAATAATTACTTAAAATAATTACAGAAGTTATGTTGAAAAATTTTTGTTGAAAAACCTATTGAAAAATTTTTGTGACGGTTTTACATCGAAAATTTAGATAAAAATTTTTGATGTAAAAGTGGTATCCTTATAGTGACCAGTTAAAACAATTTTGTTTTTAGAAATTGTTTTAACTGGCTACTATATACTACTTAAGTATCGGTTTTTAAACGACAAAATTTTTATCTATATACTGACAACTGTGATATTTATAGATTTGAACAATATTGTAGAAATACATATTGTATTAAAATTTAAGATAGATTTGTTGATTTTTCATCAAGTTACAGTGAAAAATAAGGGTGGTCGTATCTTTTTGGAACAGAGTGTACATAAAAAATATTCCATAAAAATAACTGTTTTTCCATCAAATAAGTAATGTTAAAATTAAAAATTTACATTTCCAAAGTAATTTTACTAAATATGAGTTAAAGTAATAAGAGATAAGCAGCCTTCATTTTTGTAGCTCTATTTTAAAAATAAGATTAATATAAAATCTATTAAAATTAGTTATATTTTTTAAATAATAAGTAATTGTAAATAAATAATATAAATATAAATTCGTATATAATGTGACGATGTACATAAAATCTATTTAAAGGAAAAATAATAAATTCAACTTTAGTTTAAATCAACATAATATATGAACGTAAAAATAGTTTACAGTTCTACATTCAACATATCAATTTCTAATTATATGTAAAATGGAAATGTTTATTCGATAAATAAAAATTTCTGGCTGAATATGATGACTTCGTATTCCCATGAATCTAAATAAACTCCGTTTCAAATTTTATATAATTTAAAGTTTAATTCAGGTCCAAATAACCGGAATTAAACTTATTTGATTTATTAATAAAAAATATTTCAAAGGTCAAAAAATTAACAGCAAGAGAACGTCTCTCGCTCCTTCTTCTTCAATTTCATCATCTTCTTCTTTTGAAGATTTAATTGTGCATAAATACGCAGCTTGCGTTCAATATAATAATTTCGTCGTTTAATGAACGAATTTTCAGCCTTATAGAATTTCAAATCATCTTTTTTAGCTCTTTCCCCCCGAAAACCTAATCGAGAGAAAGTATATCTCTTCGATCCCCTGCCAAAGCTACCTTTTTTAGCTCTTTCCCCCCGAAAACCTAATCGAGAGAAAGTATTTCTCTTCGATCCCCTGCCAAAGCTATCTTATTTAGCTCTTTCCCCCCGAAAACCTAATCGAGAGAAAGTATTTCTCTTCGATCCCCTGCCAAAGCTATCTTTTTTAGCCCTTTCCCCCCGAAAACCTAATCGAGAGAAAGTATTTCTCTTCGATCCCCTGCCAAAGCTATCTTTTTTAGCCCTTTCCCCCCGAAAACCTAATCGAGAGAAAGTATTTCTCTTCGATCCCCTGCCAAAGCTATCTTTTTTAGCTCTTTACCCCCGAAAACCTAATCGAGAGAAAGTATTTCTCTTCGATCCCCTGCCAAAGCTATCTTTTTTAGCCCTTTCCCCCCGAAAACCTAATCGAGAGAAAGTATTTCTCTTCGATCCCCTGCCAAAGCTATCTTTTTTAGCCCTTTCCCCCCGAAAACCTAATCGAGAGAAAGTATTTCTCTTCGATCCCCTGCCAAAGCTATCTTTTTTAGCTCTTTCCCCCCGAAAACCTAATCGAGAGAAAGTATTTCTCTTCGATCCCCTGCCAAAGCTATCTTTTTTAGCCCTTTCCCCCCGAAAACCTAATCGAGAGAAAGTATTTCTCTTCGATCCCCTGCCAAAGCTATCTTATTTAGCTCTTTCCCTCGAAAACCTAATCGAGAGAAAGTATTTCTCTTCGATCCCCTGCCAAAGCTATCTTTTTTAGCCCTTTCCCCCCGAAAACCTAATCGAGAGAAAGTATTTCTCTTCGATCCCCTGCCAAAGCTATCTTTTTTAGCTCTTTACCCCCGAAAACCTAATCGAGAGAAAGTATTTCTCTTCGATCCCCTGCCAAAGCTATCTTTTTTAGCCCTTTCCCCCCGAAAACCTAATCGAGAGAAAGTATTTCTCTTCGATCCCCTGCCAAAGCTATCTTTTTTAGCCCTTTCCCCCCGAAAACCTAATCGAGAGAAAGTATTTCTCTTCGATCCCCTGCCAAAGCTATCTTTTTTAGCCCTTTCCCCCCGAAAACCTAATCGAGAGAAAGTATTTCTCTTCGATCCCCTGCCAAAGCTATCTTTTTTAGCTCTTTCCCCCCGAAAACCTAATCGAGAGAAAGTATTTCTCTTCGATCCCCTGCCAAAGCTATCTTTTTTAGCCCTTTCCCCTCGAAAACCTAATCGAGAGAAAGTATTTCTCTTCGATCCCCTGCCAAAGCTATCTTATTTAGCTCTTTCCCCCCGAAAACCTAATCGAGAGAAAGTATTTCTCTTCGATCCCCTGCCAAAGCTATCTTTTTTAGCCCTTTCCCCCCGAAAACCTAATCGAGAGAAAGTATTTCTCTTCGATCCCCTGCCAAAGCTATCTTTTTTAGCTCTTTACCCCCGAAAACCTAATCGAGAGAAAGTATTTCTCTTCGATCCCCTGCCAAAGCTATCTTTTTTAGCCCTTTCCCCCCGAAAACCTAATCGAGAGAAAGTATTTCTCTTCGATCCCCTGCCAAAGCTATCTTTTTTAGCCCTTTCCCCCCGAAAACCTAATCGAGAGAAAGTATTTCTCTTCGATCCCCTGCCAAAGCTATCTTTTTTAGCTCTTTCCCCCCGAAAACCTAATCGAGATTTTTATATTTTTATACTTAAAAAATATAAAAATCTAAACACATATAATAGAATAAGGATGAATAAATGAAAAAAATGACAAAGAAAGAAATATAATGTAAATAACATATACTTAAAAAATATAAAAATCTAAACACTTATAATAGAATAAGGATGAATAAATGAAAAAAATGACAAAGAAACAAATATAATGTAAATAAGATATACTTAAAAAATATAAAAATCTAAACACATATAATAGAATAAGGATGAATAAATGAAAAAAATGACAAAGAAACAAATATAATGTAAATAATTTATACTTAAAAATATAAAAATCTAAACATTTATAATAGAATAAGGATGAATAAATTGAAAAAATTGGCACAGAAAGAAATATAATGTAAATAAGATATACTTAAAAAATATAAAAATCTAAACACATATAATAGAATAAGGATGAATAAATGAAAAAAATGACAAAGAAACAAATATAATGTAAATAAGATATACTTAAAAAATATAAAAATCTAAACACATATAATAGAATAAGGATGAATAAATGAAAAAAATGACAAAGAAACAAATATAATGTAAATAAGATATACTTAAAAAATATAAAAATCTAAACACATATAATAGAATAAGGATGAATAAATGAAAAAAATGACAAAGAAACAAATATAATGTAAATAAGATATGCTTAAAAAAAATAAACATCTAAACACATATAATAGAATAAGGATGAATAAATGAAAAAAATGACAAAGAAAGAAATATAATGTAAATTAGATATACTTAAAAAATATAAAAATCTAAACACATATAATAGAATAAGGATGAATAAATGAAAAAAATGACAAAGAAAGAAATATAATGTAAATAAGATATACTTAAAAAATATAAAAATCTAAACACATATAATAGAATAAGGATGAATAAATGAAAAAAATGACAAAGAAACAAATATAATGTAAATAAGATATACTTAAAAAATATAAAAATCTAAACACATATAATAGAATAAGGATGAATAAATGAAAAAAATGACAAAGAAACAAATATAATGTAAATAATTTATACTTAAAAATATAAAAATCTAAACATTTATAATAGAATAAGGATGAATAAATTGAAAAAATTGGCACAGAAAGAAATATAATGTAAATAAGATATACTTAAAAAATATAAAAATCTAAACACATATAATAGAATAAGGATGAATAAATTAAAAAAATGACAAAGAAACAAATATAATGTAAATAAGATATACTTAAAAAATATAAAAATCTAAACACATATAATAGAATAAGGATGAATAAATGAAAAAAATGACAAAGAAACAAATATAATGTAAATAAGATATACTTAAAAAATATAAAAATCTAAACACATATAATAGAATAAGGATGAATAAATGAAAAAAATGACAAAGAAAGAAATATAATGTAAATAAGATATACTTAAAAAATATAAAAATCTAAACACATATAATAGAATAAGGATGAATAAATGAAAAAAATGACAAAGAAACAAATATAATGTAAATAAGATATGCTTAAAAAATATAAAAATCTAAACACATATAATAGAATAAGGATGAATAAATGAAAAAAATGACAAAGAAAGAAATATAATGTAAATTAGATATACTTAAAAAATATAAAAATCTAAACACATATAATAGAATAAGGATGAATAAATGAAAAAAATGACAAAGAAAGAAATATAATGTAAATAAGATATACTTAAAAAATATAAAAATCTAAACACATATAATAGAATAAGGATGAATAAATGAAAAAAATGACAAAGAAACAAATATAATGTAAATAAGATATGCTTAAAAAATATAAAAATCTAAACACATATAATAGAATAAGGATGAATAAATGAAAAAAATGACAAAGAAAGAAATATAATGTAAATTAGATATACTTAAAAAATATAAAAATCTAAACACATATAATAGAATAAGGATGAATAAATGAAAAAAATGACAAAGAAAGAAATATAATGTAAATAAGATATACTTAAAAAATATAAAAATCTAAACACATATAATAGAATAAGGATGAATAAATGAAAAAAATGACAAAGAAACAAATATAATGTAAATAAGATATACTTAAAAAATATAAAAATCTAAACACATATAATAGAATAAGGATGAATAAATGAAAAAAATGACAAAGAAACAAATATAATGTAAATAATTTATACTTAAAAATATAAAAATCTAAACATTTATAATAGAATAAGGATGAATAAATTGAAAAAATTGGCACAGAAAGAAATATAATGTAAATAAGATATACTTAAAAAATATAAAAATCTTAACACATATAATAGAGTAAAGATGAATAAATGAAAAAAAGACAAAGAAAGAAATATCATGTAAATAATATATACTTAAAAAATATAAAAATCTAAACACTTATAATAGAATAAGGATGAATAAATGAAAAAAATGACAATGAAACAAATATAATGTAAATAAGATATACTTAAAAAATATAAAAATCTAAACACTTATAATAGAATAAGGATGAATAAATGAAAAAAATGACAAAGAAACAAATATAATGTAAATAAGATATACTTAAAAATATAAAAATCTAAACACATATAATAGAATAAGGATGAATAAATGAAAAAAATGACAAAGAAAGAAATATAATGTAAATAAGATATACTTAAAAAATATAAAAATCTAAACACATATAATAGAATAAGGATGAATAAATGAAAAAAATGACAAAGAAACAAATATAATGTAAATAAGATATACTTAAAAAATATAAAAATCTAAACACATATAATAGAATAAGGATGAATAAATGAAAAAAATGACAATGAAACAAATATAATGTAAATAAGATATACTTAAAAAATATAAAAATCTAAACACATATAATAGAATAAGGATGAATAAATGAAAAAAATGACAAAGAAACAAATATAATGTAAATAAGATATACTTAAAAAATATAAAAATCTAAACACATATAATAGAATAATATAATAGAATATAATAGAATAAAAATATAAAAATCTAAACACATATAATAGAATAAGGATGAATAAATGAAAAAAAGACAAAGAAAGAAATATCATGTAAATAATATATACTTAAAAAATATAAAAATCTAAACACTTATAATAGAATAAGGATGAATAAATGAAAAAATGACAAAGAAAGAAATATAATGTAAATAAGATATACTTAAAAAATATAAAAATCTAAACACATATAATAGAATAAGGATGAATAAATGAAAAAAATGACAAAGAAACAAATATAATGTAAATAAGATATACTTAAAAAATATAAAAATCTAAACACATATAATAGAATAGGGATGAATAAATGAAAAAAATGACAAAGAAAGAAATATAATGTAAATAAGATATACTTAAAAAATATAAAAATCTAAACACATATAATAGAATAAGGATGAATAAATGAAAAAAATGACAAAGAAACAAATATAATGTAAATAAGATATACTTAAAAAATATAAAAATCTAAACACATATAATAGAATAAGGATGAATAAATGAAAAAAATGACAAAGAAAGAAATATAATGTAAATAAGATATACTTAAAAAATATAAAAATCTAAACACTTATAATAGAATAAGGATGAATAAATGAAAAAAATGACAAAGAAAGAAATATAATGTAAATAAGATATACTTAAAAAATATAAAAATCTAAGCACATATAATAGAATAAGGATGAATAAATGAAAAAAATGACAAAGAAACAAATATAATGTAAATAAGATATACTTAAAAAATATAATAATCTAAACACATATAATAGAATAAGGATGAATAAATGAAAAAAATGACAAATAAAGAAATATAATGTAAATAAGATATACTTAAAAAATATAAAAATCTAAACACATATAATAGAATAAGGATGAATAAATGAAAAAAATGACAAAGAAACAAATATAATGTAAATAAGATATACTTAAAAAATATAAAAATCTAAACACATATAATAGAATAAGGATGAATAAATGAAAAAAAGACAAAGAAAGAAATATCATGTAAATAATATATACTTAAAAAATATAAAAATCTAAACACTTATAATAGAATAAGGATGAATAAATGAAAAAAAATGACAATGAAACAAATATAATGTAAATAAGATATACTTAAAAAATATAAAAATCTAAACACTTATAATAGAATAAGGATGAATAAATGAAAAAAATGACAAAGAAACAAATATAATGTAAATAAGATATACTTAAAAAATATAAAAATCTAAACACATATAATAGAATAAGGATGAATAAATGAAAAAAAGACAAAGAAACAAATATAATGTAAATAAGATATGCTTAAAAAATATAAAAATCTAAACACATATAATAGAATAAGGATGAATAAATGAAAAAAATGACAAAGAAAGAAATATAATGTAAATAAGATATACTTAAAAAATATAAAAATCTAAACACTTATAATAGAATAAGGATGAATAAATGAAAAAAATGACAAAGAAAGAAATATAATGTAAATAAGATATATTTATAAAAAATAAAAATCTAAACACATATAATAGAATAAGGATGAATAAATGAAAAAAATGACAAAGAAACAAATATAATGTAAATAAGATATACTTTAAAAATATAAAAATCTAAACACATATAATAGAATAAGGATGAATAAATGAAAAAAAGACAAAGAAAGAAATATAATGTAAATAAGATATACTTAAAAAATATAAAAATCTAAACACATATAATAGAATAAGGATGAATAAATGAAAAAAATGACAAAGAAACAAATATAATGTAAATAAGATATACTTAAAAAATATAAAAATCTAAACACTTATAATAGAATAAGGATGAATAAATTGAAAAAATTGGCAAAGAAAGAAATATAATGTAAATAAGATATACTTAAAAAATATAAAAATCTAAACACATATAATAGAATAAGGATGAATAAATGAAAAAATTGGCAAAGAAAGAAATATAATGTAAATAAGATATACTTAAAAAATATAAAAATCTAAACACATATAATAGAATAAGGATGAATAAATGAAAAAAATAACAAAGAAAGAAATATAATGTAAATAAGATATACTTAAAAAATATAAAAATCTAAACACATATAATAGAATAAGGATGAATAAATGAAAAAAATGACAAAGAAACAAATATAATGTAAATAAGATATACTTAAAAAATATAATAATCTAAACACATATAATAGAATAAGTATGAATAAATGAAAAAAATGACAAAGAAAGAAATATAATGTAAATAAGATATACTTAAAAAATATAAAAATCGAAACACATATAATAGAATAAGGATGAATAAATGAAAAAAATGACAAAGAAACAAATATAATGTAAATAAGATATACTTAAAAAATATAAAAATCTAAACACATATAATAGAATAAGGATGAATAAATGAAAAAATGACAAAGAAAGAAATATAATGTAAATAAGATATACATAAAAAATATAAAAATCTAAACACATATAATAGAATAAGGATGAATAAATGAAAAAAAGACAAAGAAAGAAATATCATGTAAATAATATATACTTAAAATATATAAAAATCTAAACACTTATAATAGAATAAGGATGAATAAATGAAAAAAAGACAAAGAAACAAATATAATGTAAATAAGATATACTTAAAAAATATAAAAATCTAAACACATATAATAGAATAAGGATGAATAAATGAAAAAAATGACAAAGAAACAAATATAATGTAAATAAGATATACTTAAAAATATAAAAATCTAATCACTTATAATAGAATAACGCTGAATAAATTGAAAAAATTGACAAACAAAGAAATATAATGTAAATAAGATATACTTAAAAAATATAAAAATCTAAACACATATAATAGAATAAGGATGAATAAATTGAAAAAATTGGCAAAGAAAGAAATATAATGTAAATAAGATATACTTAAAAAATATAAAAATCTAAACACATATAATAGAATAAGGATGAATAAATGAAAAAAATAACAAAGAAAGAAATATAATGTAAATAAGATATACTTAAAAAATATAAAAATCTAAACACATATAATAGAATAAGGATGAATAAATGAAAAAAATGACAAAGAAACAAATATAATGTAAATAAGATATACTTTAAAAATATAAAAATCTAAACACATATAATAGAATAAGGATGAATAAATGAAAAAAAGACAAAGAAAGAAATATCATGTAAATAATATATACTTAAAATATATAAAAATCTAAACACTTATAATAGAATAAGGATGAATAAATGAAAAAAATGACAATGAAACAAATATAATGTAAATAAGATATACTTAAAAAATATAAAAATCTAAACACTTATAATAGAATAAGGATGAATAAATGAAAAAAATGACAAAGAAACAAATATAATGTAAATAAGATATACTTAAAAAATATAAAAATCTAAACACATATAATAGAATAAGGATGAATAATTGAAAAAAAGACAAAGAAAGAAATATAATGTAAATAAGATATACTTAAAAATATAAAGATCTAAACACATATAATAGAATAAGGATGAATAAATGAAAAAAATGACAAAGAAAAGTTATATAATGTAAATTAGATATACTTAAAAAATATAAAAATCTAAACACTTATAATAGAATAAGGATGAATAAATGAAAAAAATGACAATGAAACAAATATAATGTAAATAAGATATACTTAAAAAATATAAAAATCTAAACACTTATAATAGAATAAGGATGAATAAATGAAAAAAATGACAAAGAAACAAATATAATGTAAATAAGATATACTTAAAAAATATAAAAATCTAAACACATATAATAGAATAAGGATGAATAATTGAAAAAAAGACAAAGAAAGAAATATCATGTAAATAATATATACTTAAAAAATATAAAAATCTAGACACTTATAATATAATAAGGATGAATAAATGAAAAAAGTGACAAAGAAAGAAATATAAGGTAAATAAGATATACTTAAAAATATAAAAATCTAAACACATATAATAGAATAAGGATGAATCTATGAAAAAATGACAAAGAAAATTTATATAATGTAAATTAGATATACTTAAAAAATATAAAAATCTAAACACTTATAATAGAATAAGGATGAATAAATGAAAAAAATGACAAAGAAAGAAATATAATGTAAATAAGATATACTTAAAAAATATAAAAATCTAAACACATATAATAGAATAAGGATGAATAATTGAAAAAAAGACAAAGAAAGAAATATAATGTAAATAAGATATACTTAAAAATATAAAAATCTAAACACATATAATAGAATAAGGATGAATAAATGAAAAAAATGACAAAGAAAATTTATATAATGTAAATTAGATATACTTAAAAAATATAAAAATCTAAACTTATAATAGAATAAGGATGAATAAATGAAAAAAATGACAAAGAAAATTTATATAATGTAAATAAGATATACTTAAAAATATAAAAATCTAAACACATATAATAGAATAAGGATGAATAAATGAAAAAAATGACAAAGAAAATTTATATAATGTAAATAAGATATACTTAAAAATATAAAAATCTAAACACATATAATAGAATAAGGATGAATAAATGAAAAAAATGACAAAGAAAATTTATATAATGTAAATTAGATATACTTAAAAAATATAAAAATCTAAACACTTATAATAGAATAAGGATGAATAAATGAAAAAAATGACAATGAAACAAATATAATGTAAATTAGATATACTTAAAAAATATAAAAATCTAAACACTTATAATAGAATAAGGATGAATAAATGAAAAAAATGACAAAGAAAGAAATATAATGTAAATAAGATATACTTAAAAAATATAAAAATCTAAACACTTATAATAGAATAAGGATGAATAAATGAAAAAAAACGACAATGAAACAAATATAATGTAAATAAGATATACTTAAAAAATATAAAAATCTAAACACTTATAATAGAAAAAGGATGAATAAAAAAAATGACAAAGAAAGAAATATAATGTAAATAAGATATACTTAAAAAATATAAAAATCTAAACACTTATAATAGAATAAGGATGAATAAATGAAAAAAATGACAATGAAACAAATATAATGTAAATAAGATATACTTAAAAAATATAAAAATCTAAACACTTATAATAGAATAAGGATGAATAAATGAAAAAAATGACAATGAAACAAATATAATGTAAATAAGATATACTTAAAAAATATAAAAATCTAAACACATATACTAGAATAACGATTAATAAATGCAAAAAATGACAAAGAAAGAAATATAATGTATATAAGATATACTTAAAAAATATAAAAATCTAAACACTTATAATAGAATAAGGATGAATAAATGAAAAAAATGACAAAGAAACAAATATAATGTAAATAAGATATACTTAAAAAATATAAAAATATAAACACATATAATAGAATAAGGATGACTAAATGAAAAAAAGACAAAAAAAGAAATATCATGTAAATAATATATACTTAAAAAATATAAAAATCTAAACACTTATAATAGAATAAGGATGAATAAATGAAAAAAATGACAATGAAGCAAATATAATGTAAATAAGATATACTGAAAAAATATAAAAATCTAAACACTTATAATAGAATAAGGATGAATAAATGAACAAAATGACAATGAAACAAATATAATGTAAATAAGATATACTTAAAAAATATAAAAATCTAAACACATATAATAGAATAAGGATGAATAAATGAAAAAAAGACAAAGAAAGAAATATCATGTAAATAATATATACTTAAAAAATATAAAAATCTAAACACTTATAATAGAATAAGGATGAATAAATGAAAAAAAGACAAAGAAAGAAATATCATGTAAATAATATATACTTAAAAATATAAAAATCTAAACACTTATAATAGAATAAGGATGAATAAATGAAAAAAATGACAATGAAACAAATATAATGTAAATAAGATATACTTAAAAAATATAAAAATCTAAACACATATAATAGAATAAGGATGAATAAATGAAAAAAAGACAAAGAAAGAAATATCATGTAAATAATATATACTTAAAAAATATAATATCAAAAACAAGAAAAAAGAATTAAAAATAATAAATTAATTATAATTTATTAGATGGAGCTGGGTGTTGTTTTTGAGAGATTTGTTTCAAGATGTTATATTGTGATTGAATTTCGACTGTTGTGATGAGTGTTGTGTTTTAACTGTTGTTGTGTGATGCTGTTTTTGTTGTTGTAAAGCTAATTTATATGTTGTGAAATTGGGGTTGACCTGGATAGGTCTAGTTCAAAATTTAGTTGGAATTACAATTTATAATTCCAGGGCTTTAGCCATTATCCAAAAATTAGCGGAATTATTGATGTTAGAAAATTCCGGGGCCCTAGGGGCAATATATTCGAAATACGAATATACAATTAATTTATTCAAATAAATTAAAACATTTTTATTAAGAATAAGAGAACATAAAAAATAAAATGAATCAAAAATGTATATAAAATTAAATGGGCGGGGCATCTTTCATCGGTTCTTTTTCGGCCGTGCAAGGCCGTGCCAGACGATAGCACCAGCCAACCCAAAAGATCAAAATCGCATATAGGTGTATATGCGACACTCCCACCAAACAAAGATTTGCCAACCACCAAAAGCAAATCCAAGAGATTTGAGTTCGTGTTATGTTGCAAGGTTTTAGTTCGTTAATTCTGTTGCTTTCTTTATCGTTTTTTTTATTGTTGTTTCGATCTTGATAGATCTCTTAATTCATATTTTGTTTTTTCTCTGAGGGGTTTCTTAGTATTAAACTTAAAATTTCGAAGACATTCGACCCTCCCCACTTCGGTTAAATTTGGGAGACAAAAACAATTGATATTCGATAATATCGACTTGTTTTCTCAGAAGATATTTATTTGCCTATTTAGTTTTTCGGTAAACCTATGATTTTTGTTATTTGATCGAAAAATAAGGGGAGCTAACATTCTCTATTATTTCCCGTCTAATCCTAAACTCTTCCGGCTCAATTGTTGAGAATGGATATCATTAAACAGGTCGGCCTACTGAATGGATTCCATTACTAAATGGATTCCGCCACTTAGTTTTCAATCTCTAGAATCTTGAAAAATGGATGTGTTTAGGATTACTAGGGCTTTATCCATTGACTCCATGAAGCTCCTAATTGTTTTCTCCCTAAATTGCTTTGATGTTAATTATTGGTGGTAGGGAAAGGTTTGAACATTTTTCTACTATTTTCCTTCTAATCTTAAACTCTTCCGGTTCAATTATTGAGAATGGATATCCTCAAACTAATTGGCATCCGTCCGTATAGTTTTCAATCCCTAGACTCTTGAAAAATGGATGTGTTTAAGATTATTAGGCATTATCCTTTGACTCGCTAGAATCTACTTACTACTGTTGTCTCTATACGAATTCGAATGGACTTATGTAGTTGTAAGTAAATTCCTTCCTTTAAAGTATGTTCAATATTCTTACGTTTCCTACCGTTTTGTTCTTGTATTTTTGGTCTGTTGTATTCTTTGTAATTTTGGCCTAGATAGACCAAATACTTATTGCTAGAATTTTTGATCAGCTTTGTTGTTATTGTCTATTAAACCTTTAATCTAAATTTATTTTAAGCCTCGATAGGCCAAAATTCTAAAATTAGTTTTTACTCATTTTATTTTTCACTCATTGTTTTTATTTCACTCATTTCTTTCTTTTACTCTATTTAAATTTAAAGTTAGATAACTTTTGATTCTTATAAACTATTTTCTTTTTATTTCTATTTATGCAGATGCGCGCTTCTTATTTTGAATTTGGAAAAATTAGCAAATAGATTGAAAGAAAACTAGACAGAGAAAATGCTTTAGTGAAAAAAAACAGTTAGTAAAGAGAGAAAAAATGTTTTTGTGCATAAACAAAGAAAGGACATTTTTGATGCTAGATAGCTCTCATTTTTGTGAACAAGGTGCGAGGGGTTATATTCTTTGTTTCGAAAATAAAATATTTCTTCTTTCTCTGGCCAAAGACAAAAATTCCTTAAAAGTAGAGGTGCAAAGATCAAAAAGAAATTTTTTCTCTAAAATTGAAAAGCTAGATAGCTTTTTTCTCAAATTGGCCAAATTCTCTTCTCTATTTTCGTTTAAAACGAAGTTGTGAATAAAAGACAGAAAATTAACAAAAGAAAGTTATTTCAAAGAAAAAATCTTTTTTAAACAACAAAATCTTTTATTGAACATTATTTTCAGAAAAAATTTTTGAACCAATCTTTACGGTATGTTTCTAATTGACAAAAAGAGAAGAGTGATACAAAAATCGAAAAAATTTTTATTTAGCCTTATCTTTTAGCTAGATAGCTAAAATTTATTTTCAATAAAAACTAACAATTTTAAAATAAAATTTCTATAAAAAATTTTCAAATATGGCCAATCGGCAAAAAAAATTTTTTGAAAGAATGGGTAGAAAAAAGAAAAAAAAATTTTTGAAAGAATGGGTAGAAAAAAAATTTTTTTTGAAAGAATGGGTAGAAAAAAGAAAAAAATTTTTGAAAGAATGGGTAGAAAAACGAAAAAAAAAAATTTTGAAAGAATGGGTAGAAAAACGAAAAAAAAAATTTTGAAAGAATGGGTAGAAAAAAGAAAAAAAAATTTTCCCCCAAAAATTGAAAAGCTAGATAGCTTTTATTGTTCCTTTTCCATAAAAACAAATTCTCTTCTCTTTTTGGACGCATATGCGAATAATTAAAAAAAAATAATTTAACAAATAGAAGTAAAATAAACCTTTACTCCAGGCCAAAGATTGCAGTTTCACTATTATCGCTAGTTTGATGGGTCGCCATATCAAAAACAAGAAAAAAGAAAGAAGTTGTTTTTGAGTAATTTGTTTCAAGATGTTATATTGTGATTGAATTTCGACTGTTGTGATGAGTGTTGTGTTTTAACTGTTGTTGTGTGATGCTGTTTTTGTTGTTGTAAAGCTAATTTATATGTTGTGAAATTGGGGTTGACCTGGATAGGTCTAGTTCAAAATTTAGTTGGAATTACAATTTATAATTCCAGGGCTTTAGCCATTATCCAAAAATTAACGGAATTATTGATGTTAGAAAATTCCGGGGCCCTAGGGGCAATATATTCGAAATACGAATATACAATTAATTTATTCAATAAATTAAAACATTTTTATTAAGAATAAGAGAACATAAAAAATAAAATGAATCAAAAATGTATATAAAATTAAATGGGCGGGGCATCTTTCATCGGTTCTTTTTCGGCCGTGCAAGGCCGTGCCAGACGATAGCACCAGCCAACACAAAAGATCAAAAACGCATATAGGTGTATATGCGACAATAAAAATCTAAACACTTATAATAGAATAAGGATGAATAAATGAAAAAAATGACAATGAAACAAATATAATGTAAATAAGATATACTTAAAAAATATAAAAATCTAAACACATATAATAGAATAAGGATGAATAAATGAAAAAAAGACAAAGAAAGAAATATCATGTAAATAACATATACTTAAAAAATATAAAAATCTAAACACATATAATAGAATAAGGATGAATAAATGAAAAAAAGACAAAGAAAGAAATATCATGTAAATAATATATACTTAAAAAATATAAAAATCTAAACACTTATAATAGAATAAGGATGAATAAATGAAAAAAATGACAATGAAACAAATATAATGTAAATAAGATATACTTAAAAAATATAAAAATCTAAACACTTATAATAGAATAAGGATGAATAAATGAAAAAAATGACAATGAAACAAATATAATGTAAATAATATATACTTAAAAAATATAAAAATCTAAACACTTATAATAGAATAAGGATGAATAAATGAAAAAAATGACAATGAAACAAATATAATGTAAATAAGATATACTTAAAAAATATAAAAATCTAAACACATATAATAGAATAAGGATGAATAAATGAAAAAAAGACAAAGAAAGAAATATCATGTAAATAATATATACTTAAAAAATATAAAAATCTAAACACTTATAATAGAATAAGGATGAATAAATGAAAAAAATGACAATGAAACAAATATAATGTAAATAAGATATACTTAAAAAATATAAAAATCTAAACACTTATAATAGAATAAGGATGAATAAATGAAAAAAATGACAAAGAAACAAATATAATGTAAATAAGATATACTTAAAAAATATAAAAATCTAAACACATATAATAGAATAAGGATGAATAAATGAAAAAAAGACAAAGAAAGAAATATCATGTAAATAACATATACTTAAAAAATATAAAAATCTAAACACTTATAATAGAATAAGGATGAATAAATGAAAAAAATGACAATGAAACAAATATAATGTAAATAAGATATACTTAAAAAATATAAAAATCTAAACACTTATAATAGAATAAGGATGAATAAATGAAAAAAATGACAATGAAACAAATATAATGTACATAAGATATACTTAAAAAATATAAAAATCTAAACACATATAATAGAATAAGGAGGAATAAATGAAAAAAAGACAACGAAAGAAATATCATGTAAATAATATATACTTAAAAAATATAAAAATCTAAACACTTATAATAGAATAAGGATGAATAAATGAAAAAAATGACAATGAAACAAATATAATGTAAATAAGATATACTTAAAAAATATAAAAATCTAAACACATATAATAGAATAAGGATGAATAAATGAAAAAAATGACAATGAAACAAATATAATGTAAATAAGATATACTTAAAAAATATAAAAATCTAAACACTTATAATAGAATGAGGATGAATAAATGAAAAAAATGACAAAGAAACAAATATAATTTAAATAAGATATACTTAAAAAATATAAAAATCTAAACACATATAATAGAATAAGGATGAATAAATGAAAAAAAGACAAAGAAAGAAATATCATGTAAATAATATATACTTAAAAAATATAAAAATCTAAACACTTATAATAGAATAAGGATGAATAAATGAAAAAAATGACAATGAAACAAATATAATGTAAATAAGATATACTTAAAAAATATAAAAATCTAAACACCTATAATAGAATAAGGATGAATAAATGAAAAAAATGACAATGAAACAAATATAATGTAAATAATATATACTTAAAAAATATAAAAATCTAAACACTTATAATAGAATAAGGATGAATAAATGAAAAAAATGACAATGAAACAAATATAATGTAAATAAGATATACTTAAAAAATATAAAAATCTAAACACTTATAATAGAATAAGGATGAATAAATGAAAAAAATGACAATGAAACACATATAATGTAAGTAGGATATACATAAAAAGTATAAAAATCTAAACACATATGATAGAATAAGGATGAATAAATGAAAAATAGACCAAGAAAGCAAAATCATGTAAAGAATGTATACTTAAAAAATATAAAAATCTAAACACTTCTAATAGAATAAAGATGAATAAATGAAAAAAATGACAATGAAACAAATATAAAGTAAATAAGATATACTTAAAAAATATAAAAATCTAAACACTTATAATAGAATAAGGATGAATAAATGAAAAAAATGACAAAGAAACAAATATAATGTAAATAAGATATACTTAAAAAATATAAAAATCTAAACACATATAATAGAATAAGGATGAATAAATGAAAAAAAGACAAAGAAAGAAATATCATGTAAATAACATATACTTAAAAAATATAAAAATCTAAACACTTATAATAGAATAAGGATGAATAAATGAAAAAAATGACAATGAAACAAATATAATGTAAATAAGATATACTTAAAAAATATAAAAATCTAAACACTTATAATAGAATAAGGATGAATAAATGAAAAAAATGACAATGAAACAAATATAATGTAAATAAGATATACTTAAAAAATATAAAAATCTAAACACATATAATAGAATAAGGATGAATAAATGAAAAAAAGACAAAGAAAGAAATATCATGTAAATAATATATACTTAAAAAATATAAAAATCTAAACACTTATAATAGAATAAGGATGAATAAATGAAAAAAATGACAATGAAACAAATATAATGTAAATAAGATATACTTAAAAAATATAAAAATCTAAACACATATAATAGAATAAGGATGAATAAATGAAAAAAAGACAAAGAAAGAAATATCATGTAAATAATATATACTTAAAAAATATAAAAATCTAAACACATATAATAGAATAAGGATGAATAAATGAAAAAAATGACAATGAAACAAATATAATGTAAATAAGATATACTTAAAAAATATAAAAATCTAAACACATATAATAGAATAAGGATGAATAAATGAAAAAAAGACAAAGAAAGAAATATCATGTAAATAATATATACTTAAAAAATATAAAAATCTAAACACTTATAATAGAATAAGGATGAATAAATGAAAAAAATGACAATGAAACAAATATAATGTAAATAAGATATACTTAAAAAATATAAAAATCTAAACACATATAATAGAATAAGGATGAATAAATGAAAAAAAGACAAAGAAAGAAATATCATGTAAATAATATATACTTCAAAAATATAAAAATCTAAACACATATAATAGAATAAGGATGAATAAATGAAAAAAAGACAAAGAAAGAAATATCATGTAAATAATATATACTTAAAAAATATAAAAATCTAAACACTTATAATAGAATAAGGATGAATAAATGAAAAAAATGACAATGAAACAAATATAATGTAAATAAGATATACTTAAAAAATATAAAAATCTAAACACTTATAATAGAATAAGGATGAATAAATGAAAAAAATGACAATGAAACAAATATAATGTAAATAAGATATACTTAAAAAATATAAAAATCTAAACACATATAATAGAATAAGGATGAATAAATGAAAAAAAGACAAAGAAAGAAATATCATGTAAATAACAGATACTTAAAAAATATAAAAATCTAAACACTTATAATAGAATAAGGATGAATAAATGAAAAAAATGACAATGAAACAAATATAATGTAAATAAGATATACTTAAAAAATATAAAAATCTAAACACTTATAATAGAATAAGGATGAATAAATGAAAAAAATGACAATGAAACAAATATAATGTAAATAAGATATACTTAAAAAATATAAAAATCTAAACACATATAATAGAATAAGGATGAATAAATGAAAAAAAGACAAAGAAAGAAATATCATGTAAATAATATATACTTAAAAAATATAAAAATCTAAACACTTATAATAGAATAAGGATGAATAAATGAAAAAAATGACAATGAAACAAATATAATGTAAATAAGATATACTTAAAAAATATAAAAATCTAAACACATATAATAGAATAAGGATGAAGAAATGAAAAAAAGACAAAGAAAGAAATATCATGTAAATAATATATACTTAAAAAATATAAAAATCTAAACACATATAATAGAATAAGGATGAATAAATGAAAAAAAGGACAATGAAACAAATATAATGTAAATAAGATATACTTAAAAAATATAAAAATCTAAACACATATAATAGAATAAGGATGAATAAATGAAAAAAAGACAAAGAAAGAAATATCATGTAAATAATATATACTTAAAAAATATAAAAATCTAAACACTTATAATAGAATAAGGATGAATAAATGAAAAAAATGACAATGAAACAAATATAATGTAAATAAGATATACTTAAAAAATATAAAAATCTAAACACATATAATAGAATAAGGATGAATAAATGAAAAAAAGACAAAGAAAGAAATATCATGTAAATAATATATACTTCAAAAATATAAAAATCTAAACACATATAATAGAATAAGGATGAATAAATGAAAAAAAGACAAAGAAAGAAATATCATGTAAATAATATATACTTAAAAAATATAAAAATCTAAACACTTATAATAGAATAAGGATGAATAAATGAAAAAAATGACAATGAAACAAATATAATGTAAATAAGATATACTTAAAAAATATAAAAATCTAAACACTTATAATAGAATAAGGATGAATAAATGAAAAAAATGACAATGAAACAAATATAATGTAAATAAGATATACTTAAAAAATATAAAAATCTAAACACATATAATAGAATAAGGATGAATAAATGAAAAAAAGACAAAGAAAGAAATATCATGTAAATAATATATACTTAAAAAATATAAAAATCTAAACACTTATAATAGAATAAGGATGAATAAATGAAAAAAATGACAATGAAACAAATATAATGGAAATAAGATATAATTAAAAACAATAAAAATCTAAACACTTATAATAGAATAAGGATGAATAAATGAAAAAAATGACAAAGAAACAAATATAATGTAAATAAGATATACTTAAAAAATATAAAAATCTAAACACATATAATAGAATAAGGATGAATAAATGAAAAAAAGACAAAGAAAGAAATATCATGTAAATAATATATACTTAAAAAATATAAAAATCTAAACACTTATAATAGAATAAGGATGAAGAAATGAAAAAAATGACAATGAAACAAATATAATGTAAATAAGATATACTTAAAAAATATAAAAATCTAAACACTTATAATAGAATAAGGATGAATAAATGAAAAAAATGACAATGAAACAAATATAATGTAAATAAGATATACTTAAAAAATATAAAAATCTAAACACATATAATAGAATAAGGATGAATAAATGAAAAAAAGACAAAGAAAGAAATATCATGTAAATAATATATACTTAAAAAATATAAAAATCTAAACACTTATAATAGAATAAGGATGAATAAATGAAAAAAATGACAATGAAACAAATATAATGTAAATAAGATATACCTAAAAAATATAAAAATCTAAACACATATAATAGAATAAGGATGAATAAATGAAAAAAAGACAAAGAAAGAAATATCATGTAAATAATATATACATAAAAAATATAAAAACCTAAACACATATAAAAGAATAAGGATGAATAAATGAAAAAAATGACAATGAAACAAATATAATGTAAATAAGATATACTTAAAAAATATAAAAATCTAAACACTTATAATAGAATAAGGATGAATAAATGAAAAAAATGACAATGAAACAAATATAATGTAAATAAGATATACTTAAAAAATATAAAAATCTAAACACATATAATAGAATAAGGATGAATAAATGAAAAAAATGACAATGAAACAAATATAATGTAAATAAGATATACTTAAAAAATATAAAAATCTAAACACTTATAATAGAATAAGGATGAATAAATGAAAAAAATGACAAAGAAACAAATATAATGTAAATAAGATATACTTAAAAAATATAAAAATCTAAACACATATAATAGAATAAGGATGAATAAATGAAAAAAAGACAAAGAAAGAAATATCATGTAAATAATATATACTTAAAAAATATAAAAATCTAAACACTTATAATAGAATAAGGATGAATAAATGAAAAAAATGACAATGAAACAAATATAATGTAAATAAGATATACTTAAAAAATATAAAAATCTAAACACTTATAATAGAATAAGGATGAATAAATGAAAAAAATGACAATGAAACAAAAATAATGTAAATAAGATATACTTAAAAAATATAAAAATCTAAACACATATAATAGAATAAGGATGAATAAATGAAAAAAAGACAAAGAAAGAAATATCATGTAAATAATATATACTTAAAAAATATAAAAATCTAAACACTTATAATAGAATAAGGATGAATAAATGAAAAAAATGACAATGAAACAAATATAATGTAAATAAGATATACCTAAAAAATATAAAAATCTAAACACATATAATAGAATAAGGATGAATAAATGAAAAAAAGACAAAGAAAGAAATATCAAGTAAATAATAAATACATAAAAAATATAAAAATCTAAACACATATAATAGAATAAGGATGAATAAATGAAAAAAAGACAAAGAAAGAAATATCATGTAAATAATATATACTTAAAAAATATAAAAATCTAAACACTTATAATAGAATAAGGATGAATAAATGAAAAAAATGACAATGAAACAAATATAATGTAAATAAGATATACTTAAAAAATATAAAAATCTAAACACTTATAATAGAATAAGGATGAATAAATGAAAAAAATGACAATGAAACAAATGTAATGTAAATAAGATATACTTAAAAAATATAAAAATCTAAACACATATAATAGAATAAGGATGAATAAATGAAAAAAAGACAAAGAAAGAAATATCATGTAAATAATATATACTTAAAAAATATAAAAATCTAAACACTTATAATAGAATAAGGATGAATAAATGAAAAAAATGACAATGAAACAAATATAATGTAAATAAGATATACTTAAAAAATATAAAAATCTAAACACTTATAATAGAATAAGGATGAATAAATGAAAAAAATGACAAAGAAACAAATATAATGTAAATAAGATATACTTAAAAAATATAAAAATCTAAACACATATAATAGAATAAGGATGAATAAATGAAAAAAAGACAAAGAAAGAAATATCATGTAAATAATATATACTTAAAAAATATAAAAATCTAAACACTTATAATAGAATAAGGATGAATAAATGAAAAAAATGACAATGAAACAAATATAATGTAAATAAGATATACTTAAAAAATATAAAAATCTAAACACTTATAATAGAATAAGGATGAATAAATGAAAAAAATGACAATGAAACAAATATAATGTAAATAAGATATACTTAAAAAATATAAAAAGCTAAACACATATAATAGAATAAGGATGAATAAATGAAAAAAAGACAAAGAAAGAAATATCATGTAAATAATATATACTTAAAAAATATAAAAATCTAAACACTTATAATAGAATAAGGATGAATAAATGAAAAAAATGACAATGAAACAAATATAATGTAAATAAGATATACCTAAAAAATATAAAAATCTAAACACATATAATAGAATAAGGATGAATAAATGAAAAAAAGACAAAGAAAGAAATATCATGTAAATAATATATACTTAAAAAATATAAAAATCTAAACACATATAATAGAATAAGGATGAATAAATGAAAAAAAGACAAAGAAACAAATATAATGTAAATAAGATATACTTAAAAAATATAAAAATCTAAACACATATAATAGAATAAGGATGAATAAATGAAAAAAAGACAAAGAAAGAAATATCATGTAAATAATATATACTTAAAAAATATAAAAATCTAAACACATATAATAGAATAAGGATGAATAAATGAAAAAAAGACAAAGAAAGAAATATCATGTAAATAATATATACTTAAAAAATATAAAAATCTAAACACTTATAATAGAATAAGGATGAATAAATGAAAAAAATGACAATGAAACAAATATAATGTAAATAAGATATACTTAAAAAATATAAAAATCTAAACACTTATAATAGAATAAGGATGAATAAATGAAAAAAATGACAATGAAACAAATATAATGTAAATAAGATATACTTAAAAAATATAAAAATCTAAACACATATAATAGAATAAGGATGAATAAATGAAAAAAAGACAAAGAAAGAAATATCATGTAAATAATATATACTTAAAAAATATAAAAATCTAAACACTTATAATAGAATAAGGATGAATAAATGAAAAAAATGACAATGAAACAAATATAATGTAAATAAGATATACCTAAAAAATATAAAAATCTAAACACATATAATAGAATAAGGATGAATAAATGAAAAAAAGACAAAGAAAGAAATATCATGTAAATAATATATACTTAAAAAATATAAAAATCTAAACACATATAATAGAATAAGGATGAATAAATGAAAAAAAGACAAAGAAAGAAATATCATGTAAATAATATATACTTAAAAAATATAAAAATCTAAACACTTATAATAGAATAAGGATGAATAAATGAAAAAAATGACAATGAAACAAATATAATGTAAATAAGATATACTTAAAAAATATAAAAATCTAAACACTTATAATAGAATAAGGATGAATAAATGAAAAAAATGACAATGAAACAAATGTAATGTAAATAAGATATACTTAAAAAATATAAAAATCTAAACACATATAATAGAATAAGGATGAATAAATGAAAAAAAGACAAAGAAAGAAATATCATGTAAATAATATATACTTAAAAAATATAAAAATCTAAACACTTATAATAGAATAAGGATGAATAAATGAAAAAAATGACAATGAAACAAATATAATGTAAATAAGATATACTTAAAAAATATAAAAATCTAAACACTTATAATAGAATAAGGATGAATAAATGAAAAAAATGACAAAGAAACAAATATAATGTAAATAAGATATACTTAAAAAATATAAAAATCTAAACACATATAATAGAATAAGGATGAATAAATGAAAAAAAGACAAAGAAAGAAATATCATGTAAATAATATATACTTAAAAAATATAAAAATCTAAACACTTATAATAGAATAAGGATGAATAAATGAAAAAAATGACAATGAAACAAATATAATGTAAATAAGATATACTTAAAAAATATAAAAATCTAAACACTTATAATAGAATAAGGATGAATAAATGAAAAAAATGACAATGAAACAAATATAATGTAAATAAGATATACTTAAAAAATATAAAAATCTAAACACATATAATAGAATAAGGATGAATAAATGAAAAAAAGACAAAGAAAGAAATATCATGTAAATAATATATACTTAAAAAATATAAAAATCTAAACACTTATAATAGAATAAGGATGAATAAATGAAAAAAATGACAATGAAACAAATATAATGTAAATAAGATATACTTAAAAAATATAAAAATCTAAACACATATAATAGAATAAGGATGAATAAATGAAAAAAAGACAAAGAAAGAAATATCATGTAAATAAGATATACTTAAAAAATATAAAAATCTAAACACATATAATAGAATAAGGATGAATAAATGAAAAAAAGACAAAGAAAGAAATATCATGTAAATAATATATACTTAAAAAATATAAAAATCTAAACACTTATAATAGAATAAGGATGAATAAATGAAAAAAATGACAATGAAACAAATATAATGTAAATAAGATATACTTAAAAAATATAAAAATCTAAACACATATAATAGAATAAGGATGAATAAATGAAAAAAAGACAAAGAAAGAAATATCATGTAAATAATATATACTTAAAAAATATAAAAATCTAAACACTTATAATAGAATAAGGATGAATAAATGAAAAAAATGACAATGAAACAAATATAATGTAAATAAGATATACTTAAAAAATATAAAAATCTAAACACTTATAATAGAATAAGGATGAATAAATGAAAAAAATGACAATGAAACAAATATAATGTAAATAAGATATACTTAAAAAATATAAAAATCTAAACACATATAATAGAATAAGGATGAATAAATGAAAAAAAGACAAAGAAAGAAATATCATGTAAATAATATATACTTAAAAAATATAAAAATCTAAACACTTATAATAGAATAAGGATGAATAAATGAAAAAAATGACAATGAAACAAATATAATGTAAATAAGATATACTTAAAAAATATAAAAATCTAAACACTTATAATAGAATAAGGATGAATAAATGAAAAAAATGACAATGAAACAAATATAATGTAAATAAGATATACTTAAAAAATATAAAAATCTAAACACATATAATAGAATAAGGATGAATAAATGAAAAAAAGACAAAGAAAGAAATATCATGTAAATAATATATACTTAAAAAATATAAAAATCTAAACACTTATAATAGAATAAGGATGAATAAATGAAAAAAATGACAATGAAACAAATATAATGTAAATAAGATATACTTAAAAAATATAAAAATCTAAACACTTATAATAGAATAAGGATGAATAAATGAAAAAAATGACAAAGAAACAAATATAATGTAAATAAGATATACTTAAAAAATATAAAAATCTAAACACATATAATAGAATAAGGATGAATAAATGAAAAAAAGACAAAGAAAGAAATATCATGTAAATAATATATACTTAAAAAATATAAAAATCTAAACACTTATAATAGAATAAGGATGAATAAATGAAAAAAATGACAAAGAAAGAAATATAATGTAAATAAGATATACTTAAAAAATATAAAAATCTAAACACTTATAATAGAATAAGGATGAATAAATGAAAAAAAGACAAAGAAAGAAATATCATGTAAATAATATATACTTAAAAAATATAAAAATCTAAACACTTATAATAGAATAAGGATGAATAAATGAAAAAAATGACAATGAAACAAATATAATGTAAATAAGATATACTTAAAAAATATAAAAATCTAAACACTTATAATAGAATAAGGATGAATAAATGAAAAAAATGACAATGAAACAAATATAATGTAAATAAGATATACTTAAAAAATATAAAAATCTAAACACATATAATAGAATAAGGATGAATAAATGAAAAAAAGACAAAGAAAGAAATATCATGTAAATAATATATACTTAAAAAATATAAAAATCTAAACACTTATAAAAGAATACAGACGAACAAATGAAAAAAATGACAATGCAACAAATATAATGTAAATAAGATATACTTAAAAAATATAAAAATCTAAACACATATAATAGAATAAGGATGAATAAATGAAAAAAATGACAATGAAACAAATATAATGTAAATAAGATATACTTAAAAAATATAAAAATCTAAACACTTATAATAGAATAAGGATGAATAAATGAAAAAAATGACAAAGAAACAAATATAATGTAAATAAGATATACTTAAAAAATATAAAAATCTAAACACATATAATAGAATAAGGATGAATAAATGAAAAAAAGACAAAGAAAGAAATATCATGTAAATAATATATACTTAAAAAATATAAAAATCTAAACACTTATAATAGAATAAGGATGAATAAATGAAAAAAATGACAATGAAACAAATATAATGTAAATAAGATATACTTAAAAAATATAAAAATCTAAACACTTATCATAGGATAAGGATGAATAAATAAAAAAAATTACAATGAAACAAATATAATGTAAATAAGATATACTTAAAAAATATAAAAATCTAAACACATACAATAGAATAAGGATGAATAAATGAAAAAAAGACAAAGAAAGAAATATCATGTAAATAATATATACTTAAAAAATATAAAAATCTAAACACTTATAATAGAATAAGGATGAATAAATGAAAAAAATGACAATGAAACAAATATAATGTAAATAAGATATACCTAAAAAATATAAAAATCTAAACACATATAATAGAATAAGGATGAATAAATGAAAAAAAGACAAAGAAAGAAATATCATGTAAATAATATATACTTAAAAAATATAAAAATCTAAACACATATAATAGAATAAGGATGAATAAATGAAAAAAAGACAAAGAAAGAAATATCATGTAAATAATATATACTTAAAAAATATAAAAATCTAAACACTTATAATAGAATAAGGATGAATAAATGAAAAAAATGACAATGAAACAAATATAATGTAAATAAGATATACTTAAAAAATATAAAAATCTAAACACTTATAATAGAAAAAGGATGAATAAAGGAAAAAAATCACAATGAAACAATTATAATGTAAATAATTTTTACCTAAAAAGTATAAAATTCTAAGCACATATAATAGAATAAGGATGAATAAATGAAAAAAAGACAAAGAAAGAAATATCATGTAAATAATATATACTTAAAAAATATAAAAATCTAAACACTTATAATAGAATAAGGATGAATAAATGAAAAAAATGACAATGAAACAAATATAATGTAAATAAGATATACTTAAAAAATATAAAAATCTAAACACTTATAATAGAATAAGGATGAATAAATGAAAAAAATGACAAAGAAACAAATATAATGTAAATAAGATATACTTAAAAAATATAAAAATCTAAGCACATATAATAGAATAAGGATGCATAAATGAAAAAAAGACAAAGAAAGAAATATCGTGTAAATAATATATACTTAAAAAATATAAAAATCTAAACACTTATAATAGAATAAGGATGAATAAATGAAAAAAATGACAAAGAAAGAAATATAATGTAAATAAGATATACTTAAAAAATATAAAAATCTAAACACTTATAATAGAATAAGGATGAATAAATGAAAAAAAGACAAAGAAAGAAATATCATGTAAATAATATATACTTAAAAAATATAAAAATCTAAACACTTATAATAGAATAAGGATGAATAAATGAAAAAAATGACAATGAAACAAATATAATGTAAATAAGATATACTTAAAAAATATAAAAATCTAAACACTTATAATAGAATAAGGATGAATAAATGAAAAAAATGACAAAGAAACAAATATAATGTAAATAAGATATACTTAAAAAATATAAAAATCTAAACACATATAATAGAATAAGGATGAATAAATGAAAAAAAGACAAAGAAAGAAATATCATGTAAATAATATATACTTAAAAAATATAAAAATCTAAACACATATAATAGAATAAGGATGAATAAATGAAAAAAAGACAAAGAAAGAAATATCATGTAAATAATATATACTTAAAAAATATAAAAATCTAAACACTTATAATAGAATAAGGATGAATAAATGAAAAAAATGACAATGAAACAAATATAATGTAAATAAGATATACTTAAAAAATATAAAAATCTAAACACATATAATAGAATAAGGATGAATAAATGAAAAAAAGACAAAGAAAGAAATATCATGTAAATAATATATACTTAAAAAATATAAAAATCTAAACACTTATAATAGAATAAGGATGAATAAATGAAAAAAATGACAATGAAACAAATATAATGTAAATAAGATATACTTAAAAAATATAAAAATCTAAACACTTATAATAGAATAAGGATGAATAAATGAAAAAAATGACAATGAAACAAATATAATGTAAATAAGATATACTTAAAAAATATAAAAATCTAAACACATATAATAGAATAAGGATGAATAAATGAAAAAAAGACAAAGAAAGAAATATCATGTAAATAAGATATACTTAAAAAATATAAAAATCTAAACACTTATAATAGAATAAGGATGAATAAATTAAAAAAAGGACAATGAAACAAATATAATGTAAATAAGATATACTTAAAAAATATAAAAATCTAAACACATATAATAGAATAAGGATGAATAAATGAAAAAAAGACAAAGAAAGAAATATCATGTAAATAATATATACTTAAAAAATATAAAAATCTAAACACTTATAATAGAATAAGGATGAATAAATGAAAAAAATGACAATGAAACAAATATAATGTAAATAAGATATACTTAAAAAATATAAAAATCTAAACACTTATAATAGAATAAGGATGAATAAATGAAAAAAATGACAATGAAACAAATATAATGTAAATAAGATATACTTAAAAAATATAAAAATCTAAACACATATAATAGAATAAGGATGAATAAATGAAAAAAAGACAAAGAAAGAAATATCATGTAAATAATATATACTTAAAAAATATAAAAATCTAAACACTTATAATAGAATAAGGATGAATAAATGAAAAAAATGACAATGAAACAAATATAATGTAAATAAGATATACTTAAAAAATATAAAAATCTAAACACTTATAATAGAATAAGGATGAATAAATGAAAAAAATGACAATGAAACAAATATAATGTAAATAAGATATACTTAAAAAATATAAAAATCTAAACACTTATAATAGAATAAGGATGAATAAATGAAAAAAATGACAAAGAAACAAATATAATGTAAATAAGATATACTTAAAAAATATAAAAATCTAAACACATATAATAGAATAAGGATGAATAAATGAAAAAAAGACAAAGAAAGAAATATCATGTAAATAATATATACTTAAAAAATATAAAAATCTAAACACTTATAATAGAATAAGGATGAATAAATGAAAAAAATGACAAAGAAAGAAATATAATGTAAATAAGATATACTTAAAAAATATAAAAATCTAAACACTTATAATAGAATAAGGATGAATAAATGAAAAAAAGACAAAGAAAGAAATATCATGTAAATAATATATACTTAAAAAATATAAAAATCTAAACACTTATAATAGAATAAGGATGAATAAATGAAAAAAATGACAATGAAACAAATATAATGTAAATAAGATATACTTAAAAAATATAAAAATCTAAACACTTATAATAGAATAAGGATGAATAAATGAAAAAAATGACAAAGAAACAAATATAATGTAAATAAGATATACTTAAAAAATATAAAAATCTAAACACATATAATAGAATAAGGATGAATAAATGAAAAAAAGACAAAGAAAGAAATATCATGTAAATAATATATACTTAAAAAATATAAAAATCTAAACACATATAATAGAATAAGGATGAATAAATGAAAAAAAGACAAAGAAAGAAATATCATGTAAATAATATATACTTAAAAAATATAAAAATCTAAACACTTATAATAGAATAAGGATGAATAAATGAAAAAAATGACAATGAAACAAATATAATGTAAATAAGATATACTTAAAAAATATAAAAATCTAAACACATATAATAGAATAAGGATGAATAAATGAAAAAAAGACAAAGAAAGAAATATCATGTAAATAATATATACTTAAAAAATATAAAAATCTAAACACTTATAATAGAATAAGGATGAATAAATGAAAAAAATGACAATGAAACAAATATAATGTAAATAAGATATACTTAAAAAATATAAAAATCTAAACACTTATAATAGAATAAGGATGAATAAATGAAAAAAATGACAATGAAACAAAGATAATGTAAATAAGATATACTTAAAAAATATAAAAATCTAAACACATATAATAGAATAAGGATGAATAAATGAAAAAAAGACAAAGAAAGAAATATCATGTAAATAAGATATACTTAAAAAATATAAAAATCTAAACACTTATAATAGAATAAGGATGAATAAATGAAAAAAATGACAATGAAACAAATATAATGTAAATAAGATATACTTAAAAAATATAAAAATCTAAACACATATAATAGAATAAGGATGAATAAATGAAAAAAAGACAAAGAAAGAAATATCATGTAAATAATATATACTTAAAAAATATAAAAATCTAAACACTTATAATAGAATAAGGATGAATAAATGAAAAAAATGACAATGAAACAAATATAATGTAAATAAGATATACTTAAAAAATATAAAAATCTAAACACTTATAATAGAATAAGGATGAATAAATGAAAAAAATGACAATGAAACAAATATAATGTAAATAAGATATACTTAAAAAATATAAAAATCTAAACACATATAATAGAATAAGGATGAATAAATGAAAAAAAGACAAAGAAAGAAATATCATGTAAATAAGATATACTTAAAAAATATAAAAATCTAAACACTTATAATAGAATAAGGATGAATAAATGAAAAAAATGACAATGAAACAAATATAATGTAAATAAGATATACTTAAAAAATATAAAAATCTAAACACATATAATAGAATAAGGATGAATAAATGAAAAAAAGACAAAGAAAGAAATATCATGTAAATAATATATACTTAAAAAATATAAAAATCTAAACACTTATAATAGAATAAGGATGAATAAATGAAAAAAATGACAATGAAACAAATATAATGTAAATAAGATATACTTAAAAAATATAAAAATCTAAACACTTATAATAGAATAAGGATGAATAAATGAAAAAAATGACAATGAAACAAATATAATGTAAATAAGATATACTTAAAAAATATAAAAATCTAAACACATATAATAGAATAAGGATGAATAAATGAAAAAAAGACAAAGAAAGAAATATCATGTATATAAGATATACTTAAAAAATATAAAAATCTAAACACTTATAATAGAATAAGGATGAATAAATGAAAAAAATGACAATGAAACAAATATAATGTAAATAAGATATACTTAAAAAATATAAAAATCTAAACACATATAATAGAATAAGGATGAATAAATGAAAAAAAGACAAAGAAAGAAATATCATGTAAATAATATATACTTAAAAAATATAAAAATCTAAACACTTATAATAGAATAAGGATGAATAAATGAAAAAAATGACAATGAAACAAATATAATGTAAATAAGATATACTTAAAAAATATAAAAATCTAAACACTTATAATAGAATAAGGATGAATAAATGAAAAAAATGACAATGAAACAAATATAATGTAAATAAGATATACTTAAAAAATATAAAAATCTAAACACTTATAATAGAATAAGGATGAATAAATGAAAAAAATGACAAAGAAACAAATATAATGTAAATAAGATATACTTAAAAAATATAAAAATCTAAACACATATAATAGAATGAGGATGAATAAATGAAAAAAAGACAAAGAAAGAAATAGGATGTAAATAAGATATACTTAAAAAATATAAAAATCTAAACACTTATAATAGAATAAGGATGAATAAATGAAAAAAATGACAATGAAACAAATATAATGTAAATAAGATATACTTAAAAAATATAAAAATCTAAACACATATAATAGAATAAGGATGAATAAATGAAAAAAAGACAAAGAAAGAAATATCATGTAAATAATATATACTTAAAAAATATAAAAATCTAAACACTTATAATAGAATAAGGATGAATAAATGAAAAAAATGACAATGAAACAAATATAATGTAAATAATATATACTTAAAAAATATAAAAATCTAAACACTTATAATAGAATAAGGATGAATAAATGAAAAAAATGACAATGAAACAAATATAATGTAAATAAGATATACTTAAAAAATATAAAAATCTAAACACATATAATAGAATAAGGATGAATAAATGAAAAAAAGACAAAGAAAGAAATATCATGTAAATAAGATATACTTAAAAAATAACGATAAATAATAATAACGATAAATAACGATAAATAATCATAAAAAAGAAATAAGTCCCTCTTAAATTTTCGTTGTTTTTGAATTATTTCAATTGAGGACAAATCAATAAATTTTAATTTTATTAGAATAAGGATGAATAAATGTATATAAATTAAAAAATATAAATATACTTAAAAAATATAAATATACTTAAAAAATATATTTTCTAAAAATTTTCTATAAAAAACAGTCTATTGTTGTCTGCTAGTTGTTTCTGGCACACACGTAGATTTTTAAATTTAACGCGCTAAATACAATTTTAATTATAACATTTTTATATAAAAATTTTATTAAGCTTTAACCGTCGAACAAGTCCTCAATCTTTTCATTTCTTTTAGTTTATCAAATTATTTTTATTACCAACACATTCGATAAGACTTCCTAACAACTATTTAAATCGTTAAATTTTTCAATAATCTAATATACCTATAATATATTTAGTCTTGTAGTCAAGAGCAACTTCAGAAGCACGAAGTAACAATTTTTATAAAAATTTTCTTCTTAATTTTAATTTATTTTTCAGATTTTTAAAGTAAAAAACATATTCGAGTTTTGTTGAAGTTTGGAATATCAAAAGGTCTAAAGATTGAGGAATTTGAGTAATCAGTATATTGTAATAACGTGTTCAACTAAAATTAATATATAATTAATAATTTATAAGCAAATTTAAAAGAAAAATCATCAATCGTGTAAAATTATTATTATAAAATTATAAACAAAATTTTATTCCTTATGTTTGTAGTTCTTTCATATTATTTTTGTAAAAATAACAAATTGATTTTAGCTATAATTGTTTAAACGATTTGCTGATTTAACAAAGCAACTGACTTTGTTATTATCAAAAAATTACTGATTTTCATTTAAGAGCAAAAAATAATATCATAAGAGCTTTTGTCGATGCAACACGCTTCGCTTATTTTAAATAGTTTTTCAACCAAAAATTTAATAAAGGTAATTTTAACGATTTTAACGTTTAATCTAAAAAGTTTATTACACATATATTTTATCTTAATTGATTTAATAGTATTATTGATATAAACCTTTAGTTTGATGTTTTTTAGTTTATAGGCTCTATATTGCTCAGAATAAATCTTTATTTAATATTATTATAATACACTCAATGCGGTAATTACAAATTAGTTAAATTAGTTAAAAATAAATCATAAAATAATGAACATAATAACTGACCAAAATACACTAAGGTCTTATTTTATTCGGTTAGTTTACATTCGTAGGTTAAAAATAAATAATAAAATAATGAACATAATAACTGACCAAAATACACTAAGGTCTTATTTTATTCGGTTAGTTTACATTCATAGGTTAAAAATAAATCATAAAATAATGAACATAATAACTGACCAAAATACACTAAGGTCTTATTTTATTCGGTTAGTTTACATTCATAGGTTAAAAATAAATCATAAAATAATGAACATAATAACTGACCAAAATACACTAAGGTCTTATTTTATTCGTTTAGTTTACATTCATAGGTTAAAAATAAATCATAAAATAATGAACATAATAACTGACCAAAATACACTAAGGTCTTATTTTATTCGGTTAGTTTACATTCATAGGTTAAAAATAAATCATAAAATAATGAACATAATAACTGACCAAAATACACTAAGGTCTTATTTTATTCGTTTAGTTTACATTCATAGGTTAAAAATAAATCATAAAATAATGAACATAATAACTGACCAAAATACACTAAGGTCTTATTTTATTCGGTTAGTTTACATTCATAGGTTAAAAATAAATCATAAAATAATGAACATAATAACTGACCAAAATACACTAAGGTCTTATTTTATTCGGTTAGTTTACATTCATAGGTTAAAAATAAATCATAAAATAATGAACATAATAACTGACCAAAATACACTAAGGTCTTATTTTATTCGGTTAGTTTACATTCATAGGTTATAAATAAATCATAAAATAATGAACATAATAACTGACCAAAATACACTAAGGTCTTATTTTATTCGGTTAGTTTACATTCATAGGTTAAAAATAAATCATAAAATAATGAACATAATAACTGACCAAAATACACTAAGGTCTTATTTTATTCGTTTAGTTTACATTCATAGGTTAAAAATAAATCATAAAATAATGAACATAATAACTGACCAAAATACACTAAGGTCTTATTTTATTCGGTTAGTTTACATTCATAGGTTAAAAATAAATCATAAAATAATGAACATAATAACTGACCAAAATACACTAAGGTCTTATTTTATTCGTTTAGTTTACATTCATAGGTTAAAAATAAATCATAAAATAATGAACATAATAACTGACCAAAATACACTAAGGTCTTATTTTATTCGGTTAGTTTACATTCATAGGTTAAAAATAAATCATAAAATAATGAACATAATAACTGACCAAAATACACTAAGGTCTTATTTTATTCGGTTAGTTTACATTCATAGGTTGTAGACGAATATTTTCTATTCGGTCGTTTTAAAATAAATAAGAATTAAAAACGTCTTAGAATTTATGAAACAGTATTAGATTGATAGGTTCAATTCGGTCAACTTATAGGGTCGAATAACGATAAATAATCATAAAAAAGAAATTAGTCCCTCTTAAATTTTGGTAATAGGGAATAACCGTTTGTAGACGAATATTTTCTATTCGGTCGTTTTAAAATAAATAAGAATTAAAAACGTCTTAGAATTTATGAAACAGTATTAGATTGATAGGTTCAATTCGGTCAACTTATAGGGTCGAATAACGATAAATAATCATAAAAAAGAAATAAGTCCCTCTTAAATTTTGGTAATAGGGAATAACCGTTTGTAGACGAATATTTTCTATTCGGTCGTTTTAAAATAAATAAGAATTAAAAACGTCTTAGAATTTATGAAACAGTATTAGATTGATAGGTTCAATTCGGTCAACTTATAGGGTCGAATAACGATAAATAATCATAAAAAAGAAATTAGTCCCTCTTAAATTTTGGTAATAGGGAATAACCGTTTGTAGACGAATATTTTCTATTCGGTCGTTTTAAAATAAATAAGAATTAAAAACGTCTTAGAATTTATGAAACAGTATTAGATTGATAGGTTCAATTCGGTCAACTTATAGGGTCGAATAACGATAAATAATCATAAAAAAGAAATTAGTCCCTCTTAAATTTTGGTAATAGGGAATAACCGTTTGTAGACGAATATTTTCTATTCGGTCGTTTTAAAATAAATAAGAATTAAAAACGTCTTAGAATTTATGAAACATTATTAGATAGATAGGTTCAATTCGGTCAACTTATAGGGTCGAATAACGATAAATAATCATAAAAAAGAAATAAGTCCCTCTTAAATTTTGGTAATAGGGAATAACCGTTTGTAGACGAATATTTTCTATTCGGTCGTTTTAAAATAAATAAGAATTAAAAACGTCTTAGAATTTATGAAACAGTATTAGATTGATAGGTTCAATTCGGTCAACTTATAGGGTCGAATAACGATAAATAATCATAAAAAAGAAATTAGTCCCTCTTAAATTTTGGTAATAGGGAATAACCGTTTGTAGACGAATATTTTCTATTCGGTCGTTTTAAAATAAATAAGAATTAAAAACGTCTTAGAATTTATGAAACAGTATTAGATTGATAGGTTCAATTCGGTCAACTTATAGGGTCGAATAACGATAAATAATCATAAAAAAGAAATTAGTCCCTCTTAAATTTTGGTAATAGGGAATAACCGTTTGTAGACGAATATTTTCTATTCGGTCGTTTTAAAATAAATAAGAATTAAAAACGTCTTAGAATTTATGAAACAGTATTAGATTGATAGGTTCAATTCGGTCAACTTATAGGGTCGAATAACGATAAATAATCATAAAAAAGAAATTAGTCCCTCTTAAATTTTGGTAATAGGGAATAACCGTTTGTAGACGAATATTTTCTATTCGGTCGTTTTAAAATAAATAAGAATTAAAAACGTCTTAGAATTTATGAAACAGTATTAGATTGATAGGTTCAATTCGGTCAACTTATAGGGTCGAATAACGATAAATAATCATAAAAAAGAAATAAGTCCCTCTTAAATTTTGGTAATAGGGAATAACCGTTTGTAGACGAATATTTTCTATTCGGTCGTTTTAAAATAAATAAGAATTAAAAACGTCTTAGAATTTATGAAACAGTATTAGATTGATAGGTTCAATTCGGTCAACTTATAGGGTCGAATAACGATAAATAATCATAAAAAAGAAATTAGTCCCTCTTAAATTTTGGTAATAGGGAATAACCGTTTGTAGACGAATATTTTCTATTCGGTCGTTTTAAAATAAATAAGAATTAAAAACGTCTTAGAATTTATGAAACATTATTAGATAGATAGGTTCAATTCGGTCAACTTATAGGGTCGAATAACGATAAATAATCATAAAAAAGAAATAAGTCCCTCTTAAATTTTCGTTGTTTTTGAATTATTTCAATTGAGGACAAATCAATAAATTTTAATTTTATTTCAACTCGACCAGTCTATTGTTGTCTGCTAGTTGTTTCTGGCACACACGTAGATTTTTAAATTTAACGCGCTAAATACAATTTTAATTATAACATTTTTATATAAAAATTTTATTAAGCTTTAACCGTCGAACAAGTCCTCAATCTTTTCATTTCTTTTAGTTTATCAAATTATTTTTATTACCAACACATTCGATAAGACTTCCTAACAACTATTTAAATCGTTAAATTTTTCAATAATCTAATATACCTATAATATATTTAGTCTTGTAGTCAAGAGCAACTTCAGAAGCACGAAGTAACAATTTTTATAAAAATTTTCTTCTTAATTTTAATTTATTTTTCAGATTTTTAAAGTAAAAAACATATTCGAGTTTTGTTGAAGTTTGGAATATCAAAAGGTCTAAAGATTGAGGAATTTGAGTAATCAGTATATTGTAATAACGTGTTCAACTAAAATTAATAAATAATTAATAATTTATAAGCAAATTTAAAAGAAAAATCATCAATCGTGTAAAATTATTATTATAAAATTATAAACAAAATTTTATTCCTTATGTTTGTAGTTCTTTCATATTATTTTTGTAAAAATAACAAATTGATTTTAGCTATAATTGTTTAAACGATTTGCTGATTTAACAAAGCAACTGACTTTGTTATTATCAAAAAATTACTGATTTTCATTTAAGAGCAAAAAATAATATCATAAGAGCTTTTGTCGATGCAACACGCTTCGCTTATTTTAAATAGTTTTTCAACCAAAAATTTAATAAAGGTAATTTTAACGATTTTAACGTTTAATCTAAAAAGTTTATTACTCATATATTTTATCTTAATTGATTTAATAGTATTATTGATATAAACCTTTAGTTTGATGTTTTTTAGTTTATAGGCTCTATATTGCTCAGAATAAATCTTTATTTAATATTATTATAATACACTCAATGCGGTAATTATAAATTAGTTAAATTAGTTAAAAATAAATCATAAAATAATGAACATAATAACTGACCAAAATACACTAAGGTCTTATTTTATTCGGTTAGTTTACATTCATAGGTTAAAAATAAATCATAAAATAATGAACATAATAACTGACCAAAATACACTAAGGTCTTATTTTATTCGGTTAGTTTATATTCATAGGTTAAAAATAAATAATAAAATAATGAACATAATAACTGACCAAAATACACTAAGGTCTTATTTTATTCGGTGAGTTTACATTCATAGGTTAAAAATAAATCATAAAATAATGAACATAATAACTGACCAAAATACACTAAGGTCTTATTTTATTCGGTTAGTTTACATTCATAGGTTAAAAATAAATCATAAAATAATGAACATAATAACTGACCAAAATACACTAAGGTCTTATTTTATTCGGTTAGTTTACATTCATAGGTTAAAAATAAATCATAAAATAATGAACATAATAACTGACCAAAATACACTAAGGTCTTATTTTATTCGGTTAGTTTACATTCATAGGTTAAAAATAAATCATAAAATAATGAACATAATAACTGACCAAAATACACTAAGGTCTTATTTTATTCGGTTAGTTTACATTCATAGGTTAAAAATAAATCATAAAATAATGAACATAATAACTGACCAAAATACACTAAGGTCTTATTTTATTCGGTTAGTTTACATTCATAGGTTAAAAATAAATCATAAAATAATGAACATAATAACTGACCAAAATACACTAAGGTCTTATTTTATTCGGTTAGTTTACATTCATAGGTTAAAAATAAATCATAAAATAATGAACATAATAACTGACCAAAATACACTAAGGTCTTATTTTATTCGGTTAGTTTACATTCATAGGTTAAAAATAAATCATAAAATAATGAACATAATAACTGACCAAAATACACTAAGGTCTTATTTTATTCGGTTAGTTTACATTCATAGGTTAAAAATAAATCATAAAATAATGAACATAATAACTGACCAAAATACACTAAGGTCTTATTTTATTCGGTTAGTTTACATTCATAGGTTAAAAATAAATCATAAAATAATGAACATAATAACTGACCAAAATACACTAAGGTCTTATTTTATTCGGTTAGTTTACATTCATAGGTTAAAATTCACCGAACCGATTAAGAAACACGATTTACAGAACATACTCGTATTTTACCCAAATATTTTCATGTCCATAAAGAGGCATTTATACGAGATTTTAGAAAGATTGACAATTTTTTCCTTTTATCACTAATTATAAATCTATTGCTGATTAGAGTTTTATACTTACCATCGCATTTTTTCTGCTTTATTTTAATGCTTTAATAAAATTAAGAAAAATCTTTATCAACGTTATTATAGATTGACTCAAATAATAAAATAATTAATCCACATTTTTTAAATTCATGTTTAAATTATTTACCTGTTTAATCATTAAAATTATATATTATATATTTATACCTTTTAATAGCTTTTCTTGAACCGTCAAGAATATTAATTTAAATTAATATGGACTTGAAATTTAAAATAATAATTAATAATTATCCAAATTAAAGTTATGTATATTTTTTATACCTGATTAATTATTTTTATATGTAAAAATTGTCTAGTTTTTTACTATTTTTAGTTTACTCATTAATTTTTTTGTCTGTATTATAATTTCTTGTCTGTATTATTTTTCTTTATTTCTCCTAGTTTTATTGCTGTATTTTTATTTTATTATATTAATGAAGAACGTTCTTCTACATTCTTCAAAAGACGGTCTGCGAAAAATGATATTGAATGCATTAATTATTTTTACTCATTAATTTTTTTGCCTTTTCATTCTATCTTACTTCTTTGTTGACACTTTTTCTATCTTACTTCTCTTCTTCTATCTTACTTCTAGGTTGACACTACTTCTTGGTTGAAAGGCCTTTTGAGGTACGTGGTAACGAAGAGTTGAACATTAACCCCTTTTGAATAGGTATATTTTTGAAAATGTAATTTTGCAAGCGTTTAAAGTATTTTAAATTAAAACCAAACGAAGAAATATATTTTATCACCGCATTTATCCACTCATTATATTTTATCCACTCTTATTTTCTAGTGTATTTAAATTATCGTCATGCAAAAGCTTATTGTTGGAATCTTTGTCATCTTCTTTTTCCTATTAAAACATACATAATTTGAATATAACTAATAATTTTTTTATTTGATTTTTCTATAATACATAGAATATGCTATATTATATTATGAGTTTCTGTAAATATCGGAAGATTTTCTAATATTAATAAATAATAAATCTTTATAAAAAATACTTTTGGAGTTATTATTAAATTTAAATTATTAAAATTTAAATTACAAAATCCAGTTTAAATTCTTTAAATAATTTTAATTTTATTATAATATTCTGTTTAATATAAAATAAATATTAGTATAAAACAAACTTAATTCTATATAAAATAAACTTAATTTTAATAAAAATTTACTCATTGGATTCAATTTAATATTTAATATATTCTTATATTTTAATATTAACATATTGATACGTGACATTTATTCTATTATTGATTAAAATTTTTTAATAGTTCCATATTTTTAGTGACCCAACATAAATAGAATTTTTGTGAACATCACTGCGAATCAAATAAACTATGATCTTCCTCTTCTTTTTTTTTAATTTTTTACTCTTTTATATCGATGGTGGCGTTTTGTATGTGTTCAAAAATTTGCTCCAATTTGTTTATAATTTTGTGGCGATGCAGCAAATTAGCACTGCGATTATACTTAAAAATAAGTATAGTTTTATATATGTAAATGTAAAACATATCCTATCATTCCATTTTGTGACATAATGTGTATTGAGTCTTCTGTTCCTCGAAAAAAAAAATAGTTAAAAATAAGTATAGTTTTATTGAAACAGTATTAGATTGATAGGTTCAATTCGGTCAACTTATAGGGTCGAATAACGATAAATAATCATAAAAAAGAAATAAGTCCCTCTTAAATTTTGGTAATAGGGAATAACCGTTTGTAGACGAATATTTTCTATTCGGTCGTTTTAAAATAAATAAGAATTAAAAACGTCTTAGAATTTATGAAACAGTATTAGATTGATAGGTTCAATTCGGTCAACTTATAGGGTCGAATAACGATAAATAATCATAAAAAAGAAATAAGTCCCTCTTAAATTTTGGTAATAGGGAATAACCGTTTGTAGACGAATATTTTCTATTCGGTCGTTTTAAAATAAATAAGAATTAAAAACGTCTTAGAATTTATGAAACAGTATTAGATTGATAGGTTCAATTCGGTCAACTTATAGGGTCGAATAACGATAAATAATCATAAAAAAGAAATAAGTCCCTCTTAAATTTTGGTAATAGGGAATAACCGTTTGTAGACGAATATTTTCTATTCGGTCGTTTTAAAATAAATAAGAATTAAAAACGTCTTAGAATTTATGAAACAGTATTAGATTGATAGGTTCAATTCGGTCAACTTATAGGGTCGAATAACGATAAATAATCATAAAAAAGAAATAAGTCCCTCTTAAATTTTCGTTGTTTTTGAATTATTTCAATTGAGGACAAATCAATAAATTTTAATTTTATTTCAACTCGACCAGTCTATTGTTGTCTGCTAGTTGTTTCTGGCACACACGTAGATTTTTAAATTTAACGCGCTAAATACAATTTTAATTATAACATTTTTATATAAAAATTTTATTAAGCTTTAACCGTCGAACAAGTCCTCAATCTTTTCATTTCTTTTAGTTTATCAAATTATTTTTATTACCAACACATTTGATAAGACTTCCTAACAACTATTTAAATCGTTAATTTTTTCTATAATCTAATATACCTATAATATATTTAGTCTTGTAGTCAAGAGCAACTTCAGAAGCACGAAGTAACAATTTTTATAAAAATTTTCTTCTTAATTTTAATTTATTTTTCAGATTTTTAAAGTAAAAAACATATTCGAGTTTTGTTGAAGTTTGGAATATCAAAAGGTCTAAAGATTGAGGAATTTGAGTAATCAGTATATTGTAATAACGTGTTCAACTAAAATTAATAAATAATTAATAATTTATAAGCAAATTTAGAAGAAAAATCATCAATCGTGTAAAATTATTATTATAAAATTATAAACAAAATTTTATTCCTTATGTTTGTAGTTCTTTCATATTATTTTTGTAAAAATAACAAATTGATTTTAGCTATAATTGTTTAAACGATTTGCTGATTTAACAAAGCAACTGACTTTGTTATTATCAAAAAATTACTGATTTTCATTTAAGAGCAAAAAATAATATCATAAGAGCTTTTGTCGATGCAACACGCTTCGCTTATTTTAAATAGTTTTTCAACCAAAAATTTAATAAAGGTAATTTTAACGATTTTAACGTTTAATCTAAAAAGTTTATTACACATATATTTTATCTTAATTGATTTAATAGTATTATTGATATAAACCTTTAGTTTGATGTTTTTTAGTTTATAGGCTCTATATTGCTCAGAATAAATCTTTATTTAATATTATTATAATACACTCAATGCGGTAATTATAAATTAAATGCATTTAGATTTAATTTACGCGAATGCTTATGTGTGATTCTAAATATTTATAATAAATACTTATTTTATATCATATTTTATTAAAGGATCCTTTCAATTCTTTAATTTTTCTTGTATTTTATAAATATTTGATTAATTACTAAATATAAAAATACAGTTAAACACAAGCCCAAAAATTTTATTGAGAACAGTTAATTGTGAGATTTTTGGGAGTTAATTGCTTTTTGTGAGTTAAGTGTAAGAATTATATAATAAATAGGGAACGGATTTATATGGACTATTAATCGAAAAATATGGACTGAAATATGGACTAAATCCAAAATATGGATCAAATATGGGCTGAAGACTGTAAATTTTTAACGCAAAATTTCGTTTTTAGGCTGAAAATGTTAATTTAGTTAATTTTTATGCATAATATTACAAATCAATCTATAGTAGTTATTTTGTTTCCGAAAATACTTTGGAAAATATTTGATTCAAAATTTTAAAAAAAAATTTTTGTCGCAAAATTTTTCAATAAAATTTTTCCAAAAAATTTTTATAAAAAAATTTTTTTTGACCAAAAAAATTTCATAAATTTGCAAATTTTGACCAATTTTCGGCAAAATTTTACAAAAAATGACGAATATGGAAAAATATGGAAAATATGGATTGATAACTCATTATCGGTCTTATCAACATATGCTAAAACTATGTTTTTCGTGCGTTTCACGACCCAACTAGGCCAGGAAAAAAATATGGAAATCCATATAAATCCGTTTTCTAATAATAAATATTGAAATTCATATTATATTAAAATTAAATTGTAGGTTATGAAGTAGCCATTAAAACTTGAACGAAAAAAAATGAGGATGGACTAGATGGATTTTTTGGAACAAACTGATCAGAATAGATTATGTTCATATAAAGCAAAAAAAGTCACATCTGAAATGAAATGCTATTATTTAGAAAAGAAGAAATCATATCTAAATGATCAGAATAGATTGTGTTCATATAAAGCAAAAAAAGTCACATCTGAAATTAAATGCTATTATTTAGAAAAGAAGAAATCATGTCTAAATGATCAGAATAGATTATGTTCATATAAAGCAAAAAAAGTCACATCTGAAATGAAATGCTATTATTTAGAAAAGAAGAAATCATGTCTAAATGATCAGAATAGATTGTGTTCATATAAAGCGAAAATTGTCACATCTGAATTTATCTAGAAAATTATTTAGAAAAGTGCAATTCAAGTCTAAATGATCAGAATAGATTATGTTCATATAAAGCAAAAAAAGTCACATCTGAAATGAAATGCTATTATTTAGAAAAGAAGAAATCATGTCTAAATGATCAGAATAGATTGTGTTCATATAAAGCGAAAATTGTCACATCTGAATTTATCTAGAAAATTATTTAGAAAAGTGCAATTCAAGTCTAAATGATCAGAATAGATTATGTTCATATAAAGCAAAAAAAGTCACATCTGAAATGAAATGCTATTATTTAGAAAAGAAGAAATCATGTCTAAATGATCAGAATAGATTGTGTTAATATAAAGCGAAAATTGTCACATCTGAAATTATCTAGAAAATTATTTAGAAAAGTGCAATTCAAGCTAAATGATCAGAATAGATTATGTTCATATAAAGCAAAAAAAGTCACATCTGAAATGAAATGCTATTATTTAGAAAAGAAGAAATCATGTCTAAATGATCAGAATAGATTGTTTCATATAAAGCGAAAATTGTCACATCTGAAATTATCTAGAAAATTATTTAGAAAAGTGCAATTCAAGTCTAAATGATCAGAATAGATTATGTTCATATAAAGCAAAAAAAAGTCACATCTGAAATGAAATGCTATTATTTAGAAAAGAAGAAATCATGTCTAAATGATCAGAATAGATTGTGTTCATATAAAGCGAAAATTGTCACATCTGAAATTAGATGCTATTATTTAGAAAAGAAGAAATCATGTCTAAATGATCAGAATAGATTGTGTTCATATAAAGCGAAAATTGTCACATCTGAAATTATCTAGAAAATTATTTAGAAAAGTGCAATTCAAGTCTAAATGATCAGAATAGATTATGTTCATATAAAGCAAAAAAAGTCACATCTGAAATGAAATGCTATTATTTAGAAAAGAAGAAATCATGTCTAAATGATCAGAATAGATTGTGTTCATATAAAGCGAAAATTGTCACATCTGAAATTATCTAGAAAATTATTTAGAAAAGTGCAATTCAAGTCTAAATGATCAGAATAGATTATGTTCATATAAAGCAAAAAAAGTCACATCTGAAATGAAATGCTATTATTTAGAAAAGAAGAAATCATGTCTAAATGATCAGAATAGATTATGTTCATATAAAGCAAAAAAAGTCACATCTGAAATGAAATGCTATTATTTAGAAAAGAAGAAATCATGTCTAAATGATCAGAATAGATTGTGTTCATATAAAGCGAAAATTGTCACATCTGAAATTATCTAGAAAATTATTTAGAAAAGTGCAATTCAAGTTTTAATGATCAGAATAGATTATGTTCATATAAAGCAAAAAAAGTCACATCTGAAATGAAATGCTATTATTTAGAAAAGAAGAAATCATGTCTAAATGATCAGAATAGATTGTGTTCATATAAAGCGAAAATTGTCACATCTGAAATTATCTAGAAAATTATTTAGAAAAGTGCAATTCAAGTCTAAATGATCAGAATAGATTATGTTCATATAAAGCAAAAAAAGTCACATCTGAAATGAAATGCTATTATTTAGAAAAGAAGAAATCATGTCTAAATGATCAGAATAGATTGTGTTCATATAAAGCGAAAATTGTCACATCTGAAATTATCTAGAAAATTATTTAGAAAAGTGCAATTCAAGTCTAAATGATCAGAATAGATTATGTTCATATAAAGCAAAAAAAGTCACATCTGAAATTAAATGCTATTATTTAGAAAAGAAGAAATCATGTCTAAATGATCATGTTATGTATCGACTTGCGGTTGTGTCCGATACTAACAGAACAATGACTCTCAAACAAAGGTTTATCACAAGGCAAATAGAAATGACGAGACTATGCGTTGGCTTAGGCTGACTGTAGACTAACTGACTGACTCGGTAACTGACTCTCGACTAACTAAAAGGCTGCGCCTTTTATACTAAGCGCGCCACCCTAACAGATAGAATAGATTGTGTTCATATAAAGCGAAAAAAGTCACATCTGAAATTAAATGCTATTATTTAGAAAAGAAGAAATCATGTCTAAATGATCAAAATAGATTGTGTTCATATAAAGCGAAAATTGTCACATCTGAAATTATCTAGAAAATTATTTAGAAAAGTGCAATTCAAGTCTAAATGATCAGAATAGATTATGTTCATATAAAGCAAAAAAAGTCACATCTGAAATGAAATGCTATTATTTAGAAAAGAAGAAATCATGTCTAAATGATCAGAATAGATTGTGTTCATATAAAGCGAAAATTGTCACATCTGAAATTATCTAGAAAATTATTTAGAAAAGTGCAATTCAAGTCTAAATGATCAGAATAGATTATGTTCATATAAAGCAAAAAAAGTCACATCTGAAATTAAATGCTATTATTTAGAAAAGAAGAAATCATGTCTAAATGATCAGAATAGATTGTGTTCATATAAAGCGAAAATTGTCACATCTGAAATTATCTAGAAAATTATTTAGAAAAGTGCAATTCAAGTCTAAATGATCAGAATAGATTATGTTCATATAAAGCAAAAAAAGTCACATCTGAAATTAAATGCTATTATTTAGAAAAGAAGAAATCATGTCTAAATGATCAGAATAGATTATGTTCATATAAAGCAAAAAAAGTCAAATCTGAAATGAAATGCTATTATTTAGAAAAGAAGAAATCATGTCTAAATGATCAGAATAGATTGTGTTCATATAAAGCGAAAAAAGTCACATCTGAAATGAAATGCTATTATTTAGAAAAGAAGAAATCATGTCTAAATGATCAGAATAGATTGTGTTCATATAAAGCGAAAATTGTCACATCTGAAATTATCTAGAAAATTATTTAGAAAAGTGCAATTCAAGTCTAAATGATCAGAATAGATTATGTTCATATAAAGCAAAAAAAGTCACATCTGAAATTAAATGCTATTATTTAGAAAAGAAGAAATCATGTCTAAATGATCAGAATAGATTGTGTTCATATAAAGCGAAAATTGTCACATCTGAAATTATCTAGAAAATTATTTAGAAAAGTGCAATTCAAGTCTAAATGATCAGAATAGATTATGTTCATATAAAGCAAAAAAAGTCACATCAGAAATGAAATGCTATTATTTAGAAAAGAAGAAATCATGTCTAAATGATCAGAATAGATTATGTTCATATAAAGCAAAAAAAGTCAAATCTGAAATGAAATGCTATTATTTAGAAAAGAAGAAATCATGTCTAAATGATCAGAATAGATTGTGTTCATATAAAGCGAAAAAAGTCACATCTGAAATGAAATGCTATTATTTAGAAAAGAAGAAATCATGTCTAAATGATCAGAATAGATAGTGTTCATATAAAGCGAAAATTGTCACATCTGAAATTATCTAGAAAATTATTTAGAAAAGTGCAATTCAAGTCTTAATGATCAGAATAGATTATGTTCATATAAAGCAAAAAAAGTCACATCTGAAATGAAATGCTATTATTTAGAAAAGAAGAAATCATGTCTAAATGATCAGAATAGATTGTGTTCATATAAAGCGAAAAAAGTCACATCTGAAATGAAATGCTATTATTTAGAAAAGAAGAAATCATGTCTAAATGATCAGAATAGATTGTGTTCATATAAAGCGAAAAAAGTCACATCTGAAATGAAATGCTATTATTTAGAAAAGAAGAAATCATGTCTAAATGATCAGAATAGATTGTGTTCATATAAAGCGAAAAAAGTCACATCTGAAATGAAATGCTATTATTTAGAAAAGAAGAAATCATGTCTAAATGATCAGAATAGATTATGTTCATATAAAGCAAAAAAAGTCACATCTGAAATTAAATGCTATTATTTAGAAAAGAAGAAATCATGTCTAAATGATCAGAATAGATTGTGTTCATATAAAGCGAAAATTGTCACATCTGAAATGAAATGCTATTATTTAGAAAAGAAGAAATCATGCTAAATGATCAGAATAGATTGTGTTCATATAAAGCGAAAATTGTCACATCTGAAATTATCTATAAAATTATTTAGAAAAGTGCAATTCAAGTCTAAATGATCAGAATAGATTATGTTCATATAAAGCAAAAAAAGTCACATCTGAAATTAAATGCTATTATTTAGAAAAGAAGAAATCATGTCTAAATGATCAGAATAGATTGTGTTCATATAAAGCGAAAATTGTCACATCTGAAATGAAATGCTATTATTTAGAAAAGTAGAAATCATGCTAAATGATCAGAATAGATTGTGTTCATATAAAGCGAAAATTGTCACATCTGAAATTATCTATAAAATTATTTAGAAAAGTGCAATTCAAGTCTAAATGATCAGAATAGATTATGTTCATATAAAGCAAAAAAAGTAACATCTGAAATGAAATGTTATTATTTAGAAAAGAAGAAATCATATCTAAATGATCAGAATAGATTATGTTCATATAAAGCAAAAAAAGTCACATCTGAAATGAAATGCTATTATTTAGAAAAGAAGCAATCATGTCTAAATGATCAGAATAGATTGTGTTCATATAAAGCGAAAATTGTCACATCTGAAATTATCTAGAAAATTATTTAGAAAAGTGCAATTCAAGTCTAAATGATCAGAATAGATTATGTTCATATAAAGCAAAAAAAGTCACATCTGAAATGAAATGCTATTATTTAGAAAAGAAGAAATCATGTCTAAATGATCAGAATAGATTATGTTCATATAAAGCAAAAAAAGTCACATCTGAAATGAAATGCTATTATTTAGAAAAGAAGAAATCATGTCTAAATGATCAGAATAGATTGTGTTCATATAAAGCGAAAATTGTCACATCTGAAATTATCTAGAAAATTATTTAGAAAAGTGCAATTCAAGTCTTAATGATCAGAATAGATTGTGTTCATATAAAGCGAAAAAAGTCACATCTGAAATGAAATGCTATTATTTAGAAATGAAGAAATCATGTCTAAATGATCAGAATAGATTGTGTTCATATAAAGCGAAAATTGTCACATCTGAAATTATCTAGAAAATTATTTAGAAAAGTGCAATTCAAGTCTAAATGATCAGAATAGATTATGTTCATATAAAGCAAAAAAATTCACATCTGAAATGAAATGCTATTATTTAGAAAAGAAGAAATCATGTCTAAATGATCAGAATAGATTGTGTTCATATAAAGCGAAAATTGTCACATCTGAAATTATCTAGAAAATTATTTAGAAAAATGCAATTCAAGTCTAAATGATCAGAATAGATTATGTTCATATAAAGCAAAAAAAGTCACATCAGAAATGAAATGCTATTATTTAGAAAAGAAGAAATCATGTCTAAATGATCAGAATAGATTATGTTCATATAAAGCAAAAAAAGTCAAATCTGAAATGAAATGATATTATTTAGAAAAGAAGAAATCATGTCTAAATGATCAGAATAGATTGTGTTCATATAAAGCGAAAAAAGTCACATCTGAAATGAAATGCTATTATTTAGAAAAGAAGAAATCATGTCTAAATGATCAGAATAGATTGTGTTCATATAAAGCGAAAATTGTCACATCTGAAATTATCTAGAAAATTATTTAGAAAAGTGCAATTCGAGTCTTAATGATCAGAATAGATTATGTTCATATAAAGCAAAAAAAGTCACATCTGAAATGAAATGCTATTATTTAGAAAGAAGAAATCATGTCTAAATGATCAGAATAGATTGTGTTCATATAAAGCGAAAAAAGTCACATCTGAAATGAAATGCTATTATTTAGAAAAGAAGAAATCATGTCTAAATGATCAGAATAGATTGTGTTCATATAAAGCGAAAATTGTCACATTTGAAATTATCTAGAAAATTATTTAGAAAAGTGCAATTCAAGTCTAAAAAAAAAAAAGAAAATTTTACACACACGGTCGAAGTTATTTTCAAAAAATTATTTTCAATCTTCATATCAATTACTAATAATCAATTAACAAAGGGTCCGTCCTTATTTATATATTTCTAAATTAATTATTTACGTCAATAACTTTCATATCGATTTTTGGATTAAAATTAATTAATAATTTTCTGCAATGAGAAAGTGAAAATATCGTCCAATAAAATTAAATGATGTTTTAAATACAAATTAATTTTAATTATTTTAATATCATCTTCGAATTAACATTATAATCAGGTATGATAATTATTTTTATATTTCTACTATATGTAGCAAGGATATTTGTAATCTTTTTTCAACATTATTTAAATTAAATATACATAGTTTCAGTTCTGAATTTTTATTAAATCAATTAAAATACTTTTGATGTCCTTTGAACCAATATTGTAAAAAAAGCTTTATCCCGCCAATATTTTTTAGAAAATTCATGTTTATTAATCTTTTTAAATAAAGTTAGGCTAGAAATTATTGGCTTACTTTAGATTTGTAGTTGAATTTTTTGATCTCAATTTCAAAACCATCGATGTCCAAATTTGAAATGCCATTTAATTTTTTTGTTATTAAATTGAAATATTAAAATTATTTTGAATTTGATTAATAAATATAAATTATAAGAAGACTACTTTTTTGTTTTTCTATTAATTAGTGAAGTAAAACTACACGGTGCTTTTGGGTCAAGTACCGTATTTGCAAATAAAATTTTGTTGAATATATTTTGTAAAAACCTATTTTAATGCCTGTATGTAATAAATTTCATATAAATATTTTCAAGTAAACATTCGATTCGTCTCTCCGAGCTGAGTTTAAATAGGGAAGAATTTTTTGCCACGAAAACTCGCAGTGATACAGGCCCCTAAATATAAAAACCATTGAACCAAGCTGATTTTGGACTGAAAAATTCGAATTTGTAAATTATAGCTCATTCGAAAGTGCTTGTCGATATGAGTCGAATGACACCAAAACCAACGCAATCTGACTTCATAGAGCCGAGTTACATCCCGCGGAATTTTACAGGCCCCCGGAATTTACTGAAAAACGTCAAATTTTAGAAAAAAAATTTCAAAAAACGAAAATAAAATTAAGATTTATTTCAATATTTCTTCCATATTTGGCCATTTTTTCCATATTTTTATCCATATTTTATAATTTTTTCCATCCATATTTTTCAAAATTTTTTCCATATTTCGCGACTTTTCGTCCATATAATTTCGCACCTTATTCATGACCAACTAAACTTCAATAAAATTTTTTGCCTGCGGCTCTGGCAATTGAATTTTTTATCCTACGGCCTTATAAAATTCTCAAAATTTTCGCCTCCGGCGGTGAAAATGGAAGAAATCTGGCTTAAGGATCATCCAAAATTCTCCAAATTTTCGCCTGTGGCGCTGAAAAGGGAGAAATTGGAGGCTTTAATGAAGATAAAGCGGAGGGATATTAGTAGAGCTCGAACTTTTCACTTTGCCGGGCCCGGTATCCGGGTTTTTTTCTTCCGCCCCGACCCGGGCCGGGTTTTCCGGGTTTTCTTCACCGGTTGATGGAACAACTTTAACTTTTGCTTTTCCTACCGAGGGCTTTTCCTATATCATCAATTTCTGACCAAACCATGTTTGAACAACTTCACCAATCATTGGAACAACCTTCCCGTTGTCGGAACAATATCCCGCATTGTCGGAACAAGATTTCCCGGGGTGTGGAGGTTGGGCAGCGGTAGGTTGGTCTGCTCCCAATCTGGGGATTTGGTGGGGTTAATATAGATTTGGAGGATTAAGGTGGGTATCGGGAATGTACTTTGTTTGCGGGAAAATGTTGGTTTAAATATTATCGTGATTCCGCAGGACTAAGAGATAAATCGGTAATATAGAAGGATTAAGGGATAGGGCTATGAAGAATAATTTAAATATATTAGCGCCGCATGCAAAAATTTTTCAATTTTTGGATGTTTAACGAGCAAGAATCGACCAAAAAGTCAGAATTTTTATATAACTTACTCAAAATTGGACCCGGGCCGGGCCCGGGTTTTTCAGATGCGACCCGGGCCGGGTTTTCCGGGCTAAAACCCCGAAAACCCGGAAACCCCGAAAAACCGGATCTTATCAAAAATACCCGGTTCGGGGCCACCGAGCCCGGAAAACCCGGTCCCGGGCCCGGGTTCGAGCTCTAGTTGTTTTATTATATTTATTTTACTTTCAGTGTCGCAGTATGTGAACTTTTAAAAAAATTGCGTGAAGATCCGCAACGGATCTGCGTGAAAATCCAAATGATCCGCAACGAAATCCGGAATCCGCAGGTTAAAAAACCCTACATTTATTAGTCCGCATAGCTAATGAACGTAAGGTTGCACAAATATTATTTTCAAACGAAAGTATTATTATTGCCCCTATTAAATTGAAGTTTTGTCTGATAATAAACAGCACGTATATTTAGGTCGACATTTTTTAAAAAAAAAGGTTGACCTATGTATTTTTTCTTCATTTAAGTTCATTTTTTATTGCTTCTCGCACATTTTCCTTATTTAATGTTGACCTTACAAATTATATTTTCTGTGTGAGGTAATTTACTGAGAATAAGTAACATTATATTAAATTTCATATCTGTACAAGCATCATTTTTAAATTTTTTATAATTTATTAAATTAAAGTTCAAGCATTCATTAGTATTGGTTGTATTATTTTTACCACTCGGACATTTTTTTGACATTTTTCGTTTGGCATTCCCGATTCCCGACTGCTTTTCTGAAAAGTTAGGCTGATTTCTGACATTTCAGAGTTCCGGAACCTTCGTCATATCCGACTGACCTATGTTGTAGAGCTGCTCAAGCGATATACCCAATTTAGGATACACATAAGATACCGTGTATCTAAGCCCATAATTGTAACTTGTAGTAATATTCGGCTAATTAATATTTTTTATTTCATTTATAATTTTTTATTAAGTAATTTTATTAAATTATGAATAGCTTAATAAAAATGGATATCGTTACAATATAAAAGAAAATCTTTTTGCAGGCTTTTGGCAGTTATGTTATTCCCGGTTTTATGAATGCGGAAACTAACATTCAGGATTTACACCATACCGAAAATAATACATAATTAAAATTTATTTATTATTTATTTTAGATAAATTTTTTGTTACATGTCTGAACTTACACGTCCTTCGCCTTTAGATTATAAAAGTTATGAGGATTGGAAAATGGCATATGATGCTTATTTTCTTTCTGTTTATCCAGATTCGAATATTAATTCAACATATAATACATATTCTTCCAACATAAGCAATATTAATAATATTTATGATGAATCGAATACATCAAATGGTAAATTTTAAATTTTGATTTTGCTTAATACATATTATTCAACCGGGTTAACCATTTATTTCATAAGCATATATTTGAAATTTCATTTGGTTTTTTATTCTGAGTTTCGATTTCTCAATAAAAGGGTACTTATTCCCCCCCCCCGTCAATTTTTCCGGTAAATATGTTAAAAATGAATATAGTTTATATAGTCATCTAAACTGTTATAGTTTATACTCGTCGAGCTGTGACGAATAACACCAAAATAAACCCCCGGTCTTAATAGTGTGCCGAGATACAGACAAAAATTGCGCAAACTGAAGGGTTTTGCAGCATCTCGATATAGCCAAAGCATTACTTTATATGTCATAACTTATATCTTACTCAATTACGTTGATTTTGATGTCATTCCCTGCCCAATGTTATGACCGGGGGTTGATTTTGGTCGACGAGTTCTATAACTATGACTGATTGTCCATGTTTTACATATTTACCGAAAAAATTTACCGGGGGGAATTATTAAACATGAAGATATTGAAATTCACAATATAATTTCACTACTAGTTGATAATGTAGACACACATTATAAACTAATTACATCAACAAAAGAATCTAATGAAGAGAAGAATATTTTTTCGAATTCTTATCAAACAGAATATTCGTCCAATTATAATCGAGAGACAACAAATAATTCTTTTAATAATGAACTTCCATCCAGAATAGAAACACGTTCTATTAAAATAAATAATGAAACAATTTTTGATTCAAACTCGTCTAATTTTGGGGTAAATCCTCAAGAAATTGAAAACCCCAACTCCAAATTACGTTCTTATAAACAAAATAATCCTGAGAAAGATTGTGTTCCAAAACCAGTTATGCCTTTAAAAGGTCTGTGAAATTAATTAATACTCGAATCACAATAAATCATGTCTTTGAACTAAAAATTTTTTATTTAATAACGAGGAATATCTTAAATCTCCCTATATGAGAGACCCCCGTCATAAAAATTTATTATTAGCCATCTCTATATTAAATTATAAAATAAAAGAAAGATTTAATCTGACGTTTTAAGGACGTAACTACATAAGGATGATTCGGTTGTACTCATTTAATTATTAGATATTATAGGTGATTTTGATTATCCTGAAGAGGAATACGTACTCACAAAAACAAAGCGTTCTTCTAATAAACAAAATGTGGAAAGAAGAATTGTTGATAGACAATCTATTCCTTGTTTAAGAGGTTTTTAGACATAGAAAATAAATTTACTTTTAACTGATCAGGACTGAAAAATCATGGAAATATTTGTTATTTTAATGCTTTAATGCAGAGCCTTGCAGGGTGTGAACGTTTTGCCGAATTTCTACTTTGTTATGATTTTGTGGAATATAAAAAAGTGAAATTAAAAATTTATAAATTATATTTTAAATTTAAGAATGTTATTTTAAATTCCTTTATACATACAATTCGTTGTATGTGGTTTAATAATACTTCTGTTGACAATTGTTGTTATAGAACTATTAGTTCTATTGCTAAAGAGAATTCAACATTTTGTCTTAGCTATCAACATGTAACTTAAATAATTTATCTTTTGACTCCTTTTTAGAATGTGTTCATGGCAGTTTTAGAACTTGCTCACGGCATTTTTAGTTTATTTAAGACTCGTTTTTATATACTGATTGGCACTTGTAATTTAGTCTTCCTAGGCGATTCTTTTTTAAATAGGCCTCCATTATGAGATACATGTTATGAGATATTATGAGATGGTGTATCTAAAAATGTGTTTTGACTTTGAGTTTTTCTAAAGTTCTACTAAGACCAACAGATTGTCTAATATCAGGGCTTCGAATAGAAAGGAAGAACAAAACCCAGAGTAAATCGCAAACTGCTGTGACGGATATCTCACGAAAGACAATTTTTATAAATTATTTTTAAATATCTAAATAGGATTCTCATGAATGTATGATTTGGTTATTAAATAAACTTAATCGGGAAATTTTGGATTCTAATTTGGAGAAATATTACGATAAAGGATGGAGTATGGACGCGAATATTGAACGGATTGGATGTAGCAATACTTTTAATTCAATGAATGATGATAATCGAGGGGATAAAAAATCAACTGTCTTAGAATTATTTCAGTAAGATTAAAAATATTTTTAAGTTATCATAAATATATAATTATTAACTAAGGAAATTTTCGCTAATAGGAAAACAACCTTCGTAACATAACAGGATAATTTGGATGCGATAACTTTAGAGTTTGTTGCTTTACATTGGAAATGCGCTAAATATTTTATAGTTTTTGACCATTTCGAGCCCTATATCTTAGTCCACAGGCATCCTCTAAAAAGTAGAGTTTATTATCCTAGATATAGCATTTTGAGCATTAAGTATGGGAAATGGCAGAACGGAAAAATACCCAAGTTTTTTAATTTTCAGAGGACAATTCCGTCATGAAATAAAATGTACTACTCCAAATTGTGGATTTGTTGATATTTCATACGAACCTTTTCTTTCGGTTTCACTCAGTGTTCCCTTGTAATTTTTTTAAATTTTATAAATTATGTATTAAAGTTACATTTTTAGACATCGTAAATACACTGTAAAATTTATTACTCAACATCCTGTACGTAAAATCACCCGTTTTAACTTTAACAGTTCGTACCAATTTTTAACTGTTAAAGATATAATGGAACAAATAGAGCAAGTTGTGAAAATCTCCACGGCTAATGTTCGTTTATATTTAATGTTTTAAAAATAATTTGAAAATTTATCCATAGGCGGGGGAAATATAATTGAGTTATACTTCAGATTGGAATAATTACAAGGATGATTCACATAGCAGCATTTAAAACGCTTAGGCGGGGGTAAACGATCTAAGGGATAATAGAGAGAGCATAAGTGAGAGCAAGGCCGATCGAGCAGCTTAAGCATTGTGCAGGTTCGAAACCTTGTCTGGTCGCTAAACATTTGTTAAACTCATTCTTACTTTGTCAAGCTAATTTTATTTTTTAGATGATTGCAATTAAAATTAAGCCAGATGGTCATTCATATTTAGTCCCAGATAATTTGGTTCTTGAAGGTGATAATCAATTGAATGAGTTCACAGTTCTTGAAATACCCGGAGAGATTACTGAACAACTTTTAGAAAATAATTTAATTATAGCTATTGTTTATTTTGTTTTTGGAAATGGAAAAATGTGAACTTAAAATTTATTTTTGGAATATTTAATTTTGTATACATCAACATTCGTATAGTAAAGCAGCTATGCTATAGCTATTTCTCTCCTTTAGCTAGTGAAAAAGGTTAATCCGCGGCTGGGAGCGAACCAGCATCTTCAGTAGACCGGACTAATGTGTTAGCCATTACACCACGCCGCCTACTGCATGGCCTTAGGAATTAAATAGCTATATGCTTTACATGATTTTTGAATTTTAGAACATTCTAAATGATACCTTTTATTAAAGATAACTACAATACAATAAAAAATTCCAATCCAATGCTGAATATTATATCGTTAAAGAAAAATTAAGCTGTATACAAAATTAAGAATTCCAATTTTTAAAAAATATTTTTACAAGCAATTCTTAGTTATGGAGAGCCTTATATAGCAAATTTGAATCGAGATTTAAGTTATAATCATTTATGTTTTAAATTGATGGAAAGAGGAACATTTCTTCTTCCAAAGCCTTATTACAAGATGAATTTTTGTAATCTTCATTTACAAAATTCTGATGGAACTACTACTTATTTTGATCAGAGAATCAAAAAACCTCTTTTTCATGAATGCGTGAACAAGTAAAATATTTTGAATAAACAAATTTCATTAAAATATGCTTGATAAAGCTAGTTCGCATCCATGTAGGTGCAAACTTTTGCCCAAAATTTTTCCACGCGCCTTAAACTCTGCATCCAAGCAAAGGGTAGGCTTTTCGAAAATTCTTGATTATATTTGTTCCACATTTATTTCTCTATTATTTAAGCTTTATTTGATCTCATTATCTTAAATTTGAATAAGTTTTTTTCAAAAATAGTGTGTGCAGTTTCTTTTATGTCATCCTGTACATACTCATTATTTTAATTACATAAATAGAAAAATTTAGTCTGTTAACGGTCTAAACTTCTTGTATATTTGATTTTACGTATTAGATCTCCATTGAGAGAATTTTTCCATATACCTAAATTTTTGTTAGATGCAAGCTTCTTTTCAGGATTTTATTCATAGGTATATATTAATATGAACCATCGAATCTTGATATAACAAACCTGGCTTATCCATAAAACAATAATAATTAAATTACTTTTCAGAGTTTTTAACGAAAAAGAAAATAAGAAAAAAGTAATTCAGTTAATTGTTGAATGGGATTTATCTTTAAAAACAGATTTTGAATTAAAATCTATTAAAGAACAAATTAATGAAAACTATTCACTAGAAAATAAATTTAATAATATTTCAAAACAAACTCCAGTTCCTTTAATTACAATGCTTGATAATTTTGCTAAATCTGGTAATTTTTATCCATTAGAAAATAGGGTTGATGGCAATCTGATTAAAACAACTACTGATCCTTTTTTCAGTACCATATTTTTTGCACAACTTTAAAAATGAACTGATTTAAAATTCAAATTGCCATTTTCAAAAATCTAACTAACATTTAAAATAATTACCTAAGTTTGGGTTACATTTATTTAACTAAAACCCGAATCAGCTTTAAAAAATGTGTGTTTTTCAATGGTATCATGTATAGGTCTAAGTGTTCAAAATCTATGGCATTAATATTGTAAAAATAAATTTAATTTTGTTAATAGAACCCATACAATTTTGGAACTGTCCAAAATGTAACAACCCTTCTGGATCAATGCAAATTAAATTTGATCGCTTACCTGATATTATTGTTTTTTATCTCAAACGCTTTGCTCAGGTAAATTTATTCATCTCCTAGTCTGCCTCGACCAAATTTCTGCCAATTGCCGAACTTTGGAAATTTTTTAAAATTTTCTATGCTGAATTTTTATAACAAAAGTCAACAATTAATTAATGTTTTTAAATATTATTTCAGTCTGAAGGCCATACAAAAAAGAATGATAAAAATGTCCAAATTCCTCTTGAAGAGCTTGATATGAGTTCTTATATTAACAGTCGAAACACGTTGAAAAGTTTGACAAAAGTAACTTTATATTATAAATAAAAATTTCTTTAAAAATCCAAAATTATTATAGCATAAAGGAAAATTTGAAAACAATGAGAATAAATATAATTTGTCATCTATAATTTACCATCATGGAAATAATTTTAGCTCAGGTCAGTTCATATAAGTGTTGCCGCGGGTACAAAAAATCTTCGGGTACGGGTATCGGGTTGGAGCGTTTTCATTTCGGGTTACGGGTTGGCAAAAATATCGGGTACGGGTTCGGGTTATAAAATTTTCATTTCGGGTATCGGGTTTCGGGTTGGCAAAAATTTCGGGTACGGGTTTCGGGTTTGGCGAAAATTCGGGTTATTTTTGGATGTTCGGGTATTGGTGAGCTAAATTGTAAGGAGACAAGCAAATTTGAGGAGATTAAAGAACATTGTGGGATTTGGGGATTAAGAGGAATATCTTGGTAAAATCCCACTATATTGGTAAAATCCCACCTTGATAAAATCTAATATCCCTCCGCTTTATCTCCATTAAAGCCTCCAATTTCTCCCGTTTTCAGCGCCTCAGGCGAAAATTTTGAGAATTTTGATGATCCTTAAGCCAGATTTATAGCTTTTTCACCGCCGGAGGCGAAAATTTTGAGAATTTTATAAGGCCGTAAAATCCCACTACTACCAATAGATATCCAACCTTACTACCAATAGATATCACAGTTAATTTAAATTTCGTATCTCCAACGTTTGGACTTGTTTCCATTTTTCCTTTTTGTTTTCAGACCCTCCTTTTTATAAATTTTATAATTATACATATTTACAAGCAATTTATTTAATTATAATTTTAAAAGGTCATTATACTGCAGCTGCTCGTAATATTATTGATGGGAAATGGCGTTTATTTAATGATAATGACATTACAGACAAATCTAAACATGAAATTTATGAATCGAATTTCTCTTATATGCTTTTTTATCAACGTCGACCTTATGTTCCTTGGTTTCCCCACAAAGTTCCATATCATATTATTAAGGAATATCGAGAAATAAATAGTGATGCTCAGGACTACAAACAACGTAATAAATCAAAAAGGCATAATAAATATTCCCGTTAATGAATATTTTCCCAAAATGAAATTAAATTGAGTTTTTATTGATAATTTTTGCCTTCGAGTTATAATTTTTATCAGACCTGCTCATGGATACGGATATGGATACAGATATTATAAAAATGCCTGCGGATATCCGTCTATATCCGCCGTAAATATCCGGATACCAAAATCAGTATCCGTGAGCAGGTCTGATTTTTATTATGGGAGATATAAAAAGAAAAACAAAATATATTTCCAAAAAGTCATTATTAGATGCAAAACATAAGAAACAAACATCGGACCGAAAATTGCATCTTATAGTGAAGTGTATCTTGAAATAAGGTGTATCAGCTAATTAGTGATTTACCACCATTTTTCAAACAAATTAAAAAATATTAACTTTAACCTTTTTGTGGTTGTCAGTAAAATTAAAATTCAGTTTGTAAATGATCATGTTATATATCTTTATTTTAGCATGGCTTTTGCGATTATTTGCTCCTAAATCTCATCAATATTTGGAAGGGCATTATAATGATTAACAAAATAAAAATTATTCTAAGAATAATTCTAAATACCTTTCGATTTTATTATGGGTTTCACAAAATTGTTCTCGATCGAACCTCACTATATGATACACCCTCGAGCGTAAAATTTTTCTTAAAATTTTTGAATCACTTAATATTTATCTTAAGTGATCTTAATAGGATAAACCTATTTCTGTTTCAAAAAAATCAAAAAACGTACCGTATTATGTCTAATATAATGGCCGGCCATTCTATTTTTCAATCACCCACTAGGGGCCATTCTAATAGAGGGGGCCAGCCAAATGGAGACGGTCATTCTTTAGAGATAATACGGTATTTTAAATCATATTAATGGATGCATCTGATTGTGAGATTCGACATTAATATTATATCAAAACTTTCTTTTTATTAACAAGATTTAGTTTACAGCAGTTTTCTTTTCTATAATTTGATTTAATACTATTACAATGTAAAGATCTGTCCAAGACGAGATCTCGAACAAAAATTTAATTTGATATTTTTCAGATGTTTACTTTTAAAATAAATACTCATATTGTTGATTTAAAGATAAATTTATTAAATAAAACACATTTATTGCTTCGACTAAACATTTTTTGTTAAGGCAAAACTAAATATTCTAAAATCCACAATTAATCCAAATAATTTCTATGAAATCTTATGATTGTTATATGGAATTAAATAACCATTGCTCATTTTGGACCCGGGAACAACTGGATCATAGTCTTTTTCATACGTTACTCTCAATACAGCCGAATAATTAATACATACTATTTAATATTCAGTTTAAAATATCAATCTTATTTTAAAAAATTTTATCAAAAAATAAAGTAAAATATCAAAGTTAATAGAATCAAAGCCATCATACTATTTTCGTGCTTATTTATTTGAGCAGTTGAACTTGGAAAAAAACGATGTTCTGTGCCATTAATAAAAGTGGAATTAGGTTCCTTTTTAGTCGATTCTGAGGTGGTTGTGGAAGATACCAGACTAACTGTTTTTGTTTCAGCCGTTGTTGCTGATAGGGGAAGTAAGGAGTCTTCATTACACAAATCAGTATGATTACACTTGATACAATTTTTGAATTTGAGAGGGCATTCACCGCAGTTTTGCTCAGCTTAAAATTAATTTTCAAATCAAAAATGATAGGAAAAGCCTGAAAAATCGACTAGATGAGATATATATTTAAAATTTTCCTACTCCTCCAGAAGATGTCCCTAGCAATGTAACAACTGTCATAGGAGGGATGGCATGTCTTAGTTTTTCTCTCATTTGGCCGTTGGTTAGTAGTAAGTTGATAACATTTAATCTGAGATAGTTTTGTTTTATCATTACAAAGTGGTTGTGAACAATTAAAGCATTTTGATAGACTTTTTTGATCCGAACATTTGCCACAGCCTTGCACTTAACATAGTTAGGAATGTTAATTTGAGAATTAATGAAATTATCCTGCCCCCTAGATATAATCTTCTTGTCCACCAGATTTTCCGTCTAATGTAAAAACCAGTATTTGGTACTTAACGTAATATCGTTAATACCTAAAATACCGATGAAATTAAAAATTTTACCGTACGGTATTCCGACTGTAATACCGATAACTACTGAAAAATACGGCCTTAATACAATAGGGTCCGATCACTAGTAAAAACCGATCTTCTTCGACAAAGGCTTCATTACTAGAAGAAAAGCTTGGAAAAAGGATAAAAGAGAAAATGGAAAGATATTTAACATTTTCTTGTTAATTTTCAAGAATCGGCAACAAATACTAAAAATTTGTAATTTACCCTTTTCTCCTCTATTAATCCCAACAAAGCATAATCCTTTCGTACAAACTCTCTTTCCTTTAGTCGCTGTCCATTTCTTAAAATCCTTTTCCCAACAAAACAATTGACTTTCAAAAAATGTATCTGCATTACAAGCTGGTTTATTGTTACATTGGGCGCATTGAACGTTACTCATATTTATTTTCTTTATTTTGTTTTGGAGTGTTGTATCTTTAGTTATGATGTATGGAGAAAGATTGAGAATGCCTGATGGACATGTTCCACAATCATAGTGGAATTGGTCAATCCTCTCGTCTTAATATGAGGATTTAAATTGAAATAGTGAGAATATAATTAGCCATGTATCGAACTGGTACCTAACCTACGTCTCTTTTGATAGCCTCATCATGTTAAGGTGCTATACTTATTGAGTGTTAATTTGGTAACAGCTTTTAATATATAGATTAGACCCCATATTAAAATTGTCGCTATTAGTTCTGGGTTTGATCCTCTGTATCTCTTCAAATCACTCCTAATCCTCAATCTTTCAAAATAATCTCTGACCCGAGCCAAAATCATACAATCCGTGAGCCGAAACCCAAATTTTTTTCAACTTCAAAACAGACCCGATTCGTAAAATATTGAACTAACTGAAGTCTCAAAATCTATAAGTATAAAAAACACACCTTCATTCTTAACTTCAATCTTAGCAATATAACAATCAGATTTGTTACATTTATTATAACCTCCCATAAATCCAAAGCAATAGAAAGGTGGTTTAGTTTCAATATTGCAACGATGACCTTCACATTCTTCACATGTATGGAAAGGGCACTTTCCACATCCTTTTTTAACTTTAAAAAATTTTTGAGAATTTTATTTAATTTGGTTTAAAACCCTCATTTGTTGGAGTTCGCCATGTATAGCACGCATCGTTAAATTTTGTTTTGCAAATTTTATTTTTATCTGTCCAGCAATGTTTATGAACTTTATCTTCCGTGTTACAATAATGTCCAATTTTACATATTATGCATTCTGTTTTGTCTGGATTTGAACAATTTCCACATCCTTGTGTTACTATAAAGACATATCTATTAATTCTCATAGAGTCTACCTCGCTATGAGTTACACATCTTGGGACAAACACTTTATAAAATACATACCCTAATAAGACTGACTCACCATAATACTTCGAGATAAAAATCAAATTTTATAAAGAGGAGTACCTTAAACTGGATATATCTCTTTTTCAATAGTGAGAGACTTGGCCTTGATTAGAATAAATAAAGTATTACAGTATCGGTTAGTCAGCTTCTCCAAAAAATGCCATCTCTCATTTAAAATGATAGGTATCTTATATATAAGGTCTATCTAGTATCGAGTTTATTTTATAAGGAGGTTGAATGTAGATATTGTAAAGCATATAGCCATTTAATTCCTAAGGCTATGCAGTAGGCGGCGTGGTGTAATGGCTAACACAACAGTCCGGTCTACTGAAGATGCTGGTTCGCTCCCAGCCGCCGAATAACCTTTTGCACTAGCTGAAGGAGGGAAATAGCTATAGCCCAGCTGCTTTACTATATTAAACCCTACAATTCCCAGTTGTAAAATTTCTTGACACAAAGCATGAATCATGGCAAACTTTTGATCCTTTTATTATTTTTGTTTCATTTGCCAACTTCTCCAAGCAAAACACTTGTTTTTCGAAAAACATTTCAGTATTACACAAAGGGCTGTTATTGCATTCTACACAGGGTAATGTTGAAATTGGGCTCTGTACTTTGTTATGGAGGGACGAATCATTGAAATGAGGGAGAGATAATGGGCATTTTCCACAATTGTAATGGTACTCATCGACTTTTGTAACTGAAATTGTTATTAGTTTGAAAGAGATTTATTTTGTCCAAGTAAGAAAACATTTACCGTTATTATTGAACTTTAAAATATAACAGTCATTTTTCTGACATTCTTTAACTCCATTAATTCCTTCAACACTTCTACAATAATAAGTATCCGTCCAATTATTACAACGATTATCTTGACATTCTCTACACGATGTAGAATTACACTTTCCACATCCTCTGTTTTCTTTAAAAAATAAATTACTTTTTAAAGCATTTAGTCATTGCCTCTGTTATTCTTCATTCTCTCCACAAAACAAGGATTTTCAAAAGATGTTTTACATATAGTCCCATTGATACCCCAACATTGTTTTGGAACAAAACTTTCTTTATTGCAATATTTTGTGTTGCATTCTAAACAATCTGGTGTATTTGAACATTTGCCACAGTCTTGTTTAACTAGAAATTTTGGTTAAGAGTGAGGTAGACAAAGATTTGCGATATACAGTTGCGGACAACCAGGATACAGAAAGGATTTTAGCAAAAATTGCCTCTGGGTAATTATATCTGTATATATATTTTTTATCTGTATCACAATACTTATTAGGATTCTACGAATACGAATATTATGCCAACTGGTCATCACTGCCCAATGTCACGGAGCAGTTCAAACCAGTTCTCACGTTTCAGTCCAATCGGTTCAGCCCCACTTGTAATATTTAGTTCCACTTTAGTTCCAATTAGAGGTGGGCGGAACAGTCAGAGGTGTCAGAAATCGGAAGTAATAAAACATCAAGTCGGAAATCAGAATTGTCGAAAGTCGGTAATTAGAAGTGATTAAGCGTATTTATAGGATTAACAGGGATATCGTGGGATTAAGCTTAATACCAAGATATTTGGGCGGATTAATAGAAAATCCTCATAAGTTCTTCCCTATTTTCATCCTCAAACCTTTTCCATTTTTGTCCCTCAATACAAAACATGAATCTTTACAAACTCTCTTCATGCCAACAGGTTTAGGCATATTTTCTGTTTTCCATAAACAAAACTTTGAGTTTTTGATAAATTCCTCAGTGTTACATAATGGACCAGTATCACAGTCTACACACTTATTTTTAGGGTGCGTGACATCACATTTACCACAACCGTAATCAAATGCTAAAAATATATTTATCTTTGTCGAAGCTCGAATATTTGAGGCCAAAGTTAAGTCACTTTTTCAGAGGAAGAAATGTCTAGCTCTAGCGGCTTTGAGCTAGAACTTGACCATATTCGGAACAACTTAAACAACATTCTGTTTTCACTCGATATATGGAGGATTCAATATATTAAAATTCCTGTGTTACTTAATAGACAGGTATCGCAGTCTATGTGGCTAAACCTATTTTTCTTTAAATAAAGCTCCAATCTATGTTTCATTAATTTAGGCTATCTTAAATTATTGTGGGGTCCAATACAAAGCAAACTTGTGAATTCTACCTTTTTCATCTTCATCAACGGAAGCAATGTAACAACTTGTTTCTTTGCATTTCTCATTCCCATTCTTTGATCTACATATGGTTCTAAAATCATAGTTAAGGTTGCACATATTTGTGTTGCATGTTACACAAGCTGGACTAGGACACTTCCCACAGCCCCTCACAGCTAGAATATGAATGAAAATTGAATAAATAGGAATTTTTTAAAAATCCCTACCTATATTATTTTTTATAATCTCAATATAACAATCTTCCCCATGTTTAATACCGCAATAATTAGATTGTTTATTGTTATCTAGTCTACATTTTTTATAAACATTTTTTTCTTCGTTGCAATAATTCTTTTTGCAAGCATAACAATAATTAGAATCTTTTCCTTTGCAATTTCCACAGCCTTGCTCCACTTAATATTATTTATACATAAGGTTGGTGGTTCCGGGTATCCAGAACCGGAAAAACTCCGGATATTCTGTAATTTTCGTTTCGGATACTGGTTCCGGTTCCGGATATCCCGGTTGGGGTCAAGTGAGAGCCGCCAACTGAGAGCTGCCAACTGAGAGCGGGCAATTGAGAGCCGAGCCAACTGAGAGCTAGCCAACTGAGAGCGGCCAACTGAGAGCCCCTTACAAAAGGGCCAACTGAGTGCCAGTAATTCTAATCACCAGAAAAATTTTAGAATATTTTTTTGTTTGTTTTCTTTTGTTTTTTTTACTTTTTACGTTCTAAAGAATGTTCTAAATGGCAGCCGAGATAACATAAGACTTTTTTTTGTTTTTTTGGCCATATATTAAAGTCTTGGTCTCAATTTTGGGTATTGTGACTTATAGGGTTTTTTTGACTAGACCGATTTGGGCGAATGAGGTGTTATTCGAAAGAGCTAATCGAGCTGGGTCGGTGATACCAAAATTACCGTGATTCGATGATTCTGAACAAAATTATTAGGAACTGAATTTTCGCTGAAATGAATGTTTTTGTATTCCTATTAGGGGGTAGATCGTCGTTCAAGGTTGAGAATTAGTAAAAAGGAATAGGTTTATTTTACTGGTGCAGAACCCAGCGATCGTTGACCCGAAAAGCTAATTTTTTCGAATCATAATATTTTATTCTAAGTCCTGGCACTCAGTTGGCCCTTTTATAAGGGGCTCTCAGTTGGCCGCTCTCAGTTGGCTAGCTCTCAGTTGGCTCGCTCTCAGTTGGCTCGGCTCTCAGTTGCCCGCTCTCAGTTGGCATCTCTCAGTTGGCGGCTCTCATCTGGCCCGTTCCGCGGATATCCGGAAATTTCCCAGGAAACGCCTTCCTTAATTATAACATCTTAAACTTTAATTTATTACATACAATTTCCATTCATATCTCTAAATACATAACATTCCTGATTACATTGTTTTATTGCCTTTTTGAATTTCTCCTCTTTTATTACTTTATTCAAACAAAACAGGGTTTTGACAAATAATTCTTTTGTATTGCACAATGATTTTTCACATACAGCAAATTGAATATCCTTAATTTCCTTAGGTGTATCTCCACAGCCTTGTTCAACTAAAAGATTAAAATTTTGAAGAATTTCAAGACGCTTCGCTTAACATGCGATGACTTCCTCGTTGCTATGACCAACAAAACCATCGGTGGAAAACTGCATGGTTTTGAAATATGCGGACACGATATTCCGCAATTGCATTATTAAATAAAAATCTAAGCATTATGCTCAAAGACGTCTTAGATCAAGCAGTCTTGGTCAAACAAAACAAAAAGTCTTGGGTCATACAAAACATTACCAATTTTATTGTCATAGGATATAAAACATTTCTTCAACAAACATGGCCTTTTCCCTTCTTTTACATTCCCATTTTTCAGTTTTTCATAACAAAAAATTGTTTTAGCCAACAATTCTTTTGAGTTACATTTTAAATCTTTACAATCAACGCATGAGCTTTCGATATTCCTTTTATCGCAAGTTCCGCATCCAGCGGTTGAATCTGAATTGTACGAATTTTTGGGTTTTATGACTTAAAATTTTTCCTATTTGAAGTTTAGCTTAGCTAAGTATGAGGAAAAGGGTTCAAACAAAATAAGAGCAAAGCGCATTGCCGAACTAAATGACTATAAGGGTTGGACTAAATTAGATTCAGAAATGATAGCCTCTACTGATTTTTGAAATATATGCTATTAGTTCTTGGATATTCTGAACTTATTGTTTAGCATTTTTATATTTTATTCGGAACATAGGATCCGGGAATCGGGATTATAGGATCCCTGATTACTATTCTTTATCTTTTAAAATAACTAGTTGTACCTTTAGAAATAAAACATTCTGGGTTTTCGCATTTTTTTAAACTTCTTCCATCATTATCCAAGCAATAATATGTAAACTTATCTCCAGCATTGCACAGATTTCCTGTACAGTCTTTGCATGTCGTAGAATCGCATTTACCGCAACCCTTGTTTACTTAAGATATGATATCTACTTTAGAGGCAAAATTTTTATTGTAATATTCGACCATAAATACCATCAATCAAACGTCATGAGATCCCAAATTATTAGTCCCAAAAATCCCACAAGTTGAAAAAGAGCCGTGATTTTATGACAGGATCCCTGAAAATCCTGTACTGATCATGTCTCATGCCTATCTCATGTATTAAAGGTACATACTTTCTTCAGCAACAAGTGAGTTTCCTAATACTGAGGGCCAACTTTATTCTACATATTTACTTGATCAATATCCTCTCTCAATCAATCTATGTTTATGACTAGATTCAAATATGTGAATCAAGAACAAACTTTTATTATCTTGCATTCTTTCTGTAAAACATTTTGCCCCATGTTCTTTAGTACATGTTTTGCCGTTGTCTTCCCAACATAATTCCGGGACTATCTTTTCTTCATTACAATATTTAGTTTTACAAGTTTTGCAAACTCTTTCTGTGTTGGATGGACATTTACCACAACCCTGTTCTACTAAAATTATTTTTGAATTATTATCAAACATATTTCCATACGCTTTCCATCCCCGTGTCTATAAACAAAACATTCTTGATCACATTTATTTATTCCTTTATTATTTTCTGTCTCATCTTTCCTTTTATTTAAACAAATTAATGAATTGTCAAATAATTCTTTTGTATTGCATATTTGTTTATCACATATAACTAACGGTACATCTTTTAAATTAGCAGGTCTTGTATTGCCACAGCCTCGATAAACTATTTTTAATTATAATTTGCACTAATACATATATTTTAAAAATCATAGATTTTAATTGTGTAATAAATAAAATTAAGTTATAGTCGAACTCCGATCAGGACTCCGTAAGGTCTACTTAATGTCATAAATTTTTCAAATCTTCTCCAATTGATTTTTCCAATTGATTTTCCAATTTCCAATCCAATTTTCCAATTGATTTCCAATTCCAATTGATTTTCCAATTTGATTTTGGTGTCATTCAGCTCAGCTCAACGAGCTCTTTCGAATGAGCTATCATTTGTATAAATTTTCGTCCTTATGGTTATTCTTCAATAGTTTAATGGAAGAATTTCAATAAATTTACTTAAGAATTTACAAATTTTTGATAAAATTTAAAATAATTGATTATCGGAAAATACCCGCTCTAGTTGAATGATCTCTCTAATTGTTGACAAATTTTTGAGGTATTGAAAAATAGAACGACTGTCATTCAATTAGTGGAAAGGTAGCTGTTTTTAGTCTACTATTCATTTTAAAAATTGCTTTCCGATATCAATTCACTTTTTTATAAGATAAGGGTGTATTTAAAAACGGAGTCAGACTGTATTTGAGATATCATTTAAATACCTTTATTATTACCGCCTAACGCATAGTAACAAGCCAAATTCGAATTTGTAGTTTTACATTCAATGTAATTGCCATCATCATTCCAACAAAAATGTAAGGTTTTAAGTATTTTTTCACCGTTGCAAAATTTACCCTCACAAACGTGGCATGGAATTTTATTATTTTTTGGACATTCACCACATCCTTGCAAAATCTCAAAGTTTGTTTTCTGGTCTCCACCTATTGTATATTATTTATAAATTGAGCCTGATTTATTTTAAGTCTAATTTAACAAATATAAATAATGTATGTAGGTTTCTCGAAATTATTTAGTTTTATTTCTTTGACCCCTGATCCTTTCCAAAATTCTATTACAAACAGTAAGGTCATCCTGCAGAATCTGGGATACACCTTGAAAAAATTTTTAAAAATAATGCCCTTTAGGTATGGGCGAAGCCTATGCCTTCTACCTTCGCATATTTTGTTTTATGGTAGGTGATAATTGTTAGCTTTGTGCTCGTCCCCTTTGTTTCTTAGAAGTAACAGTTTTAAAATAATTTGACCCATTTTACTTTAAATTTAGTCCATATGTTTAAAAATAATTATCTTCGATTGCGTTCTTAATCAGGGTTGCCGCGGGTACAAAAATCTTCTGGTACGGGTTTCGGGTTATAAAATTTTCATTTCGGGTATCGGGTTTCGGGTTGGCAAAAATTTCGGGTACGGGTTTCGGGTTTGGCGAAAAATTCGGGTTATTTTTGGGTGTTCGGGTAGGTGAACTAAATTGTAAGGAGACAAACTATTTTTGGGTGATATAGAGAGAGGCAAATTTGAAGAGATTAAAGAGACATTGTGGGATTTGGTGATTAAGAGGGATATCTTGGTAAAATCCCACCTTGATAAAACCCCACTATATACTAATATCCCTCCGCTTTATCTCCATTAAAGCCTCCATTTTTCTCCCGTTTTCAGCGCCGCAGGCGAAAAGTTCGAGAATTTTGATGATCCTTAGGCCAGATTTCTAGCTTTTCACCGCCGGAGGCGAAAATTTTGTGAATTTTGAAGGCCTTAGGAGAAAAAATTCAATTGTCAGAACCGCAGGCAAAAAATTTTATTGAAGTTTAATTGGTCATGAAGCCAGAACCCTTAATTTTATGGCGAAAATTCTGTAAAATTCATGACTAATTAAAATTTTTAATGTTTTTTCAAGCTTAAGATATTAAGAAAAATAAATTTAAAAATCTAAAATGAAAATCAAAGTCTGGAAATATTTATTTTTGAAAAGAAAAATTTTTTAGCATCATTACCAGCCCTGGACTCGAACCCACCCCTATGAAAATACCCAGCCAGAAAAAAAAAATTCGGGTTCAACCACCGATCAACATAATGAAAATAAAAGAAATTATAAATATTTCTTTCCCTTTTCCTTTCTATAATTTTTTAAATTTATTTTAAAAAATCGGGTAAAGCTAAGTTTTCGGGTAGAAATTTCGGGTTTTAACCAATTTCGGGTCACGGGTTTCGGGTTGGAATAAATATCGGGTACGGGTTTCGGGTTGGAAAATTTTCTTTTCGGGTACCGGGTTTCGGGTACAAAAAAAAGGCCGGGTTTCGTGTATCGGGCTTCGGGCGGCAACCCTGTTCTTAATTACTTACTTCATTAACACAATGTTAAAACAAATCTAGAACCTTTTGTGTAATCGACCGAAATGTGGCAGTTTTTAGTAGATATACATTCTTTCCTACCATATCGCTGTTTCCCATTTTCCCTCTCATAGCAATAATGTATTAAGTTATATCCAGCAAGATTATTACAAGAATTAGCATTGCATTCTAAGCAATGCTTGTCGGCTGGACACTTGCCGCATCCACCCCAAAAGTTGAAGTCCATAAAGTCTTAGGATATTTCATGAGTTATGTTTAAAATTATAATTTGATTAATTCATAAAGATTTAGAAAAATTTAAATGATGGCCGGGATCATCCTAAGAACATTGGAGAGAAATTAGCTCACTAACTAGAGTAGGTTCTAATGGAGAAGTAAAGAATATACCACAAAAGATACTCCCAGAGAACGATACGACGTCCATAATCTAGGTTTAGCTTAATCACTAGCTCAAAAGGAAAAGGCTGAGCGTTCCACTCACTTGTTTCCTACATATACACTGCGGGATTCACTCATGATTAGAGTTCACTACATCGATATTTCTGCCTTCTACGTTGTAATTAGGGTTGTTGGCGACCGGTTAAAAACCGGTACCCTCGGTTTTCGGTTTTGGCCGGTTTACGACCCCCGGTTTTCGGTTTCGGTTTTTGATTGACCCCCGGTTTTTGGTTAACCGAAACCGGTTTATGCCTTCATTTGCCATACAGAATATTCAATTCATATTTTATCCCATTATTATATTTTATCCCATTATTATATTCATATTTTATCCCAATAAAACATTCTACAGATCATCCAACGAAAATTTTGTTATTTAGGGCTGCAAATAAAAATACAGCGCTGGGTAGTGGCTATTTATTGGCTCCGGCTCCGAGTTTTTGAAATCTTGGCTCCGGCTTCGGCTCCGCCGGATCCGGGCTCCGGTGCCGCTCGCGGTGCCATACACAGCACTGGTTATATAAGAGGATTAGAAGATATCGGAGATTTGAGTGAATTATTTAAGTTGAGGGATTCGGAGGGGGATTCATCTATTGCCTAAGGCAAATAGAAAAATACAGTGCTTGGATGTAAAAATACAGTTTTGGGATGTAAGAAAAATAAGAAAAAAGAGGTCACACAGGCTTAGCTTTTTCCGATATCCTTGCAAATCTCTCTGCGCCGCAGGCAAAAATTTTGAGAATTTTCAAAGGTCAAGGAGCCAGATTTCTTCTTAGAATTATAGGACTTCGTGGAAATTTTGACTTGTTTTTTAGTTTTTCTAATATTAAAAATAAATTTCGAGTATAAAATAAAAACTTAAGTTTAAGCTTAGTAGTTTTTGGGTAATAGTTTGGAATTCGCCCCCCCCTTTTTTTCCTTTCTATTTTTTCCTAGTTTTTTTCATTTTATGGCAAATTATATATCATTCGAAAGAGCTCTTCAAGCTGAGTCGAATGACATCAAAATCAACATAATCTGATTTAAGTGAACAAAGTTGTGACCGTTTATTTTACCCACTTGCATTGGCACAAAAAGTTTACCCAACTAGGATTTAGCTTCATAATTTTGGCAAGAATGATCAGATCTAGCCAATCATTGTATCATTCGACCAAGCTCGAAGAGTGCTTTCGAATGATATATGATTCGTTATCTATCAAACAAAAAAGCTCAAAATGGTCAGGGAAACAGTGAAAAAAAGGGGGGGCGAATTCCAAACTATTACCAGTTTTTGGAAGTAACAAGAAAATAAGCCAACTTTACACCTTTGGACTCGAACCCAACCCCATATCAGAAAGAAATTAAGTGACCCCATCAAGTAACCACTCAACCACACACAATGTTATGCATAAAAGTGAAAAAACTTATTTATTGAAGCAGAAATTAGGAAAATTATTTTCGCGAAGTATGTTTTGGGAATTCAAATGGCCAAAAAATTCCCAAAAAATTCCATCTTTAGGGGTGTATTTTATAAACCGAAACCGGTCGGTTTAGCCCATCGGTTTTCGGTTTTCGCCGGTTTTTGACCCCCGGTTTTCGGTTTCGGTTTATTGGCCAAAAACATCGGTTTTCGGTTTCGGTTCGGTTAACCGACCGCCAACAACCCTAGTTGTAATGAATTGAATATTATAAATTTAGAACCTTCATCATCATTAATTGTAAGGAAGCACATCCGATTGTTTAATCTGCATAGTTCTGTAGCGCCATCCTCATCCTTCTTGTTATTAGAATCTTCAAATTATTCTGAAAATTGTATTTTACTGATTTCTGATACCTCTTTTTGAGTAACATTGTAAAAAATTCTCTTCAGTTACTGTTCGTAATGTCTTACAATTGTCGTCTTTTCTACGAAATACACACGAAGGAAAAGTTATACAATCTTCCTTAGTAATACTACAGGTCCCGCAACCAAATTCAGCTTAAAAGTTATTTAATTATTCGTTAAAGAGCTTATATATATTTCCTAACCAACCAGGGTCCGTAGAATAAGACGATGGTTAGGTAACCATCGTAGCGGCAGCGCCGAGTTGACCCTACGCCGCGTGTTTGGCGTCGCCGTTTTTTCTCATTTCTCCCTATTTATGAGAAAAACCATAACTTTTTTTTAAATGGAGGTAAAAATTTTTTTGCCAAAATATAGATTGGAGTGTTATCTATGAAATACCAAAAAATCAAAAATTTTGAACGATTTATTTAAAAGTTATGATTTTTCTAGTAAGGTACTACTTTTTATTAAAAAATCACTGAAAAATGAGGTACTTTTTGTAAAAAATTCTCATAAATTGAGTTTTAAAGGGAAAATTCCAAAAATTATGTCAAAAAATGGAGGACACTTCAAGCTATTTAAAAATATTAAATTTATAATTTTTCCATCAAAATTCGCTTTTTAATGATTTTTTTAATAATCTTCTACCCTGCCCCTTACAAAGGGGGGTGCCTCAGGTGTCCATGGGACTTCGGGATGAAATTTGGTAGACGGGTAGATCATACTCTACTTTACCACCTTTAGATAAATTAATTTTGCTGCCTTAATCGTTAACTTTTATTTAAAAGATCAGTGATCATAAGATAGCCCATAAATAGAGCTACAAATTTATATAAAGTAAAGGATTCTAAATTAACGTATGAAAAAATTTTTTTCGAAAATATTACTAATAAAATTTTTCTTAACTAAATTTCCGCCACTGTATAAACAATTTTGTTTATTAACAAATGTGTTGTTCGGTGGTGCAGTGGTGGCGTTCTTATTTTTCCCCCAAGTTCGAATCCTGATTGGGGAAATTACTTTATTTCAGGGTTTCGATCTCGAATTTTTAAAAATCCGCATTTTAGATCAAAAATCCGCAAAAAATTACAAACACAAAAATTGAATTAAACGCACTTTATGCATTATATTTTTCGCCTTCTACAATTGATTAAGCAATTTTTTATTACTAATGATCATCTTATGAAAATCCGACAATTATCTAAAAAATTAGTCTTGCATTTTTGTCGCGAAAGATGTCGCAATGTTTTATTTCTTCCATTTTCAGCGCCGCAGGCAATCGTTCTCTATTCACAGCCATTCTCTATTCACAGAAACGCCTGTGAACCGAGATATAGGTCCTTAAAAACCGAAAACCAATAGTGAAGTAAGGACATTTTTGGGGTGAAAAATTCGATTTTCTGAATGATAGCTCTTTCGAAAGTGCTATTCAAGCTGAGTCGAATGACACCAAAATCAACTAAATCCGACTTGATTGGACCGAGATATAGGCATAAATCTGAGACTAACTCTCAAAAAAGGGGTACCTTGCGATTTCCCCTATAACTTAAGAAATACTTGTCCAAAAATTCTAAAATTTTTACAGACCCATAAAACACCCTAAAGAACCTTCATATAAAATTTGGTAATTTTACCATTTTTTAGAACCGAGCTAGAGCTCATGGTAACTTAACTTACCACGAACTATAGCAGGGTCTGAGATTTACCACTCGGTAGGGGTTAGGTAGTCGTAAATCGGTATCATAAGAAAGGTAGTCGTAAATCGTAGTAGTCGAGGTAGTCGTAAATCCAAGGTACGCTTCTGAAGAAGCGTGCCGAGACTGTCGCCACGTAAATGATACAGTAATCTGTCAGTGCCGAGAGTTTGACGCGGAGGCGATTCTTGCCGACCCTGAGGCACGTCTCCCCCTCAACATCGGCCGGCACACTTTTCTGACAGAGGGGGAACAAGTTTACGTTGAACAAACGTATACCCCTATCCAAATTCACTTACAAATGAAAAATTTTCAATTAATATCAGAAATTACCGAGTCAACCTGTAAAATCACCACCAAGGAGGTCCGTGGGTGTTATAAGTGCCTTAAGGGCGTCCAAGTGAATTTTACTTGCACGACTGATTTTGGCACGGCACTCGCTTACACCCGGTGTGCCGACGGCATTAACTTCGTTACTCGTTGCTCTAAGAACGGGATCGAGAATTGGATCGAGAACCTACACCAGATCGAGAATTGATACTATTTGTACGACCAAATGTCCGGGAGGTGACTCAGAATTTAAACTTAAGGGAGAGCTGATGTTTATCCCTCTCCCGTGGAAAGAAAGAGAAATAGTACAGTCTCTGTCCGGGCAAAAGACATCGGTCTGGAGTTTATCAAATTTCAGCCCGTACTCACTTTTCCCCGCACTACCAATTGGATTTATCATATCCCTTCTTTTTGTTTTAATTTCACTTTTAATTTTGTTTTATTTCTTCCTCCGGCTCAAACTAAAGTTTTCTAGGAAATTTGCGACTCTATTAGTCCCATTGTTTTTTCTCAAAACTTTGGCCGGCGGGGAAGGGGTCGCCAACCCAGTGAAGAAGAGAGTTGCCGACCCAGCGATTGTAAAGTGGCCAATAGAAGGGAATGGTAAACACTTACAGTTTAAAATAGCAGATGTGCCCATTCTATTAAACGCACAAAAAATTCAAAAAACAATCTTTGTTACACAATCACCCATACCCCATCATATTGCAAAAGTTTCTCTTTTAATAAGCACACTTATTTTATGGCCAAGTAAACAACTTGTGCCTCTCCTTTTGTTTGAACTATCTAATAAACAAAAGCAGATAAAAATAGTTGTTGGCTTATATTATTCACATTTTTGCCTCTCCATTCAAAAAACACAGATGCCCAACTTTTTTAGTCAAAGCAAAAGTTGGCCATCGAAAACAAAGTGTTTTGTACCGCCCCATTGGAAGAGTCAGAAAGTTACCCTTATAAAAGCCCAATTTACTTGGCAAAAATCATTCTTCATCAATCTTCAATTTTTTATAAAAATTTATTTAACCCCCTTAAATTTCCTAGCTATGCCCGACACCGCGCAAGCTAAACCTGATCCCCCTCCTCTAGAGCCGGGTCAGAGTTATTCCCAATATATGCGAGCTTGTGAAGCTATCGGCTACGTGCCCAACTGGCCACGTGGAGGTGACACGATGGCTGAGTATATTCCCAAAGCCGTCGGGCGCTTTTGGCCCCCGACCTGTACCAATGATACACCGCGCCGACGAGCGCAGGTCCCATGGACACCCGAAGTCCCATGGACACCTGAGGCACCCCCCTTTGTAAGGGGCAGGGTAGAAGATTATTAAAAAAATCATTAAAAAGCGAATTTTGATGGAAAAATTATAAATTTAATATTTTTAAATAGCTTGAAGTGTCCTCCATTTTTTGACATAATTTTTGGAATTTTCCCTTTAAAACTCAATTTATGAGAATTTTTTACAAAAAGTACCTCATTTTTCAGTGATTTTTAATAAAAAGTAGTACCTTACTAGAAAAATCATAACTTTTAAATAAATCGGTCAAAATTTTTTATTTTTTGCTAAATCTTAGACAACACTCCAATCTATATTTTGGCAAAAATTAAAATTTTTACCTCAGTTTTAAAAAAAGTTATGATTTTTCTCATAAATAAGGAGACATGAGAAAAAACGGCGACGCCAAACCCGCGATGTAGGGTCGCCTCGGCGCTGCCGTTACGATGGTTACCTAACCATCGTCTTATTCTACGGGCCGTTAGTTAAAACATGTTAATTATATTAATTAATATTAATCACGTTAATCAGTATTTTCCTATATCGGTATTCTTTGGTACCGTACAGGTCCCGGATATTGTTGAAATTCTCATAATTTTCCTTTGAGGTGTTAAAAATATCACACAAGCTCTCATTATTTCACGATATACATATAAACTGATTTTATCGATAAAAATAAATTTTCTTAAAAATACCGATACCATTTGGCATTTTTCGGTACCGATACCGAAAAGGCAATTTACCGTTACTAAAAATTTTGAGTATATGTCATACCGCTTTTTATGGTACTTATTTACTCCCGCCTCCCCCCGTCAATTTTTTTTAAATATGTAAAAAATTAACCACAAAGTCAACCCCTGTCTTAACATTGGGCCAAAATACTGACCACCGAAAATTGAAAGACAATAAACGGCTTTTTGTTTGTGATTTTAATTGTTCTTAAATTTTTCCAAAATTTTTGCCCCATTTCTGAGCTTTCATCCTGCCAAAACCCTTAAACTCTTTGGGTTGGCCAAAGAAAAGATTGTTAAACATTTATGATTCAAGTGAGTTTGCGTTTAGAGACGCAAATCTAGATTTTTTAAAGTATTTAAATAAAAATATTTATTAATAAACCGTTAATTGGATAAGATTTGGGATCTTTCCAAGAATATTGCATATCCACAACCCTTACAAAGCATGGAAAATTATGACAATATGCTGTCCTATGCTGATTCGTCAATTTTATATTTTCAGTAATGAATTCTTGGTCACAAGGACGGTATGTTTTGGAAAAAGACTTAAAAAAATTTATCACAATGAAGTTGAAATTGAAAAATTTTAAATTGAAGAAATTCAAATTCAATTTCTACAAAATGAAAATACTTCCATAGTATGTTTGCCGTAGGATTGCTCACCACCGGTTATTAAACGGTACCCCCGGTTTTCGGTTTTGACCGGTTTACGACCCCCGGTTTTCGGCAGACTGCCGGTTTCATCAGATCTATCGGTTGACCAAAACATAACCGTTAAGCAAAAAATTCTGTTTTCCGAATCGAACAGAAAATTTGTCGAGGATTAAGAGATATCTGGGGCTAAAAGTTATTGATGTCTGGTGATAAAAGTTAGAGATCAGAAGATAAAATGTATTCACCGATATTTACATAAATCCATCGATATCTCAAATACCTCCTATGTCACCGATATCAAACCAACCTCATGATATATAATCCCTCGATATTTCTCGAATTACCCTTAATCCTAACAAACTCCCAGATATCAAATCCCTGGTATCCCACTTACATATATTGACCCTCCGCCTTAATCTTACAATATGCCCCATATGTCTTCACTCTCCAACGCCTATTTTAAATTTATAATAATTAAACTACATACTAAAAAATAATAAATAAAAGTAATTACCAAAATATTTAAAATAATAATTATTTTAAACAACAGCATAATTAAAACTTTAATATTTTCAATTCGTGCAGATAAAATATCTTTAGATTTGAATGTTTATAAAAGTCTAATTGGTAAATGTCCAGGTCGTGTCCCACTTGTCCGAAAAAGGCATTCGTCAAAAATGCTATTTCTGATGTATGTCCACGACCTGGGCATTTACAATGTAATTTTAACTTCTTGAAATTGGCTATAAATCAAAGAAAAAATTATTAATTCGAAAGATAAACTACCGCCGAGGCTATAAATTCTTTCAGAATTGTCAAATCTAGGACGCCTTTGTATGGCTCGATACGCCTCGAAGAGTTGAATCCAACCATACCAAGTTGTCTCAGATTCGACAATTTTGAACGAAGTTATAGCCTCGGCGGTAGGTTGGGCTCGCGGTAGGTTCGGGTGTATCCCTCTCAAGTCACTTATATATCTCTCCCGAATGTTTTTTCAGCGCGCAGGCAAAAATTCTGTAAATTTAAGTTTAAATTTAATTTTTTTACCAAAATGTCTATTTACATTATTTGAATAACCCTTATACTTTAGATTGGAAAACTCGGAACGGATTTAGCTTGTTTTAGTAAATATTATGTAACGGACTCCAGTATCTTAGTACAAATAAAAGAATAAACAAGATAAGAAAGTAACTATAAAACGTTTATCACGATGGAAATAATATCCACACATTTCTAGAATTATTAAAGTAAAAATTTAAATAAATATGCCAAACGTACTAACAATAAATAAAATATACTTCTAGCGTCAATTAAATGTCTGTATTGAATGAATCACTAGTAACGATAAATTATATACAAAAATATATTAATATCAAAAATATTTTCACAAAAAGTCATCATTAAATTATATTTTAATTAATCTAACAGGAAATTTATGATCATTATCATTTTTAATATAAATGAACACTTATTCATAATAAATAATTTTTATTTGTAAATGCATTTAGTAAAAATTTATATGTAATATAAGAAATTTAATTTTTATTTTTTTAATTTCTGATTTAGAATATCTAATAAAGATGAAAATCTTAATAAAATTTATTATTATTTCATTTATTTATTATATTTATGCCGAGCAGGATTTGCAAGATAAAATTATTAACAAGAATGATCTGCAAGTCAATAATAATCTGTAGGTTTAATACATACCTACATATTAATTTATTAAACTCTACCAGATCTTTTGTGAAAAGTTTGCCTAAGTTTTTACTAATTGCTAATTCCTAAATTCTATAATCACATACTATTATTATTTTTACATTTTCCTTAGATGATTTTTAACGTAATTGACATTAGAATTGCTATTCCTTAATATGTATACATCGGAATTTATCGGAAACCCAATATGAAAACAAATTTCTTCTACTTAACCTAATTTTTTAATGACTCAAACCCCTCCTTCCCAAAAATTAAATAATATTTTAACTTTAAATTACTTAAAAAATTTCTTTACTTAATAATTATTCCATTAAGTGTGTTCTTAACTGACATGGGCATTACATATTTTTCAATTCCATATTTAAATACTGACCAGTGCATGATTCGACCTGGACAGAAGGTTCACGGCTCTTATGGTTTAATCTTTGATAGACCATACTTTTATCTCTGTGACGAGTAAATAAAACCTAATTATTTCTTTAATAAAATATTTAGATTGTTAATTTGTTACCCGAGTCAACTGGTTGGTAATAATACACGGACTGGGCTTATAGCAAATATTCCATATCGGCTTCGTGAAGGAATAAAGGTGAATAAATAGGTCTATTCTGTTGTCGGCACGTTTTATCTTGCCAAAAGCTTGTTTTGCCAAACAAACCCCCAAAGGCGGTTGACTTGCCAAACCATGGAAGAAAGGAGTTATGCCAAACCCCCAAAAGCTGTTGAATTGCCAAATGTTGTTCCAACGTCGGGGGATGTTGTTCCGACAACGGGGGATGTTGTTCCGACAACGGGGGATGTTGTTCCGACAACGGGGGATGTTGTTCCGACAACGCGGGATGTTGTTCCGATGACGGGGGATGTTGATCCGTCAACGGGGGAAGTTGGTCCGTAAACGAGGGATCATCATTACACTTTCTCCGTCACTGTAACAACCGTCCCCGTTATATGAACAACATACCTCGACGTTGAAACAACGTTGGTCCGTCAACGGGGAGGTCGGAACAACTCCCCTAGCTGTTCGAACAATTTTCCCCACAATTTGAACTACAATCCCCGTAGTGCCGGCCCCTCCCCGCATGCCCGGGCTAGAGTTTTTTCCAGCGAACATTCAATTGGAACAACAACATCCTTGTTGTTGGAACAAACAAACTTTAACAAAATATTTTTATCAGAAATAACAAAAAAATTTATAATTTGGTATTTATTTTGCAAAACAAGCTTTTTTCCACGGTTTGGCAAGTCAACAGCTTTTGGGGGTTTGGCAAAACAAGCTTTTGGCGAGATAACACGTTACCTTCTGTTGTAGGCATAAAGTATGGCATAAAGTATGATTCTATTTGGGTTTTATCCAACCCTATTCTAGATCCTTTGTCGTTTTTGTTATAATTAATTAATCCAAATTATTCAAATTTAAAAGAATAATGTCACTAAACAATGCGAAAAACGACGCAAAGAATTTTGCAATGAGCAAAAAAACAAACCTTTGTGTACTTTGGGACAGCCTGGTTCGAATATTTGGCATGGAATCATGATAAAAACTGAAGATATTAATCAAAACACAAACGATCCGCCAGTTTTAGAAACAAAAATCTCATTGTCTATTACAAATAAAAAGTAATATTTTGTGTTTATTTTGTAAAATTTTTTGGCCCTATAAGATAAATAACTATTAGAAATCTAATAGAATATTCAAATATTTTTCAGATATGAAATAAACGAAACATTAAAGTTCTATATAGAATTTGGTCGCATGGAAGATATATTCACGCGTGTCATTTTGGAGAACGAAAATATTAAATGTCTGTGTTTTATTATAAATTTCTGAAGAAATTTTTGAATTTCATATTTAAAATGTGACTTAATAGATTAATTTAGCAAAACAAATTTTCCTTGGCAAAGACGCTAAACTTATTGATGAATACCTCTTCAGAGTTGATAAGGGTGCATATCTTCACAAATATGCTGGCCTTTGGGCTCTAGGATTGGATCTGTTACCAACATCGGAAGAACAAAATTTACATTTATTTGTTTATAAAGGATGTGCTTGTTCTATTAATGTTTGGGTAAAATTTTTAATTAGAATTATCTTGAGTGGGAGGCGACCTTTACAATTAGAGGATTTTTTTATATATACGTCTATAAAAAAGTATTTGATTTGCTTTTGAGAAATAAGTACAATAACAATTCATATCAGATATCCTGCTGTTCCGCCTACAGAAAATACCAAAAAATTGTAAATTTCCGAGTGTGTTTGGGTCGGGAATCGATATTTCCAAATTAGAATATTTATATTTTATACCGGTAGTTTCCCCGATAAATAATTTATTTAGTTCAAAAACCCATCAATACAAGAATCATTCGAGCCAAAAATAACACAAGGGGCGCGGACAGGCCACAAAAATTGTTCTGCAAGATATACTAGTAATAATTTTCACAAATTGGGAAATATAAAAGATGAAGAAAAAATAGTTCGTTTTTCAATATGGGCAAGTAACAACGGAAGTCGTGGCGCAATTGGATTTATTAATTCTACTGATATTTTTCTAGAAATAGAGCTCATTGGCAGAGAAATAATATTATTTCCGTATATGGTAATATTTCGTTAATAGGGTTGTTGATTTCAAACCGAACCGAACGACAAACCGAAATCCTCTGTTTGGTTTGTCTGTTAGTTTCGGTTAACCGTAGGCACTTGTTAACCTCTAAAATTCCTGAAATTTTACCTCCGACGCTAATTGATAATAAAGTAAGGGTTATATAAGATGGTTTGCATGGATTAAGATAGAGTTTTATGGATATCGGGTCTTTGTAAAGATTGAGGGAATATTGAGTGATTTTGGCGTGGTATCGTGTGATTAAGGGGGGGGGGGAGATAACTAGATATCAGGGGATACGGATTATCAGGATATATGGAGGATTAAGTGTAATTCAAAAAAATACCGTGGACCGAGTTATAATTTAGAATATAATGGATTCTGGATGTTATCAAGTGATCTCTCTGGGTACTTATTCAGTCCCCCCCCCCCCCCAGTCAGTTTTTTTGAAAAATATGTAAAAATGGTCAGTCTGAACAACAATTGTAGAACCCATCGAGCTGTGTCGAATGAGACCAAAATCAACAAAATCTGACTTAATTTGACCGAAATACAGCCCCCTTAAAATTGAACAACCATAGGGGTGATTTTCCGAAATAATAAAATTTAAGCAAATGATAGATCATTCGAAAGAGCTCGTCGAGCTGAGTCGAATGACATCAAAATCAATGTAATCGGACAAGATTTGACAAAGTTATTTAGACCTACCGGAGTCGACGATTTATGTCAGATCTTTGTCAAATCAAGTCGGATTACGTCGATTTTGGTGTCATTCGACTCAGCTCGACGAGCTCTTTCGAATGAGCTATCATTTGTATAAATTCTCGTCCATATGATTTTACGCCCCAGTGGTTCTGGGGTCTGTATTTCGGTCAGATTAAGTCGGATTTTGTTTATTTTGGTCTCATTCGACACAGCTCAATGGGTTCTACAATTGTTGTTCAGACTGACCATTTTTACATATTTTTCAAAAAAACTGAGTGGGGGGGGGGGACTGAATAAGTACCATCTCTCTGTTGATCTTTCTTAATCCCCAAAAAATCAACGGAAGTCGTGGCCCAAAAAATCCCCCGATATTCTTTAATCCTTTCTTATTCCACCAATCCATTTATTTCTCATTATTCTCATAAAGTTAAAATTTATTTAACATTTTCCTAAAGTTAAGTTTAGTTTTTAAAATCCTAATTTAGTATAAAAAACCAAGGCCAATTAAAAAATTTATCGGTATCAATTTGTTTGAATATGGAGCATCAATAGATTTAATTATGCGAATAAGCAATTATTATGTCTGGATATTATTTCAAAGTAATGTTTTTGAAAAATTTGTTAAAAAATTCTGGGCAAATGAATGGTGGAATGGAACATTTTTGAAGGAGTCTGAAATTAAAATGGAAATTGGTGGTGATTTTGTTTTAGCCACCCCTTTAATGATCAAAATGATTGATAATCAAAGGTTAAATGTAGGTTTTGGAGTTTTTATTACATATATTCACTCTTTCTAACTTAATATTTTAATAATTGACAAAAAATTGTCTTTTTCGAAAGTTTTTATTATCGTCCTTAAAAATCGCTTCAATCAGTTATAGTTTGATTGTATTATAATGATTCATGAACTTTTTTTAACCTCAACGTACCGCAGGCCCAGGACTTAATATTCTAATAGTTGACACAAAATTTACTTCATTCAAAAATTTCGAATATGGGACGCGCTGATAAGAGCTGAATTGGATCCGAACCATGGCGGCGGCTCCAATCCGAACCAGGACGGGTCGGATTCGAAAATATTGAACGAAGTTATTGCTCTGCGGTCCTTGGCCTGCCCCCGTTTGAACAACGGGTATTACTCTTAAAATATTTTTTGGATAATTATTATTAAAATAAATTTGAATAAGAATATTTTTATCTCACTTTAATTTTAATCAAATTTAGTATTACAATAAAAAGTTTGATGTGATTAAAATGCCATATTCATTAAAGATTAGAGAAACTATTAGCAAGAAAACATCTTTTCGTTGTCATTTCAAAATAAATAATGAGGCAACGAAATTTAGTATAAAATTATTGAATGGCGTAGAAGAAAATCCTTACAGTAATTTTTAAAAATATTAATTTTTAATTTAATAATATTATTTAAGTTGGAAATCTTCTTTATAAATTTGATGTTTTCGATAATTTAACAAATGTAACAATTAAAACAGGGGACGTAAGTAAATATATCAGTTATGCTTACGGATACAGATATTCTTGTATACTCCGGGGATACTGTTATGAAATTTTGAATAAATAGAGTTACGCGTAGATATCATCAATGGGTCTACGGTATTTTCGTCGCTGGAATTTTCGGCTCCTTGACTTTCGGAACTTTTCCAGCGGAATATTTGTCACCAAGGAAATAAACGGAATTTTTGTTATCGCAATTTTCGTCTCACTAGGAATTTTCGTTTCTAGAAGAAAAATCGACGAGGTATTCCAAAGTATTAAAGATAAAATTTAAAAAAATGAAAAAAGACAACATGTGAAAAAAACAAAGCCAACTACATAATAGGAAAACAAAGTCCAAATGTAATTGAGTTCTAAAATAATTTGGCCTACCAGATAATATTTGGAATGAAATGCAATTTGTACTATATATAAATTTATAAAATTTAAGTGCTCTAATAATTATGATGAATGTATTAAAGAGAGATTTATTAAAGAAATATGTGATCAATTCAAATGTAAAACATCTGTTCCAATAAAAATATTTGAAAGGGGAAGACCATACGAGCTTTTTTTACGTATTACTAGCGTAAGAAATGAACACAGTTATAAAACATTAATTGAGACATTTATTAATGGTGAATTTATGAAAAATTTTACAATAAGAAATGACTTTCCAATCTGGACAATTAATAGAATATTGGTAATTTTAAATTCAATTAAAGTTACATCTTTGATTTAATGTAATAGGCGTTCATTACATTTTTTGTTTCCATGAACACGGTTTTTAAGATACTGTTAGCTTATACATATAGAATTTCCTAGTTATACTATATATTGTGCAAGATAATATCCTGAGGAGTTAATTGAATTTTCCACGGCATGAAATGCTGAACAAGTCATAAATATGTATCTGCCAACCGTTTAGATATTATTTTAGTTAGATGGTGATATTCTGCTTTTGGATCATACTTATTTCCATGGTGAACATCATGAATTTCCATTTTTGGTTTATCGAAGAGAGATTAATAAATTGAAAAGATATGGAACCATCGTTTGTTTCGAGGCTTTGGTAACTTCAGCTAGTGAAGTGATGGATCCTCTATATGCTTTTAGAGTACAATTATTTCACGACTCTCAAATTGCTAATAATTTTAGTAAAATTTTTAATCAATTCAATTAACATTTTTAATTTTAATAAGACTTTGACATCGTGATGGAGCTGAATTTCAATTTTGAGCCTGACATAAATACAGGATATGACCTTATTAAAGAAAAAAATTCGCACTTGATAATATATAGCTATTCTGCTAAAAGGAATACTTATCTAAATCAAAAATTCCACACAAATCCAATTGTAGCTGGTATGCCGATAGTTATGATAATTAAAGCGTCAGAGGGTAACTACACAATCAATATTAATGGTGGTGATGATATCTATTATCCGCATCACATATTTCCTCCTTGGTCAATAAATCGTGTTGAGGTATGTTTTTACCAAAACTTTACAAATTCCTTTTCCAAATTTAAAAAAATTGTGTTTGCAAATAGATTAGAATAAAACAGAAATCTAAAATAGACATTTTTTATATAAACTTTTCTCATCCACAATGGGGTATGTAGAAAAATCTGATGCAGACTATTTCCCTACATAAGGTCTGAAATTTATTAAATTTAAGACCTATATACATATAACAAAATAAAATCCAAATTCAGGATTAAATAGGAATGGATGTGACGGGGGAGAAGTATCATTGAGATTTCATGTAATAATTTCCTTTTAAGATATCAGGCCATATTAATTACGCATTATTTGATAGAAATTCCGATAAATGTGCAAGTCTAACATACAATATTCCAGAAGCTAAATTGGAAGAAGGAACTCAAAGAGTAATAAAACAATTGAACAGTAGAAGCAAAGTCATTATTAGTGGAAAAACACAAAATATATTAAAGCAAAATATTACTGTTAATTTTCTTCATGCGGCTATTGAATGGAATGAAACAAGTTTGATTTTAAATATTTTATAATCCGATTCATGATATAACCCGAATTTGTATCAAGAAATATTAACATGATATTAAAAAATCATATTTAAATAAATTATATCGAAAATATTTCTATGATGAATCAAAATTAGATTGATCAATAATTTATTTCTCAATATATAAAATTAAAAGCAAAATACTTTTTAAATTTTTGTTATTATTTAGTAGGCAACACAATTTTCCAAATGAACATTACAGTAAAATCTATTTGTGTGGATTCATATACGGTAGCTAATTTAAAATTGATTTTAATTAATTTATACATATTTATAAGAATGGATCTTGGATTAAGTTGAAAAGAAATGATACTAATATATGTTATAGCCATCAAGGTTTAAAGAACAATGAAGAGATAAAATTAATTCTAGCTTTCAAAAATTCTTCACTTAGCTACATATTGGAAACCAAAGAAAATGTCGATGAGAATAATGTTATTTTAGATATACCTATATCATTGACACAATATATTCAAGTGAGAGATATATTTTTGTAAATGTTCAAATTTTTGGTTATCGGTTAGGACAAAACTGAACCAAAAAACAATTCGGTTCTGTTCCGACTATACAAAGTTAAAACCCTATCCGAGTTCGTCTTATCACAAAGACCAAGACAAAAGAGTCCTGGTCTTATAGCTTATTTATTTTTGAAGTTAATTTATATTTGTTTTTTCAGGTTAATAATTTGAAGAAGTATGTTGATGATTTAATATCAATAAAAGATGATTAAAAAATTTTTGTAATTGAGTATTTATTTATAAAATAGAATAAATTATTTAACTAAAGGTATATTAGATGTTAAATATTCAAATTATAAACATATTTAGTTAAAAGTAATATTATAAAATATTCTCAACCTAATATTCAGTTTTAATCATTTTTACAATACATGATTAAAATAGATGTGCTATTTTATTAATAAAAATGAACTTGTTTAAATAATAATTTTTCCAATACAATTCTGTAATAAAGTTTTTATTTAAAGAATATTATTTAGAAAATTCAAAGCAAAAATTTATTAGACTAATTAAATTGAAATCAGCATTATATTTTGATAATTTGGAATATGAGTTCCAGTCACAGCGAATTATCCAACTTCTATAGGGTGCAATTCGTTCATAACGGAAAAACTTTCCCTACAAACGAACAGTTCTAAACATATCACAAAATTATCATTTCAAATCAGAACGAAGGATCAAAGAAAAAAAGGATTAAGAATAGTTTATTATACTATATTTTAGTTCACATATTTCAATTTACCACATATTCAGCTTCCATTGACTTAAAATTAAAACCCGTAATTTGTTGAGGAAACTGATTAATTTATGAATTTTATACATGTAAAAAGAAGCATACATAAATACATGTAAAAAGAAGCTATTTATTTACAAAATGTAAAAAATTTTATGTAAACAGAAAATAAAATAATTATCTTTCACGGTGTTATAATTAAATTTTGTAGCTTTCATATTTGGGAATTGGAAAATATTTGTCCGGTGAAATAGGTTATTATTAAAATAATTGAATAATATTCTTTTGTAGCTGTTAAAGGTTCTAATGTTAAAAGTTGAATTTAAAGAAAAAATTTTTACCAGCCTGATAATGAAGAACTAGTTGGTTATTAAAATATGATATAAGTACATATCTATCAGTAACACGTTTCAATATAAGTATACCGTATTTTTCCTAATAGTGCGACTCTTCCTATTAGACCGACCCCTTCTAATAAACCGACCCCCTAGAGGGAGATTGGAAAATAAACCGACTGTCTCTATTAGACCGACCCCTTCTATTAAACCGACCCCCTTACTTCCAGCGTTAATGTTGTGTCTTTTATGTTTTATAGCCGTATTCTTTAATAGAGCGGAATTTGAAAGATGCCGGAATTTGAAAGATTTCCTTATCCGGATCGGATTTTTTTTAATTAAAAAATTTCGCAATAAACAAATTAGTGTAAAATTAGGTTAAAAGCGGGGCATTTAAACACCGTACTTGAAACAAGTTTTATCGAGAAACACCAAGAAAAATATCGGTGGATTTGGTAGGATACCGAAAGATATAAGGGGGGTTTAGGGGTAAGGGGATTAAGGTATATAGATTTAGAGGGAATAAGTAAACTAGGCCCCAGACTTGTGCTGGAATCAGGGGACCGCAAATGAGAAAAAATTTTCGGATTTCCTGATCAGGAAAAGTTCGCAATCTAGAGATATAAAGGCTAGCCTGTGAAAATAAGGGAATTTGGAGTATTAGGGAAGCTTTCATTTGATATCAATAATTTGGAGGGATATAGAAGATTAGGAATTTGAAGGGATTGAGAGAGATATGAGATTTGTAAGATATACTTCTTAATCCCAGTAATTCCTCGCTATCCCTTAAATCGCCTTTATCTATTCATATCCACTTAAATCCTCATCCTATCATTTTATCCCCTTAATCCTCATATATCCTGCTAATCTGGATACTCGTAATATCCCGTTCACTGATATCTCTCTTAATCCATCGATAGTTTTCTAAATGATTTTCTTCCTTATCAGCGCCGCAGGGGAAAATTTCGAAGAATTGGAGGACCAAGGTGCCATATTTCTTCCTTTTTCACCGCCAAAGGCGAAAACCCCTAGAGCCGAAACCCCCCTAGAGGAAGGTTGAAAAATAAACCGACTGTCTCTATTAGACCGACCCTTTCTATTAAACCGACCCCCTAGAGGATGATTGAAAAATAAACCGACCGGTCGCACTATTAGGAAAAATACGGTATGTATTAAAACAAAATTATAATAGTAATAAATTTCTCAATTATAGATGAATATAGAAGGAATATTTACAAAATTATCGACAGATGACAGTATATTAGAAAAATACAACTGCACTTTAAAAAATTTTAATATGTTTAATTCTAAATTTTATTAATAAAATATTTTATAAAGTCTAATTAAATACTTCTCAAACAAGTATTTCAAAAACAGCCATTGTATTTAAACGTGGACAATAAATTTCATAATTAACTATAAGAAATAAATAAAAATTATATTTGAACTTCCAAAAACTAGATAACTGTCCGAAAGCTATGATAATATGCAAAATTTCATCTATAATATCTGAGAGTGAATTATAGTTTGTTCTTTATTGGTAGTACAAAAATACATGCAAATAAAATTGAACCTTAAAAATTTTTTCAATAAATTTTCAACCAAAATAGTTTCTACTAATGAAGATGTTAATTACAGGAGATCGACATCAGCAGGTGTACATATGTACAATAATAAGTCTTTAAATATAATCAATGAAAATTTGACAATAACCTATATTTTTTTAACATCTTAATAATCATACAATCAAATATTCTTATATAAAAAGAAATATGGGTATCTTATATAGTAGCGATAGGTGGTAAAAAAATAAAATACTAATATGTAGATGAAAATGACTCTAATTTAAAAATAAAATTTAAAAGCCTGTAAAAATATAGAAATATTCAAAGTTTAATTTACGTCAAAAACGTTAATTTATATCGATTAAAAACTAAATTATCATGTGTTAAAAACTAACAAATCAATGTTATGCTAGTGTGTGGAACAAATTTAAAATTTTATAATGCTTCGGTGAGATGGCCGGGGGTCACGCATGACGCGACGTATAACTATGTGAACGTCTTATAAATAGGTTTATATATTTTATGATTTTATGTTAAATGTTATGTGAGTAACATGTAAACGAGTATTAATAATAATAAATCCCTATATTATGTTTTTTAAGTTTGAAAATAATTCCAAAATAAGAAGTTTAAAATCTAATATAATTACTCTTAATTACCTAATTAACTAAATCTACAGATAGAAAAGTAAACGATCGAATATATTAATTAATCATTTAATTAGTAACTGTCAATAATTGTGTACCGGAAATTGTATATAACTTATAAATAAAATAGTTAATAAAAAATTAAAAAATCTATGAAAAAAGTAAATTAAAAATTTTTTCCAAATTTATTTAAAAAATTAAAAATATTTTTATACGTATTTTTTACAGTAAGAAAAAGTTTTTTTGTACTTGTGAATATTATTAAAAATATAAAAAATAATTTTTAAATTAACAATGCATGAGACTTTACATGGAAATAAGCAAATAAAATTCGCGTCTACGGGAAACAGATCTGACATCCAATTAGTTCGACCATAATTTCTCACGCTTAATAATTAAAAATTTTTAAATAAAAATGAACCAAAAATGATACTTTTCTTTCAATGTTTACTATAATGTTTTAGCTTAAACTTTATTTCGTAAAATTAAAAATTTTTTACTTAAAAAATATTTACTTTGGGATTCAAATTAATGGGCATAACTAAATTTGTATAGTAAAAATTTTAATTGTCAGGCAAACTTGTGTGTCTGTAAAAAGAATAAAAAGATGGTAATAGGAGAAATATATTCAACAATTATTTATTGTTTTGCTACATTTGGATTGTTTTCTAATTTTTTCTTAATTTGGCTTATCTTGCGTTATACAATGAAAGAAATGCAAGTTTATAGTAAAATACTTTTACAAACATGTTTTGTTGATATTGTTGGGATTTGCATGTTTGTTGTTTCTCAGCCGGTAATAAAATAAATATTTTGGCGCGGGTCAAAATCACCAAAATTACAAATGAATAAATGTGCTCACTAAATATGTTTTGTAAACATGTTGACTAGCAACTCGAAATTTAACAAATTTTTTAAGAAAGAAGCCATAATTATTACTTTTTAAGCTTACAAACTCTAATTTTTGAAACCTTTAGAAAATTGAAAATCAACAAATTCGAAAATCGCTACAATGGAAAAACTCGAGAATTTATGCGTTCCGATTTAAATTATGTTTCGGACCCAACCCCAATTTTAATATTTTGATTTTGTTTGTATTCATATCACCCTTATTTGTGGCCTTGTACCTCGCACCAAACCTCATTGCTTTGGTTTCTTCAAACCCCTATATAGAATTATAAATCTCCGCTATATTTTCATTTAAATTTTATCATTTTCAAAACATTTGATTGATTAATATTGAGATTATTACGTGACCAAAGAGTTTGATGGAAATTCTTTTAAAATTTAAGCTAAAATTTTTTATTTAAAATAGGTTTATGTTTCGGATAATGGTGTTGGCACGACTTGGAATTACGGACCTATACATTTCTTACCAAATCCTTGGCAATTTATAATTCTTCTTATTAATAATTTTATGATGAGAGTTACTTTAATGAATGTCTCTACATTATTTATTTATCGTTATTTTGCTGTTGTACGGTAAACATTATGGAAGTTTTTGAAATTAACCATATGTTCTCTGATCCACTTTATATGGCCATCGAAATTTTTCGAGATTTTAAATGAATTTTTATTAAATCTCTGATCCATACACTGAAAAAAGCATGAATTTCAAATTGGTTAATTCTTAATTAATTTGACAATTCCGATCTATTCGTTAAACTCATATTGTCTCTTTGGCCGCATAAAAAATGATGGGAGATACATCAGATTGAAACACGACTGGTCGAGATCTTGAAGTAAAGTCTCGGTTATCGTGATCGAGATTTTTCGAGATATCTTGAACATTCTCCCACATTCTCTTGGACACATTCTCTCTCTGAACAATCTTCCACATTCTCCCAGTCTGGTCTCTAAAATAAACTACCAACCCATTTTTTCAGCGAAGTTGATATTAAATTTAAACACCAATTATTATTAATTGTTGGCATGATAATTCCAATATTTATATTATATATTTGTTCTTATTTATCAAACCAACCAACACCCGAAAATGAACATTTAACTAATTTTGAGTTGGCAAAAATATTAGAGTTGGATAATTATACTATTGAAAATTATGTTGTTGGTCTTAGAGCAAGGGTAGATTGTTTTTACAATTTTTACAAAAATAAAAAAATTCAGACTAACGACCTATCAATTTTTACTGCAAATTATGCTTCAGCACTAACTATAATTAATTATATTATAATTATTTTTTGTGGTATAAGTATCCAAATACGTGTTTATCGTCATTGTAAAGGTGTAGAAATGACTCGAATACGTAATATGAATAAACAATTAAGTATTGTTTTGGGGACACAGGTATAGTTATTAAAAGGTGTTATGTATTTTAGAGTGTTGGAAGCTGAAATGACTAACACAATTCCACTTTCATATTCTTAATAACGTTTTTTTTCATTTTCGCCTGTTTGAGATAATTTTATTTATTTATTGCCCATAATATGTTTCTCGTAATTGGCACGAATAAAGTTGTTGGTTCCTGATTAGCTCAGAATATCCTTAAAAGGGTATTATAAATTGTTGAAAAATTGATATTATATTATAAATTATTATACTATTTATAAATTATTGAAAAAAGTCCCGTGACAGAAAGGGCTTGACAATACATTTGAGGAGCCACTGTATATGAGACCAAAAATGGATGTACAAGTACGAGCAAATTTTTAAATTTCTAAAAGCAGATCACGAAGTCCTGTCTACTTTTTTGAATATTTCAACCAACATATACTAATTTATAGGCTATTCTACCATTATTACCTTATCTAAGCAATTTATTTGCCAATTTAAACTTTTTATTCAATTTGCCTGGTTTATATTCATCATCTACAGTCATGTTAATTAGTTGTAGTTTAGCATCTTTGGTTGCTGTATTAAATCCGATTGTGAGTTTATTTATTTTCATATAATTGAATATGATAATTTTTATTTTAAAAGGTAACAATTTTGAGTGTAAGAAACTACAGAAAAATAATTTTTCGATGCAAAAATAATTCAAATATTCATCAAGTGGCTCCGATGCCTGAAACTACAATACCGAATAGAACTATACAAATTATTAAATGATTAACTTTTTATATAAAATAGTAAAGACATTGATATATTTCAAAATTTTGATATATTTATTCCAAGTAAACGACCGAATCCACCCCAGAAATAGAAATGATTAAATCGACACATCAAAAGCTTTCGATTAATATATTAATTACCTGATTGATTAGGAATTTTAAAGTCTAGCCGGCGGAACTCAAGGGTCTGTTCCGGAGATAAATTAATTAAATTTTGGCTAAATGTATACATATAAGATTTTTTTATAAAAATATAAAATATATTTTCTCATTAAAAAACAAACAATTTTACTTGCATTTTCTTAAATGTTATTTGTTCGGAATAAAATTAAAAATTATTATCTAAAGAAAATAAAATTTAATAGGTTACAAATTCATTCAAAATATTTATGTATAAATAAAAGAGTTCATCTTTCCTTTGTTAAAATTTTCAAAAGGTTACATCCAAAAAATGTAAAAAATAAAATACATATTCATAAAGGACACAAAGAGAAGCCACAAAAATCATTTTTTTAGACGGACATATAAGCAGACGATCTTTCCTCTTGTTTTTTCAAAATATTACATATTAATTTCTTCAAAAATTTACATATTAATGTTATAACTTTCTCTAGTATAAAAAATCATTCTTTAATTTTTGTTTATTTTGTTTCAATCTTTATTTTACTTCAATCTAAATACTAGGATTTGTTTTTATTCTTTACAAGGATAATTTACATTTATTAGCACTACTAACGACAATTTTGAAAATGTTTTCTGACGTTTCTAAGGTAATTTAACATTTCCCCAGGTATATCCAGGTATAGATTTTTTTATGAATTTTCGGTGTATCTGTGCAACTTTTATGTCGTACTAGGTATTTATTAGAGGAATATTAAAATTGAAAATTGAAGGTATTCCGCTAAATATTATTTTTTTTTCAGAGAGACATCTAATTTAATTTAATTTTTTTTTAACTTTTACCTTTAAACGATTTTCAAATTTTCTTTTTCCTAAGACGATTTTAGCCGATTTCTAAAATATATTAAGGCTAAAAAAATATTTCGACATATAAATACGGTAAAAAGTAGTATTTAGGGGTGTTCATATAATTATGTGGCGGAGTGTATCATTTTATCCATCAGTAACCGCCCGATTTCAGAAATACATTATCATCTGTAGCCGTGAACACGCCAGGCTTTATATATGATTCGTGTTTAGAAATAAAATCGGGCCTGGTTTTGTGATGAAAAATAACCGGGTTTCGGGTACCCTGCCTCTTCTCTGATTGATACTTCTAAATATATACATACTTATTTCTTTTATTATTTTAGCTTGAAATGCTTACTTGCAAGATCGAATGGAAATTGTATAATTTAAAAATACACAGGGAATTTATGTCTTCTGGGAAGTATCTTTCAAGTCATTTTTTCATTTTTTATTTCAAATATAAATTATTTAGGTAAGAAATTCTACAATCCAAAATGTCCTTCTGTTGTATGGGAATTACGTGTATATCCAAATATGCATGATCCAAATTTCTGTCTTTATTCAGCTCCTATCTATCGTCATAGTTATATTAACTTATTTAACCTTGTAAACAATTAATTTATAGGACGACGTGTGTCTACACCAATTAGTTATAATACTATTCCTGAAGTTTCACTTATTCAAATGGGACTTAAAGACTATGATGATACTCTTACAGCTAAATTTAATATTTATACGTTGAATATTGATGGAGAACGTGTAAATATTTTTTGGTAAGTGATGAATTTTTAAAATACCGTAAATCTTCTATTACAATGCGTAAGTATCGGCAAAAAGTTTATCAACTTAAATCCATCTTAATCTCAAATAACATTCCATTAATCGGAGAGGCATTTGCACCCTTTTTGACTTTCTTGTCCCTTTTGCCCCCTTTTTAAACTTATGGACATCAATAAAGCAAAATTATGTTGGCGCTGAAAAGACAAGAAAGCTTGCTTCTTGACGTTCAAATCATAAAATAAATCTGGTTAAAGTTTGCTTTTTATTTGAGATTTGAATTATTTTTATGTTTTAAAAATAATGCCCCCTTTTTGCCCCTGTTTGACAGATTTGGCCCTTCTTTTTGGGAAGCCATGCCCCTTTTTGGTGATGTGGAAAGGGAAATTCATGTTTGAAATTCATCATAATCTATTCAAATTCCCCGATATTTTTCATGAGTTTATATGTCATTCTATTAGATAATGTCATTTTAATAAAATTTTTTATTTTATTTCGATTTTGTTTAGTGGTACTAAATCTGATTTTCGACATGGAACTGAAACCAGCAAAAAACAAATTGATATGAGAGCTTCGCATCTAGATGGTGTGTTAATTTTATCTTTTTCAGGTTATTAGTTCCGAATCATATACTTGGTTTTATGGAACGATTTAATCCAGAAAAATACGAATGGGTTAGCATGAGCGCGTAATCCCAAATCCGGTTTACGTTCTTTTCTGGATACTGAGAATTTAATCTAATTAATTTTAAAGGTTCAATTTTGATTATGTGTGAAGTTGAATTTATTCCTTATAACTTAAATGTAGAGATTGCTGATGAACCTCTCTTTGTCGTTAATACTTTACAAAATTCAATTAAAAATATGTTTAAACAAGAAACTCTTTCTGATTGTGTCATTAAGGTGCGTCTCTAATTTTAACAAAAAATTCTTTGTATTTTTTAGATCGGAAAGGATAAAATTAATGCTCATCGTTGTATTTTGGCGCAAAATAGTCAAGTGTTTCTTAGAATGTTTGAACAAAAAGGAATGGTTGAGGCAGAAAAAGTAAATAAAATATTATAGATCGCAAATTTTAAAAAACTTTGACCTGTTTCTTGATTCTAGTTGAGGAGCTTGACAAATTCCTGACCTTGAGTCAAGGAAAAATTAAGATCAAGGAAAAATCGGGGAATAATGAAAGATGCCTGTTCTTGAGTCTTTCGACCCTGGACTTAAGAACCCTGAAGTCTTAACTCGCCTTTCTCTAAAAAGTCGGAAACTTTTAAAATTTTAGGGCGTCGTTAAAATTGTCGATACTTCTCCATGAATGTTTTCGTTTAATGCTTGAATATTTTTATAGCGGTTTCGCCAAAAATTTGTATCATATATATTGTAATCTTATTTTAAATTGTTATTATTTACGCATAATTAATATGTAGAATTTACTATTTTAATCTCTATTTTAGTAATTTTGTATGATATTTTTGTAATTAAATAAGAGAATTTACTTTAATTTAAATAAATATTTTTGTATTTGTAAGCTCTTTTTAAACGTTAATTATTAGAGCGGAGCGTGTAATTAAAGGTCATTGACTAGTAATGCTGTTGCCAAATAAATAACAAAATTTCACTACAATAATATGTTAAAATAAAATATTCAAAATATTAATTATTCATTTTTCAATTTTTGTTGGTATTATACTACATATTTCTATTTATTAGTTCAAGTATGTAATTCTTTAATATCTTGATTTTCTAAAATTTATATAATTTTTCAGATGTTAAAAATTTTAATTAAAATTTCAATATAGTTTTGAAAAAATTAGTAAATTTCATGTTTCAAAACACAATATATAATTAATTGTGACAGAGCTAACTTATAATTGAATTACGTTTTATTTTTTAACAAAATTTTTTTCTCAAGATTCTTACATGCCAGATTTCTAAATAACATAATATGGCATAATATGGCATAGAATTTAATTTTTATTAAGTTTGCAATTTAGTTGGAAATTAATATTTATTTATTAGACAAAAAATAATATAATCACCGAACTTGTAAAATTATAAATAAAAATTCAGCAACTCATTTGATTTAATAATATTAATAATGTTCATCAGGCCAGCTCTCACGCTCATACGAATGAATTCACTCATGACTAATCATAATTAATAGGCTTGATCAGGGATGTCACGGGTTACTCGAGACGATAACTTTTTAGACACAACCTGCTCCGAGAGAATTTTGAAAACTTTTTCCTTATTAATCACTTAAATACACGAATCCCAAGCAGAGATACAATATAGAGGTAATATATTTTTCTCAATGCGTGACATAATCGAATACACGAAATTTTAAAATAGGGAATAAGATAACTCTTAAGCAACCTACCAATCTTTATAGCCATAAAACAATCACATTTTTCAATTAATTCAGTCACTTCATATTTATGAGCAAGAGCAAATAAATCTTCTACATGTTTTTCAAAAATAGCTTAGATTTAAAAATTTTAAAAATAATTTTATTTAAATAGTACATTTGTCTAATTCACCGCTATAAAAATATTCAAGCATTAAACGAAAACATTCATGGAGAAGTATCGACAATTTTAACGACGCCCTAAAATTTTAAAAGTTTCCGACTTTTTAGAGAAAGGCGAGTTAAGACTTCAGGGTTCTTAAGTCCAGGGTCGAAAGACTCAAGAACAGGCATCTTTCATTATTCCCCGATTTTTCCTTGATCTTAATTTTTCCTTGACTCAAGGTCAGGAATTTGTCAAGCTCCTCAACTAGAATCAAGAAACAGGTCAAAGTTTTTTAAAATTTGCGATCTATAATATTTTATTTACTTTTTCTGCCTCAACCATTCCTTTTTGTTCAAACATTCTAAGAAACACTTGACTATTTTGCGCCAAAATACAACGATGAGCATTAATTTTATCCTTTCCGATCTAAAAAATACAAAGAATTTTTTGTTAAAATTAGAGACGCACCTTAATGACACAATCAGAAAGAGTTTCTTGTTTAAACATATTTTTAATTGAATTTTGTAAATTCCTTCATGCTGTTGTCTGGCATTTTAATTAGTGTTGGGCCTAGATAATCCAATCCAATGTTTGCAAATACTGGCGATTTTTGCATGCGCTCAATTGGATATGGAGGAAATGGCGGGAGCGTGTACGGTAATAGTTTGCCTCTTTTACAGTCCAGACATTTCCCTAGTATTTTGTGTATGCTTCGCTTTGTAATTCCGCAAAATTTTTGAATAATGGAGTGTTAATTGTACTCCCGAATGAAAGTGTTTTTTATGCACGCTTAATACGATTAATTGCGTTAATTTATCCTCTTTAGGCAGGAATATGGGTTCAATAGAGTCGCGCGGTAGGGAGCTCCATTGCAGTCTGCTTTTAGAACGCCATAATCCATTTGAACTTCAAAAAGCGTGTATTCTTTTTTAATTTTTTCATTGGAGGTAAGCATGCTTCTATTTTGCGCTTCTTTTAATGCAAATATTTCTGCAATTTTATAATCTAAAGCATTAAATTCTTTATTGATTGAGAATTTTTCTAATAGCTTATTTTTATAAGAATGAGCTTTTAATGCTAAAAGTGATTTTAAGAAGCGTAGAATAAACATAATGCACATTAACATTTTTTCCCAACTGCTAAAGCGAGCAGGATCGATCTCTGGCCGCTTCTTTTCTTCTACTTTAGGCAGTGCGAATTGTGCAATAAATTCTTCCCCTTCGTCTTTTGGTGGTGCAATGATTTTTTGTGGCCACTCTTTTTCGTTACTTAACCAACTTGGACCATGCCACCAATTTTTCGCGTGGGTTAACTCTTTAGCGTTTATGCCTCGCGTGGCTAGGTCCGCAGGATTAGAAGCAGTACCGACATGTCTAAAAGAAATGTTATGATTTCGAATTTCCTTTAAGCGATTGGCAATAAATACTGGTTGTCTTTCGTTTGATGCAATCCAGCTAAGCGCTATTTCGCTGTCGGTCCAAAGTATTGTTTTTGCTTTTTCTAATTATCCTCTCGAATTTGTTTTATAAGTTCACAAGTCGCACTTATCTAAATTTTTTATAAATTAGATAACGTATTATTAGTAGTATATACACGAGTTTTACTGTTTTTTTCTATTAAAAAATAGTTTTAATTTTATCAAACATGTATTATGCTCCAAACACTATTTTTTAAAATAGTAAACAAAAAACTGTTTCTAGGATCTAAAATGCAAAAACTATTATAAGAAAAGGATGGTAAAATAGATTTTATCAGATTGATTTTATTTGTTGAAGATCCCCTTGTGATAAAATTTCATGGAAAATTGAAGCCAACTATGACTTTACAACAACATAGTTGTCAATTTTACTTCCTTAAGCATGACAATTAGTTTTAATATTTTATTAGTTATATTAGTTTAGTAGTGTTTTATTAGTTTAGTATAATTTTTCCAAATGTTGCTACTTTTACTTTAGAAACCGCTCGTTTTGGCTCTAATTTACCTATTTTTCAAAAAATATATTATAACTTTTTATTTAAAAACTTTATTTAAACTTTGTTTTTATAACTTTGTATTTAATTATTAAATCTTTACGATTTAGCACGGAATTATTAACATAAGCCATATCAAGCTCTAGTCTTAAGTAACTAAAGCATATTTTTTGTAAAGCATATTTTATATTTTAACTACAACTTTTTAACTTTTACATTAATAAGAAATTAATTTTATTGGCTGCTTTTATAATAGACCCACATTCATAGCACTTTATTTTAATTATTTATTAGTTAACACTTATTTATCTAATTTATTTAACTGTGAATTTAAAATATGATTTTTAAATTATAATTTAAAATATAATTAAATATTATTTAATTAATTCTTAAAATATATCTTAAAAACTAAAATATAATTTTTTGTTTAATTTTCTTTAATACAATTCATTTTCTCAAAAGCATTAGGTGGAGCAGAGGGTATCTTCTTTGGACGACAAATCCTTGCAGCATTCTTTAAGAGGGCTGTTATTTTTGAAAGATTTCCTAATGATTTTTTATTAATTAAAAAATAAATACCATTAGATAAGTTTGCCTTTTTAATAATAAGTATCGGTATTAAAATAAAAATAAGATATATAATCATAAGCAACTTTAACTTAGATTATAATTATAATTTTAAAAAATGTTTATGTTTAAAGAGAATTTTTTATGCTATAATTCTCATTCAGATGTTCAATCTTATTTACTTATTTTATAAAAAAAGTATAAATTAATTCTAACACAGTATTACCTTTTATATAAACTCCTTAGGGAACAAAATGGATTTTCATAAGTACTTTTATAGGCCCTCAATATACATACCAGGGGTGGCGCTCGTCTCGTATCTCGTGAAATCTCGTGTTTTTTAGAGGTCTCGTATCTCGCGTCTCGTATCTCGTATTTTGCCACGAGATATTTTCAATCTATTTTAGAAAAACGGTCAAAAATTTGGGACTATTTTAAGATCCTAGAATTAGGAAAAAAAGTAAGAAATCTTGCCCATTGGTCTTCCAAAATTCTCAGATTTTCGCCTGCGGCGCTAAACTGGTGAATTTTTTGTTCTAAAGCCTCTAAAATTCTCAAAATTTTCGCCTGCGGCGCTGGAAACGGAAGAAATCTGGCTTGTTGGCCTTCTAAAATTTTCAAAATTTTCGCCTGCGGCTCTCAAAACGGAAGAGGGATAAAGTTGGTCAGGCGGGAAATATCGGTGTACCTGAAGGGATAAAGAATATCGGGTGATTTGCTGGGATTAAGGTGAATTTAACAAATATGAGGATTCGGATGGATATCTGGGAATCCATCGATCTCGAGAGATATTAATGGATTGTGATAATTAAGTAGGATATCGAGTGACTAAGAGTATATGATGGAGTGGAGTGGCTCAGAAGAGTGGCTGGAAAAAAATGGAGTGGAAAAAAAAATCATGGAGTGGCTCAGAAAAACTTCGCCTCCTTATCGGGTGTCCATATCTACCGATATCTTATACCACGAAAATCAGTTGACTACCTCAATAATCCCATGGTATCCGTTTATTTAACTCTTCTTGATCCTCTAAATCCCATGATATTCTCCGTAATCCCCGATATCCCAATAAATCCCCTTGATCCTCTAACTCCCCAATATCCTTCATAATCCAGCTGTAATCATTATCCATTTTTTGGCTTTATAATTTTATGTACGAATAAATTTGAAAAGCAATAAATTCTCGTATCTCGTGTCTCGTGAAATCTCGTATTTTTTGAGAGATCTCGTATCTCGTTTTATCTCGTTCTCGTATTTTTTGGAGAATCTCGTATCTCGTGAATCATGTATTTTGTGGGACTCGCGCCACCCCTGATACATATTTTTAGGACGTTTATTTTATTTTATTGAATTGTTGATAATAAAACATATAACTTATAATATTAATTTATAAAGACAATATAAAAATAAAATCAAATAAGTAAATAGGAAGAAGTGATGTAATAAAAATTAAATTCACTTTTGAAATGTTTAATTTTTGTTTTTACAATTTTAAAAATAATATATGAGTAAATTATCAACATATTTTAGTATATCATAAATACAGCAAAATGAAACGATCGTATAAATAGCAAGATAAAGAAATTTTTATTTATATAAATGTCAATTATAAATGAGAAAATTTAATCATTATACAGGGTGGGGCAAAAGTTCGGCGACAAATATTTCTAATAAAATCTATTGTAAAAAAATTTATTTTAAATAAAAAAAATGATAAAATATAATCAATAGGATATAATAAACATTTCATTAAAGTAATTGCTCAAAATGACCGCCCCTGACTGAAAGACACGCATCCAAAGACTTACTGATGTTACTCACGATGGTCGCGCATTGTTCACGGTTATTTCGTTCCAGGCCCGCTCCAAAAAAACCTTCAGTTCCTCCGATGTTGGGTATCGGATTCAGCATGTGTAGAGCGTGAATCATAGAATATGGAAAATTTAATCAAAAAGCAAAATATAAAGTAAATTTTAAGAAAGGACAAAATAAAATTTGTCGCCGAACTTTTGCCCCACCCTGTACTTAATATTATAAGAGAAGACAATTATGACCAAACCAATTGCAAGGAAACAAATTATCTGAAAAGACACCAAACCTATACTTTTAAACCTTATGGTATTTAATTCTAATCCGCTTCATCTTCTACAATATATTCAGTGAGAATTTTAAAGAAAAGAAAATAAAATTTATATTTTTATAAAAAATATATAATTTAGATTTTGTAATCTTATTTTTAAATATCTTAAAAAATTTCTTAAATATTATTTATCTTTAAATAAAATTTTTTAACTTTTTTATTATCATGTTAATAAGTTGGAAGAGTAAATAAGAGCGGATGTGGGTGGTATAAAATAAAAATTATTAAATCATACATACATACATATGTATATAAATCAAAAATATTGAATGCTTTAATGTTTAAATGTAGGAAATTTTTGAGGTAAGAAATTCTCAAACATATAATAATGTAAGCTAAGATAAATACCTCAATTTTTTATTGCGCTTAAAATAAACTTTTATTTGCAACAAAACATAAACTAGGTTTACCACAAAATATTAATAAAATACTAATTATTTAAAACGCAAATATTTTCGAAGCATTTTAGTAAAACTAATCCTTATATAAATTAATATTTATTGATTGTCTTTTCAATAAGGATTAGTTTTACTAAAATGCTCAATATATGCTCAAAAATGCTCAAATACTCAATATATGTATAAAACAAATATAGAAAATATAAATGTATTAATTCATTAAAAAATGCTGGTATTATTTTGGTAATTACCAAAGTTTAACACATAGTCGGTCTATCATAATTTAATGATTTAAAAGTATTTTTTTAAAAATAGTACTAATAAATAAATTAGATATATGAAAAATTGTAATTAATATAAGAATAAAAAATGTTATTATTTTGTAAATAAAAGAAAGCAATATTAATAAATAATATAAAAAATTAAGAAAGAGAAAAATTAAGAAGTCCTTGGTTTTCCTTTTCTGATAAAATTAAATAGTCCGACTGGTAAAAATGTGTGATACAAAAAGCATCCTATTCGTTAATTTTTAAATAGCTCATCGAATTAACAATTCAGATGCCACGAAAATAACAAAAAGGTTATTTATGCGGAATTTAATACGCAGTTTAAGATGCTATAAAATATTTTTACTATTTATGTAAGCAAAAAACTAGATGAAAAAAATCACTACTTTTATCAAATTTGACGAGAAAATTTAATAAACGATCAAAATGCCATGGATTTTATCATAGAAATTATATTTATATTGTACTCTTATAAATATCTATAATGAACTAAATAAACTTTATCCCAAAGTCACAAAAATTGGCGTCAAACGCAGAATTGGATTAATATTCATAAAGTAACTCACCAAATAAAAGCATTAGGTTATGACTTTTTATAAAGTCATTAGCATTAGGTTATGATTTTTCTCATTTAAAAAATTCAAACTAGTATACACGATTTTGAAAACTCAAATTTATAAATTCAGTATAAGCTGCTATTATCTTATTCTAAAAACAAATTAGCAACGTTATGTAGTACAAACTCTCACTGATTGATTAATTTATGGGAATAATTAACTCAGAAAGAGAGAAATAGAAAAAATATTAGAAAAACCTGAAATATGTAATTAAAAATATTGAAAAGCAGAAAATACAAAAATTGATAGTATAAATGTAAGAATTCTAATAGAATAAATTAACTAGCCATAAAATAAATAAAAGCAACTGAATTAAACGTAAACGCATCTAGCTAAAAATTGAATAATCTAAACAATTTAATTATTTATCAATTTAGAATGATTCAATAACAGAGTATAAGTTTTTTAAGTTAAAAGATCCTGACATTGATTCATTTATGGGAATAATTAACTCAGAAAGAGAGAAATATAAAAAAATATTAGAAAAACCTGAAATACGTAATTAAAAATATTGAAAAGCAGAAAATACAAAAATTGATAGTATAAATGTAAGAATGAATGTAATAGATGAATCAATTTATGAAAAAAGATCGATATGTCTAAATTACAGTATAATAAATTTAGTTGTTATAGTATATCCTACTTATACTATTTAATCTACAGTCCGTTTCATAATTATAACACCACCTACATTTTGGTGTTATCCTTAGGTAAAATGGGCCAATCGAGATGAATTTTTCCCGAGTATTAGATATTACATAAATACAATGATGGAGAGAGTTTCATAGGTTTTTTCTGCAGTCAAATTTTTTTATGAATTTTTTTCGAAAAATTAGGTGTTTCATAATTATAACACCACTTTGTGTTCTCATACTAGTAATGTTAGAAAAATTCTATAAAAATTCCTATGAAAATTTCCATTAATATCGAGTAGAAATCAAAAAGATCGAAGTCCATAAATCTGTTCTTCATTGAGATATCAAACCATCAAAATCAACGGAAAACCGGGTTACAGTACTTAAAAAATATTTTGACCCCCTTAGGGGTTGTATAAAAAAATTTTTTCAAGCCCTCCAGAAAGCCCACAAAATTTGCTACAAAATACACTTGGTCCCATCCTTGAGAAAAATCATACAATTGAGAACTCATCGATTAAATTTAAAAGTTTGAAATAATGACAATTTGTAGGGTAATTTGAGTGAATTTATTTATCTGCTCCTTTAACCAATGGCTCCTCAATTTTTGAACTCTTGAAACTCTCTCAATCCTAATATTTATATGATATCTAATTGTGGGAAAAAATTCGTCTCGATTGTCCCATTGTAAATATGAGTAACACCAAAATGTTAGGTGGTGTTATAATTATGAAACGGAGTGTAGAAATGTAATTTTCTAACTCTTACTAGCTTTCACCAGACCATCTGCAATTTTCAACCTTTTTCTAAGTAAATTCCAATTACTTTGAACTGCCTATAAAAGCCCATTTTTTATTCACTCTTTAGCTTTTAAGCTTTTTTACTCTTTATTCCGATTGAATTGTGTCATTTTTAGCTCAACTAGGCTAAAGTTCTTCCTTAAAGTGTTTACCATTAATTTACACGATCTTAAACAAGAAGATCATTTTTCTCACTGATTATCCAGAATACATTTTTTCCTAATCTTAAACAAAAAGATAAATCTAATCGTATTTCTAATCGTATTCACAAATAAGCTAATTGAAATAAATGTGAGGAAAAAGATAATGTATTGGAAAATTAAAATAATGAAAAAATTTTAATCCTAGCATTTATAACAAAATCAACTTGCGAAAAACAACATGCTTAATACAGGGTGCGGCAAATTTTGCGCCAACTTTGCTTTGGCTATAACTTTTTTCATTTTAAATGAAAATTGATAATTCATTTTTGCTGGATTGCCAACACATTAGGAAAATTGTTGATATCAAAATCGTTTTTAAATTTTATAATTAAGTCAGATTAATTTTCTATTAAATTTCGAGCAAAAATTTTTGGATATAATTTGTCCTGGATTCAAGGCTATTATTTGATGTCAGAATTTTATATATCATTCGAATAAGCTCTCCAATCTGATTCGAATGAAGTCAAAATCAGGTGTCTTTCACATAAATAGATCGAGATATGACTCACTGATTGATAAAATAAAATAAATTTTGCAAATATAAATTTTTTAGGTAAAATTTTCAAAAATGAGGTTATTGCTCGTTTTTTTCCTCTCTGTGAACCAAATTTATTTGGTACATATCAATTTTACTAAAGTGTTGGGAATCCAGGAAAAAAAAGAATTATCAATTTTCGTTGAAAATTAAAAAAGTTATAGCTCAAACAAAGTCGGCGCCAAATTTGCCGCGTCCTGTACAAAACATCGAAAATATTGGCCCCAATAATAAATTAAAAATATCAATTGAAATAATTATTTGTCCATTTGAATAAAACATAGTTTATATTTCAGTCTGACTATAAAAAGCTCCAGAAATCGATTGAATATAAAATCAACTGAATATAATCATTAATATATAATTATATTAATATATTTAGAATTTATTTATGGATTTTTCAGCCAATTGGAGTACTGAGCTCCTCGCTTCATTATAATTTTTAATTATCAACTTTTATTACATCAATTTGATTTGCATATTGTATCATTTAATCTAAATAGATATCTATATCAATTTAAGTCATTTGTTCTTTTAACTTTTATTTAATATAAATATTATATTAAATATATTCGTTTCTTTAAAATTAAATAATTCCAACTCGATTTAACACTATAAAATTCCATAAAATAAATTTTTTAGATAATTTCCTTTAATTGCTCAATCAATGCATGAGAAACGTGCTGCCCCATATGTGGCGGCACACACAGATCGCCTCCGCTGCAGCTATAATAATAATTATTTTTTTAAAAATAATTCATTTTTGTATTTGAAGACCCTTACAAATCACCCTTTTTTGTAAATTTTATAAAATTGAATTTTAATATGACAAGAATTATTATAAAAATTAAAGTTTTCTTTTGATTATTTTTTAACCAATTTTATTAGATTAATTTTATTTATTAATTTCAAAGATAATTTTAAATTTATATTTAATTTTTCTTAAATTTATAACTTTTAAAATTAATTTATTTTTAATGCTATTATGATTATTATTATTTTAAATTTTAATTTATTTAGGAAATACTAGATTTTTAAATGAGAAATTATTTTATTATTTAAAATTAAATGCCGACGAAGTTATTAACCTTCATAAATTTTTCATCCATCACAAAATTAATAGTTTTTTCTATTAGTAGAAGTTGTGGTGTAAATAAATAAATAATATATTATTTTAATTTTTATATCTTTCATTTTTTATTTAATAAAATGGCCTTTTTGATTAAATTTATAGCTAAATTGGATGCTATTTATTGAAAATTTTGTTTTTAAATAGTTATATCAATTTCAATTACCGTATTTTTCCCAATAGAAAAATACTAAATATAATAATAATATTAAATAGAATTAATTTCTAATCATTTTCAACAAAAAACATTTATTTAATTTCTCTTGTTGTACTTTCGCTTGCCGACCACTGTTTCATCTATTTCGAAAACACAATTTATGAAGCAAATTTTATAATCTCATTTAATACACTATACGGTCCTTTATGTTTTTAATCTTTATTTTTAACCTATTATATTAATAAATTTATTTAATATTGTTGGTTTCGTTTTCCATTATTTTTTCTTTAGGTAATATGAATTGTTAAAATTTCGTGTTTGTTTTCTGTTATTTTGAATAATTTGAATTTATTATAAGTAATACAAATCTATAATTTAATTTAAAAAATTTAGTTATACTAAATTTGAATAATTTGACAATATTTGAATAATTTGTCCCTCTCTAAATTTTTACATTTATTAATAAATGCAATTTTTTGCTATTTTTACATTTCCATCTCACAAATCAACTCTATTAAATAAATGAAAAGGAGAAGCAGACTTGGTCATGGATACAAATTTTTCTATCCGTATCCGGATATATCCGTAGGGTCAATATCCGTATCCGTTTGTATCCGTCCAACTTTTGAGACATATCCATCCGCGGATATCCGCGGATATATCCGTTTTTTCTCAAAATGGTCAGCCTGACCACAATTTTCAAAATGGTCAAATTTATTTAAATTTGAGTAATGGTTAGATAATGCTGTAATAACTGGATGCAGCAAAACGAACCTTGCTTATGACCATCGGAGATTCGAAAATCGGAAGGCAGAGATCGGAATTCCGATCCAACGCTCATACCGACAAAAATAGAATTTTGAAAATTTTTGAGTATTTTTGAAAATTTAAATTCTCGATTTCGGACCGAAATGAAAATCTCGGTTAACTGACCAGTTGATTTCAGCGCCGCAGGCGAAAATTTTGAGAATTTTGGAAGACCATGAAGCAAAAGATTTTCATTTTTAGCGCCGCAGGCGAAAATTTTGATAATTTTAGAAGGCCATAGGCCAAAAAAATTCACTTTTTGCTCAATCCCCTCATCAAATTTATCCCTATTCCCCATTTCGAGAGGGGGGAGGGTTTTTGTTTGCTCAGCTAAAAGTGAATTTTTTGGCTTACGGCCTTCTAACATTCTCGCCTGCGGTACTGAAAAAGGAAGAATTCTGGTGACTTAGTCTTCAAAAATTCAGAAAATTTCGCCGACGGCGCTGAACTTAGAAGAAATCTGGCTTCTAGCCTTCCAAAATTCTCAAAATTTTCGCCCTGAGTAGGGCTCACTGAGCCTTCGGGTTCGGGATCGTCGGTGATCAGGGTTTGAGGGCATGTCGTTCGGAGTCGAGGTGACTTTTGGGTCGGGGTTCGGGGTCAGGTGCGAGAGATTTTAAAAACAAAATAAAAAGACATAAAGGGCCCTTCGTGAGATCCGGCATCGAACACAAAATTAAATAAATTACAAGTTGAGTGTAGACTAACGCCTTAACCAGTCGACCATCCATGTCAATAATATTGAATGAAAGAAATTAAATATGTATATCTCTTTCAAATGCGAGACTCAATTATCTCCTGGCGTTGGGAATATAATTATTTTCTCTTGGCAAAATGTATTTTAAAATTTAATTAGTGATGTTAAATCGCAGAAATTAGGGACGGATATCCGCGGATTTGAAGCATCATATCCGTATCCATCCGTATCCGTCCGATTTTTTAAAAAACACTATCCATATCCGTCCGTATCCGCGGATACCCGCGGATATCCGGATATTATCCGTATCCATGACCAAGTCTGAGGAGAAGGAGATTTATTGAGAAAAAAGGAAATTTATTGAGAAGATTTATTGAAATAAAATACACTCCAACTAGATAAAATAGTATGTTTACACCAAATAAATTAAAAACATAAATAAGAAAAAATTACAATTAAAAATATTTTAAGATTAGTAAAATTAATGGGGACTTAGCTTAAAACATTAACGGAGGACTCCACATCATATGTATACGCATGATGCATGCTCTTGTATAGCATACTGTAATTTGTGTGAAAATTTGTTTGTTCCGTATGTTTTGTGAACTAAATAGTAATAATACAAGTTATGTTAAAAAATTAAACTTTGGTAATAAAACATTTCAACTTTCTTTCGAATTTTTAAGCTTATATGTAAATTGATAAAGATGTCGAATCTATTGCAGAATTAAATTTGTTTTCATTAATATCAAAAAAATGGAAATAAATGAAGTATATTTTACTGTAAATTGATATAATCTAATGAAAATCATATTTATAAAAGTTAATTCATTTTAAAAAATACTAATGAATGATAGACAAATGACTAGAAATTTATAAACAATCTTGATATTATAAAAATGTTTAGAAAAATATTAGAAAATTAAATTATGCTAGATATTCATTCATCTTAAAAATTTACAAACCGTTACAATGAAAAATAAATATTAAATATACAATAAATTATTTTCATGTAACTGATTAAAAGAAATATCTTTATAGTATTGTTAATGGAAGCATCATAAAAATAACAAAAACATTAATAATAAAGTGTATTTAATTATTCAATTTTAAACAGATAATACATTAATAAATTTGAAATAGAATTTTCAACATTTTAATAGAATCTCGATTTATTTTCGAATTTATACTGAACTAAGTTATTAAACTTCATTAGTATTGAAATAAAAGTCAACTTAGTAACTCTGAACTAGTATGTTACTTTTGTATTCATTTTGAGCGGCAGTCACAGAAACCGTTAAATTTTTGTGTTTCTTAATATTTTTTATATTAAAGTTCAAACGATTGTTCCTGTCATTATTAATATTCTGTTATGTGATCGTGGACATTTTTGCGCTTTCACGTCTAGTCGCATTTTGTAAATAAATATTTTTATAAAATACTAATTTTGAATTCATTATTTGAAATTTTAGTATTTTTTAACTATTTATAATTTGGTAAAATAGTTTAGTTAAATAATTAGGTATATATTTAAAATTTCTAACAATATTAAAAAAATTCATTAAACATATCAAAAATATAATATACATTTATAAGGTATATTGTAAAATACAATATACATTTTTATATATTTCATTTTATATAAAATTAGGTTTTCTTTTTAAACATTATATACGGATTGTCGGCAAAAACATTAAGTATTATTAATTTATTATTTAGAATGTATTATTGAAATATATTTATAAAAAGTACAAGGTGTACCTACGTTCCATATATAAAAAAAACCTTCTGGTTACTTTCGCTACAAAATAATACTTTGTCGAAGCAGGTAATTTCTTATTTAGTAGAAGATTAATTAGTAGTAGATATAGTACTAAATTTAAAATTTTATTTAATTATTAACTATTTTCGTCCATTACTGGCAATAAAAATATTAATATAGAAAGATAAAAGTATACCCATACAGACTAAACCTTCTGGTTACTTTCGCTTATTATTTTTATTGTAATTAAACAAGTATTTTACTAGGATTAAATTATTATCTAGGATTAAATTATTATCATTAGTTAATGCAAGATTTGCAAGACGGTTTGTTAAAACCGCCATCTTATTTTTCGGCTTTGCTTTAAATTTGCTACTACCTACGGCTGCCTTCGGCACGTTATTTGCTGTCTTTGGTTGTTGTCTCTTACTCATTTTTTATCGCTAAATAGTTGCAAGATGTTAAAAATAGCTGTTTAAAATAGAATTTATTTAGAAATTTAATTATAATAATGCAGATGGTACATTTATGTCTTTTTAAATTGAAATTAAATGAGTTAATTTATTTGATATAACTGAATTCCTAATCATAATCAATTTAAGTAATTTTTTGCACATTGAAAATATTTTTTAATATAATCTAACTTCTTTAACTAATTGTTGAATTTTATTAAAAATTCATATAATAAGAATCAAAATTTTTGACTCTCGGCGAAATTATTCAACCTCGGCAATTAAATCAAACGGTTTACTTTTAATATGATTAATAATATTTCCGTAATTTTAATTCTAAAAATTATTTTGTATATAAAGAACAAAACTTTTGACTCCATCTCCAAAAAAAAGTAAATGTTTTTGCTTTTTTTAAAACTCTTGATTTAACATATTACAAATTGTATTTAATATTCTAAAAAATTATATCATTTTTATTAAAAAATTTTCTTTTCGATAAGACATTTCGAGTTTGAACAAATCTAAAGAAATATTCTCCTACTATTCTATTAACAAACCCGAATCAAAATTTTTGGGATTCCTCTATAACTTAATTATTTTTTGGATAATTTGCTTTTTTTGGTCATTTTTGGACATAATAACTTTTTAGGTTTTATTAATATTTAAATTTATTTATTTTCTTATCTAGCTAGATCGAGCACTCACTCATATTCAAATTTTTCATAATATTAATCACTACATAATTTTTAAATTAATTATTAAAAGTAATAATTTTTGTTAATTCAACTCCTAAAAATCATTCAAAAAATTAGATGTTCCTGATAAATTATAAGTTATAGGTAATAATATTGTAATTAATAAACGATAATCTGATAGTCATGTGTAGTTTGTTGTTGCGATATAAATAGTAAAAATGAGTTATTTGAATTAGTTGCAATTTAGCATAAGTGTGGTCAGCAGTTATGTTGTTTCAAAGAGAATTTTTTTATATCTTAAATAATCTTTTATTAATTTATATCTAATTTAAATTATAAATTTACGATGCCTCTATTGTTTTTATGTTAGGATATTTTCTTCCCTTTTTCCCATTAAAACTATTTTATTCTTTACGCGGTGTAATATGCGGACTTCCACCCCGAGCGGTGAACACCACGAGCGGTGTCTTTTCTTATAATCTCCTTTTCCGTTATTACACCGCTCACTTAACGTTTATCTAATTCTTGGGAAGAAAGGAAAGAAAACAAAAAGAATAAAAATCTGTTAAAGACCATCGTTAATGTTTGGTTGGAGCAAAGTTAAAGCAATGAATAAAATAAAAATAAATTATATTATGGCGATCGGGCCTTTTGAGTATTGATCATCTTGAACAAATTGAATGTGTTGTCGTTCTGGATTTCATGTACCGACTGAGATCCTAATAATTAAATAAGTTAGAAAATTATTTAGAATTTATGTCGATGCGAGCCTCGACAGACTCCCTGTCAAAAACTTTTTTGCTGCCTCACCTAACTCCTCTTCAATCCTTCCTTCAATTCTTTTGTCCAACCCCACGAGCGAGGTGTCTTGTTCCTTTAAATTTTTTAAATTAATTTTCAACTGGTTTTTTATAACGAGGCGGTTAATTCATAAATATATACTAAGACTCCATTTAATAGCTACTCCTACTGTTACACTTCTTATAAATACTTCCCACCAATTAAACCCTCCGATCAGGGTACTAATCTGTGAGTCGGGGAGATTTATTTTACTTCGCCATTCATGTCGCTCTGCTTGCGGTCTCGGATCATTCATTCGCGCAGCTCTGAACGCGTCCATTAATTCTATTAAATCTATGTGACTGTGTGGTAAATTGTTAACTGTGCTCTGTCTAAAGATTTGTAGTGCAAATTCTGGCATTTGTCCTTCCCACGTTTCTAAGTTTAAGTCTTGGGTGATTAGTTCTGTTAATTCTTTTACTTTGCCTGTTAGTTGGTCTATCTGAATTAGTTTTCCTTGGAATTCGGTTACCATGAGGCGGTGTTCGTTGCACGATCCGATCTCGGCAACTTATGTAATTACGTGTGTTTTTGGATCTAAGAATCCTGTAATCTATTCTTCTCCCTCCGTGTTTATACTAATGTTTACCGGAATTTTTCTAAAACATTTTCCATTTGGCGCTTGTATTTTTGTTGCGTTGACTGCACTACAAGGCCAGTATTCCAACGTGTTTTTGTTAATCCATTTCGCTTTCACGAATTCTGTGTTCAATCTCTTCCTCATCAGCATGGTTGCGTCTTTTTCACTTGGTCCCGTTTTTTCTATTACGATCGGCGAGTCTCTCTTCTTCACGAATTACCCATCTCAGGTCCATTAATAATCTTCCTAACAAGTTTTGACCAGTCATGTTGTCGTTGCGTATGCAAGGTTCAAGTCTTCTTTCATCCCTAATGTCGACTCCTATGCCCCACGTCTTGTTGACTGAACATTCTAGAATGGGCATATCACCAGTTGCCAACAAAGCTTGTCTAGCTGTGCGGTCTTGACTGTATTTTGCTTCCAGCGCTGCAATCATGACTTGTTCTCTTCTTAGATTCCATTCAGCCTGATTGAAATATTGAGAATCTTCGGCGGCACGCTTCATGGCGGCAGGTGTTAATTGTCCGCGTTTGATCCCATCCGCCAATCTTCGGTCTCCACCGGAAAAGGCTTTATGGTAGCAATAATATTGCTCTGTGCTGGTCCATTGATGATTTTCCAATTCAAAACTTGTTTCGCGAAAGTTTGATAAATAATAGTCCCTTCCAAAAAAGCAAGCCGATCCAGCGATGATTGAACAGTAAGGTGGAGTAGGCAAGTCCGGCCGTTGTTCTTCTTTTCTTTCCCGTGCTTCTTCTCTTCTTTGCTCCCCAGGTAATTCCAAGGATTGTCCCCCCACCCCCCCCCCCCATTTTTTTCATTTTTTTCCTTCCTTAAGAATGACATAATGGTCAATTTTTCTTCCTTCCTCAATTTCACTCTAGTTCCCTGTGGCAAATTCAAATCAGACATTCCTCTCAAAATAAGAGGCATTAACAAAGAAAGGATTAATCTATGAATCGATTAACATTGGTATATAACATTAGAATGTTTTGAAAACATCACATTCTTAGTTAAAATTAAAAATATGGAACAACTGAAAAATTTTAAATCTTCGCATCTTCATGAAAAACTACGATTAAGCGACAACGATTTCGATGCATGGCTTGAAGAACTTGGACTTCTTCATGGGAAACGTACATGCGGTAAATGTGGAGGTCGAACAACTATTAAGGTAAAAAAAGACCGCCGATACGGATGTTGGCGCTGTACTACAAGGGATTGTCGGGCTGAACAAGGTTACTTATGTGGTACCTTTTTTGAAGGAACTCATCTAACAACTAAACAAATCTTTCATCTTTCTTATTTATGGGCTCGTCGATTAGGTAAATATACAGACCTAGAATTTCTTTGGCGTAAGCGTTTTGGTGATATTTCAAATGTATTTTATAATTTTTGGTATCATGTTTCATTATTTTATCCTTGTGAACGTAATGAATAAAGAATTAATCCTTTCTTTGTTAATGCCTCTTATTTTGAGAGGAATGTCTGATTTGAATTTGCAACAGGGAACTAGAGTGAAATTGAGGAAGGAAGAAAAATTGACCATTATGTCATTCTTAAGGAAGGAAAAAAATGAAAAAAATGGGGGGGGGGGACAATCCTTGGAATTATTGATGACGACTGCTTTCTTGACGACTGCTTTCTTCTTCCCTCAACCATCCCCTCTCACCACTATCGGCGAGGATTGGGGGTTCTTCTCGTTGCCTTTTTGCTGGCGGTTCCGGCTGCCTTGCTTCCCTTGGCCCTTCTTCTGCCCTCCTTCCCCTTCTCTCTCTTCCGCGCTGCCACTCTTCCAATCTCGCGTGTTGTCTTCCCCATTTATTTCCAGAGCCAACATTATATTGTCGTTGTTCTATGGGGATATTCCAACTTGCTAATTGTAATAAGAGACTGTGGTAGTAAGGCGTTTCATTATAAAAATATATTTCCGGCAGGTCAGTTGGTCTTCTCATCCCGTGGCGGATTATCCACATACACAGTTTGTCTTGCGAGTATCTTCTTTGTAGTTCACGTAAACTTTCCATTAAATCCATAGTTTGTACTTCTTTCCACACTATAATGGCACGAACTTTAGTTGTTATTTCCAGCGCATCCCACAACCGTGATCCCCACTGATCTGTAGTATACACCATGGCTTTTAAACCTTCCTCTTTAAGGTAAAGTCGAAATTCCGCTACAATGTTGTCGCCAACAATAAGAAGAGGAGAACGTACTTGAGTGACTGCCATTGTTTCTGCTGTGAAAAAACTGTTAAAAGAAAAATTAGTTATTATTTGATTAATATTTTTATTTTTATTTAATTTATTTAATTTTTTAGTTCGTGCTGATTGAACTTCGGGTATTTCTTCCTCACTCTCTATTTCCAAAGGGTAAAGGACTGAGGTGGCTCTTTCGAAAACTTTTCCACCGGTTCTAACTTTTACCGTTCTACCTGAAAGGATTTCTTCTATCTTTGCTATCTTCCACAACGATCGTAGGCATTTTTCTTGACCTTCATTCATTAGTACTACTTGGTTTAATTTGGGGAAGGTGGGGTCTTTACTTTTTGAACGCCATTTTTCCCTTAGACTCAACAGGTAGTCGGTCATCCAGGTTTCCCAAAACTTATGGCTTTTTTGCAATGCTTTCTTGTGGGCTTCCAACACTGCACTTCGGGTTGACGGGTATTCTTCATAGTCGTTGTCCCAGTCCGGTTCCGGACTCAAGTGCACGTCGAAGGGATTGCCTGCTGAGCAATCTAAAATGTCAATTGGTCTTAACGGGTATGCTACTTCTTCGGTAGTATAATAGGTTAGGGGTCTTTCGTTCACGATTCTCTCAACTTCGATCAGGAGAGTTTCTAATTCTTCGTGAGTCATCTTTCTTCTTCCTATGGTTCGATACAAATGTTTTTTAATTGATCCGATCAACCGCTCGTAAAAACCGCCTCGCCATGGCGCGGCGGGAGTGTTGAATTTCCACTGTATCTTATTCAATAGGAGAAAATCTTGGATTCGGTTACTTGATATTAATTTTATCCATTCCTTCTTTTGGTTTATCTCTTCTTGGTTTAGGTCTTGTATCACTTTACTCGCCAACACGAACGTTGGAGCATTGTCGGAGATTATTACCTTCGGCGGCCTTCTTCTTCGAATAAATCGAGTTAGGGCTCCCCAGCATTTTATTTCCTCTCCACCTTCTAGGACTCGAAAGGGTCCGAAGTAGTCAAGCCCTACGGCTTGGAATGCGGCCCTTCCTGCTGTCCGACTTGTAGGCAAATCGGGTGCTTTTGGGAGTGTAAACGGTTTAGCTTGCCAACGAGCGCAAGCTCCGCACCTCATGGCTCCTTTAGCTCTTAACCAGTTGTTAATTGCTCGCCGGCTTCTAGTCATCCAATATTCTTGCCGGAGGTACGTGTTCATTAATTCTAATCCACCATGTTTGGTGGTTAGGTGTTTTTTTTCTCGAATTTTGTTTACCCTATTCTTAATAAATCTATCTTGCTTCTTTTCGCTGAGGGCATAGTCGATAACGTCGATTGCGTCTGTCCACAATATAATTCTCTCAATGGGATATTCCTTTTCCAATTGTTCACGAACGAACATGGCGTATTTTGTTCCTAACATCGCTGCATGCAACTCCAAACAAGGTATGGTTCTCCTTGTCGAGGGCAGTGAGGTCAAAATTTTTTTACTCGAATAAAAATAATTTTAAAAATAATAAATTTTTTTAAAAATTATTAAAAATAATACAAAATAATTTTAAAAAATTAAAAAATTGTTAATTCAAAATTTTTTTACTCGAATAAAAATAATTTTAAAAATAATAAATTTTTTTAAAGATTATTAAAAATAATACAAAATAATTTTAAAAAATAAAAATATTGTTAATTCAAAATTTTTTTACTCGAATAAAAATAATTTTAAAAATAATAAATTTTTTTAAAAATTATTAAAAATAATACAAAATAATTTTAAAAAATAAAAATATTGTTAATTCAAAATTTTTTTAACGAATAAAAATAATTTTAAAAATAATAAATTTTTTTAAAAATTATTAAAAATAATACAAAATAATTTTAAAAAATAAAAATATTGTTAATTCAAAATTTTTTTACTCGAATAAAAATAATTTTAAAAATAATAAATTTTAATAATAAATTTTCTATTTATATAAATAAAAGTATGAGATGATCTTTAGCAAAGATTTAACATTTTGATAATTAAACATTTAGAAATTTAAACATTTTTATTCTCAATATTTTAGAACTAAATGGCAATGCGAATTACCAAAAAATGTACATTATAATTTATTGATACAGATCAATTTAATAAAGAATGCGAGAATGATACAAAATTGTGAGCATGTCTCACCAATTCTACACTCTTAGTGTTCATGATGAAGATGGTCAGACGATTGTTGTTGAAGAAGGACATGAGGAGCAAGGGCTTTACAACATTAAAAAACATACTAGACTAACAGCGTTTTTTGCTCTATGTTCTAACAATCCAGAAGCAAGGGCGCTAACATATGATCGCCTTCCATACTATTATTCGTATTTTTTCGTTTTAATAAATGTAATTGTGATCTTTTAGTTGGAACCAGCAAAAGCGTCAATGGATTAGAAGGCGAACTCCTCTTATTGAGGACCCAGCAAGGGCGAAAATGTTTGTCCGAGTATATACCGTTTCACCAAAACGAACTGAGCTCTACGCAATCCGGTTTTATTGCATGATTTTTTAATACTTTTTTTTGTATTTAGTTCTTTGTTGTAACGATAACGATAAATAATCATAAAAAAGAAATAAGTCCCTCTTAAATTTTGGTAATAGGGAATAACCGTTTGTAGACCAATATTCTCTATTCGGTCTATTGAAAATAAATAAGAACTAAACAGTCTTATGTTTTCTGAACAGTATTAGATTGATAGATTCAATTCGGTCAACTTATAGGGTCGAATAACGATAAATAATCATAAAAAAGAAATAAGTCCTCTTAAATTTTGGTAACAGGGAATAACCGTTTGTAGACCAATATTCTCCATTCGGTCTATTGAAAATAAATAAGAACTAAATACTTCTTATGTTTTCTGAACAGTATTAGATTGATAGATTCAATTCGGTCAACTTATAGGGTCGAATAACGATAAATAATCATAAAAAAGAAATAAGTCCTCTTAAATTTTGGTAACAGGGAATAACCGTTTGTAGACCAATATTCTCCATTCGGTCTATTGAAAATAAATAAGAACTAAACACTTCTTATGTTTTCTGAACAGTATTAGATTGATAGATTCAATTCGGTCAACTTATAGGGTCGAATAACGATAAATAATCATAAAAAAGAAATAAGTCCTCTTAAATTTTGGTAACAGGGAATAACCGTTTGTAGACCAATATTCTCCATTCGGTCTATTGAAAATAAATAAGAACTAAACACTTCTTATGTTTTCTTTACAGTATTAGATTGATAGATTCAATTCGGTCAACTTATAGGGTCGAATAACGATAAATAATCATAAAAAGAAATAAGTCCTCTTAAATTTTGGTAACAGGGAATAACCGTTTGTAGACCAATATTCTCTATTCGGTCTATTGAAAATAAATAAGAACTAAACACTTCTTATGTTTTCTGAACAGTATTAGATTGATAGATTCAATTCGGTCAACTTATAGGGTCGAATAACGATAAATAATCATAAAAAGAAATAAGTCCTCTTAAATTTTGGTAACAGGGAATAACCGTTTGTAGACCAATATTCTCCATTCGGTCTATTGAAAATAAATAAGAACTAAACACTTCTTATGTTTTCTGAACAGTATTAGATTGATAGATTCAATTCGGTCAACTTATAGGGTCGAATAACGATAAATAATCATAAAAAAGAAATAAGTCCCTCTTAAATTTTGGTATAGGGGATAACCGTTTGTAGACCAATATTCTCTATTCGGTCTATTGAAAATAAATAAGAACTAAACACGTCTTATGTTTTCTGAACAGTATTAGATTGATAGATTCAATTCGGTCAACTTATAGGGTCGAATAACGATAAATAATCATAAAAAGAAATAAGTCCTCTTAAATTTTGGTAACAGGGAATAACCGTTTGTAGACCAATATTCTCCATTCGGTCTATTGAAAATAAATAAGAACTAAACACGTCTTATGTTTTCTGAACAGTATTAGATTGATAGATTCAATTCGGTCAAATTATAGGGTCGAATAACGATAAATAATCATAAAAAGAAATAAGTCCTCTTAAATTTTGGTAACAGGGAATAACCGTTTGTAGACCAATATTCTCCATTCGGTCTATTGAAAATAAATAAGAACTAAACACTTCTTATGTTTTCTGAACAGTATTAGATTGATAGATTCAATTCGGTCAACTTATAGGGTCGAATAACGATAAATAATCATAAAAAGAAATAAGTCCTCTTAAATTTTGGTACAGGGAATAACCGTTTGTAGACACATATTCTCCATTCGGTCTATTGAAAATAAATAAGAACTAAACACTTCTTATGTTTTCTGAACAGTATTAGATTGATAGATTCAATTCGGTCAACTTATAGGGTCGAATAACGATAAATAATCATAAAAAAGAAATAAGTCCCTCTTAAATTTTGGTATAGTGGATAACCGTTTGTAGACCAATATTCTCTATTCGGTCTATTGAAAATAAATAAGAACTAAACACGTCTTATGTTTTCTGAACAGTATTAGATTGATAGATTCAATTCGGTCAACTTATAGGGTCGAATAACGATAAATAGTCATAAAAAGAAATAAGTCCTCTTAAATTTTGGTAACAGGGAATAACCGTTTGTAGACCAATATTCTCCATTCGGTCTATTGAAAATAAATAAGAACTAAACACTTCTTATGTTTTCTGAACAGTATTAGATTGATAGATTCAATTCGGTCAACTTATAGGGTCGAATAACGATAAATAATCATAAAAAGAAATAAGTCCTCTTAAATTTTGGTAACAGGGAATAACCGTTTGTAGACCAATATTCTCTATTCGGTCTATTGAAAATAAATAAGAACTAAACACTTCTTATGTTTTCTGAACAGTATTAGATTGATAGATTCAATTCGGTCAACTTATAGGGTCGAATAACGATAAATAATCATAAAAAGAAATAAGTCCTCTTAAATTTTGGTAACAGGGAATAACCGTTTGTAGACCAATATTCTCCATTCGGTCTATTGAAAATAAATAAGAACTAAACACTTCTTATGTTTTCTGAACAGTATTAGATTGATAGATTCAATTCGGTCAACTTATAGGGTCGAATAACGATAAATAATCATAAAAAGAAATAAGTCCTCTTAAATTTTGGTAATAGGGAATAACCGTTTGTAGACCAATATTCTCTATTCGGTCTATTGAAAATAAATAAGAACTAAACAGTCTTATGTTTTCTGAACAGTATTAGATTGATAGATTCAATTCGGTCAACTTATAGGGTCGAATAACGATAAATAATCATAAAAAAGAAATAAGTCCTCTTAAATTTTGGTAACAGGGAATAACCGTTTGTAGACCAATATTCTCCATTCGGTCTATTGAAAATAAATAAGAACTAAATACTTCTTATGTTTTCTGAACAGTATTAGATTGATAGATTCAATTCGGTCAACTTATAGGGTCGAATAACGATAAATAATCATAAAAAGAAATAAGTCCTCTTAAATTTTGGTAACAGGGAATAACCGTTTGTAGACCAATATTCTCCATTCGGTCTATTGAAAATAAATAAGAACTAAACACTTCTTATGTTTTCTGAACAGTATTAGATTGATAGATTCAATTCGGTCAACTTATAGGGTCGAATAACGATAAATAATCATAAAAAAGAAATAAGTCCCTCTTAAATTTTGGTATAGGGGATAACCGTTTGTAGACCAATATTCTCTATTCGGTCTATTGAAAATAAATAAGAACTAAACACGTCTTATGTTTTCTGAACAGTATTAGATTGATAGATTCAATTCGGTCAACTTATAGGGTCGAATAACGATAAATAATCATAAAAAGAAATAAGTCCTCTTAAATTTTGGTAACAGGGAATAACCGTTTGTAGACCAATATTCTCCATTCGGTCTATTGAAAATAAATAAGAACTAAACACTTCTTATGTTTTCTGAACAGTATTAGATTGATAGATTCAATTCGGTCAACTTATAGGGTCGAATAACGATAAATAATCATAAAAAGAAATAAGTCCTCTTAAATTTTGGTAACAGGGAATAACCGTTTGTAGACCAATATTCTCTATTCGGTATATTGAAAATAAATAAGAACTAAACACTTCTTATGTTTTCTGAACAGTATTAGATTGATAGATTCAATTCGGTCAACTTATAGGGTCGAATAACGATAAATAATCATAAAAAGAAATAAGTCCTCTTAAATTTTGGTAACAGGGAATAACCGTTTGTAGACCAATATTCTCCATTCGGTCTATTGAAAATAAATAAGAACTAAACACGTCTTATGTTTTCTGAACAGTATTAGATTGATAGATTCAATTCGGTCAAATTATAGGGTCGAATAACGATAAATAATCATAAAAAGAAATAAGTCCTCTTAAATTTTGGTAACAGGGAATAACCGTTTGTAGACCAATATTCTCCATTCGGTCTATTGAAAATAAATAAGAACTAAACACTTCTTATGTTTTCTGAACAGTATTAGATTGATAGATTCAATTCGGTCAACTTATAGGGTCGAATAACGATAAATAATCATAAAAAAGAAATAAGTCCTCTTAAATTTTGGTAACAGGGAATAACCGTTTGTAGACCAATATTCTCCATTCGGTCTATTGAAAATAAATAAGAACTAAACACTTCTTATGTTTTCTGAACAGTATTAGATTGATAGATTCAATTCGGTCAACTTATAGGGTCGAATAACGATAAATAATCATAAAAAAGAAATAAGTCCCTCTTAAATTTTGGTATAGGGGATAACCGTTTGTAGACCAATATTCTCTATTCGGTCTATTGAAAATAAATAAGAACTAAACACGTCTTATGTTTTCTGAACAGTATTAGATTGATAGATTCAATTCGGTCAACTTATAGGGTCGAATAACGATAAATAATCATAAAAAGAAATAAGTCCTCTTAAATTTTGGTAACAGGGAATAACCGTTTGTAGACCAATATTCTCCATTCGGTCTATTGAAAATAAATAAGAACTAAACACTTCTTATGTTTTCTGAACAGTATTAGATTGATAGATTCAATTCGGTCAACTTATAGGGTCGAATAACGATAAATAATCATAAAAAGAAATAAGTCCTCTTAAATTTTGGTAACAGGGAATAACCGTTTGTAGACCAATATTCTCTATTCGGTATATTGAAAATAAATAAGAACTAAACACTTCTTATGTTTTCTGAACAGTATTAGATTGATAGATTCAATTCGGTCAACTTATAGGGTCGAATAACGATAAATAATCATAAAAAGAAATAAGTCCTCTTAAATTTTGGTAACAGGTAATAACCGTTTGTAGACCAATATTCTCTATTCGGTCTATTGAAAATAAATAAGAACTAAACACTTCTTATGTTTTCTGAACAGTATTAGATTGATAGATTCAATTCGGTCAACTTATAGGGTCGAATAACGATAAATAATCATAAAAAGAAATAAGTCCTCTTAAATTTTGGTAACAGGGAATAACCGTTTGTAGACCAATATTCTCTATTCGGTCTATTGAAAATAAATAAGAACTAAACACTTCTTATGTTTTCTGAACAGTATTAGATTGATAGATTCAATTCGGTCAACTTATAGGGTCGAATAACGATAAATAATCATAAAAAGAAATAAGTCCTCTTAAATTTTGGTAACAGGGAATAACCGTTTGTAGACCAATATTCTCCATTCGGTCTATTGAAAATAAATAAGAACTAAACACTTCTTATGTTTTCTGAACAGTATTAGATTGATAGATTCAATTCGGTCAACTTATAGGGTCGAATAACGATAAATAATCATAAAAAGAAATAAGTCCTCTTAAATTTTGGTAACAGGGAATAACCGTTTGTAGACCAATATTCTCTATTCGGTCTATTGAAAATAAATAAGAACTAAACACTTCTTATGTTTTCTGAACAGTATTAGATTGATAGATTCAATTCGGTCAACTTATAGGGTCGAATAACGATAAATAATCATAAAAAGAAATAAGTCCTCTTAAATTTTGGTAACAGGGAATAACCGTTTGTAGACCAATATTCTCCATTCGGTCTATTGAAAATAAATAAGAACTAAACACTTCTTATGTTTTCTGAACAGTATTAGATTGATAGATTCAATTCGGTCAACTTATAGGGTCGAATAACGATAAATAATCATAAAAAGAAATAAGTCCTCTTAAATTTTGGTAACAGGGAATAACCGTTTGTAGACCAATATTCTCTATTCGGTCTATTGAAAATAAATAAGAACTAAACACTTCTTATGTTTTCTGAACAGTATTAGATTGATAGATTCAATTCGGTCAACTTATAGGGTCGAATAACGATAAATAATCATAAAAAAGAAATAAGTCCCTCTTAAATTTTGGTATAGGGGATAACCGTTTGTAGACCAATATTCTCTATTCGGTCTATTGAAAATAAATAAGAACTAAACACGTCTTATGTTTTCTGAACAGTATTAGATTGATAGATTCAATTCGGTCAACTTATAGGGTCGAATAACGATAAATAATCATAAAAAAGAAATAAGTCCCTCTTAAATTTTGGTATAGGGGATAACCGTTTGTAGACAAATATTCTCTATTCGGTCTATTGAAAATAAATAAGAACTAAACACGTCTTATGTTTTCTGAACAGTATTAGATTGATAGATTCAATTCGGTCAACTTATAGGGTCGAATAACGATAAATAATCATAAAAAGAAATAAGTCCTCTTAAATTTTGGTAACAGGGAATAACCGTTTGTAGACCAATATTCTCCATTCGGTCTATTGAAAATAAATAAGAACTAAACACTTCTTATGTTTTCTGAACAGTATTAGATTGATAGATTCAATTCGGTCAACTTATAGGGTCGAATAACGATAAATAATCATAAAAAAGAAATAAGTCCCTCTTAAATTTTGGTATAGGGGATAACCGTTTGTAGACCAATATTCTCTATTCGGTCTATTGAAAATAAATAAGAACTAAACACTTCTTATGTTTTCTGAACAGTATTAGATTGATAGATTCAATTCGGTCAACTTATAGGGTCGAATAACGATAAATAATCATAAAAAAGAAATAAGTCCCTCTTAAATTTTGGTATAGGGGATAACCGTTTGTAGACCAATATTCTCTATTCGGTCTATTGAAAATAAATAAGAACTAAACACGTCTTATGTTTTCTGAACAGTATTAGATTGATAGATTCAATTCGGTCAACTTATAGGGTCGAATAACGATAAATAATCATAAAAAGAAATAAGTCCTCTTAAATTTTGGTAACAGGGAATAACCGTTTGTAGACCAATATTCTCCATTCGGTCTATTGAAAATAAATAAGAACTAAACACTTCTTATGTTTTCTGAACAGTATTAGATTGATAGATTCAATTCGGTCAACTTATAGGGTCGAATAACGATAAATAATCATAAAAAGAAATAAGTCCTCTTAAATTTTGGTAACAGGGAATAACCGTTTGTAGACCAATATTCTCTATTCGGTATATTGAAAATAAATAAGAACTAAACACTTCTTATGTTTTCTGAACAGTATTAGATTGATAGATTCAATTCGGTCAACTTATAGGGTCGAATAACGATAAATAATCATAAAAAGAAATAAGTCCTCTTAAATTTTGGTAACAGGTAATAACCGTTTGTAGACCAATATTCTCTATTCGGTCTATTGAAAATAAATAAGAACTAAACACTTCTTATGTTTTCTGAACAGTATTAGATTGATAGATTCAATTCGGTCAACTTATAGGGTCGAATAACGATAAATAATCATAAAAAGAAATAAGTCCTCTTAAATTTTGGTAACAGGGAATAACCGTTTGTAGACCAATATTCTCTATTCGGTCTATTGAAAATAAATAAGAACTAAACACTTCTTATGTTTTCTGAACAGTATTAGATTGATAGATTCAATTCGGTCAACTTATAGGGTCGAATAACGATAAATAATCATAAAAAGAAATAAGTCCTCTTAAATTTTGGTAACAGGGAATAACCGTTTGTAGACCAATATTCTCCATTCGGTCTATTGAAAATAAATAAGAACTAAACACTTCTTATGTTTTCTGAACAGTATTAGATTGATAGATTCAATTCGGTCAACTTATAGGGTCGAATAACGATAAATAATCATAAAAAGAAATAAGTCCTCTTAAATTTTGGTAACAGGGAATAACCGTTTGTAGACCAATATTCTCTATTCGGTCTATTGAAAATAAATAAGAACTAAACACTTCTTATGTTTTCTGAACAGTATTAGATTGATAGATTCAATTCGGTCAACTTATAGGGTCGAATAACGATAAATAATCATAAAAAGAAATAAGTCCTCTTAAATTTTGGTAACAGGGAATAACCGTTTGTAGACCAATATTCTCCATTCGGTCTATTGAAAATAAATAAGAACTAAACACTTCTTATGTTTTCTGAACAGTATTAGATTGATAGATTCAATTCGGTCAACTTATAGGGTCGAATAACGATAAATAATCATAAAAAGAAATAAGTCCTCTTAAATTTTGGTAACAGGTAATAACCGTTTGTAGACCAATATTCTCTATTCGGTCTATTGAAAATAAATAAGAACTAAACACTTCTTATGTTTTCTGAACAGTATTAGATTGATAGATTCAATTCGGTCAACTTATAGGGTCGAATAACGATAAATAATCATAAAAAGAAATAAGTCCTCTTAAATTTTGGTAACAGGGAATAACCGTTTGTAGACCAATATTCTCTATTCGGTCTATTGAAAATAAATAAGAACTAAACACTTCTTATGTTTTCTGAACAGTATTAGATTGATAGATTCAATTCGGTCAACTTATAGGGTCGAATAACGATAAATAATCATAAAAAGAAATAAGTCCTCTTAAATTTTGGTAACAGGGAATAACCGTTTGTAGACCAATATTCTCCATTCGGTCTATTGAAAATAAATAAGAACTAAACACTTCTTATGTTTTCTGAACAGTATTAGATTGATAGATTCAATTCGGTCAACTTATAGGGTCGAATAACGATAAATAATCATAAAAAGAAATAAGTCCTCTTAAATTTTGGTAACAGGGAATAACCGTTTGTAGACCAATATTCTCTATTCGGTCTATTGAAAATAAATAAGAACTAAACACTTCTTATGTTTTCTGAACAGTATTAGATTGATAGATTCAATTCGGTCAACTTATAGGGTCGAATAACGATAAATAATCATAAAAAGAAATAAGTCCTCTTAAATTTTGGTAACAGGGAATAACCGTTTGTAGACCAATATTCTCCATTCGGTCTATTGAAAATAAATAAGAACTAAACACTTCTTATGTTTTCTGAACAGTATTAGATTGATAGATTCAATTCGGTCAACTTATAGGGTCGAATAACGATAAATAATCATAAAAAGAAATAAGTCCTCTTAAATTTTGGTAACAGGGAATAACCGTTTGTAGACCAATATTCTCTATTCGGTCTATTGAAAATAAATAAGAACTAAACACTTCTTATGTTTTCTGAACAGTATTAGATTGATAGATTCAATTCGGTCAACTTATAGGGTCGAATAACGATAAATAATCATAAAAAGAAATAAGTCCTCTTAAATTTTGGTAACAGGGAATAACCGTTTGTAGACCAATATTCTCCATTCGGTCTATTGAAAATAAATAAGAACTAAACACTTCTTATGTTTTCTGAACAGTATTAGATTGATAGATTCAATTCGGTCAACTTATAGGGTCGAATAACGATAAATAATCATAAAAAAAAATAAGTCCTCTTAAATTTTGGTAACAGGGAATAACCGTTTGTAGACCAATATTCTCTATTCGGTCTATTGAAAATAAATAAGAACTAAACACTTCTTATGTTTTCTGAACAGTATTAGATTGATAGATTCAATTCGGTCAACTTATAGGGTCGAATAACGATAAATAATCATAAAAAGAAATAAGTCCTCTTAAATTTTGGTAACAGGGAATAACCGTTTGTAGACCAATATTCTCCATTCGGTCTATTGAAAATAAATAAGAACTAAACACTTCTTATGTTTTCTGAACAGTATTAGATTGATAGATTCAATTCGGTCAACTTATAGGGTCGAATAACGATAAATAATCATAAAAAAGAAATAAGTCCTCTTAAATTTTGGTAACAGGGAATAACCGTTTGTAGACCAATATTCTCCATTCGGTCTATTGAAAATAAATAAGAACTAAACACTTCTTATGTTTTCTTTACAGTATTAGATTGATAGATTCAATTCGGTCAACTTATAGGGTCGAATAACGATAAATAATCATAAAAAGAAATAAGTCCTCTTAAATTTTGGTAACAGGGAATAACCGTTTGTAGACCAATATTCTCCATTCGGTCTATTGAAAATAAATAAGAACTAAACACTTCTTATGTTTTCTGAACAGTATTAGATTGATAGATTCAATTCGGTCAAACTCAAAACTTCCGCTAGTATTCTTGCTTCTTCTGCGGCCTTTATCGGTTTAGATTACCTTGCCTCCTACTTTATGGAAAACCCAGATATTAGCGCCCTTCTATTATCGTTCATCGGCTTATTCATTATAACAATCATTCTGCTTATCACACACCTCATAATAAAGGCATACAAAAAGCTCAGAAATGACAATCAACGAAATGAAAATAATAACGAACAAAGCCTCCCTCTCTCCAATATTGAACTGCAAACCCTGCGCCAAATAGCAGCGCAATTAAGCCCCCCTCATTAACAAAAAAAAATAAAAGTAAATTAAAATTGTACATAATTTTCGTAAATAAAATTTATTTAATCATTTATTAAAACTAACCATTTTAAAGCTTTTTAAAAATAAAATAATAGCTGTATGCCTAAATCTAAAATAAAACCCAAAACATCCATTGAAATCATCATGCAACACCTGAATCTAAACGACCCCAATAAAATTACTCAAAATCCCCCTTCACCAACTTTATCCCTAGCCTCCGAATATTCTGACCCCGCTGTTCCAAAGATGGAAATTGAACATATTCCGACAACAGAATCATCACAACATGAAATTGAAATTGCTGACCCAACCCCCAAAATTGACAACGAAAATAAAGAATCTAATCAACCCGACCGTCCTCGTATACTGGCACCTGAACAACCTAACAACAAGAAAAAATTAAATGTCACATTTAACAACTTAATCAATGACCCGACCCTAGAAGACAAACTCCAAAATGAAATCAACTCCGGCGTGGGCAGTGTCAAAATTGCTATTTTGAAATAGAAAAAAATATAAAAACAATAATTCACACTTATCAACACATATCTTCACTTTAAATTAAAAATTAATCTTTAGTTCCTTTTTCTAAAGCTAGTTAATTTTTCTCACAATTGTTGACTTTACATATTCACACCCCTTTTAAAAAACCATTCAATTGCTCACCTTTTTGCTGTTCTTCTTCAGCTTTTCTACGATTTAATTTTTTTTCAATCTAATTAAGCTTTTACTTTTTTGCCTTTGCTAATCGACAATATTTTTAAACAAATTAATTTATTTCGTTAATAAATATATATTTTTTGGGTTTTTTAAATTTTATTTGCTAAAAAAGCAACACATGTAATAAAAATTTTCAATCTCGATATTCATTTGAAGAGCATAAATCGATTCATTTATATATAAAACCTTACGCCTGCATTTTTCAGCAAAATTATATTCTATTCTGTTCGGTAACATGTTAATCATATTATATAAATGCGCATCATAAAAATCATTATAGAAATAAAATTAATTGTTGTAAGGTAAAAAATTTAGTATAATTTTTTAAATTATATTTTATATTCAGATTTTCTAGATTTTTTATTTAAAACATAACGTTTATATTTTTTTCTTTACTAGTTTCTTAAGTTTCTTGACAGTTTCATGGTATTCAAGTTTACTAGTGAATCTAAGACCAATGACGTTAAAATTTTTATAATATTCTAAAAATTTATGCTTTATGTATATACAATTAAAAATAATTCCTCCTGCAGTTTAAAATAATTTAATTTGATAATAATAATTAATCTGATTAAATAAAATTCTTGTCATCATTATTTTCCTTCATCAAAAATTACACAAATTCCTTCAACCATAATGTAAACTGTACACCAACTAAAGTCTTTTTCCACTTATATGCAGATGTTTGATTATTAATTTTTGCAGATAAATTATGTTATAATATATTCTTAAGCTAAAACAGCTAAACTTGTATTTTCAAATTCTTAAAAATAAATAAATTATTACTTACTTAAGTTCGGTTATCCCGACCACAACATTTATAGCACCATGCTTGGGCTCTAATTTGGTTTTAAAAAATGTCTGATAAACTATATAGAGTTCGGTTTTTATATCACTATTAATATGAGTAATATTATGCAAAATATAATTAAAAAAATAGTTATATAATGAAAAAAGAGAATTTAGAAAAAAAAGTCCCTCACTCCAGAGAAAAAACGCATAATGAATTTTTTTTCTATTTCATTTTTTAAAGTTATATACTAAAACTAATAAATAATAACTTTTTTCAGTTTAAAAAATAAAAACATAAACTATCACAAACGCAAAGAATTAAACTCCTTTTTTCAGATAGCATACAATTTTCCAAAGAGCTAAAATTGATTTACATATTATTATAAAATACATTGATTTTAAAAGTATATTATTTAATAAGTGTTTATTTGAATATATTTTAATTAAGAAACAGGTAATATATAAAATAAATTTGAAATTTCATTTTTACATGTAAAAAATACCTAATAATTCTATTTTAAATATTTCTATAAGGGTTAATGGCAATGGAACACTAATGAATATTGTTGGTTTAAATCCTTTTCCACATCAATAAATCAAATTCAAGCAGAATAATTTTAAAAATTACCTTCAAAATTTAAAACTTCAGCAAATTATAATTGTAGTAAAAATAAATTCAGTCCATATTATATACATATCTCAACGCATAATTTTCTTAAAATGAAAAAAAGACAAAAGTGGAGTTATATGTATATCAGAAATTATTAAAAAAATAATACCAAATTTTGACAAAGAAAACATGGAAAAACTTGACGTTTGACTGTATTACAAGCATACCAGGGCTGGGCGATGTTAAAAAATAAAAAGCGAAATGCGAAATGCGAAACTTTTTTTTAAAAAATAAAAAGCGAAATGCGAAATGCGAAAGATTTCGCGCCAAAAAATGCGAGAATGCAAACGCGAAAGCGAAAGCGAAATTATTTAAAAATTCTAAAAATATTTTATTCATATTCAATATTATAAATTACTAGATTGTGATGCAAAAATAAAAGCATTAGTGCATTTTCTAAAGAAGACTTCCTAAGATTGCTTATTATTAGTGCCCGGCACCGGACCGGGCTCCAGGCCGGCCTGGCCTGAGTCCGGGTCTCGGATTAATCCAGAAAAATTCGGCCGGGTCCATTTTTCATCTTTTTCCATGGACTTTTTAACTTTTCCACCGAACTTTTCACATTTTAATAGACTGATATCCATCTTAATCTCAAATCCCTTTCCTTCGCCGTAGGCGAGAATTTTGAGAATTTTGGAGGTCTTTAAGTCAGATCTCTTCCTTTTTCATCGCCGCAGGCGAAAATTTTGGCAATTTTGGAGGTCTTTAAGTCAGATCTCTTCCTTTTTCAGCGCCGCAGGCGAAAATTTTGGCAATTTTGGAAGACAAAGAAGCCAGATTTCTACCATTTTTGTCAATAAATTTGGTAAAATATTATCGAGTCTTGTTCGAGTCGGGCCAGATATGATTAATATTTATAAAACAAATTTACAATTTAGAATTAAAGTTTAAAAACATTTATTTTTGGAAGGAAAAATTGTTTAAGTTTATTTCCTATGTCTGGATTCGAACCCAGCCCCAAAAATTTCGAACCCAGCCCCAAAAATTCGAACCCAGCCCCAAAAACGAAGTCAGTCGACTTAACCACTCCACCATCAACCAACGAAAACAAAGTGATAAATTATAAATATTTCTTTTCCTTTAAAAATCTCTATGTCAAAATATCTAAAATATAAAAAAATACTACATGAAAAAGGCGAAACAAATTTCGCATTCGGACCAAAAAGCGAAATGCGAAACGCGAAACTTTTCGCGCTAAAAAATGCGAGAATGCGAAAGATGCGAAACGCGAAATTGCGAAATAAGCCCAGCCCTGAAGCATACGTTTGGGAGAAGGCGAATTCCTTTGGAGTCAAGTTAAACGCAAGCACAGTAAAATCAATCACCAACAGTTATTAATAAAACTGAAAAATATATTTAAAATCAAAAAATAATTTAATAAATTTTGTAGTCCAATTATAAACATTTTACTTTTATTTTTTTTTAGTTTCTTTATTAGTTTCTGTTTTAAATGTGAATTAAAAGGTAAAAACCTCATCAAGAAAAAACTCCTGCACATCATTAACAAAATATCTTCTACAATCCGGACACGCATGACTATTGTCGTCCTAATATTAAAATTAAAGAAAAAAAAGTAAACATACCAAAACATAAATATTAATGCAGGTAGTATGATAGGGTAAACAACTTCCGGCTAAAGGGCTTATTCCAATGATCTATATCTTTTTTTTTACTTTTCAATTATTTTTTACTTTTCAATTATTTTTTACTTTTCAATTATTTAATATTAACAGTTGTCTGAAGAGTTATAAGTTTAAGAAAGCCAAAATAAATAATAACAGTCTAAAATTTAAATATTAAATTTAAAATTTAAAGAAACAAAAATGATATATTTTAATGAAAAAGTTTGTTAAAAGAATAAACTAAATGAGTAAAATACTGTAATTATTAATCAAAAATTGATAAAAAAATTGTTAAAAAAAGGCGTCATTATTACAATTAATAAAATAAAGTGTAAATATATATGAAAATATTCCTGAATTAAAAAAATTTTTAAATTAATTTTATAAAATGTAAATGAATAATCAATTGAAAATAACTTAAAATATAGTTAAATTATTAATAAAAATATTGTTGATTAAACTAATAGCATCAGATTGATACTTAACTAATATTAAAGATTATATAATGTTGATCTAAAGATGTCTTTAAAAGTTGCGCAACATTAAATAGCTTAAAAAATTTATTAAAAATAATTTAAATATATCATAAATATTGTATTTGATGTAATTCAATAAACATATATAATAACAATAAAATAGACATAAATGTTAGTTTAATAATTGATAAAAGAATATAATTGGTGTACCTATAAATTAAATAATAATTTATTAAAATAAAATGCACATTTATTTTTTTATTAACATACAATAGGAAGAAAGGAGGCATATTATAATTTTATATAATAATTTTAATATTTTAGAATTAAAATTAGTTTTATAATATTTAAACTATCACGATGAAAATCAAATAATTTAACCCAATATTCCTTACAGAAATTTAAAATTGAGCCAGATATGAATTTAAAGACAAGGAGATTTACAGACTCAAAAAATAATTTCAATTCACAAGATGGATGAAGTATAAAGAAATGAAGAAGATGTATTTTTTTTAATTCTATAAAAAAATTTATTTCAGTTTATGTATATTTTTAGCGTTAATAAAATATAATGGCATAGCACCTGAGTTTTGCCTTAGTTATATATAATAATTTATATAAAACAAAAATTAATAAGAACTAAAAAGTAAAAAAATCTATTAATAATAATTTTAAAAATAAAATTTATTAGATTGTAAGCTCCGATGATGATATTTTAAATGATGGGCCTGAACCCGACTATCTTTAACACTGTTCTTTTATTCGATGCAATAATTTAAAATAAAAAAAAACAAGTGATCAATTTGCTAAAAATTTTCAGGGATGAAACGGATAACACAATGTTTTAAAATATGTAGATAAATTTTAAATTAATTACATAAATGCTTTATTAAAAATTAAAAAATTTGAGATAAATTGATTAGTCAAGATAAGTGTGAACTGCAAATATTATACTTATATATTATCATTATGGATTATTATCTTCATTATAAAAATATTAAAAAGATAATGTTCTTTATAAAATAATTGGTAAAAAAATAAAATAAAGCGGGAGTCGAATGCCAAAAATTTTTTCATATTTGCCTGTCATGATTGAAATTCATAAATGAATTGATAGCAAGTTATGTCAATTAATCTTGGATAAATATAAAAATAATTCAACAATATTAAAAATAAATTTAGGCTAGAGATTTATAAGCTAAAATTAATTGATTGATAAATATTTGATAAATAAATATTTTTGTAAATAAATTAATAGATGGCTCGGCACTATGGGCAAATGTCCAGTTGGCGGTCTAAGAGAATCTGCTCTTTTCTTTCCTTTTTTTGCATTTTTTGCGCTGGTGCGAATAATAAATATAGTGCGAATAATAAAAACTATGAGGGGGAGGATGGATATAAAAACTGGGCCCATATCTTTACTCAATATCGATATCCTAAATATTACTTTGAGATTTTTTAGAACATTATTTTGGGCTTATTAGAAAGCCATAGAAAGATGCTATAAGATAGCAATAATCTCCAACATTTCAGAATTTATTATATCATTGTAATTTTTATAATCCAAAATCTTTCATTTGTAAAATAAATTATTTAAATTAGAGATATTATTTTTATTTTGCAATTAGGAAAAGGAAAACATATTGTATTGAAAAGGAAAAATGGCAGAAAAGGAAAAATGAGCGGAGCACTTCTCCCAGCGCAAAAAATGCAAGAAAAGGAAAGAAAAGAGCAGATTCTCTTTGCGGACATGAGACCGCCAGCTGGACATTTACCGGCCCTATGATATTCATTAATGATTTATAAACAACTTATAAAATATATAAATAAAATTAAAATTACAAATTTTGTTAAATAAATTTAAAAAACGTAAATATAAAGTATTAAAAGATGGGTTTAAAAATCTCTCTCTCTCAGATTTTAATTAAAAATAAATAATTAATTTAATAGCAAATATATTTATAAACTTATTTTTTTCAGAATTTTTTCAAAAAATTTTTTGCTTCCACACAATATAAATACACACAGCCAAATATTATATTACAATTTGTAAAAAAAGAGGTGAATGTAAAAATGATTTAAAATTTATAAAAAATGTATTTTTGAATAAAAATACATGGAATTGAATAAAAATACATGGAAATAAGCGTAATCATTCTCTTTTCTTGGTAGACGACATGTTTGTTAAAAATAATTTTTAGATTTTAATTTGAAAATAATTAGCATACGTGAATAATTATGACAATTATATTCATAATCATCAATGACATAATTTAAAAATAAAAAAAGTAAAAATTTGTAACTATCAATTAAAAATGAATTTAATATTTAAAAATTTATTAAATTATTTTTTAAAAAATTATTTCAAAAAATCTGGAACTACAATTGTCCACACAGATTTTCTTTCCTGAATTGCACACAGCTTACGTTGACGAGCCTCACTGAAGTTGACGAACTTGTTTGACGAGACCAACTTGTTTGACGAGACCTGTCGACCGCGCCACTGTTATGACCCCGCTTACGAAGAGATCAGAACAAAAGGTTTATCGCACACAAAGAAATACAGAGCAGGTGAAGGTAGGTAGAAGAACTAAAATGGGAGCGAGAACTAACTATTGGCTGGGCTTTTATACTAATCACTCTAAGGGCCGACGCCCATACACAACACATACGCCTATCGAGAGAAAGTTGCATTGATGATACAAGACTATTTAGAGAGAGGAATAATAAGAGGATCAAATTCGCCGTGGGCTAGCCCTATTGTTATTGTTCCTAAAAAGGATGGCTCTTTAAGATTCTGCGTAGATTTTCGAGGAGTTAATTCGGTGACGGTTAAAGATTCATATCCACTTCCAAATATTGACAACATTCTTCTAACACTAGGCGGTAAAAGATTTTTCAGTTGTCTAGACTTCCTCTCAGGATATTGGCAAATAAAAATGGAACCGCAGAGTATTGAAAAAACAGCATTTATAACCGAATTTGGTCTACACGAATTTATAGTTCTTCCGTTTGGGCTTTGTAATGCGGTAGCTACATTTCAACGTTTTATGACCAAACTATTCGAAGACGTCGTCAATAAATTTGTCTTTATTTATATAGACGACATACTAGTAGCTTCTGAAAGTTGGGAAGAGCACATTGAACATTTAAAACTAATTTTTGAAAGAATAAGAGAAGCAGGACTAAAATTAAAAATTTCAAAATGTAAATTTGCTTGTAAAGAAATTCCATTCTTGGGACACATCTTAACACGCGAAGGCATTAAAAAGGACGCAGAAAAAACCAAAGCCGTCATAAACTGCCCAACACCCAAAACAAGAAAACAACTGAGTTCATTGCTTGGATTTCTGTCTTATTATAGGAAGTTCATTCATGGGTTTAGTACTTTAGCTTCACCTTTATTCAAACTACTGAAAAAAGAAAACAACTTTAAAATAGGAGAAAAGGAGAAAATGATAATTGATCTTCTAAAAGAAAAACTTATCCAAAATGCCATTCTTTATTTTCCGGACTTTAAAGAAGCAATTAATAATCCGAAAAGAAGATTTATCATGTTAACGGATGCTAGTAAAACCGGGATAGCTGCAATATTGTGTCAGGCAGATAAAGAAGGAAATATTCGTCCTATTTTCTTTGCATCCCGACAATGCAATAAACATGAAGCAAAATATTGTGCCACAGAGCTCGAGGCATTGGCAATTCGTTTCGGCTCTAAAAAATTCTTCCAATTCATCGCGCAAATACCAACAAGAGTCTTAACAGACCACAGAGCGCTTGTTTCAATGTTTAAAAGTAAAACAGAAACAGGAAATACTAGAGTTAACAAATGGCTTTTAGAATTAAACTCTAGGTTTACTCTCCAAGTTGAATATAACCCAGGGAAACAAAATATTGTCGCAGACTTCCTATCGAGAGCTCCAACATGGGAAGAGTCAAAAATTGCAATATCGATCCACCTGAGGTTGAAGAAATTGCTTTTGTTGGACAACTCACACGAATCGATATCGAAAAAGAATAAATCGATAAAAGAAACGAGTGGGTAGAAAAGACAAAAGAAAGTGAATTTAAGTTTCTTTATGAATTTCTGGAAAAGAGAATTTGGCCTAATGATTTTAAAGAAAGACAAAAAGTAATTAATTGGTGTTCGAGTTTCACCGTTATTGAGAGTCTGCTTTACAAATATGAAAATGACGGTAAAATGAGACTTTTCGTACCAGAAACCTTCAGAACTAAATTATTAACTGAATCTCATTCTGGAAAATGCGCAGGTCATTTAAGTGGTAAAAAGATCTTCAAACAACTGGCAGTTAAATACTTTTGGCCTAACATGCAATCTGAATGCATTAATAGTGCTTTAAAATGTAGAATTTGTGCGCATGCTAGAAACCCAAAATCTAACGAACCGCCAATGAAAATAGTTCGAACAAGCGAACCATTTGAATTAATTTGCGTTGACATACTTGATGTTGGCCCAAGCAATTCAAACTTTAGGTACATCTGTGTAGCTGTCGACCACTTTTCTAAATACGTGATAGCGGTTCCTATTCCAAATAAATCAGCAGAAGCAGTTGCGAAAGCATTAGTTGAAAATATAATTCTAATATATGGGGCACCAAAAAGAATACATTCTGATAGAGGGAAGGAATTTGTAAACGCGATCATTAAGGAAATACTGACTACTCTTAAAATAGAACAAACAGTTACAGCCGGGTACGATCCTAATGCGAACGGATTAGTAGAGAGAATTAACCAAATAATTATTGGAATGTTAAAACGGTCAACAGCCTCAAACTGGACTTGGCCTGAAAGACTTCCTTATCTAATTTTCGCTTATAATTCCACTCCAAGCGAAACAACTGGGTTTTCACCCTACAATTTGATTTTGGGAAAACCTCCAAATTTACCTTTCGAAGAAATGTCACTGGCAGTAAATCCCTTATACACTATTGATGACGAAACTTATATTCAGCTCTTTCGTGAAAACTTAGTCCAACTAATCGATAAGGCTAAAGAAAATTCTGAAAAAGCACAAGGAAAGAGTAAAATCTGGTACGACTCACAACCCAAAGTGACAGCTAATAAATTTAAAATCGGCGATAGAGTCATGGTAATTTTTCCAGGAAAGAATAGAAACGCGCCACACAAAAAGTTACTATGGAACCATTTCGGACCATATAAGATAATAGAAATGAATGAATCGTCAGCAACTCTCACTCCTGTTGACAAGAGCAATGAGAAAATTAAAGTACCCCTAGAGCGACTTATTCGTGTACCACCCGGAGTTCCTGACGTAGCAACTTTACCGAGCGGCAAAAACCCTTTTAAAAATATTTTAATGTCTATTCTGCTGGCAGGGATTGAGGGAATTCAGGATAACAGCAAAAACTTTAAGGGGGAAAATAAAAAGAAAAATTTAGGAAAAGAAATCAATACTAATGCTTTTTCATTTATTTTTTCAGACGATAATATGGAATTTGAAACTGACGAAATCTCTTGGACAAAACGCTGTTCTAATGATAACTTAAAAGTTGGTGACTTGGATCCAGCACTAGACAAAGAAACTGGAATTGGTTCTCGTTCTGTTAACACGCCAATAAAAGCTCTCCTTGCAATTTTTCTTCTCAAATCAAATGAAATTAAAGCAACAACAGCAGCTCGAAGCTTATTAATTAAAATTCTTGAAGCAATTCCAGGGACGGAATTGTCTAAATACGAGGAGGAGAGGGGTGATACGGTGAAAAGCGGGTTATTCCCAAATGAGCAGCAGATAGAAGAGACTTTTTCTATTTGGTTTGAAAATTGTAAAGAAGCGAGAAAAGCTTTGGAAACAACAAAATTTGAAAAAATTAAAATTATTCTTCCGGGAGACTTAGAAAGAATTAATGAAGTAGAAAAAGAAGGTTGGATGAATGTTTTTAAAATTGGAAATAAGAAGTTAGAAAAAATTCGAGCAATTTCCATTCACAAAGCAAAACATTTAATCCATCACAAAAGAGTATTCGTTGGTGATACTAATGCAAATCAGCTCTCGAAAATATTTAATCCGTCTTATTTTCTTGGAAAAGAAGGGGGACAATTAAATGAAGTAATAAGGAAGTTTAATGAAGTTGTGCTTTCGTCGGAAGTTGAAACTGTAATTGTAATGTTAGGAAGAGATGCACTCCTAGGCGGAGAAACAGTTGACCAATTAATGGAAGAGGCTAGGCGCCTGAAACAACTTCTTGAAAGATTTACACACATTCACGTAATCTGGCTTCCACCTCCTTACATTAGACAAAAACATAATGAATATGAAGAGCTAATTTCGAAATTAAAATACCTTTTAAAAGAAGAAAGTTCCGACCAATTCGAATTCATTACAACAACAAATACCGGAAGAAGTTTCTTGGAATTAACCAGATTCGGAAATTCCTTTAATGCTCAGTCAGTAGAAGCAGACGGAAGGTTGAAGAGTAATGGAGTTGAGATTATGAAAGCTTGGCTGGTAACGCAAGTCCCGAATTTCCCTGGTGACTACGAACTAGGCGTTCGAAATGTCAAATCAAAAATTGTGGTTCCGAGAAGTGAAAGAAGTGGGAGGAACTCAAACAGGAATGATTCGAGGGGGCGCGGTCTAGGCGACCAAACCCCTAGAAGCCGTTGGAGTGGAAATGAAAATCGAAGGGGGCGAGGTCTAGGCGACCGAACCCCTAGGCGTTCTGTCTTCGAGAGGATTAGACGTTATGAAGGAAGCAGATCCCGAGACCGTTTATGAACCACCCCTTTCGCAGCCGATTCAAAGCCGAGGGACTCGTCTTTTTAGAAGGGGGAGATGTGGTGACGTCCCGACTCAAATGACTTTAATTTTAATTTAAATAAATAAATGACATTTTATCCCCTTTTATGTTCCTATTTAAGAAAACCATTTCTCCCCAAAATTGTTCATTTGTATTAAATTTTGTTCTTTGAGTGGCTATTCCCCTTTTTTATTTATTCGTTAAATTTAATTGTGGAGATTGTATTGCCTTTTCTAATTTAAATAAATATTAATTTGGACTTGAATTGATTTAAAGAAGAGTTAATTTAATTTAAAAGAAGTTTAAGAGAAACCCGGACTAAATTTCTCACGGTTTAGCTTCGTCAATTTTTATAGCGGAGAATAATATATTATCTACGTAAATATTTTGAGCTATTTCTTCTGAAAGGGTATTTTTGTATTGATTTAGGTGATGGGTTATAGTCGCGGCCAATAAATAAGGGCTGAAGGTGAGGCCAAAGGACACCCTTGTGAACCTATGACAATTCATCCAATTGTCTCTTTCTCATCCGTACTATTTCTTTTTTTTGATGACTCATTAGATTAAAAATATTTTCTTTCTAAAAAAATTATTTTTTATATTTATTTTTTTTTCTTACTTTTCCCAATTTATTTTTTATAAAAAAACAATTTTTATTTTTTAGGACATTTTGGAAAATTTAAAACATTTGGGTAATATTTTTTGACTAAAAATGTCTAAGCGCAATTCTTCTGAATTCTCTCCATTAAATTTTGCAGCAAATATTTCAAACAATGAAAAACGCAGCAAAATTATTGAAGAAATCAATTCTCTAAATTTTGACAAAATTTCTTCAGAAATTAAATTTATAATTTTATTAATGCACTTTCGCAAAATAGTCGGTACGGAGTATATTTATTTAAACAAATAAACCAATTAAAATCTAATTTATGTGTTTTTTTTCTATATTATCATTGACTTTGTTGTTTTATGCTGTTTTTTTATATTTATATTGCGTTTTTTAAGTGCCACACTACGACATTGTTGTCGAAGTAAGTGGCACGCCCTTTCGATGACTCCCTATTAAAATTTTTATGCAGTCTTTATGGGCTATAACTCCAGCCTTAACTTGGGACGAAGAAATTCCTGCCAATGCAAAAATTGAATGGGCAAAAATAATTAAAAATTGGACATCTACCACAATCTCATTTCCTCGTAAATGCTTTTCTCTCAACTCAAAAAATATTAATTTTCAATTACACGCATTCACTGATGCCTCCCAAATAGCCTTTGCAGTCACTATATATCTCCGTTCCTTTGACCAAACAAAAAATACAATTGAATCAAATTTAATATTTTGCAAAACAAAAGTGAAACCAAAAACAAAATCAAAAAAGTCCCCTTATACAATACCACGGCTTGAATTATTAGGAGTTTTAATTGGAGTACGCGCACTAAATTTTCTTAAAAAACAGCTCTCCGTCTCAATTAATTTAGATAAACTGCTCTGTCTCTGGGCTGATTCATCCACTGTTTTAAATTGGCTAAACAACGATGAACAAATAAATGACGTGTTTGTAAACAACAGAATTAAAGAAATACGACAAATTGACCATTTGGAGGTAGGACATGTTACAGGCTACTCCAATCCTGCAGATTTGGCAAGCCGAGGAGAAAATGACGTCGACTCCTTTCAAAATAATCAAATGTACTGGCATGGCCCTTTATGGCTGCTGTCCAACGAATGGCCTACACATAAATTCGTAAAAAATTTCTCTTCTGAAAAATTTAAAAGTTATTTAGAAAATAGCCCTCAAAAAGAAATATTCTCATTTTGCAATACAGTAACGCAAAACGAATCATTTATTAACATCTCTCGCTACTCTCGCCTTCCCAAATTACTTAGAGTAACCTCTTACACCTTGCGCTTTATTGCAAAAATTAAAAACAAAAAAGAAGGTTTGTTGCTGTGAATTTGTTGCTGTGAAAAGGTATAATTTTGACTAATTTTGATTTTTTATTCAATCTATAATAGGTATAATATAAATAATCGTTTACTTTTGAAATTAATTAAAGATAATATATGCGGTAGAGTTGCTTAGGTTTTTTAATTTTTAGAATTATTTGCTGAATCAGAATGTTGTTGTTGTTTCTTCTTTCCTTCATTGTCTTTGGTAAAGAAATTTCCATCTTCAATGAAGTTCTTTTAATTGGTCATCCAGATTCTGACTATCTTTGAGCAACTTAAATAATTAGTTTTTTAAGTAAAAATAAAAATTACTCCTAGAAATCTGTGGTGAAAATGTTAAATCTAAATTTTAATAAAGTTTTTAATAAGTTTATTCAAATTAACCAAATTAACCTACTACTTTTAATATTTATTTTTCTTTAAATAAAAATTATAATTCCAATTTTTAATAAATGATAGATTTTCTATTTTATTTAGAATTATAATATATCATACTTCTCCTCCCATGATTTATTTTCATTTCAATAAAAAGATGTGTATTTTAGGTGTCTAAAGCCATCTTGGTGGCATTTCAGGATCAAAAATTAGCTTATAGTATTTTCAAAAAAATATTAAAGAATAGGAATGATACACTAAAAATCGAAAAACAAAGAGTCTATGATAAATGTGTTAATTATTTATATAAATGAAATAAATTTTAAAGGAATTTTTAAAACTCTTAAACAATTGCATAAATCGAGTTTAATGTCTCCCTTCTGTAGCAAAAATTCAAATGATAAATGAGAAAAATAAAAGGATAAAAATTAAATCTTTCATACATAAAAATTTCTAATCGATAATTTTAAATTAATCTTTTTTACTTAAAAAATAAGAAAGTAAATGAAAACTGAAGATTATTTGTTTTTGTTGTCGTTTATTTTTAGAATTTTCGAAAAAATTTTTCTCTAGTCTAATTTGATGCAAATGGAATTTGAAAATGACCAAAAGTGGTTCGGAAAACAGCAAGAATAGTATAATGAATTGAAATAGTATAATGAAATGAAATTGTAAACTTAAAAAATTTTTAGTCTGATGTTTAAAGAAAAAAATGATAACAACAACAAAAATGACAACAAGAAAATCACGGTGTTAGTACCGACAACAGTTGTTTTAGGCTTTGAAAGCAGATAATAGGAATAGGCAGCAATATTTTTTGGAATATGCTTAATCAAATTTCCATTATGCTAGTTTTCAATTGGAGGAAAAATTTTTTTTTACTTCGCTAAAATATTCTATTAATAATGTTTATTAATAATGTAATAATCTTCTTTTGAAAATAATAAAACAAAATTGTTCTTATAAAAATAAACTCATCTTGCTGAAAACACAGTATGTTTCTGGAAATGATTATTTATTTACAAATAACATTATATCGTATTAAACAAAAAATACAAACAGTTGTCAAATTTAATATTTAATACTTATAATTATAGGGTACGGCCCAAGTAGGCGCGCGGCCAAGTAGGCGCAAAGTCATAACTTGCTTCAAATTTCCGAATCTTATCAAATTTGGTATTAAACGATTCCTCTCATCGAGCTAAAGAGATTGGTACCAAAATTGCTAAGGTCCATAAAATTTTCAGGTAGTTATGGCTTTGCGCCTACTTGGCCGCGCGCCTACTTGGGCGTGTCCCATAATTATACTACATATTATGAAATAATATTTTATTAATTGGGGAATTATTACTTTTATAGTTTATATTCTATTCATTTTCAGATTTGTTAATTAATTTAAGATAAATTTCTTTAATCAAAATATGTACTCTGCCATCAGAAACTAATATTGAACATCTGTCATTAATTTAAGATTTACTAGTCTACCGAATATAATAAAGTAAGTTTTTATATATTTAATAAAAAATTAACTGTAAAGATAAAATATAAAAATACAGAAAAGTATCCGGTTGTAATAGAAAATCCATTTAACACTCAACAATATTCCTATTTTAGAGGAAATATAGCTATTTTAGAGGAAATACGGAGGAAATATAGCTATTTTAGAGGAAATACGGAGGAAATATAGCTATTTTAGAGGAAATACGGTATTTTATTAAAAAATTTTCAGATAAATATTAATTATTTTTTTCTAAATTTATTACGACAAAAATGGATAATAATCAACAACAAATTGGACTTCAATTTCCATTGAGTTTTATAATTTTTAATTTTACAAATATGTGGAAAAATATTAGTTATTTGTAAAAGGAAACTGTTTTGAAATTTTGTTTTGACATTTTGAAATTTTCTATTTTAAATTATTAAAAAGTTTACTAAAGATATCAGACAAAATATTCAAGAGATGCCCAGGTATTAATATTATATTAAGGACACTAATTCCAAGTATATTAATTATGTTAGGGTTATATCCCAGGTAAAATTACTTAAATTACAGGCCTTAGCTCGGAAAAATATTCTTAATAACGAACTTTTAATAGACGGATTAACTATTCATGAGAGAAATAATACAAATTTTTCAGGTATTATCAAGTAAAATTAATTTGATGAAATTTCAAAAATAAAAATTTAAACAATTCGAAAACTTAAATTTTTTAAAAAATTTCAGAACAATTTTACTATTTAACTATATATTCTAATTTAATAATAGATGTATTTATCTTCGTATTTGACTGAATACTACATATGTTAAATCACTTAAATAAATGTATTAGTAATTTTGAGAATAATATTAGAAAAAATTGTAGGGGTGTGAAGAATTTATGATAACATTTTAGTAAATGTAATTCTTGATAAATGAAATTTATAAAATTAATATGATTTTTGTTTAATTATTAATTTAGTAAATTATATGAAAAATATACAATTTATCATTTTCATCTAAAATGAAATGCTCATTGTTGCACAAAATAATAAAGTTTTATATTCCAATTAAATTCGGCTTACTACATTTTTAGAAAAATTATAATTAAAAAACATTACTAATAGTATTCCTTCAATATCTATGACGATGTGGGATTCTCGTTCTCTTCTTCGTCAAACTAGTTTAGAATTTTATAATTTTGTATATATATATCACTACTATATAATGGCACTTTGATTATCGATTGATTCTCTCTTCTTCTTCAAAAAGGCATAGGCTTTTGTTCAAAGCCTTTCCTTCGTCCACGTGACTTGCACGTGCAACCAGCCAAAACCTTTTGAAGGGTTTTTGCGGTAAATTTTTTCCCAGTCAACCAAAACCTTTTGAAGGGTTTTTTTTCCAAAACCTATTAAAATTATTTTTTAAAATTAATTTTCCACCAGCGGAGTCGAACCACCAACCTTCAGCCTGTAGTCGGACGCCTTATCCATTCGCACACACGCGAGCTTTAATAGCTTTGAAATAAAATTAAATATATGTCGGCTGGTTTCCTCCTCTCTTCAACCAGCTTCAACGGGAAAAATTATTATTGATCCAATTCTCCACAAATACCCACTAAGAGAAAATAGAAGGAGAAAATAAAGAGGTATTGGGTAAAAATGAGAGAGACAGTTGTGGTGTGGAGTTATTGGATGTAAATTGGGTATTTTGATTAGTATTGCTTTTTGAAAAAATTTTATTTATTCATCTTTTTACTTTATTCATGATTTTTATTCTCTTTTAATTCATCTTTTATTTATCTTTTAAATTGCTATATAATATTTTTATTGTGATATTAAATGTCAACATACATTTCTTACATATATAAATATGTCTTACTTAGTATTTAAAATATAAAAGCAAAAATTACTTTCCAAATAGGCGACACAATTTTTAATTCCATGTTTCATAAATTTTTATATTAAGTCAAGAGCTTTTTATTTTTTAATTCACCGTTTATTATTCTGGTTTTATTAATTTTCTATACATTTAGAAATTTTATTTAAATGTCTTATTGCGATAAGAAGTTGTATTTTTAAATTTGATTAATCTCAACAATTTTCCAGATTATCATTTAAGATTATTTATCTAATAAAAACTAGTAACGAGTCTTGACATAATCTTAGTAATTTATATGGCAGATCATATATGGCACTCATTTATTATTTGAAATTTAACATTTATCTTATTTCGATATTTAAACATACACGGTAATATATTTTTAATAATAAATTTTATGAATACATATATCGTAATGTGAATTACTATTAAATTTTGTTTATATATTTGGTATCGTCACATGTATAGTAATTTTTATGTGTACTGATTAGCGCTCATGGTATTAATTTTATCAATAAGAAATATAATTTTTTTAATAATAATTTTTGTGAATTCCTTTGTTACATAATGTAGTTTAAAAAGTTTAGTACAATTTTTTGAACAAAGTATAACTATTACTATTTGTATAATAAAATTAACTATAAAATTAAGACTTTATCTTTTGTCCATCGTTTTATAGTATCGATTTCCGGGTTTATAAATAACTCTTGTCATCTTATTATCTTTTCTTGTTTATAATTTTATGATAAAAAAAATTTTTCAAATCTCTATTTCATTTTACTTAATAAACAATTTATATATAATTGTTTATTACTATATATAATTGTTTATTACTATTTTGCTATGAGATAAATGTTATTTCTTTTAATCTATTTGAAGTTCTAAATTAATTTTAAGATAAAATTATAGATTATTTTTAAAAATACGGGACATTAATAATTTTTTATCCTACTCGAGTTTAATCATTTAATTAATAACTAGCACAAAATAATGGAGATTTCTTGCGTTGAGCCGAAATTATATAAGATTTAAAAAATGGAACCAATTATTCGTGTATTATTAGAATTTTTATTAAAAAACTTCAAAATCAATTAATGTAAAAAATTTCTAATGAAAGATATGTGAAAATATTGAACACCTTACACTTGCAAGAAACTTTAAATTAATAAATGGTATATTGTATTAATAATCTAAACATCCGTTTAGACAATGTACGCCAGATTGACGAAATTCGTGCTGACAAAGATAAATTAATATTCAATATAATTATCCTTTAGAATTCTAGGTTATATATATTTTAAATTTATGTTTTAAGTATAAATTTATTTTATATGATGCCTGATATTTGTTGTCTAAAATTCCAACATTATATTACTAATTTTATTGGTAATGTTAACCGTATGCTGATCAATCAATTATTTTTATAATGTATTATTTATTTATTTTTCATTTAGTATAAAATTATATTAAACTATTAAACTTTTTATGATAACAAAAATTTTTCAAGAAATATAAGAAAGGAATTATTAAATCTAGCATCATATCGGCTATGTGCGTTTTGTTGAAGCCACGAACAGCAAATAATTTAATTGACCTTGAAACATTTTTGTAAATATAAATCTAAAAAATAAATTGTTAAAAGATTACAAGCAATTTCATGATTTTAGTGAAATTCGTTTCAAAAATGGATTATGTAATGGAACAAGATTTCAGGTAATTGCGAAGCAATATATTTAATTAAAAAAGTTTGTTTCATTATTAAGTATCCAATCTGAACTGTTAATTTATTGTTAAAGTTATTAATTATTATTTAATTAGAAGATTTCATATAAAGATATTATTTTTATATGTAGGATTGTTTATGAAATAACTTAAAAATTAAAATAAAACAGTAATATTTAGAAAATGAATACTTTGTGACATCTAATATAATGTATACAATAATTGAAACATTTTAGTAAATCGTATGTACATAATAATATTATTTATGATTTTTCGATTAAAGATCTATTAATTTGGTTTATATGGATATTTTCTATGCAAAAATAAAATAATTTAAAAGCTTAATTAGGCTTTTCCGTTTTTAATGCATGATTATTAAAGAAATAAATTATGATAGATTCAAAATTTTAAAATATCGTTAAGAACAGCTGTAGTATTCTGTCGCGATTATCATCTAACTTTATTATCAAATTAAATTATTTAGCCCACTCTGAAATTTGCTAAGCATTAATTAAAAAATACGATTTACATAACTCTATATTAAATTGATAATCTAAATGCATTGATAGTCAAAAAATATTCATTCATATTTTTTTATTTTTTCTTTAATTTGACGAGATTTGATCCAACGTTTTGGGGTCACTTTAGTACGTGGGTGCAGGCTTTAATTTACAAATGTTATACCATTCGAAAGAGCTCGTCGAGCTGAGTCGAATGCCACCAAAATTAGATCTAGGAAAAATTTCTGGACCGAGATATAGGTCCCTAAAGTTTGAAAAACCATAGGGGGGACCAAGCACTTTTTTGGGGTGAAAAATTCGAAAATGCAAATTATACCTCGTTCGAAAGAGCTCATCGAGCTGAGTCGAAAGACACCAAAATCAACGAAATCCGACTTGATTGGACCGAGATATAAGCCCCCTAAAAACCTAAGATACAAAGGGGCGATTTTTGGAATAAAAAATTTTTTATACAAATAATACCTCATTCGAAAGAGCTCGACGAGCTGAGTCGAATGAGACCAAAATCACCATGATTAAACAAGATTAGAAAAAGTTATGACACAAAAAAACAGAACCTAAACCTATGGGGCGTCGGCGAGGCGCTTGTGCAAAACCCCGCGCTTCGCGCGGGGTTTTGCGGCACGCGCCTCGCGGGGAGTCTACGGGCGATGGGTCTGGGCTCGTAACATAAACCTATTCTTATCTCCCTTGTTCTGGACGTATTTGGAGCCTCTGTATCAGCAAAAATCTCCACAGATGCCATAGGTAAGGAGCTAAAAGAAAATATCAGAACTTTGTCCAATCAAGTCGGATTTTGTTGATTTTGGTGTTTTTCGACTCAGCTCGATGAGCTCTTTCGAACGAGGTATAATTTGCATTTTCGAATTTTTCACCCCAAAAAAGTGCTTGGTCCCCCCTATGGTTTTTCAAACTTTAGGGACCTATATCTCGGTCCAGAAATTTTTCCTAGATCTAATTTTGGTGGCATTCGACTCAGCTCGACGAGCTCTTTCGAATGGTATAACATTTGTAAATTAAAGCCTGCACCCACGTACTAAAGTACAGCCAACGTTTTAAAAGTCTATATAAATTAGTCTATATTTTTTTAATAGTTTAATTTTATAATAAAATTCAACACTTCTGTTAATATAGATACTTGTTTTAATGATGCATTTTTTAATGATGTATTGATTTAGCGATAACTTATTTGAGGAAAATAAAAAATTTGAGGATCAAGCAAATATTATATAAATAAATTCAGTTCATTTAGAATTGAGAGGATAAACCTCGGCGCCGTGATTATTAGCGTTTATAAATAATCGTCAAAATAAAAACCTATATAAAAGGAGGTCTAAAAAACACCTCTAAAAATCATTGAAATTTTGCAACAAAATTATATGATGGCCTTTATACCATTTTTTAAATTGCTAATCTTGATGGCATTCTTTTAAATAATCTTTTAAATAAATAACTATTAAATAACCCTGGAACAGCAACAAATAAAATCAAAACAAACAACTAAATTAAAGAGCAAAATAACCACCGAAAAAGAAAATAAATAATATGAAGTAATACAGTAAGTAGTTGATGAGAAGGAGGTGCTGGGACGAGTGGAGTATAGACGGCTGATTCATACATAGATAAAGCTTATTATAAAGATTATTATAGCAAGCTCGGGAGGGTCTTTGTACAGAGATTATACACAAAATCGTACAAAATATAAAAATGAAAGTTTAAATATAAAATATATGAATAATAAAATAAAGGCAAATGAAATGATCATAAAAAACATTTTTTGCTCATTTACATCATTTACAATTTAAAAAATATTTATAAAAAATCCTTAAAAATAAAAATGGTTATTTCCTTATTAAAATTCGCCTCGGATATATTCCATAGTGAGGAAGATGAATGGCATGGCGTTTATACGATAGATTAAGAGATCGTAGACGTTTGGAATTTGAGGTAAAAAAGATAATACAAAATGGGGGTGTTGTTTAAATAGATATTAAAATAGATTAAACATGTTTATATTAATCAGTTTTATACATTTATATAAAATTTATTTTCATATAAAGTTTATTTAAATAAAGTTATACAAAATGATTTTTTAAAATTAAATTGTTAAAGAAAGATTAGAATTAAGCGGGCAGTAAAAGAGAAAATGTAGATATATTAACTTAAAAGCATTAGTATTAAATATTGACCTAGATAATCAAATATGCTGTAAGCGAAAATTAGGATTTTATATTATTGACGACAATATTCTAAAGGATTGACTTAGACTGCGATTTAGAATGTCAGGCAGCTGAGACATTTCACAGAAAATGAATTAAAAAATATATGGCATTTTATTGGTTTTTATCATTGCATTATAATATATCAACATGTTTAAACATGTTTAAAATGTTTAAATTTTAATTTAAATTTTAAAATGTTTAAATTTTTCTGTCTCACTTAAACAAACACTCATTTTCAACAAAATACAAAGATGTGGGGTGACAAAAAGGGAAAAAAACAACAGACTAAATTTACAATACAAAAAAATTTTTTTAAAATCACATTTGTCATCTTTTTCCACATCTTTTCTTTCTTCTTTGGTGGCAGTCATCATTGTTGTCGTTCTTGTTGACGTTTCATTGCAGGCAGGATCCACAACGGGAGCAGGCCAACCTACCGCAGCCCAACCTACCGCCGAGGCTATAACTTCTTTCAGAATTGTCAAATCCAGGAAGCCTTGGTATGGTTCGATACGCTTCGACGAGCTGAATCCAATCATACCAAGTTGTCTCAGATTCGACAATTTTGAACGAAGTTATAGCCTCGGCGGTAGGTTGGGCTCGCGGTAGGTTGGGGTGTACCCATCCACAACAGGGCAATCGCACGTCCTTGATTGTCACTTTTTTGATCTTGTCACTGCTTTTCCATAAGCTTACTCAATGTTTCGTTGCAGGCTCAGAGGATCACTTTTTTGATCTTGTCACTGTTTGTTTGACTAATGATTGTCAAAAAAACTCAACTCCAACACTAACATTTCTGCTAGTGCGCAGTACGGTGCCGTTTTTCTGTGTACTTTTAGGATGGCTCGTGGTTGAATAATTTACTTGAATACTACGACTAATAACCACTCAAAGGATGTCTGATACATCCTGCCTCTTTCAAAGACTAGATACCGCAACACTTTCCTGAACATACACTATGTGTAGTCTGGGTGATTCATTGACAAGGCTTCTTGGTCTTTGACCTCAGCCGAATTACTTTTGGTCTTACGCTTTCTTTTGCAGCCAAATTTGTCTTGATTTTTACTTTGGGCTTACGATTTCACTGGCTGCCAAATTTTTTGACTTTTTCTTTTATATTGGGCTTACGTCTCATTGGCTGCCAATTTTATACTTTTTACTTTTACCTTGGTCTTACGTCTCATTGGCTGCCAAGTTTTTATACTTTTATTTTTATACTTTATGGCCATTTTACTTTTCATTTTCAATTTTTCAATTTCTATTTCTGGACTTACATTTTCTTCAATGCCAGTTAGACTTCGCTCGGCTTGTGCACTTTCAGGACAACTAGGCTTTTTTTGCCTAACTAGGTTTTTGTTAACCTTAAACTTTAGACCACTGGTACTCGCACTGAGTCCTTTTTCGGTCACTGACTAAATACTGGTCCACTGCACTGATCTTCAATTCTTGCCGATCATTACACTTCGACGTCAGTCCACACTCCTTCACTAATTGCTTATAGCAATTCACTACACTTCGCCTCATTACACTGCCACTCGTCTCCACTGTAGCTGTTGTCGATCTGTAGACGCTGCAGTAGACGTTCTGTAGACGAGCTGGAACCGTAGTCGACCGCGCCATTGTTACGACCGGAGGTGTCCGAGGTTTACTTGATGTTGTCGTGCTCAAGAATAACAATTTATCCGGCGTAGAAATATACAATGTAGGCGATGGTGGAAAGGGCTGGAACAGACGACGGGAATCAGGGACTAGCCGCGCTAGTATGATTCCTCTAGACTGACGCTTTCACTGGCTTTTATACTATAGCGATACCACTACACAACATTAGGATTATTTTTTCGTGAATTACTTTATATTAAGTTAATTAAATTCAATCTTACAATTTATAATAATATTGTTAACTTTAGAATTATTTATTAATTTTCTTATTTATTTATTAATTAGTATTAATATTTGTATAATAAATGATGGATTAATTTCAAATCAATTTCATGAGTAGATTTTTTATTTCCGCTTTCCATAATTATAATGAAACCGTTGAACACTTCTGCTTTTCTGCATTTAAATCCTAAATATATGCTTTCACCCATAAAAAATTTAAATTATAAAATATAACTGCAATTTATACTTGAAATTATGAGAGCTGTAATGGACTTAACTTATATATCTATCTTTTATTAATTAATTTACGTGAAAAAAGAATATTGATGATGGCAATGATTTAAGATCAAGTTTATTCTGATAATTAGCATGATATATAATTAAACATGATGATTATAGATTTTTTAAAAATAAAATTGGAATAAATAGTTAAAAAATATTAATTTCTACAAACAAAGAAATGTAAAACTTTATAAAAATATTTGTATTTTTATAATAAAAAGAATAAGAACGAAACTAGTACCTTGAAAGAGAGAGAAAGAAAACCGTTTATTCTCTCAAACAAAAAATCTCAAAACTGATAATGTCGAAATACAAATGTGTATTTTTTAAGCAAATATTATCCCTTAAAATTTAAATATTATTTCATTAATAAATATTATTCCATTTATTTTAGTTTTATCAATTTTTATTTTATCGAATTAATTTTTAATCATTATATTGTGTATTTAATAATTATTATAATATATTTTTATTAAAATTGTATTTATTTACAAATATTAAATTGCAATATATTTAGTTAAAAATTTTCGACACAAAGAAGAACTCAATTTTAGGTAAAGGAATGCATTTAGTATAAGATAATTAATAAAGATTAGATATCCTTGTTATTAAAGATTTTTGTTACTAAAAATAAAATTTTTTAATGATTATCCAAGTAAATAAAATTAAATGCCTCATGTATTACATTTTATATTAAATGTTTGCTTTATGCATACACCGATAATAAAAGATTTTTTTATTTTAAATAAAATAATTTACTGTTTTATTTAAAATATTGATGATTTAATTGAATATGAAAAATAATAATGAATCGAATTTAAAAGGACTACACTTTGATGATAAAAGTTAAATGATGAAAATATGTATTCAAATAATTTCAATTATTGAATCTGAAAAATAAGCAAGATGGATAAAATATAAACATATAAAAAGTTAGCATATATATAAAAAAATTTTATTTTGTTTTAAAATCCTTTTTATTATTTCTAAAAAATTTTAGCTATTAATATTTTTTGGTTGCCAAGGCATGTACTCTGCAAGTAGTATTCAAGCTCTTAATCGACAGATGATGTTAATAAACTGTAAAAACTGTAGAAAATTGTAAAATTCGAATCAAAAAATGATAAAATTTTGCTATAAAAATTAGCTATAAAAGATTTAGTATTCATTCTTTAATTGTTAGTAATCGAAAATTGTAAAGTTCAATTGTAAACATATGAGGCAATACAAAATAAGGATTTAAATCAGTTTAGTAGTATAATATAGAGATATGATCACAAAAACATTGGCTGCGAGCTACAAAACAATAATGTATACGATAAAATTGAATTAATTTTTTTAATAAAATTTAAAGTTTCTAGAGACATAAAATGTGGAGAAATTTTATTTATAAAATAAATATTATGAAATAACTCTTTGTTTTGTCCGGTTATGTTATATGTAGATAGTTATGGAAAAAAGCTTATCCAAGATTGAAAAGATACGTATCGAGGTAGAAATGAAAAGATAAATAATAAAAAATGATGCAAGATGACCATTCTGTTTTTCTTTTTTACATATATTTAATAAAGAGTATTAGATAAATTTTTAACAAAAATTTTTATATCAGAATGATAAAATAAACACAAGTATTTATTTTGTGCGAATTTAAGTATTTTATTGGCTAATATTATACAATTCAATTTCCTCAATGCTGTAAAATTTTGTTTATCAAAAAATTTTAAAATAACATAATTATATAAATAAATTGATAAATTTCAATTCTGAAAAAAATACAATAATATTATGAAATAGACGGTAAAATTAAAAATATAATAGGCAAAGCTTATATTATACAAGTTATCTACAATAAAATCATATTTCTGATTTAAATGGCTATAATTTATAAAGAATAACTATGAATAAAATTATTTTGCAACAAAATGCCATAAAAATGACCATCAAACAATATAAACTTATAGTATATATGTATGAATTTGACAATATTATATATTAAAGGAACGGTAATATATTCAGACGTGTGGAAAGGAGCAAGTATTTTATATAAAATGATATTAAAAAATTGAATGTTCAGAAATCAATTATAAAATTTGTTAAACCAAATATTATGAAAAAAGAGGAAGAGGAAGAACAGATCATGAGAATAATTCTAAGACAAAATAATTCTGTTTTATTTATAGAAGATAAAGATATTAAGGCACTTTACTTAAAAGCTTATCCAGATTTAGAGGTCTGATGATTTGGATGATGAAGATAATGAATAAATTATTTTTACACTTATTTTTCGACATAAAATAAAAATTTCTGTTAGTCTCGTCAGTATCGTTTCTCGGTATCGGTCTCGGCTCAAAATGATGGTATCGGTCTCGGTATCGGGTTCTTGAGTATCGGTCAATCTCGGTCTCGTTTTTCCAACTCTAATTTAAACGATTGAAAAGTTGAAAGGCAATTGGTGGATGATATTTCTGGCGGAAATATGAGACAACTCGACAATTAAATAATAATTTAGCTAATAATATTTTTTATTAAATCAGAATAAAAATTACATTACATTATGAAAATTTACAATACAAAAAAATTTTTTTAAATCACATTTGTCATCTTTTTCCACATCTTTTTTTCTTCTTTGGTGGCAGTCATCATTGTTGTCGTTCTTGTTGACGTTTCATTGCAGGCAGGATCCACAACAGGGCAATCGCACGTCCTTGATTGTCACTTTTTTGATCTTGTCACTGCTTTTCCATAAGCTTACTCAATGTTTCGTTGCAGGCTCAGAGGATCACGCTTTCTTTTGCAGCCAAATTTGTCTTGATTTTTACTTTGGGCTTACGATTTCACTGGCTGCCAAATTTTTTGACTTTTTCTTTTATATCGGGCTTACGTCTCATTGGCTGCCAATTTGGCTCTACTCCAGTTTATGCGTCCAATCGACATTTATGCGTCCAATGACAGTTTATGCGTCCAATAAACAAAAAATTCGATTTTTCTTGGTGTTGCAAAGTTGGGGTGTGGTTCCAAAACATTTCTTCATGTTCGGGACCTAAGCCCACTGGGTCTGGGACCATTCCTTGCCCTATCCCTCGAAATTTCGGAAAGTTATAGCCAATTTTTTAAAATTTCGGAAAAACGATTATAACTTTCCGAAATTATGAGGGATAGGGCAAGGAATGGTCCGAGACCCAGTGGGCTTGGGTCCCGAACATGAAGAAATGTTTTGGAACCACACCCCAACTTTGCAACACCAAGAAAAATAGAATTTTTTGTTTATTGGACGCATAAACTGTCATTGGACGCATAAAAGTCGATTGGACGCATAAACTGGAGTAGAGCCGCCAATTTTATACTTTTTACTTTTATCTTGGTAAAAGTGCCTGCAATGGAACGTCAACAAGAACGACAACAATGATGACTGCCACCAAAGAAGAAAGAAAAGATGTGGAAAAAGATGACAAATGTGATTTTTAAAAAATTTTTTTGTATTGTAAATTTAGTCTGTTGTTTTTTTCCCTTTTTGTCATCCCACATCTTTGTATTTTGTTGAAAATGAGTGTTTGTTTAAGTGAGACAGACGCTCTGGCTTTAAAGATTGTATCAATAGTCTAAAAGACTATAGTGATATTATCACAACATTATAAAGCTTCGGCTTTAAGTGAAGCCGAACGTTTTTTTCAAGGGGGGAGGTGTTATGTAGTGGTATCGCTATAGTATAAAAGCTAGTGATGCTTAAGCAGAGCCAGTCCCTGATTCCCGTCGTCTGTTCCAGCCCTTTCCACCTTCGCCTACATTGTTATTTCTACGCCGGATAAATTGTTATTCTTGAGCACGTCAACATCAAGTAAACCTCGGACACCTCCGGTCTTAACAACTAAGCTAACATGGGAACATATGTTACTTCCTGAATTGTGTGATGAATGATTGTTTAAAAAATGATCACGTTCAAATTGCATAGCAAGTAGTGCTTTGCGCTGCTCTTTAAATGCAGATAACATCCGGTACACCGAGTTCCACCTTGTTGGGACGGACTAAATTGTATTATAAAATGATTAAATCCTTAAAAGTTACCATGACAAGCTGTTTCTTAGATGAGATTGTTCTTCCTGATGTCTACTTAAACATTCTTTTATTTTTGGTTTGCGGCATTCCTTAGTCTACTCTAACTTTAATAATTATGTTGTTTACACATTCATTTTTTAAACAATCATTCATCACACAATTCAGGAAGTGTGCGCCACATTGAAAGCTAAATGATAAAGTAATAGTATAAAGCGATAGTTATCACCTATCTTTTTCCAATTCTCTAATTGCTGATTGTATGTTCGCTGCATTATCACGAACACAACAAATCAATTTCTTAATTGAAAATCCATTAATTGACAAACAATTGCCTATTTTTTCCGCTAAAACATCACCAGAATGTCTTAAACCATCCATTGAAAATGCAGCTAAAACCATATCATTTCTGATAAAATTTCCATCAACCCAGTGAATTGTAATACTATAAAATGGAAAATATCTTAAAAGATAATAAACAAACCTTTGCAATTGAGGAGATCTCGTACCTCAATCTCTACCTTCTATAACTGCTCAGGATTTCGATTTTTTAAAACATCTTTGCCTTATATTGAAAATCTTTGATACAGAAACACTTAAGGTTTTTCTATTTATATATATATATTTTCTTTTTTTCAGTTTTCTAGAGAAAAGTCAACAGCTTCAGTGCTCTTGCCTACATTAAAAAGAATTAGAGACTTTTTGAAAGAAGAAAAATCAATTCCTAGGATTTTGGAACCATTTATTAAACGTTTAGTTGATTCATTAAATTCAAGAGTTGAAAAATTAGTTAAAAATAAATCACTTAGAATCTGTACATTGATAGATCCTCGATTCTCCTTTGACGAAGAAATTTTTTCTAAATCACGATGGGCTATTATAGAAGAAGATATAATTGATTTTGCAAAAAATGGCAAGTTTTTATTATAAATAATTATTTTAAAATGTAATTAACTAATTCAGTTTCATCTATGGATAAAGAAAGTGATGCTGACGATAAAGAAAGTGATGCATTTGAAGCAACTTCTAGTATAGATTTTGAATCAGACAAAAGTGATGAAAGCGTAACAAAATGTATTTTTAAATTATTTTATTTGAGAAATTTTTCTATATTTAGTTGGGAACTTATGCAGTTTAGGTATCCTTTTTTTGCCACGCCCCTTTTTCCTTTTCAATCATCAATTAACCTTATTTTGTACACAATGGTCAGCCTCCTCCCTTTTTCTTCTCCACATCAATCAATTAAGCCGAGTCGTAATTTTTATTTTTAAAATTTTTTAGGAAATATAAGTTAAATTGAATGAAAAAAAGAAGTAGAGATCTTAAGTGTCAATAGGGTAATTTTCGATTACTTGCATCCAAAAATGATAAAATATACCAGACTCATTTCGTTCCCACAATCGCAAAAACGTGTGGACCAAATTAATTTTCTTTCCCTGAGCCATTCCAAAAATTCTTCATCAGACTCAGAGGTGGGTCGGAACAGCCAGAGGTGTCGGAAATCGGAACTGTCGGAAATCGGAAATGGCTCAAAAGTCGGAACTCTGAAATCGGAAATCAAAATTTTTTTTCGGAAATCGGAAATCGGAAGGAAAAAAACGCCGGAAATCGGAAGGCGGAAATCGGAAATAAAATTTTTATTTTCATAACTGAAATAATATTTAAAATTGTAAGGCCTTCTTGAGTGTAATTTGAGGGAGTAAATGTTCTTTTTGCAACTCAAAAGTCAAATTCGAAGGGATTAAAAGAGATATTGTGGGATTTTGTTGATTAGACGGGATATCAGAGAATTTATAGAATTAATAGGGATATTTGGAGATTAAAATTGAGGACTGATAGAGGAATGAGATATAAAAAGATTTGATAAAGGAAATTTGAGGACCCACCCCTGCTTGAAATACAGAGCTAAAGTTTTTAAGAGCCGCACAATAATCGAAGACTCAATACCTCAATAGCACACCCAGATCCCTCGTTATTACCTATGACCACTAGAAATCACACAATATAACTCAAAGTCCACCTTAATCCATCCTAATCCTCCGATATACCATTCATCTTTCATTTATAGCGCCGCAGGCAAAATTTTAGGGATTTTTGGGAGCCTTAAGCTAAAAATCTTTCATTTCTGCGCCGCAGGCGAAAATTTTGAGAATTTTTGAGCCCAAGAAGCCAGATTTCTTCCATTTTTTGCGCCGCAGGCGAAAATTTTGGAAAGCTAGAAGCCAGATTTTTTCCTTTTTCAGCGCCGCAGGCGAAAATTTTAAAAATTTTGGAAAAAGTATTAGTCAGAAATATTCCCTAAGAATTGTCGGAAATCGGAAATTTTTCCAAAATTTCGGAAATCGGAAATCGGAAGGAAAAAAACGTCGGAAATCGGAAATCGGAAGTCGGAAATCGGAATTCCGACCCACCTCTGATCAGACTTACCAATTAAACGAAATAAATCGTGAATATTAAAATTTTTAGGATCTTCCATATCCTATAATAAATTTAACAAGACTAAAAAAGTAAACGCCACAGATGAATTAATGGAGAGTTGAAAGAAAAAGAAATGAAGGGTGAGAATGAAAAAGGGGTGTGATGTAGTGTGAATGATTGATGATTGAAAAGGAAAAAGGGGCGTGGCAAAAAAAGGATACCTAAACTGCATAAGTTCCTTTAGTTGATATTTGGAAACCAAAATCTCCTGCACCAATTTCTATAGATCCTCATGAATGCCAAACAAGAATACAGCTTCAGTTGGCCTCTTTAAAAGTAATCTCACGGCCAGCACCCGATTCTGACGTTTTCATTTGGTGGCCAAACCATGCAAAGCAATTCCCTGATTTACATCATTTGGCTCGCATTCTTTTATCGATTCCATCCACTTCTGTTTGCTCGGAGAGATTATTTTCAAAGGCGGGGCTTATATTTAGCAACACACTTAGAAATCGGTAAGCATATTCAATAGTAACAAATATCACTATAAAAGTGCTCAAAACGGTCGGCAAAAGCATTTTTTCCCGGATTTTCAGACCCCTGAAAATCCAAAACCATAGGGGGGACCAAGCTGATTTTTGGGGTCAAAAATTCGAATATGCAAATAATAGCTCATTCGAAAGAGCTCGTCGAGCTGAGTTGAATGACACCAAAATCAGCTCGATTGGATGATTTTTGACAAAGTTACGATAGAAAAACTACCAACATAAACCTATGGGTCGGCAGCGAGGCGCTTGTGCAAAACCCCGCGCTTCGCGCGGGGTTTTGCGGCACGCGCCTCGCGGGGAGTCTACGGGCGATGGGTCTGGGCTCGTAACATAAACCTATTCCTATCTCCCTTGCTCTGGACGTATTTGGGGCCTCCGTAGCAGCAAAAATCTCCACAGATGCCATAGGTAAGGAGCTAAAACAAACGGTCATAACTTTGACAAATCAAGTCCGATTTGATTGATTTTGGTGTCATTCGACTCAGCTCGACGAGCTCTTTCGAATGAGGTATAATTTGAATTTTCGAATTTTTGACCCCAAAAATCAGCTTGGTCCCCCCTTTGGTTTGCGATTTTCAGGCGTCTGAAAATCCGGGAAAAAATGCTTTTGCCGACCGTTTTGAGCACTTTTATAGTGATATTTGTACTCAGCGCATTTTATTACACTAGAAAAACATGTTTTTTGTTGTGTTGCTGAGCGATAGTCTAGCCTAATTTAAATAGACAGATTTTGAAAGAATTTTTTTTTCTTTTTTGGATTTTTTTTTGTTTTTTTAGTTGTTTTTTTTTGTTTTTTGGATTTTTTTTTGTTTTTTATTTGTTTTTAAATATATGCGAAAATGGGATTGAGAAATATAACTATCCCAGCCCCGCCTATCCATAACACATATGTATAGTCCAGAGAATAAGTGACGGAAAGGATCAGTCAGTTAGTCAGCCAATTAAATAGTCAAGTGAATAAGCTATTACTATATTTATTGCCCGATCGGGGGAAATAGTCGTAGCCAGTTTAATCGTTCTCAAGGAGTGAGTGGTGAATATTGCCAGGCCGAACTAACAGCATTAATCTATTTAGTATTCCCTTCATCTTCCATTATTCTCGACTCTAACTGGGTATGGATTCAGCAAACATGTAAAATTTACATAAATACATGATCTTTCCTCGCAGTTTAATATACCACAGGGAACGGAGTGAAATTAAGGAATAAGAAATTGTGACCATTGTTACATATTAAGGAAAAATAGAAGTCGGAAGAATTATAATGGCTGATAACAGGAAGTACCCAATTGTCTTTTGCGCCCAACCTAGTCGGCGTAACGCTTGTGTGGTTTTGCGACCAACGGTTCAAGGTAAAACAGTTTCCTTATAAAATTTAGTTGGTTCTAACTTTGTTCAGAATCAATAATCAATCTGATTATGGTGTAATTTATAAGATGTTATAGTAGATGCCCTAAAATGTCGTATCCCCAAGTTCGGATTCTAAGACGCCGGATCGTCAAAAGTCGGTCCTCAAAAGTCAAATTCTCAAGTGTCGCGCCACGCCACAACGTCTATCAATTATAAAGCTGAAGATTTTTCTATAGATTTTATTTTTTTCTATAGAAAAACTTTCTAAAGCTACTTGTCCTTATGCCCTTCCGACACTAATAATTATGAGCCTTTATAATTAAATATTTTTGATAGGTACTTTTCTGTTATCCTTAACCCTTTTTTCCGGACTTTTCTGCGGACTGTTTTATGTGAAGAATGGTCAGATCTTCTTGCTTCTTCAATTCCTCTCTATCTCCCTGTAGCATATCAATTATAACATTAATTTCTTGGCAGTCAGGATCGCTTATACAAACAATACTGTTTTCATTCAACAATACTTGAATTTTTCTAATTTATTCGGAGAGGAAATAAAAGAGAAAAATCAGCAGGAAAGCTATCCTAGGCTACATTATAAAATTTGCAGACTTTTGTCACAATAATAGGAAATACTTACAGTTTACTTTAATTTATACATTTCTTCAATACCGACCTTAGCCAGCCCGTTATTTTTCATTTTCTTATTTAATTTTTCAACTTCTTTAGGCCAAATTGTTTTCAGTTCAACACGACACATCGGACACGAATTCTCTCTTTTTCGCCATTCCTTGATACAATCCCAATGGAAGTAATGTCCACATTCAGTATTATGAATATTTTTTCCTTTTTTAAATGTTTTCTGACAGATTGAGCATTCTGTTTGCCCTTTCTTTTCAGCCTCGTTATATATCATCTCTTTCATTTTGTCCTTGAATAAATGTTGAATGAATAATTTAACAATTATGTAATGATGATTCACCTAGTAGCATTTAAAGCGCTTAGGCGGGGGAGAAACGATCTAAAAGGATAAAAGAGAAAGTATTAGTCGATGCTCCGGTAGCTCAGTGGTAGAGCTCCTGTATGTAGTGAGCGAAAGTGCCTAGCAATAAAATATTGAACAACCCTAGTATTTACTTAATAAATTTAAAATAGCTAAAGAAAAGTTCCAATTTTCAAGCATTTCATTTTAATACATAATTTTGGCAAAAGAAAAATTATTGAACTAACAAAGCAATTTGTGCTGACTTCATTTCTAATTAGAAAAATTTCCCGATCAATTTCAAATTTGATTTTATTAATGACTGATTTGACTGATTCGGCATTAAAGATTTCACTCATTCTCTTGTTTAATTTATTTTCTGGCAAACGTTTTACTATTTTAGGATCATATGATACTAAAATATGCAATTTAAATGAATACATTATTTTCGTTTGCTGCATTTGCTTAATCAAATAAACAATTTGCTTTTTCACATGCAAATATAAAGTGACCTATTTCTAAATATAACGGTCTCCCGACATTCTTATCCAAATCTCTACTCTTATCTTATCTTTGTTATTCACTTTCCATTTATATCTTGACCCTTAAACTGTCTCTATAAATACCCCAACCATTTCCTCATTATCAGAAGATTTGGCTTAACCACTTCTCTCCCTTATTATTGTATCCCATATTTAGGGCTAAAGAGAATGGAGCTAAAGAGAATGGTACCAAAATTGTTAAGATCCAGAAAATTTCCGGTTAGTTATGGCTTTGCGCCTACTTGGCCGCGCGCCTACTTGGGCGTGTCCCCCATATTTATATGAGAATAAATTGAATGAATAAATAAATATTTAACTAATGTAATTCAGTCTAAATACAGTCCCCAGAATAGTAAAACCCGAGTAAGCTATATATATCTTCAAATATAGCATCGTTATAATTTAGAATTAGAATTGTAATGTAAATAATTATTTTTCTAAATTATACTTCACGTTATAATATGTTTAGAACTATAAGTTTTAATGATAGACTTCTGAATACCGTATTTCCTATATTAGAGCCCTATGAGCTCTATTTTTCAACCATCCTCCAAGGTGTGGGTCTATTTCAGGTTGGGCTCTAACAGACAGAGGGTTGGGCTCTGATATAGGAAATACTGTACTCTTAGTCTTGTGACGCCAATGTATCTATAATATGACAAATCAACTAAACCTTTCCAAGAACGTTATGAAATTGTTCTGGAGTACTAGCATTCTTCACCATATTTGAGCATTCCTCGTACTCAATGTACTCCTTAGCAAGTTTTTCTGAACTAAATTCATTAATCAATTGTAGAAGGAGCTCTTGTGGTTGAGGCACATTTCCAGAATTTGAAGAAGCTCCTCCGCTTGTAATTGAAGGCAAAATTTGAATAAATGTCAAAATGAAAAAAAGGTTAAATGAATTTGACATTCTGAATGATTAAAGTTTTTAATTATAAAACTTTATAAAAATTTTATTATCGAGGGATATTTATATGTAATTAATATGCAATTAATATAATATACAATTAGTAATCCATGGAAATTTAGAGCTTACTCGTATTTCGTATTATCCCCATTTTGCAATAAATTCGCAAATTTTAACTACATAGCGGGGCTGAAGAATTTTGAATTTTAAAAGGCGGAAGGAACGGAAGAAAATGAAAAAACGGAAGACGGAAGCCGGATAAAATCCAGCCCTTCAACATACTCTACCCCCTTGTCTTTGCAACAGTAAAAAGCTCAGCGCCTAACTTGTAACAAGCAAAAAACGCTTCTAAAAGCTTGATAAAATGTAAAGAGGTAAATAATTTATTAACTAAATGATGAATAAAAATATAAAATTAATTGACTTAATTATCCATCCTAACTCATAAATGTTATAAAAAATACGCCCATCGAGTGCGCGCTATCATATGCTACAGACAGTCGTTAATATTTTAAATAAATTTCGAGACCATGCCCTTTAGCCTATAGCTTTGTTGAATAAATTTTGTTAATGTGTCAATAATTATGTGTATATCAAAATTGTTATCGCAAAGTGCGTGCATGGGTAACTTAAAAGATTTAGAATAAATTTCGAGACTATGCCTTCTAGCCTATAGCTTGTTGGATAAATTTTGCTAATTTGTCAATGATTGTGTTGCTATCGCGAATATGTCGTTATTGCAAAGTGCGCTAAAGATATCGGCAAAATTTTTAAATAAATTTGCCCTTTATCTTATGGCAAATTTTGTTAATTTGTCAATAATTAGATATCGATAGTCGATATCTATCATGTGAAGTGGATAGCTTAACTTGTTTAATTAATTGGATATTATTGTTTTAATAGGGCAAATATTATTTTCAACCAAGTTATTTACAACTTAATATTTCAGTAATATTATTTTTAGAAGGCTAACGAGAAACTTCAGGAAAACGTAATCGAGAACAATGGAAATAGGATGTTAACAAAAAGGCCTAACATCTAAGGTTGTCGGATACGGATATCCGATCCAAAAAAAGGCCTGGCGCAAGTCTAGGTTATGCATCCTATGAACTTTTAAGCCTCCAATCAAAAGAAATTGGATTTTTCCTGGAGTTGCAGATTTGGGGGATTATATGGTATACGCTCCTTGCCTTAGCACAATGCAACGCTGGTTTCGTTCCACTAAGTTTTCTTTATATTGTTTTTTGAAAATTATTTTTGATTTAGAAAAGTTAAACATGAACCAACAACAAATACAGCTTCTACTTTAACTACTACACTCATTACTCCTTCTCCTGGAACAATAGCTACTGAACGAAAACTTCTCTACTTGTTAGCGATACCGTGTCTACACTGCTGGAAGAGAATATGGAAGTTACTCGTCGACTTAAGCATATTGAGACTTATCTTGGAGCGCACAAATTCCTCTTTATACGTTAATTGTAAGGAAGGGGGGGGGGTTTGGGATGTATTTTAAAAATTTTTCTTTTTTTAGTTGTGTACTTGTGGAAAAAATTTTTGAGGTAAAAAAAGCAAGAGAATTTTTGAATTAAAAAATATAAATTTTTACTTAAATTTAACTATTAAATACCACACATTTACCACACCAGACGTGGATTTTCTTCCTTCCGATTTGCGGAAAATTTCGATTTCCGAGCTCTTCCGATATCCGAAACCTCCTACTGTTCCGACCCACCTCTGCCACACCACAAATGCATTCATTTGCTTAATATGGTTATGTTAATAGTTTTTTAAAATTTTATTTTAAATTAATTTTGCTGTTCCTTTTTCTTTTTATTTTAAGCATTTATTTGTTTTCGCTTACTTATTCCTTTTTAAAATTATTTTTTATTTTGAATAAAATAAATTGATCATAAAGGTTTACTAATGGATTTTTTTCTTTTTCATGTGTTTTAAGTGTTCTTAAGTTGGTCTGATGATTATTTATAGTTATTCGAACTTATAAATTAAAACTTTTATATATCATCACACCTGATTATTGCTTTTTCCTCGCCAAACGAAAGCATTTAGAACCTGCCGACTTATTCGACTGGATTTTACTTTTAAAAAATTATTTATCGTTATTCGACCCTATATGTTATGATTTTAGATAGAATTTTTCTATTTTAAATTTTTAGAATTTTTCCTCTCCTTTTTTCACTTTTTTATTTTTGTAATAAAACTGAGTTTATGGTCTGTAATAAATGTTATATTCCCCTAGTATATACTACTTTTAAATTGATTTAAACTAAATAAAAATAAACATTTTAATAGTACCTGTAATTTTTAATAGTTTATTTATTTAAAACTTGTAGTGAAATTTGCGGCAGTAAAAATACGTAGTAAAAAATGGTTGTAAATTGATTTCTAAAGAGATTGACCCAAACATTTGAATAAAGGTGACCCAGACATTCTTAGCCTATTATTTAAAAAATTGTTTTTCTTCACTTTTAGTAATTTTTTTCTTTATTTTAATAATTTTTAAATTATTTATTATAGTTTTTAAACAACATTCTAAAATTTTATGACTTCAAGTGAAGAAAGTTTTGTTGATCCGAGTTCAGAGAACTGAACTCAGCTCCCCTTGTCATCATAATTAATTGTCATCTTAATTAAACGGCTATTGCGTTAATTACTAATGTTATTTTTAAGAATTTACAACATTTATTTTATGTTGTATTCTTTCTTAAATTAAATATCTTAACAAATAAACAATTAATGAGATGAAAAAAATCTACAGGGTGCGCCATAAGTAACCGGACACTTGCTTTCTCTCATAACTTTATTAAAACGCACTCAAATAAAATCGAAATACAATCAAATGATAGAGAATTAAATAAGGAACAATAATAATCAGGAAGTTTCGAAATGCCCACCCTTGGCTTTGATACAGAGGCAAAGGCGCGAAGAAAAATTTTCGCAAATAGCACGCACCTCCTTGAGTGTTATTAAGTCCCACTCTCGTGTGAGAGAGTGGCGCAGAGACTCCAAACTTTTATGAGGCATAGCACAGGTCCTGGACTACAAAATAGACCAAACAGAATAATCCATCGGGTTTGGATACGGGGAGTAGAGCGGCAATTCCTGAGCGCTAATGAACCCAGGGAAATTGGCCTTGCACCAGTCCTGAACTTCTTTCGCCTTGTGTGCCGAGCAGAGTCCTGTTGGAAAATCCAGACTCTGCGACCGAAATGGCTCTTGGTCCAAGGCTTCACAACACGCTGCAAGATTTCTCGCAAGTAATAGTCTTTGTTGATTTTTACCCCAAGATCAACGAAAAAAAGGGGTGTTTTGCCTGACGCGCAAATACCGGCCCAAACCATGACAGATTGGGGATGTTGGGAATGAGTGATAAGTTTATCGGAAAGAGGAGATTCTGTAGTCCAGATTCTATCATTTTTATGGTTGTGTACGGCTTATATTGTAAAAAATTTTTCGTCTGATAAAAAAATGTCCAGACATGCGTGCCACTGGGGGAGGAGATGAAATTTTGCGGACAGAATTTTTTGCCAAAAAAGTGAAACTATTAGAATCACGTTGACTAGCCATAATAGAGAATTGAACGGGCTAAAAAATAAGCATAAAATCGATTAAAAATATTTACAATAAAAAAAGTTATAAGGAATTTAAAGGTGTCCGGTTACTTATGGCGCACCCTGTAAGATCCTTTTTGATAGTTGAGTTAAGAATGAAAAAGTAGACAATATCATTTAACAAAAGATATTTATATTTTATTATTATTCTTATTTAATAAAATATTTTATAGTACTTTTATAATAACAAATCATTGAATAAGAATATAAAGAACAATTAATATTTTCAAATATTTTTTAAAAATAAATTCTAATATGAAAATCTAGATATGTATGTAAATTTTAAAAAATAAATGATTATTTTTTTCAGAACAATTAATTTGCAAATAAGTCGCAAATAATAATTGTTCACTTGAAATCCTAAATAATAAATTCATTAAAAAATTTTTTTAATGCTCCATAGATATTTTACAAATAAGAAAATTTCTAGTATACTTAATAAAAATTAAAATTATGATATAAATATTGTATGCAATTTATTTTTGTGTATTAAATTAGAAATCTTAAATTTCAATACAAATAAACATAAAATTAATTTTCATGCAAAAGTTTTATTAAGGAGATGTCGTAGAAAAGCAAGCCGCTTGCGTATGAAGCTATGAATTCAATAGAGGAAATGACTACAATTGCATTTATTAATTTATATTTTTATTTATATTTATTAATATAAAAAACCTTTAATATTCTGGCCTGAAAAAGATGTCCATCGAAGCGGAATTTCCGCTAGTAAAGTGTAAACTAGCTAAAATTTAAATTCTAACTAAAATTCTTTAATAACCGAATTTTAGATGGCTAATATTGATGGCAATTTGCGCGATTGGCGATTGATCATCATTTTTATAATGAAGATATGGCTTTTTGTCCAGAAAGGAAAGATTGCGCAAGAAATAAATATTTAAAATGAAGTTTAAAATGGGAATGGTATACATGTTTTTAAAGTTGATGTGTGAATTTGAAGAATTCTTACAACATTATAACATATTTGAAGAATTCTTACAACATTAACATTATTATATACATATAATTTCTGACACTTTATATTTTTCTCACGTTTTAATGATTTTAATGTTTTTATAAATGATCTGGGTTTTTATAAATGATTTTTATAAATGATCTGGGTTCCAACTAACTAGTGTTGGCTAACAAGTCATAAATGTACTCGTCCAGATATTTATTCTAAGCCAACCTTCTGTTTGGCCGAATTTATTTCTCCTGAAAAATTTGAAAAATATGTTGCAAACCCGCTAGATTTTTTAGCAAATAATTGTACAAGTTCACATGTGACGATTATTTATGCAATCTTGCATTGTCTTTATGTTAATGATTATAAAAGTAATAATTCTACTTCGAAGAATAATTGTATTGTACGTATAAATAGGCAAAGAAAAAACGTAATTTAGTTTCTAAAATTTTTTTAAAAATGGATTAATATAAATATTAATAAATGGATTAAAATAATATTAATAAAACATACGAACAGATAAACGAAATCTAAATTAATTTATAAAATAAATGAACAAATTTATAAAGGAGCAAAATAACTCAATTAACTAGATAAAATTAAAATACATATTCGAAACAATTATGATGATATTGGAAATGTTATTAAAATCTCTTTAAATTTTTAAAAATACAAAAAATACACCAGTGACTTATGTAATCATAAAAATTAAGAAAATGCTATAAATATAAATGATACATTTTATAATAAATAAAAATTTCAATTTTAAATGAATTTACTAAAGAATTTAATTATAAAACTTGTTTTTATGTGTTCTGATCAATTTTATAAAATTTCTAATAAACATAAAAATGAAACTGATGGCACACTCAAGCATTTCTTTGCTAATCCAAAAAATGGAGCCAGTACTCAAACAATTGAACGGACCTGGCGTTATGCTAAATCTTTTTACAATTAATTTATATTTTTCTTTCTACATACTATAGAAAACTACACGATTATGATCCTATAAACACAATAATAAAGTTCGTGAAAATTTTATATAATTACATAATAATGAAATAAAATATCTATTAATAATAATTAAATCTTAGCAGTTAGTAATTTACGTTTACATTAAAAATTAGGAAATTTAGAGATCTTTGAGAAGTAGATATACTGATTTGAAATAGATGTTTATTTATTTTCCAATTTCATATAAAAGTTTTATATGGCTGAGGTCCAGTATCTTAAGTACACAGATGCATCTTATCGAAATACGAGTATTTGATTCATAGTTTATTCCATGCGAAGAATAAAGTTTCTTGTTATGAAATTAAAAAAATATCTGTATAGATTTTTAATTAATGTGTAAAAAAATATTTATTATGATAATTTTATAAATTGAATTTATTTCAAAAACTATAAAAATAACAAGATTTTGTGATTTTGAAATAAGAAAAATAAATAAAATTAAAATAAAAGATTAAATTAAAATTAAAGTTAAAGATTCAAATAAAATAGAGCCTTATAAAATTATGCTTTTTAATAAATTTATAGTATGTGTGTTGGTACCGGACCCTTATAGAGGTATTTTTATTTCGTATCTGGCAAATGCCGAAGAGTTGCAAATCAAAATGGCTTAGGGAGCAAACGCGGCCTAAGATCTTCCATCAAATATTTTGAAATATAGCAGACATTTAAAAATAAATATTTGCACTTTTCATATTTCTAAAAAATGTGCTCAAAAAATCTTTAAACGGTATAACATTTATTTTACTTAATCTCCACCCACCCCTCCTACACTCTACCCAACCTACCTACACTCTACCCACCCCACCTACACTCTACCCATTCCACCTACACTATGCCATTTGCTACTTATTATAATAAGGAAACTGCATTTAACCTCGAAGAGATAAATGTTATAAACGTTGACATTATAATAAAGTGAAAATAGATCATTAGAGATTAAGTACTCTGAATTTAAATTGAAAAGGTTAAAATAAAATAATAAATTTTCTAAAAGCTGGAGTAATTTAATACCCATTTCATGTACACAAGCAATCCATCATTGCATGTCTCATGGCTTCGTTTTGCAAGTATTTCAATGTAGACAAAAATAAAAAATAAGATATTAAATAATTTATTCAATAATTATTAAAAGTATTATGTACTAGAAGTCATGAATTTTGAGGATTAATTAAAATAATGAAAATAAATAATAAAATAAATTTATTAAGACCAGATTAGAATGAATTTATTTATTAATTTATGTTAATATAAATTATATTAAATTAATTATGCCGCGCCATGCGGTCAGTGAAAAAAATCACTGTTCTGTCTAGGACAAATGCTTTTCTCTTATTTAAACTAGAGCCCGGACGGAGGGCTCGGTCGATATTTTTTCGATAAATACCGAAAAATATCGAAACCGAAAAATATCGAAAAAAAAGTCTCGATATTTTTCGATTTTTCCAAAAAAAAATTAAAAAAATTTTAAATGTTAAAATTTTGAGATTAAGATTGATTATATGAGATATTGATATCAGCGGACATCAATGGATTGAGAGGATATCAGTAGATATAGAGGTATATCAGTAGATATGTATAGAGATGGATTTTAAGGGGATATTGGAGGATTATGATGTATAACATATCGAGAGATTTAGAGAGAATAAGAAGGATATTGTGGAGTTGGGGTAGGAGAGATATCATGGGATTTTTGTGGATTAAGAAAGATAAAGTAGATATCTTGGAATTTGGAGATATTCCTACAAATTAGGGTTCAACATTTACGGGGCTGTTTTCACGGTTACGGTGGTTGCGATGGTTTTTGCCATCGGGATGGGGACAGTGACCCAAATCCTTGAATATCACTCATATCCCAAATCTTTGAAAATTACTTCAAATCACTCTCACCCATCGAAATCCCTCTTAATTGAGTTGGCAGTATTCTTCCATTTACAGTGTCATAAGCAAAAATTATTTGAATTATTGATCCAAAGAACAATATGCCAGAAAGCTTCCTTTTTCTGCGCCGCAGGCGAAAATTTTGAGAATTTTGGAGGACCCGGCTACATGATTTCTTCCATTTTCAGCGCCGCAGGCGAAAATTTTAAGAATTTTGGAAGACCAAGAAGCTATATTTCTTCCATTTTTGTCCTTTTTGCCCCTAAAATTCAAATATTTGTAAAAATTGGCGTTCAATATTTTTTTCGATTTTTCATCATTTGGTTGGTCGATTGTTTCGATTTTTAAATTTTTTCGGTCGGTATTTTTTCGATAAATATCGAAAAATATCGAATATCGAAAAATATCGAAAAAGTTAAAATTTTCTCGGTCGATATTTTTTCGATAAATATCGAAAAAAAATATCGAAAAATATCGATAATTATCGATAAAAAATCGTATCGGTCCGGGCTCTAATTTAAACATTATTTAACATTTTATTTTTGTAGATAGCCAGCCTATGCAGGAGATTAAATATTTCAGATTGAATGGGTAATATTAAATATTTCAGATTGAATGGGTAATATAATAATTTTCAGCCTATTTCTAGATTGGCTAATTTATCTTTTCTTATGATCCATGTAGAGTTATTAAAATTATTAATAGATTTTAAATTATTACTTCATATTAGTCGAATTGCAGGAAGTTTACGCATATTAATCCTAACAACAAAATTTCTAAAAAGTTACAATTAACCTCCAAAAGTTCCAATTAATTTATTTCATATTATTTTCAATAATATCTCGCCGTGACTTAGGTGTTAGTAGATTAACTTTCAATATAGAGGTACACTACATTCTATATTCTACTTCTAGGCAGGCTTTAGAATCGTGGTCTTCTATAGTAAACACTGTTGGTCCGCCTTCGTCAAGTGACATGAAGAAGACCTCACCATTGCATTTGTTAATAACATGCCTTGTCAATGGAGACTTTTCATATTCACATTAGCTCTAGTCAATCCTTTTTTAAAATTTTTTAAATAAGTTAAATCTTTTTTATTATTATGAAAATCATTGTGTTAGATATCTCACTCTATTAGATATAAATCATCTATTCAACTAATAATCATCTTTTGTGCCAATTTATGTAAAAAGAATAAATTAACGGAGATTGTTTACATGTTTTGGAGGGAAGAGTCATTGATGACATTTGTAGTTTTATGATTATTATCCATTTTCTTATATTGTTTATTAAATTTATATGTAAATTTTGATAATTACAGATTGTCAGATTATATAAATTTTATATATTATATAAATTTTATATTTTTGGACTATTTTCGAATATTTTTCTTGTTCTAGACCGCAAGATTTATCATTTATAATTTTTATTTTCTTCTATTCTGTTTTTATGACAAATCATTGGACTATTGCCTAGATTATGTAACAAAATTAATTTTTCATGATCAAGTAATTAATTTTTAGATTAAATTTATATGAAATATAATTTATTAATAATTTATGAAAATCATAGAATTTCTTTATATAGTAACAAAATTTTGCTAAGACAATTAATCTTAGATGAAACATTGCCTAAAAAATTTTTTTATTTATACAATAAATAGTTAACTTTAAATTGATGAATATCTATAGACGATAAAAATTTGTGTACTATATATTATTGTATATATTGGAAATTCTTGTGCAGTGCTTAACAACATTGTTTCTAACGTTGCAATTCTTTTTAATATTTAAAAAATAAGGAATTAATACTATCATTTTTATTGTTATATTAATGATATTATATTTTAAACTTTTCCCAATATTTTTTCTAGCATGTTTGAGCAAAGATGATCTACCAGAACCGGACTTAGCTTGCTACTTAGCTTTCGTATACACTTTTAGCTATAATGTTTATTTAGTATTTAACTTTTATATGTTTAAAATTCTTTGAAAAATTTATCAAAAATAATATTAAATATAAAATTGAATATATATTATATTTTTTTTTCTCATAAAATTACTATATATGTAGCAGATATAATAACATCATTGATCGGAAACAATTAAATTATTTGAAATTTGATTAAGTTTATCATTTTTCTTATCGTTTTTTATTATTTTTCAATTATCGTTTTATAACAATAATAATTCTGAATTAATCTATCATCATTGAAATGAGAAATAAAATAATTTTTTAAATTCTATCTAGAATTTTTTAAAATTAGAATTTTAATTCCGAATAAAACATCTATTTTCGATAAAAAAATGATTAAAAAACATGTTTATTTATAAATCTCTGCTCTGTGACTTTCCTAATATTAGTCAACAGAAACCCTATAATAATGTTGTGAATTCATCTTATCATGGAGATTTAATAATTAAAAAGACATAGCTAAAAATCTTTATAGCTGGAAGCTTGTTAAAAAATAACAGTTGAGATTAGTTTTGCTTGTTGATTTCGTTTTTACTATTTAAAGAATAATATAAAAAATTTCAATGTATTTCAATTTTTTAACATATATTTGATTTAATCATAACACATTCTAATTATTTTAGATTTCCAAAAAAATTTTTCAATGTTTAATTATATTGAAAAAACAAAATTTACTGATTGTAAAGTTAGTTCCACATTACCAGGAAGGCCAATAAGCTCCCCCGGTTAATGAATAATTAATTATCTAGATTTTTATGAAATTAAATAGTAATTTAATTTTAACCATGTATTTCATTATAAATTAATAATACATAAAATAAGTTACAAATTTTCATTAGTATTTTAAGCGTATTTCAATTTTAACAATAAATGTAATATAATAGCAGAATATAGCGAAGGAATAAATATATAAACATAAATAAACACAGTAAATAAAAAATATATAAGTATTGTGACATATATGTGACATATATAAATTTATTTAAAGAAATTAGAATGTGCTGATTGTGTAAAAATATTTATTGGTCCATTTATTCATAACATTTCTTGAGATAGAAAAGTTAGAACTATGAATCATGACACATTAAAAAAAATTCGAAGTTGGTATAAAAGTTTATAAAATTAAAATGTAAAACAAACTACTAAATATATTTATTTAATATTAATGAAAGTGAAATATGAAGACACACCAGCAACAGCAAGGTTAGTTCAAAATATTGATTCAACAACATTACATATTTACTTCCTCGAACTACAATTTTGCTGGCTGGCGAAACAATCATCTTTTCGAGTGATTATTATTTTAAATTTGAAAAAATTTTTCAATTTTTAGAAAATTTTTAAAAATTCATTTAAAATTTTTAAAAATCTTTTAAAAGTAATTTATAGATTTTTTAAAAAATTGAATTAAATACACAATAATTAGTTTTTTTTTAAATTTAGAGTGAATTATTTATTTATATAAATAATTTACTTGAATGTCCAAATCTTTTTAAATTTTTCCCAAAATCAAACACATGATGAGAAAGAAATCAATAAAATTAGAGAGGTAAATAAAGAGAAGAACTTGAAGCAAAAATAAAATTAAAAGAAACAAAAAATATTTAAAATAATTTTTTGAAAATATAATAAACTTTAAGTATTTCAGAATTTTATATTCAAATACATATAATTATCATTTCTGAGCAGTTTTTGAAAACATTTTTTGCATTTGAAAACTCCTTCCTCTTAAACAGGGAGTAGTTTTTATTATGACGAAAGGAAGGAAATTAAATTAAAGTTTAATCGTGTTAAAAAAATTTAAATTACAAGATTAAATTTATTTGTTAGATTTTTAAAATTTATTATTTAATAAGGTATGTTTCACGTATTAAACTTATAATGTATAATTTATTAATTTGTGTGAATAAAAAGTTTATTATTATTTTAACAAATATTGATTTTATATTAATTTATGAATTCAAAATATGTAAAATTGTTCTATTGGAGATTTTGATTATTAGTTTTAAAATTAAATTTTATGGCCAAAGTCAACAATTTTCATGTTAAGGTCAATTTACCTTAAAAATATTTGGTCAAGAAATTTATGATTAAATAAATAAATTTAAATGAATTAATAGATTTATTTATTTATTTATTTATGAGCAACCACACGGTATAAAAAATACACTAATAGTGGTGAAAAAAAGACAAATATATGTAGAAAAGACAAATATATGTAAAAAGACAAATATATGTAAAAAAAGAAAAGAAAAATTTTTTGTAAAATAAATTAATTAATTTAATAGAATTATGTATTTGGAGTGTTTGGTGAAATAATTGTTTTGTTGTATATTTTGTTAAAATTATGTTTTATTTCACCAAACATTTAATAAATTAAAACTTAAGGAAAAATGTTTCCGTTATCTGATATCCATTTTTTAATGTATTTCCTGAATGGCTTTTTATGCATTATACTCATAATTTCATTAGGTAGTTTATTCCAATTTGTTACATTTCTTATAAAAAAATTATTTCTGGATTTCGAATTATATCTTTGATTATAATTTTATTTTTAATTATTTATCTTTTGTTATAAGATCGCCGTTTTCCGGCATATAAAATCATAGAATGAAATATGATAAAGATTTATAAGATCAATTAGGCTATACATATTTAATTGAATGATGTATTTTTATTAATTTAGCGTTAGTAACTTAGTTGAGAAAAATAAAAAAATTTAAGATCATTAAAACTAAATTCATTTCATTTAGAATCGAGAAAATAAACTCGGCGCCGTGAGAATTAGTGATTAAAATTAATCTATAAAATAAACCCTATATAAAAGGTTGAATTTTGCTCGCTTTGAAGTTTATTGTCACTTCGACCAAGCTTTGTAAGTGCCGCCGCCGCAACTATGAACGAAGAAGTGTAGAAGAATTAAAGAATGGGTCAAAAATAATTTCTTAAAATATTCTAGTTAAGTTATTAAATTATAAATTAATAATTAACTAATGTCTTACGTAAAGAATTGTTCTATAAAGGTGAAAGCCGCCTTGAGAATTTATTTTACTGATAATACTTTATCATCAAAAAATTTTATAAAGTAACTTAATATATATGCCAATTATAAAAATGCCAAATTATTCGACTGTTAAATAATAAATTAGGTAATAAATAATTAATGTTTTTTAAATTTCAAATAAATTTTAATGAACTACAGTAATCTAAGAGAAAAAATAAAATAAAAAGTTCCAAATATGGAAGTTTAATATTTGGAAAAAACTAAAGGCATGCATGCCATTTATTAAGCAAAAAGACGCGAGCAAAAATGGATAATTTAAGCTTTATTTTTAAATTTAAAAATAAAAAAAAGAAGTTATGATTTAAAAAAGAAATAAATGAGAATATTAATGATGGAAAATTTTAATTTAATAATAAAATGTTGCAAACCATTGAAAATTTTCGTTCGCCTTTTTGGCACAAATTAAGCCTATTTTTATTAAATTTATAATAAATATTTATAAAAAATTAAATTTACAATAAGCAAAAATAAATATTTTATCTTTATTCAAACTATCATTATGCCACTATATGTATATATTATTAAATACGAAATATTTAATACAAGAAATATTCGCTTTCAATTTATTTTATTAATAAACCTTAATTTTTAAGGCAAAAGCTGTAAATAAAAAAGCTTTTTTCCTCAATGATTATGAAGTTAGAAATAAAGAAAATGTACCAAAAGACTTATTATAGCAATTTTATTAAATTTTCGTATGATTAGTTATTTAGCATAATTTTAAATTTATTTCGATAAGATTTATTAAAATACTTTTTGAGTTTATAAATAATTTTAGGAAAATATTTTATATTAATATTTATAAAAAATATATTTTTAATAGTAAACATCATGTAAACAAAAAACAAAAAAAAGTTTATTGTTATTGATAAAAAAAATGGGCAAAAATTAAAATTTTTACTATAATATAATAGTAGAATAATTATTGAAAAATCTAAAGTGGAATAATTATTAAAAATTATAAAAAAATATAGTATTTTTTAGCTAAAACTTTTTTCAACTTCCACCCCGCTGGAAATCAAATGGCTATTTGAGTAATAAAAAACAAATAAAAATGTATTATTTGAAAATATATTTTACTTATTAAAAAATTATAAATAAAACTAATGAAAATCATAGCGATCATAGAATCGACCGCCGTTAATTGAATGAATAATTATTAAGCGGCGTATTACTAATCAGAGTATTTATTTGATAAAATAATACTAATATAAAAAATGATAAGCCTCATTATTTACGTACAGAAAACACTCACCACTATGTATATTATCGAAAAATTAAATATAAATATTTATAAATACATTAGGAAATGTAACTTTTCAAAAATAATAGTTAAATTAAATATAAAATAAAAATGTTTTGAAAAACTAAAACTTTTAACAAACTTCGACTTCACGGGGGAGGCTTTTGCGAGTCGACGGTTGCCGGATCGAAAATAGGTAAATATAAATGAAAAAAATTAAATATACAAAAAACTAAAAAATAAAAAGAAGAAAAAAAGAAAATAAAAATAATAAAAAATTAAAATAGAGACAGCTGTTTGCATGAAAAATGAGAGTATAAAAGAGAATTTTTAGTTATATTTTAGTTATACATACTTGTATTCCTTTTATTTTTTAAGAGAGAGAGATTGCTAAGAATAATTTAGCAGATAGTTTAACTAACTAAATATGATGAAGACATGAGAAATAAGTAAAAGAATTTAATTTGCTATACTATTCAAAGAAAAATTACTAATATTAAAAATCGTTAAATTTATTAAATATTAATATATTGAAGGTTTTTCGTCAGGTTTAATAGAATTTAATAATTTTAGATTATAGAAAGGAAAAATGGTAGAAATAATTTATTTTAATTTGAGCAGTATCCTAAAATATAAGCTAATATCAATGATAAATACCTCAATTTTTTGTTGCGCTTAAAATAAACTTTTATTTTCAACAAAACTTAAACTAGGTCTAATAAAAAATATTAATAAAGTACTAATTATTTAAAAACACAATATTTTTGAAGCATTTTATTAAAACTAATCCTAATTGAAAGGACAATCCATAAAATTTAATTTTACTCAATATAATAAAACAAATAGTATAGAAATAGATATGTATTAATTCTATTAAAAAATTTTATTATTATTTTGGTAATTACAAAAGTTTAACAAATAGTCGGCCCATCATAATTTAAAAATTTAAAAATATCTTTTCTACAATTAATTTTTTTTCAGTAATGCAGAATTATCGTTCAATTATGTTTGAAAGCCAGTTATTTTTTTAATTTCTTTGAGTCTCTTATAACTTTTTAAAACCATATTTATAACGTTAGCAACTTAAAATTTTATAAAATTGTTTTTAATAAAATAGTAAAAAGGTTTTATGCGGAATATAATACGTAGTTTAATATGCTATAAAATATTTTTACTATTTATTTAAGCAAAAAATTAGTTGAAAAAATCACTACTTTTATCAAATTTGGCTAGAAAAATTTAATAAACGATCATAATGCCATGGATTTTATCATAGAAATTATATTTATATTGTACTCTTATAAATATCTATAATGAATTGAATAAACTATATCCCAAAGCCACAGAAATTGACGACATATGCAGAATTGGATAAATATTCATAGAGTAACTACCAAATAAAAGCATTAGGTTATGATTTTTTTGATTTATTTATTTACGTATAAAACCCTGAAATATGAAAAAATGAAAAAACATATGAAAAAAAATATAAAAAACCCATGAAATATGTAATTAAAAATTTTGAAAAGCAGAGAATACAAAAATTGATAGTATAAATTAGAGTGGGACAAAACCGTTTAGCTAAACGGTAAACGGTATACGATAAACGGGTCTTTTGCTAAAATTAAACGAAACGGTAAACGGGTCCCAGAAAAACGGCATAAACGGTATACGGTCCCTCTAAGCGGCGTTTAATTCGACTAATTTTTTCTTAGAATTAGTGGCTTAAAACGTGAATTTTTGCCTTCTGACATACTAAAATCAAAAAATTTTCGCCTGCGGCGCAAAAAGGGAAGAATCAAACTTGTAGATCTTCCACTATTATAAAAATTTTCGCCTGCAGATTTCGCACATGGTACAGTGCAATGCTATAATCAAAATAAATTCTTTATTCTAGATGGTAAATAATAATGTGTTTATTAAATTTAATTAATGCCCACTGTAAGAACTATCTCTGTCCTCGTTAAAAATAAATTATATTTTTATGAAATAATAAGATAAATATTATTAAAATATTAAGGAAACTAGCGGAGAGGCTCGCCCTTCGGGCGAGCCCCTCCGCTACCCTAAAACAATGCACCCCATTTTCTATGTCCAAATTGTTGATGCGTTTATCTACCTTTAGTTGAAACTTTTACACATCCATAATATGCAACATTTTTGACCCATTCCGGAACTTTTATTTCTGTTCGTTTGTCTACCCATTGCTAAAACATAAAGCCTTTATCTACCTTTAGTTTTTTACAATATCATATCTAACAAATCCAGAATCTATCTATCCAAAGACAAATGTCTTTATGTTTATATACTTATAACCATAGACACTACTCTTATCTACACATGACCAGATTTTTTCGGTACCGGTACCGGGAGTACCGAAAAGTACCGAAGAAAAATTTTCGGGAGTACCGCGGTATTTCGGTACTGACAAAAAAAATGAAATAATATCTCAAATATCACTGTTTAAACGTTAAATCACTAAATTAGATCAATATAACTTTTCAAATCTAAGTTTATGAGATGAGTATGCTTTTTAACATTAATCTATTATAGTTAAGGGATTTGAAGGATAACGTGGGATTATGAACGATTAAGGGGGGATTAAGGGATTTTATTAAGGGATTTTGTGATCAATGCACGAATCACTTAAATCTCCAGTTATCCTTTCAAATCCCGATATCCCTTCAAATCTCTTCAATCCCTTTAAATCCATTACAATATATCACATTAATCCTTATAAATATTAGAGACGTCCGAGACCGAAAATTTTCCAAGACTCAAGACCAAGATTAGACCCCAAGAACAAGACTTGACCCCAAGACCGAAAATTAGATTCTTCCTCTTTTAGCGCCTCAGGCGAAAATTTTAAAAATTTTGTAAGTCTAATCAAGCCAGAATTCATCTATTTAAAAAATATAACCAACTTTTTTTTAATAAAAATACATTTATAATAACTTATTTTCCAGAGAAAAACAATTATATATGTATACGTATTTTTTAGGTTATGACTCGAAGCTTTACATTAGTCATATTTATGAGCCCAACACACTAACAAGTCAGCCACACGGCATTTTAAAGAAGAAATAAAGAAAATACGCTTACCATCTTTCATTACGCTTACCATCTTTCATTTCTCTTTTACATATTTTTACGTTCTTTAGGGCTGTACATATTTTTCAAAACCCCAAAAAAGTCAAGACCGAGACCAAGACTTCACCCCAAGACCAAGACCAAAAAAACCCAAGAAAAGTCTTGGAATCAAGACTCAAGACCAAGAGTCTCGGACGTTTCTAATAAATATCTATCATAAAGACCTACAAACTTTTTAACAACACAAATTTTTATTCGTTACAGGTTTAGTCTCATCGGGACGGTTCCGGTTCTGAGAGTACCGATTCGGTACTTTCGGGAGTACCGCGGGAGACCGAACCGTGCTGAACACCACTATATATTAATATTTATTAGATGGATTAAATTAGATTAATTAAAGATTAAATAAAAGATATAAAGACGAAAATAAATATTAGTTACTTTTCTATAACTTATTTTGCCAAAATATTTTTTAAATTAGCATTAATTTTTTCATCTTGGCAAACTTCTGCATTGTCAAAAAAATTTTCTTAAAAAGGAAAGTACTGGATCCAATTTGAATTTCGGATCCCGGAACCTTAACTTGCGGTGAATTTTTTAAATGTTTCCTAGGCAGCTTGATCAATTAATTAAAATAAAGTAATTTCAATATTTATTAAATAAATTCAATATAAAAACAAAATTAATGAGTATATATCAAAAACAAAGTTTGAAGTGTATGGAATTTAAAAATGAAAAATTGTGAGTAAATTTAGAAAGGTTTTCAAGTCCTAAGTTAATATGAGGAATAAGAAGAATCTCCGCGTCTTGTTGTTCGTTTTCCTTATTTATTTTACGTAACTTTTTGTCATGCTCATCATTTTTTTTCTTCTAGATTACCAAGGCTTGTTTGATGTGTAGTTTTAAATAGCTGATTTTAATCAGCTAAAATCAGCATTTTAAGAGTCGCATTTTATTCTCAACCTGAATTTATTTTTTAATTTATTATATAGAATTTAGGTTTAGTTGTAGATCAGGAAGTGTGTGGGTATAACAGGAAACAGTCTGTGGAATTTTGAAATTTTTTTAGATTTTTTTGAAAATTTTTAGAGTTTGAACTCTAAAAACAGTTATAAATTAAATTTCCTTAGATATCCAAAACCGACACGACGAAAACGAACCGAGAAACCCGTTGGTTCCTAACGACAAGCCTAATCTTATAAAATTAATTAGGAAATGTAACTGCAACTTCAATTATAAAAGTTGACTATGAATATTTTAATTATCTTAAAACACGTTCTTCATAAAGATTTATTACAAGAGTTGTAAGATTTGTAAACTCTTTTTTATTTAATTTTTCACCTCGAAATTTCTTGTTTAAAAAAAATTTACCCTCGATAAACCCATCAATGCCACTTTGGACCTTTCCTTTCATTCCTGCAATGCCCAGCTTCATCCCCGCCACACCCTTTATTCTCTTTTGTTTGCTCCCTCGCCTCCTCTTTTTGTTGATCAACCATCTCCTTCCAATTTTTCAAAATTTCTACGTCTAATTTAATTTCTTTTACATCCTTCTTCAATTCCTTCATTTCATTTTCCAATTTTTCATTTTTTTCCTTATTATTCCGTCAATCTTCCATTAACATCTCTTCGAATCTTGCGATTTTTTTTCCATGGCAAGGCGTTCATCCGTTGCCTTTTTAGCCTGAATTTATTTTCAAATTTATATATTATTTAAAATTAATTTAAGTTGTTAGTCGGACGGGATAGAGTAATGGGTACCAGGTATGTATGTAAATCAACGGGTTTTTAAATTTCTGGATTTTTTCCGATTTTTTCAAAATTTTTTAGATTTCCGATTAATTTTTTACAAAAAAATTTCATTTTGAGCTGACTGTAATACACTATTTAAATTAGAAAATTTAAACTTGAGTAAAATTTATTTTTTCAATATGAAAAATATGAGGTCAGATTGACCTTTCATTTTCCTCAAAATTTATTTTTTAATCCATTCAGGACCTAGGCCAATTAGTATTTTTGTTAATATTTTGGATATCTTATTCCTTCAAAAAATTTTCATTTTTCTTAAGGATAATTTTTAAATTCTAAATTAATTTACATCTTTAATCGCAATGACTGCCAATTTCTGTTTTGTTACTTCTTCCTTGACTTGCTTGAACGCCGCTTTCGGGTCAAATTTCAATTTTCCATTTTCGCATTTCCTATAAATTTTATAATGGAATATAAATATTATAATCAGGGTGGCCCTTTTACCCTATTTATAGAGGATTTTCCCTATTTTCGAGCTTTTCGCCCTATTTTTTCCCTATTTTTTCATTTGCCATATTTTTGCCCTATTTTTAACATTTTGAAAATTTTTACAATTTTAGAATTTTGTAAATGAAATGGCAAAAAAGGAAGAAGTCTAGCTTCGTGGCCAGAGAAGGTTCTTAAAATTTTCGCCTGCGGCGCTGAAAAGGGAGAAACGATAAGGGTATCTGAAGGTATATCGGTGGGAGATGGAGATTTTTGAAAAGCCTGGGACCTGGACTCTGGGTTTGATTCATTAACATGGGCCGGATCCTGGGCCTGTAGTTTTTCGGATTTTAAGGACCTATATCTCGGCTCGTAGGAATTTCCGCAAAAAAGAGAGGTACCATTCGACTCAGCTCGCCGAGACGAATCGAATGATATATAATTTGTCCCTTTTCTGAGTGGGCCACCGGCTAAGGTATATCCAAAAGTTTTGAGAATTTTGTAAGGCAAATGAGAAATGGGCTAGATTTCTTCATTTTGAGCACGGTAGGCAAAATTTCAAAATTTTTAATGTATATTTCAAAAAATTATTACATTTCAGATAAATTTTTTAAAAAATAAATTTAATATTTTAATTAAAATTATACTTCATTTGGTAATTGTATATCATGAAAAAGTTGATGGACTACAGTCTTAAAATTTGTATGAAAAGACACAGTATACCCTCGGTAAGACCATTATCCATCCTATTCCATAATTTCTTCATCGACTTTGGGAGAATTATCTTAAATATAATTAGTAATGTGTGAATTTTTAGAAAATAGTGCTTTTAAATAATAGGGAATAGGAACAAAAACTAGAGTTTCGGATCCGGACCGATACGGGTCTGGATTTTTGGGATCATTTTTCCGAGGCGAGGATCGGATCGGGGATAAATGTGAAAAAATGGTTCGGGAACGGGGTCGGGGTACAACTCTAGTCCCAAACCACCGCGCGAAGCGTGAGATTTGCAGTGGCGTCTCGAGCCGCGCATATGGGTTGGGGTTGTTTTGGCGCCGGGCCGTTTTGGAGCGAGAACAAAAAAGTGGCACTTAAGCGGTACCTAACTTCATAAAAATTTTCATAAATTTCTACAACATCCTTGACTACATCTTCCAGAAATTTCAGAATTTTTCATTAAAAATTTCTCAAGTTATAGTCAATAGACCACGAAAAATTAGGCATTTTCGGAAAATCAACATTTTTAGCCATAATTTCTAAAATTCTTGCTCAAAAATCCCGAAATTTTAGGAGAATTTAGATAAAGGTACGAGAGTTATTATTGCAAAATTTTATCATTTTTGATAACAAACTCGCTATCTTATAAGCTCGCGCCAAAACGGCCCGCGCCAGTCCCGAGCATGCGAGATCATCTATTAATCATCTGAGCCCCTAATCATGTTAATGCCATTTGTTTCGGCTCGACGGGCTCTATCGAATGACATATATTTTGTCTATATTCACGACATTATAAAAATTTTAATGGCTTCCAAAACTGAAAAGTGCCAAATATTATTTTAAAATTTTGATTTATGAATACCTTTTTATATAAGCAGCCCGAGCTGCTTTAACTTTTTAGCGCAAATTGCGCACTTTTAGAAGTTTACCATACAGATCTACATCACACATTATAGCTGTATCTAAAACAAGGAATTTTAATTTAAATTGGTTCAGCTTTAATTAACTTAATTATGAGTTTATCGTAAATCAATATATATATTTCATATTTCAGGTGGTTATTGATTTCCGATTTGGTATACGTGATGTTTTCCATCCTTCCCAATTTTCCCTAATTCATTAGCAATTAATTTTTCTAGAGTAAGAAAATAAAAATTTTCGATGACCGGACCCGGATACTATATCTAACCGAAATCCGGATCCGGGTACTTTACCCGGTCTTTTTCGGCCCCATATATCCGGATCCGACAAGTTTATTTGATACAGGGCAAAGGCTCTAGAACAATTTTTTAGCTAAAGTTTGTTGTGAGATATTATACCATTCCCGAAATACTGATTGCTGCAGACTCTAAACTAATAATATATTTATATTTCGACCAAATATTGGAAAATAATCTTTTATGGTTGATCCAAGATGGAAATAAAGTAATATATTACCATGAAAGATGTCGATTTATTATGAACAATTTATCTTATAAACAATTAAAGCTTAATCAATATTTGGCTATAGTATTAGGCAAATAGTTTAGAGAATAATTAAAATAATTCTTGAGTATTTAATATTTAAATAAAATAAAATAAATTAAAATTAAAATATAATTTTTAATTTAATTACTAACCAACATTTATTAGTTTATATACCCATTTTAGCTTCAATTAATTTTGACGATTATTCATATGAATTGATTTCAATATTATTTTTTAGTAAAATGTACAATCCTCATTAAAATTTGGTTAAATCTTTTTCTGCTAATAAAGAATTATTTTTATTTTTTTTGGATTTTAAAAGAATTTATCGTGAGAAAATTTTTTTATTTAAGTAATCAAATATATATATAAAAGGGGAATTGTACGATTTTAATATAAAAAATTAATTTTGAATTCAGTTCCCATGAATAATCATATATAATTTAATAAATTTTGAATTTTGGTTAAATTAGTACGTGTTGGAAAAATTTATCATGTTTAATTTTATATAGAAATTAAATAATCAGAAAATATATTTTTTAAATATATTTTTCAACTGAAGAAATACTCAGATATCTTGAAAAAAAATTTTAAAAAAATAATAAATTTTTTATTAGTTTTTTTTCTATTTGGGAAAATTTAATTTAAAATTGAGATAAGTGTATTTTTTTATAAAATAGTGCAGCTATCTAGATCAGGGATGGCCGAAATTTCGTTTCGTTTTGCACTTTCGTGCCCTTTTTTCCCTTTCGTTTCGTTTCGGAACGAAACAAAAAAATTTATTTCGTTTCGTTTCGAAACGAAATAGCCAAAATTCCGGACGAAACGAAATAAAGATACACCCCTAATGACGGGAAATTTTGTAAAAATTTTTTACAAATTTTAGGAAATTTTGTTGGATTTTTAAAATTTTAAATTTTTTAAAACATTTTGCCAAAAATAAATTAATTTTTCAATGAGTTCAGTTGAATCCACACGTTTGTTTACGCGCGATTGAGCCCGGCACAATTGAGATTTGAGCCCAGCACAATTGAGACAATTGAGATCCTTTGTCTTGTGGATGTATTAAGGAGAAATTAACAGGGATTTCAGGGTTTTGGGGATCAAGCGAGATTTGTATGGAGGGATTATGTTATGAAGGGATATCAGAGGATTTGAGGAATATCTGCGGATATAAATGAATAGAGGTTTAAGTGTTTTTAAGTAAGTTTTTTAATATTTTAAGTCTGAAAAAACATTGAAAAATTTTAATTTAGTCATGAATTTTGCAACATTTTCGCCTGCGGCGCATAAAATTAAGAGTTCTGGCTTCATGACCATCTAAACTTCAAAAAATTTTTTGTTTGCAGCTCTAACAAGTGAATTTTTTCTCCTAGGCCTTCCAAAATTCTCAAAATTTTCGCCTGCGGCGCAGAAAAGGGATTTGGGTTTAAGAAGGAATTGGGACAAACACTGGTTATAATTAAATTAATTTTTCCCAGATAAGCCCGCACAATTGAGTCTGCTCGGTTGAGCCTCCCTTGTATTTGCCTCACTTGAGGACTAATGAAGGACGAATTTGGACATTAATAAAGTTATGTCTGAAGTTATGTCTGAGGTCCAAAGTGGATAATCGCGAGATTTTAATAGGATATCGGGGAATTAAAGCGAATATCTGTCTATTTAAAAGTATCTAGTGGATATCTGAAGATCAGTAGGGTAACCTCTTGTTTCTGGGGTGTTTTTGTCACGAATCTAGCTCTGGAGGTTTTATATATTTTTTAATTTTTATTTTATTTCGTTTCGTTTTGTCCGAAACAAGCTCATTTCGTTTCGTTTCGCTCCGAAACGAAATAGAAATTTTTTTATTTCGAATCGATTCGAAATAAAAAAAATTTTATTTCGGCCATCCCTGATCTAGATGAAAGGTAATAAAAATGATTTTCAGAAAATTTATTTTCAGATTGAAAAAATACCAATTTTTGGTCTGTGATACGCGCAAAACAACTGAATGTAAGTGTAGTGCTTTGCTGAATTTATTAAATTTAAATTATTTTAATATTTAAATTTCTTCTTTTAATCTACTCAATTATCAATTCAAACAAATTAATTAAAAATATTTATTTATTTATTTTAAAAATTAACTCAACAATAAGAACAAAAAGCCAATAATAGCAGCTCTTTATTCACAAAAAATTAATATAAAAAATTAGAAATAATTTTTTAATAATAATATTATTCCTCCCCTTTTTTACCCTATGTTTGTACGGAATGGTCAAATCTTCCCCTTTCTTCCATCAAATTTGCCTTTCTATATACAAACAAAAAGATTAATTTTTTATTCAGTTCTTTTCACAAGGATAAAAAAGAGAGACATGATGCCAAAAATTATAGAAAACATTTTCAATATATATATTTTAATTTAAGATGAAATACCTTTTTTATGGTCAGATGTGTACCTTCAAAGAAGGTACCACATAAATAACCTTACTTTGATTTTTATTTTATTGACCAATTATTTAAGTTTTAATGATCTGTTTCGGTGATTTAAAAAATATAATTATGGTTATTTTGGATAGAATATTTGTTCATTTTGTTAGGGAACAAGTCGCTGAGAAAATATCCAGAGGTTTTGCCGGCGACAGTCTGGATAATTAGTAGTTACCCCCCCCCCCCAATTTGTTGCACAGGTGTGCAACAAATTGGAGGCGGAAGTTGGCAACATCAAAGGGAAACCCAAGGGTGTAGGGGGTTTCCAGGATTTATCCTCATCAATTTGTCGGCATGATCAAAGGGTTTGGGTCATTAATTTGGGGAGGTACAAGATAAGTGACAGGTTTTGATTGATGGGTACAAGGGTTTGATTGATGATTACAAGGTACCACCCAAATGTTGCACAACGTGCAACATTTTGGTGGGTACCAAAATGTTGCACGTTGTGCAACATTTTGCTGGCTGAACGACAATCAAAGGAAACCAAAAGGATTTGGTGAACTTTAGGTTCTTGGAGTGGGAAATTTGATTGACAGGTACAAGTACAAGGTACTTGTACCTTGTACTTGTACAAGGTACAAGTACAAGTGTTTGATTGATGGGTGACAGGTGATAATTTGATTGATTACTTGTACAAGGTACATGTACAAGGTTTCAATCTGGGACTGGAACCTGGAATTTATGTCTGGGGCTGAAATATTTTGAGCAAAAACCTAAATAATTTCTAAAATAATTAAATTCCCCGAACGGAATCGAACCTTCGCTATTATACCCATATGCGGAAACCTTAACCATTTCACCACGGAGGAGTAAACAAACTAAACCAAAATTTGCGATTTATGTATTTTCCACTTATTCCCGAGGGGTGGAGGAATCGGAGCGGGTGGAGGAAGCGGAGGGGTTGGAGAAAGATTCCCTTCTCCCAAGGTCATTTGCTGGAAAAATTTCAGTCTGGGACTGAAATATTTGGGGTCCGGGATACGGTAAAATTAATAAAAATAAATTAAATAAAAAATAAATTAAATAAATTAAATAAAAAATAGGGAGAGATAAAATTTACAAAATTTTATAAAAAAATTAAAATGATTTGCAAAAAAGGGCGGAAGTCAGGATGTAAGGGGGAGTTAACCAATTATTTCAAACTTCTCAAGATCTTATCTAATTGATTGATGATTAATGAGTCTGGGACTGAGTATTGAGTCTGGGAATTTCAGTCTGGGACTGAAATTTTCGAGTCTGTGAATTTCAGTCTGGGACTGAAAATTTTTTGGGGCAGGGGTCCGGGTTACGGTAGAATTAAAAATAATAAAAATTAATAACAAATAAATTAATTAAAAAATAAAAAAATAGGGAGAGAAAAATTTTTACAAAATTTTGCAAAAAAATTAAAATGATTTGCAAAAAAGGGCGGAAGTCAGAATGTGAGGGGGTTTTGTCTCAAGATCTTATCTGATTGATTGATGATTAATGAGTTTTTGAGGCATCAAACTTTGAATCCGACAGAGTTTGGATAATTTAAAATGACCTTGAAGGTTACGAAATAAGGAAAAAGTTTATTAAAAAATATTTTCTTTTTATCTCAAGATCTTTCTGATTGATTAATGATTAATGAGTTTTTGAGGCGACAAATTTTGAACCGCCAAAATTATTTGGTAACATATGACCTTCAATTTTATGAAATAAGGAAAAATGGAACCTAATTTAAATTTTTCTTTTTATCTAAAGATCTTATCTAATTGACTAATGATTACTGAGTTTTTGGGCGTACAAATTTTGAGCGGGCAAAAAAAGGCGTATGTCCGAGCGGGTAAAGAAGGGCGGGTGTCCGAATGTAAGGGGAAGTTAACCAATTATTTCGAAATATCAAATTTCGAAATGTCAAAACGACAAAATGCCACAACGACAAAATGCCACTCCACAAAACGCCAACACTTAGATTTATCTCTTCATCTAAAAACATAAAAAGTTAAACCCCTTCAATTAATTTATATCATTCAATTATCTATTTCTTACAATTTTCTCTAAAGATAACTACAATAGATTAAATTAATGTTACATAAAATTCCAAGCTAAACATGGTTCATATAGCATTTGACCCAAGAACAGTCGGTTACGACGACCATCATACACCTATCACTCAAATAGGGCAGGGAGCAGATGAAAACTATTACTATTTTCGCGGACTAAACCCTTATCAACGTGGATACGGGAGACAAGCGGGTGGCGGAGTCGGAGATGTACTTAGGAATTTTTGGCGCTTCCTTCTACCGTATGCAAAACGTGCGGGTACAACTGTAGCAAAGGAGGCTTTGGATACTGGTGGAAGAATTTTAGAAAGTGTGGGGAATCCAGAATATGGCAAAGAAGATTCTAATCCAAATTTTAAGCAAACAGTAATCAGTGAAGGAAAACGCGGATTGGACAGACTACTTGAGAAAGGAGGATTGCCAAAACAATTTGGAACTGGGTTGCGAGCTAGAGGTAGTATAAAAGGACTCAAAAGAAAACGTAAACCCCATTCATCATTTTCAAAAGAAAAAAGTCATCAACTCATTATTAGAAGACCTCCATCTCTTACCTCAAAAAAGAAACGTCAAAAAATAGACACATTCGGTCTTTATTAAATAAAAATGTCCACTTATTAGAAAATTGATCGCGATTCTGGCAACGCAATAACAAATGCTTTATCATTTTTTGAAACTCCCCACACAAATGTCAGTATTAGCAACTCCTCATTTATTGAATTACTCACACTCAACCCTGTAAATATCACCCCTTTTCATTTCAAAATTCATGCGACTACAGATTATATTGATTTGGCCAAAACTTATGTTTTTACTGAACTTAGGATTAAAAAAGAAGACAAAGATGGGAAACTTGTTGATATAGGAAGAGAGGATAATGTATCGGCAGTGCAGCTTATAGCTCATACAATTTGGAAAAATTGTCGTATGCATATTAATGGAACTCAAGTTTTTGAAGGAAACTCCCTCATGGCATACAGAAGTATATTTGACTATGAACTAACCTACCCACAAAGTGTGAAGAACTCCTATCTTTCTGTGGCGGGGTATTATGACGATGGAGCTACACAAACATACCCGGGAGTTGATTCTAATGGATATGGAGTTAAATCAAGGAAAAGATTATTCTTAGACGAGGATGGAAATCCGCGTACTGCACAATTTATGGCCAAACTGGATGTTGATATTTGTAATCAACCTAGATATTTAGTAAACCAATGCGAAGTTGATATTGAACTACTACCCAATGAATCAAGTTTCCTACTTAGTGCTCCCTGGGACACTGCCCCAAAATATTATTTAAAAATTTTGGCTTGCAAATTATATGTAAAGAAGATTGAGTTGATGGACAGCCTAGCGTTTGATATTGCGAAGAAACTTGAAATAAAACCCGCGAGATACCCTATGAGAAAAACATCTCTGAAATCTTTATTCATCAGCGAAAATAGATCAGAATTTAATGCTAACATATGGACGGATCATGTGCCTCGAAGAATTATATTAGGAATGGTTGATAATAAAGATTTTGTAGGACGGCAAAAAACAACACCATTTTATTTCCAACATTTTAATTTGAGAGATATTTCCATTACAGCTGGGGGAGTAACTTTTCCAGCAGCCCCTTATTCCCTTGATTTTTCAAAAGGAAACTGTGCTAGAATTTATCATGACATGCAAGAAGCAATAGGGTATGCGGGATCATTAGAAAGTAACGGCATATCAATGGGTATGCATATGCAGGATATTGCTTCTTCGTATTTAATCTCACAAATAGTCAGGAAGATAATGGTCCAGAGATGTTTGATTTAATAAAGAATGGTACAACAAGTATACGGATGACCTTCAACGAACCAGTTCCAAGTGGCGGGATTGTACTAGTAGCCATGGGTGAAATCGATTCGTTGCTAATGTTAGATAGGAACAGAACTATTTCCACAGATATTTCTGTATAAATACCCAAATTCTTCACCATTTTTCATTCCCCCATTTCATTTTAAAAATGTGCCACATTACTATAAAAATTGAATTTTGCTTTGTTTCATTTTATTTTTCTTTCTGATTAAATGTACACAACAATATTCTATGTCAAACGAGGATGAACATCCAGAATATAGAGAAAAATTAAGAGAGCGTATAGGTTATTACGCTAATACAATAGCTCCTAAATCAGAACAAATGATTAATTCTTCTTCAACAAATTCCCAATAATTCCACAAAGAGTACAAAACAGTATTGGGCTAGCATCTAAATTTAAGCTTGAGAAAATTTTAATATAAAAGAAAAATATTAAAATTTTGGATTTTTGGTCAATGGAAAACGTGGAGAATGTCCAATTTCCCTCTCCTTGCAAGGAATTTCCTTCATCAGAAACATCAATTGCTCAAACTATTTACTAATTTTATTTCCAAATTACATTAATTGTACTTTGGCTATTATTATTAGCAACAGCATTGACCTATCAACTAAGAAAATTTATAAAGATTAAAGGCAACAGCAAAGACATTGAACTTGGGGAAATACAAAGGAAGTATCAAACCTCCACCTCTTAGACGAAAATGGATACTCTACAAATCGACAAAATTTTATTTCAGAACAAAATAAGTAAAAGATATTTTATTGGATGCTTTGCCGCAGATAAAATCCCACAAGAATTTCGAGAATACCCGTGCTCATTGGTCGTCAACCTTGAAAAAGCTTCTCAAAAAGGATCACATTGGATTGCATTTTTTATAATAAACACCGAGAAGATATTAATTTTTGATTCATTATTACTCCCCGAGCCTCCAATTTCAATAAAAAATTTTATTTCCAGATTTTCAAATCGTGTAATGAATAATGTTCCCGTTCAAAATCCTCTTTTACCCACTTGTGGACAACATTGTATCACCTTTATTTATTTTATTTCGTAAGGATATTCTTATAAAAAATTTCTTTCCCTATTATTAAATCATTCAAATCCAGACGAATTTGTTTTTTCTTTTATTAATAAAATGATAAAAAATATATAATAAAATTTGAAAATTTTAAAAAATAGTTTTAAATTAAAATATCATCATTCTGCTAGACATTAGTGCAATAATTACAGCTCTGTTATCAAATAAAAAAATTAATATAGATCTATTTGTCATTTTATTAATTGCTTGTTAATGTCTTTGTTAATTCTATAATGATTGGGGTTAAAAGTGCAGGAAACAACCCTATTGGTAAACCGCTTCCTTCTTGTATTACTGTACGTCGGGCTCCTCCTTCAGTTTTTATCCTACTCACACGTCAAATAAAATCAGCAAATGGTAGAAGACGAGACTTTTGTATATTATTTAGTCTAAATCGACTGCGTATAATATTGAAACAAATTTCAGTAAGTGTGAGTAATTGTTCAGTTGAAGCTTTTTTTAAAAGATGTCTTCTTTTAGCTTGTGAGCGTGTTTTTGAGAGTTGTTTAAGAAACTGAAAGTTGTCTTTGACAAGTTGGCTAATTTTCGCTGACATATTTTAGTTAGAGGAATTTTTTGGTAAAAATATAATAGTTGGTTCTGATTCTTTGTCTGTAAGTATATTTGTTCTTAGTCTAAGTGTTGGATCTGATGAGGGGTGTAAATCGATAAAGAGATAAGAATAATTACTGCTGCTTGTAGCTTATCGATATGCACTCCGTAATATACTGAGACTCCGGCTCTCTGTAGCTCTGGAACAAGAGAATTATATTCACCATAGCAGTAAAGAATAGATTTTGGAACGGGGTTAATAAGTATATCAGAATTAGAAATTAATTTTCGTACTAATGTACTTTTGCCAGTTGAACTTGGACCACAAATAATGCAACCAAATGGAAGCCTTAATTTTAAATCATTGCTAGAAAATAGATGGTAGTTCATGTTTAGAATTTTTGTTGAAAATAAAAATTTAAATAATGATTAATGTTTAAGAGGGTTGATGATTAAGAGATGTGAATAATACAAATTTTCTTCGTTCTAAGATTGGTATTTTAATAAATTGAATATAATAATACTTTTTTATCACAACATAGATCAAGATATGTACAGTATACCTTTATCATCAGCAAAATGATAAGATGCCCATTGGTTAATGATACAGTATACCTTTATCATTAACCAATGGTCATCTTCCCCTTGACCCTCCAATTAAAAATAAGCCAATAAGATCTCCTTTTATACCCAACAATAAGGAATACATAAAAAATATGTGTATCTTCACACAGTATTAACATACTGTGTGAAGAATTTTTGCTACGCTATTCTAATTTGCACAATTCTATTACACCAGCCAATAAGGATAGTACGTGGAAAACTCATATTTCGACTTTTTTACTTAAAATTTCTGTTACTTCTCTTTAATTTATGGTAATTTTATCTGTTAACATTTAACTTTACACCAGCTGTATTTTCTACCTCTTAGCTTTAATTTTACACCTAAAGTCTGTATGTTTACTTATCTTTGCATAAATTTTATTCTCTAATGCTTAACTTTGCATCAATTTTATCTTCTAACGCTCAACTTTAAAGCAAAATTGTCCTATAATTCTAACTTTAAACCAGAATAGTGTGTGCGTACGCACGCCAGTAATATGTGGTCACACATGTGCTCCATATACATTTCATATCACACTGACCCCATATGCACCCATAACACACGTGTGCCAAATATACATGCGTGTACATCACGTGTATACCCGCATTTTCGCATAGTTTTACTCAAAACTTGTGTTATCTCTCTTAACTTTGCACCAATTTTATCTTCTACCCCTTAACTTTGTATCAATTTTATCTTCCCACGCTTAACTTTGCATTTTTACCCCCAAAATCGTCAACTTCCAATGCTTAACTTTGCATGAATTGTATCTTATATCCCTTAACTTTGCAAGAATTGTATCTTATAATCATTAACTTTGAACTAATTGAACATATAACTCTTTACATTTACCCAAACGGTGTATGCGTACGCACATATTAAAGTGTGGTCACACACGTGACGCCATCCATATGCATGTCATACACGTCACCCCATATACATCTCATACCACACGTGCGCCCAATACACATGCGTGTACATCACGTGTATACCCGCATTTTCGCATAGTTTTACTCAAAACTTGTGTTATCTCTTAACTTTGCACCAATTTTATCTTCTATCCCTTAACTTTGTATCAATTTTATCTTCCCACGCTTAACTTTGCATTTTTACCCCCAAAATCGTCAACTTCCAATGCTTCACTTTGCACCAATTTTATCTTCTATCCCTTAACTTTGCACGAATTCTATCTTATAATCATTAACTTTGAACTAATTGAACATATAACTCTTTACTTTAACCCAAACGGTGTGTGCGTACGCACATATTAAAGTATGGTCACACACGTGACCCCATCCGTATACATGTCATACACGTCACCCCATATACATCTCATACCACACGTGTGCCAAATACACATGCGTGTACATCACGTGTATACCCGCATTTTCGCATAGTTTTACTCAAAACTTGTGTTATTTCTCTTAACTTTGCAACAATTTTATCTTCTATCCCTTAACTATGAACGAATTCTATCTTATAATCATTAACTTTGAACTAATTGGACATATAACTCTTTACTTTAACCCAAACGGTGTGTGCGTACGCACATATTAAAGTATGGTCACACACGTGACCCCATCCGTATACATGTCATACACGTCACCCCATATACATCTCATACCACACGTGTGCCAAATACACATGCGTGTACATCACGTGTATACCCGCATTTTCGCATAGTTTTACTCAAAACTTGTGTTATTTCTCTTAACTTTGCAACAATTTTATCTTCTATCCCTTAACTATGAACGAATTCTATCTTATAATCATTAACTTTGAACTAATTGGACATATAACTTTTAACTTTAGACCAGATGGTGTGTGCGTACGCACATATTAGTGTGGCCTCACACGTGACACCATCCATATGCATGACATAAACGTCACCCCATATACACCTCATACCACACATGTGCCCAATACACATGTTGTACATCACGTGTATACCACCATTTTTCCGTAGTTTGTCTCAAAACATGTGTTATTTCTCTTAACTTTTGATAAATTTTATCTTTCAACCTTAACATTGCATCAATTTTATCTTCTAACGCTTAGCTTAGTATTTTTGCCCCCAAAATCTGTATCTTCAATTGCTTAACTTTGCAACAACTGTATCTTCTATCCCTTAACTTTGCATTAATTGTATCTTCTAAAGGCTAACCTTGCGTTACTTTTACTATAAAAATCTTAAATTTATAGCAAATTTTCTTAACTTTACACCAAAATAGTGTGTATGTGCGTGCGTATTTACATGATTATAGTGTGTGCACACAGTGATAACATCAGCACACGCACACACACATAGACACGTGTACAATCGCCCCTGTGCCACAATTTTAACTATTTTTGCTTGAAATTTTTGTTATTTCTCCTAACTTTGCAGCAATTTTATCTTGAATGCTTAACTTTGCATCAATTTCATCTTCTGACGCTTAACTTTGCAGCAATTGTGTCTTCTTTCTCTTAACTTTGCATTTTTAGCCCTAAAATCTATATCCTCCATTGCTTAACTTAACATGAATTGTATTTTCTATCTCTTAACTTTCCAACAATTTTATCTTCTAATCCTTAACTTTGCATCAATCTTATCCTATAATCCTCAACTTTTTTCATAAAACCCTAAAAGTAATTAAACATTTTAATAATTTATCAATTTATCAACAAGTTTAAATACAATTTACAAAACAATGTGAAAATATTAAGGTACAATCAAAAATTTTGTGAAAATATTAAAGTACAATAAAAAGATTTTGTGATAAAAGACAAAAATAATAAAATACGGTGGAAAATATATGGTGAAAAATGAAATTATTTTTGTCCGAAATTTACAATTTTGAGGTTTGAAATTATCCCTTTTTGTATGATTGGTCTGAATTTTTTTCTCATTTTTGTTGAGTAAACTATACCGTCCTTCACACTGCGACGTATAAAGTTTGGATTCTCGATCATAATTGCTCCCTCATCATCATCTTCCTCATTTTCGTTTCCCCCATTCGCATATTTAAGTACGCTCTCTTTGAAAGTGTCAAAGTGCAGGATTTTGCAGACATCTGCTGTTAAGGTGATGCCGCGTACTTTCAGAACAGTGCTGATTTTTGCGTTTTTGTTGTTTTCCATTCTCAGTGCATAAGCCTTGCACGCGCCTCCAACATACTCTTTTATCTCAGATCCTGCGTACTCTCGTGCCAAATCTCCCAGATGGGGACCAGTTTGGAGCGGGCATTCCATGTTCTTTGGGTAAGAGAATAAAATACTGTCGGTGTCCCCATAGAGAAGATTGCAGTCAAATCTTCCAGCAACTTTTTGCATTGCTTTCAATAACCTAATTCTTGCTGCTGATGTAGTCCATAGTGATATCACAATATTTGAGGTGTCATGTTCAATTATAAATTCTTCTCTTGGTTTATAAGTCAGTAGAATTGTTTCTTCAGTTAACTCGTCAACAGATTGTACTTCAATTGATTTGTTGTTGTCAAATTCAATTAGTTCATTCGGGGAGTTGATGATTACACTTTTTGACAAGGTGTTCCGTAGGCTGAACCTTCCCCATAGAGAGTTTAACATTAGTTTTGAAATGTATCGCATGGCCTGATCCGGAACCATTTTTTCTCTTTGAAGCTCAATGCCAAATTTCTCCTTACATTCCTTTATAAATTTGTCTTCACTTTCTTTTCCTTCTATTCCTTCAGGGAATCCACTTGCATGAATTTTCATTGCCATAAATTCGGCCACATAATTTTTAAATAATTTTCATCCTATTTCTCATAATGTAAAGCCCTATAAAATCTTGTAACTGTGTATCCAACTTTTAATGCCTCTTCCAACTCAATCGATGTACATGTTGAGACCCACCCTCTCTCTTCGTCATTGTGCGGGCAACGATAATCTTTGATGTTTGCGCCATTTGGGTATGTGAGTGAACATTTTCTGCACAGAGGGAAAAGAAGTCTTTCATCAAATTTGACGGGAATAACAGGAACATCAAGTTGCGGTGGGGGCAATAAAAATACTTTTAAAATTCCTTTGAATGGGATCTGCTCACTTCTTGTCCAGTACACTTTCTGTTCAGCTAGTGGTACAACATGCACTTTCGGATGGCCAACCGGAAATGATGTTGTAGCAATTGTTGAGGGGTAAAGTGAATTAAAGTCTAAGTAGGCAATTTTGTGTTGTTCTTTTTCTGCGTCAAAGTGCATGTGTAAGGGACCAGTCCTTCCGCCAAAATAACAGTCTCTAATATTGATTGGCCCTTTGTTGTGGTAGTTTGAAAAAGATTTCCTCATCTTTTTGTTGTGACGCAGCATTTGATGTATTTCACATTCCCATATTATATCAACATTTTTTATGAATTTTTTAATTATTTCCAGACGTTTCCCATCATCTTCACGTGTCTCTCCCACAGTTTTTCCATTAGGTAATATTTTGTCCAAATTATCTCCAAAGCATTTTTGGCATGCATGCCAAACACAACCATTCACTTCAATTGCCCTATCTTCAGCCACAATGTACCAATCAACTTTATATCTTTCAGCCACTACAAATTCCCCACCTTCCGAATGTGCACTTTGAATTTCGACTCCTTTTGTTTCTTCGTACCATTGTAAATATTTCAGGGCAAGCTCGCTTTGGTTATCAATGTTTTCATATCCTTTCTCCGGGACAATTGCCAAATGGTCAGGCTGTAGATGATTCAGGCGGAAATGTTTCATACAGGCCGATGCTATTGTCATTGCATCCTTCAAAATATCGATTCCTTCTGCTGCTGCTCCAGGTTGTGTATTTTTCTTTTTGCTGATTTCGGAAAATTTTTTTCTAAAGGCGATCAGTGCTTCTGTAAGAATTTGTACATCGTTTGTGCAGTATTCGGCCAAGGCTTCATCCAAACAAAACTGATTATCTTTTTCTTCTTCATACCATTTAATAAACTCATTCTGTTTGGCAGGACTCATTCCTTCATATAAATAATCAGATTTTGGAGGTAGTTGTTGTAGGGTTATGCCATAATTCTCGGAGATGTTTGCCAAATGCGGGAAAAATTGTTTTTCAGTTACGTGTAGCCCAAATGCACCAATCAGCTTCCCCAAGGCGACTGGGCAAAGGTTATACGAGTCCCGGAATATAACCTCATTGCATTTGTTGTTGCGGGGAATTTTCAGTTCGTAAAGTTTATTACCACGGCGAATTATTGAGGGAGCAACACCATTGATATATATTTCTTTGAACACCATAATCATATCATAACGCCCTCCATTGTGTGAAAATGCCATTGTTGTATATTGGGGGTTAAGTTCAAAGAGAATCCATTGTATAAAGAATTTAAGCGGGTTTTCTGTGACAATTTTTTTATCAACTTTTGTTTGATTGAATGGGCGATGTGAAAATGTTATTGATCGGTTGTTTCCACAGATAGCGCAACTTTTTCCATTTTGTCTCAGAGGTGAGCGCCATAATTGTTCATTTTCCATACATTTTGTGCAGGTTACTGTTGCGGCAATGAAGTTTACTTTGTGAACCCGTCTTTCATCATTACCATTTTTTATCACTTCATTTTGTGTGGCCTCAAAATCGAAAGTTACCAGGCGATAATCAACTGCTTTTTTCAATTCCAACGGGCGAATAAAACATCCTCTATCCATGCTGTGAAATTGCCGACAAATCTGACACCACTTCTGCCCACAAACATGCTTCTTTTCAACCTCTCTCTTGTAATTTTTCATTGACCATATAACACCGCATTTCTCACAAATTTTTGTTTGCCGACAATTACTACTTTTTTTGTGGTGGTTGAAGCAGTCTTCATTCAAATATTTTTTCCCACATTCATCACATTTTTTGTAAAAGTTTCCTGATGCCACACAAGGGTATTCGCTTCCAACTCGTCCGCAAAGGTTGCAGCGTGATTTACATTTCATGTCGTGTTCCTTTGATTTCCTAAACTTCTTTTCACAGGTAAAGCAGTATTTCATTCTTAATCCAAACATTCCTCCAACATTTCTAATTCCGTCAAAATGGTTGTTTGAGTGAAGAATTGAAACTTGTACATTGAAATTCTCAGCCCCATATTTAAATATAGGTTTCTCATTGTCCCTGCCAAAAACAAATACTTTGAATTTATAACCTGCATCTTTGTATTGATTGTTCCAAAAATCGACGATGGTTGGCACATATTCCACAGCATCATATTCAGGGAGATTATGAGGGATTTTTGCTGCTTTAAGTAGGTCCAAAACATCTTTCATCTGCCGATGGGTGTATTGCATATATGCATTAAATTTTCGCCTATCCCCCAATTCTTTAATAACATATTTTCTAGTAATTTCCAAAGCATAGAATAAGCATAAGTTGTTCGGATTAGCAATTTTAATTAATAATTCACTTTTTATTTGACCATCATCTGTTCCGTTGTCTTGTGGCGCACGTCCTCTTATTGATTGATTTTTAGGAAGAGAGGAGATTCCAAGTGTTTGAATTTTCACTGTGAAAGGTTGGCCAAGAATTGATCCCTTTTCTATCTTCGATTGGGAAACAAGTTGGAAGCGATTAAGAATGTTGTCGACAGTATCATTTTCAATTCTTCTAATTGGTATCCAAATGTCGTTGTCTAATAATTGTGAAGATATTAAAGCTCCTAATCGGTCGGGTTCAATTGAATGGTTTCTTGAAGCTTCTACGGTCTTAGTCATACAGTCTTGTATTATATTTCTCAGTAGTTCCTCCGGATTCTCCGGCAATTTTTCAATAATAAACTTTCCAGATGTCCCCATCAATGCAAATTTTCTATTAAATGTTGTTTCGTAGTCGATTTGTCGATAATAATTTTTCGGGTTATTTACCCCCGCGCCGTTTTGCTCGTCATTGAATAAATGGGAAAGGAGATCGCGGATGATAAATCTTGCGCGCTTGTTGGAGGAAGGTGCGTTTTGACCGTGGTTTCCCTTTGATCATGCCGACAAATTCGGACAAATGGGATGAGTAATTGCCCCACACCCTTTGGTTTCCCTTGATCTTGCCGCCTGAAACCTCCTATACCTTTTGATTTTTGCCGACAGACCCCTCCCCCACCTAAATGTCCGAAAAATAGGTCGGACATTTGGGGGGGGGGGGGTAACTACTATAATTAAATTAAAATTGAGTATTTTTAATATTTATAAATTCAATATCAATACAAAATATTAATTGTATGTTCAAAATAAAGATTGAAGTGTTTATATATAAATAATATGTGTAAATTTATGAAAGAAAGTTTGAATTCTTTTCCAATCAAATGTGGACATCGTTTTTTGACATTTGCACTATCTCAAAAGGAATCAAGTGCCAAAAATGAGAATCCATAACAGATAATCGAAATATATAATTGAAAATAATATAAATTTCCAATTGTGTCACCTCTTAAGTGTTGATGCTTTTTACGTGAATCTATAATTTAGTATACAATGGAACCACGCTTTGTTGAAACTCTTGGTGCGAGGATTTGTATACCAAGAGAGGGGTGTCCTATACAGAGATATACTAATATGATAGCTTTTATAAATGGAAAACTCCCTAGTTTATACTATTGAGCCTAGGCCCAAATTATAGAAAAATTCACTAAAATGAGTGTGAGTAAATTATTGTTAAAATTAGCGATGTTACTAAAGCTAACTGTGTCTAAATTTATTTTAAAATTTAATATACCATCAAAGCACAAACGCTCAGCACGATTTCTGCCAGATAACATATATTCTTTAATATATTCAATATTAAAAATTTTTCGAAATTTTTGGAGAACTTAGATAAATGTACGAGAGTTATTATTGCAAAATTTTTTCATTTTTGATAACAAACTCGCTATCTTATAAGCTCACGCCAAAAAAAACGGCCCATTCCCGCGCATGCGAGGTCATTTATTTATCATCTGAGCCCCTAATCATGTTAATGCCATTTGTCTCGGCTAAAAATTATATTGGAAAAGAGGGTAATTAAACAAAGGCCATTATAGGTCGAATTTTTCGTTGGATTTTGAATTTAGAAAATATTTCAAGTTTTCGATTTTTTTTTGTTTTTTTTTGTCCTTTTGTCCTAAAATTAATCTAAAATTAATCCTAAAATTAATCCTTTAATCCTAAAATTTCCTAAAATTTGTCCCTAAAATTATAAGTATGGGTATGAGGGGGGAGGATCATCTTATTTTGCTCAGGAGGCTGAATTTGGCAAGATTTATGAATTATAATTCGCTCATACATTATTTTCAACTAAGTTCTCGTGTCTCTCAATGGCTCACCATAATCATATGTCAGAAATTTTTCTTTAAAAAATTCAGTTGATGCAGCTTGAATTAGTGAAGATTTGTAGACTGCTGCCTCAAGGAAATTCTGAGTTCGGTAAGTCTCGCCTTATTTGCCCAAGACAGATCACGGTCTGCAGCGGCACGAGTATAGTTGAGAATACCGACGAGTTCTGCTTCGGCTACAATTTTGTAACCGTTGTTTATTTGAAAAACTGCCGTGATTAGTGTTTGATTGACGATCTCATCGTTACTTAGGATTTCTCCCTTTGCCTTTTGCATCAACTAAAAATACAAAATATGATTATAGTAGATTTTAAAACATTTTCTTCTAATCAGGGAAGGAAGGCGGGGAAGTTAGTAAATTTTCCGAGACTCGAAACCAAGACTTTTATTTTAAATTAAGGCTAATTTTTAAATCCTAAAAACTTTTATTCTTGAAAATCTGGAAAACCTCAAAAAACTCCAGTCTTGAGTCAAGGCTCAAGACTAAATTGATGACCGAAGGTGAGGCAATCATGACACCTCTCATGAAGTTAGCTAAATTTTATTCGGTTAGTTTACATTCATAGGTTAAAAATAAATCATAAAATAATGAACATAATAACTGACCAAAATACACTAAGGTCTTATTTTATTCGGTTAGTTTACATTCATAGGTTAAAAATAAATCATAAAATAATGAACATAATAACTGACCAAAATACACTAAAGTCTTATTTTATTCGGTTAGTTTACATTCATAGGTTAAAAATAAATCATAAAATAATGAACATAATAACTGAACAAAATACACTAAGGTCTTATTTTATTCGGTTAGTTTACATTCATAGGTTAAAAATAAATCATAAAATAATGAACATAATAACTGACCAAAATACACTAAGGTCTTATTTTATTCGGTTAGTTTACATTCATAGGTTAAAAATAAATCATAAAATAATGAACATAATAACTGACCAAAATACACTAAGGTCTTATTTTATTCGGTTAGTTTACATTCATAGGTTAAAAATAAATCATAAAATAATGAACATAATAACTGACCAAAATACACTAAGGTCTTATTATATTCGGTTAGTTTACATTCATAGGTTAAAAATAAATCATAAAATAATGAACATAATAACTGACCAAAATACACTAAGGTCTTATTTTATTCGGTTAGTTTACATTCATAGGTTAAAAATAAATCATAAAATAATGAACATAATAACTGAACAAAATACACTAAGGTCTTATTTTATTCGGTTAGTTTACATTCATAGGTTAAAAATAAATCATAAAATAATGAACATAATAACTGACCAAAATACACTAAGGTCTTATTTTATTCGGTTAGTTTACATTCATAGGTTAAAAATAAATCATAAAATAATGAACATAATAACTGACCAAAATACACTAAGGTCTTATTATATTCGGTTAGTTTACATTCATAGGTTAAAAATAAATCATAAAATAATGAACATAATAACTGACCAAAATACACTAAGGTCTTATTTTATTCGGTTAGTTTACATTCATAGGTTAAAAATAAATCATAAAATAATGAACATAATAACTGACCAAAATACACTTAGGTCTTATTTTATTCGGTTAGTTTACATTCATAGGTTAAAAATAAATCATAAAATAATGAACATAATAACTGACCAAAATACACTAAGGTCTTATTTTATTCGGTTAGTTTACATTCATAGGTTAAAAATAAATCATAAAATAATGAACATAATAACTGACCAAAATACACTAAAGTCTTATTTTATTCGGTTAGTTTACATTCATAGGTTAAAAATAAATCATAAAATAATGAACATAATAACTGAACAAAATACACTAAGGTCTTATTTTATTCGGTTAGTTTACATTCATAGGTTAAAAATAAATCATAAAATAATGAACATAATAACTGAACAAAATACACTTAGGTCTTATTTTATTCGGTTAGTTTACATTCATAGGTTAAAAATAAATCATAAAATAATGAACATAATAACTGACCAAAATACACTTAGGTCTTATTTTATTCGGTTAGTTTACATTCATAGGTTAAAAATAAATCATAAAATAATGAACATAATAACTGACCAAAATACACTTAGGTCTTATTTTATTCGGTTAGTTTACATTCATAGGTTAAAAATAAATCATAAAATAATGAACATAATAACTGACCAAAATACACTAAGGTCTTATTTTATTCGGTTAGTTTACATTCATAGGTTAAAAATAAATCATAAAATAATGAACATAATAACTGACCAAAATACACTAAGGTCTTATTTTATTCGGTTAGTTTACATTCATAGGTTAAAAATAAATCATAAAATAATGAACATAATAACTGACCAAAATACACTAAAGTCTTATTTTATTCGGTTAGTTTACATTCATAGGTTAAAAATAAATCATAAAATAATGAACATAATAACTGAACAAAATACACTAAGGTCTTATTTTATTCGGTTAGTTTACATTCATAGGTTAAAAATAAATCATAAAATAATGAACATAATAACTGACCAAAATACACTAAGGTCTTATTTTATTCGGTTAGTTTACATTCATAGGTTAAAAATAAATCATAAAATAATGAACATAATAACTGACCAAAATACACTAAGGTCTTATTATATTCGGTTAGTTTACATTCATAGGTTAAAAATAAATCATAAAATAATGAACATAATAACTGACCAAAATACACTAAGGTCTTATTTTATTCGGTTAGTTTACATTCATAGGTTAAAAATAAATCATAAAATAATGAACATAATAACTGACCAAAATACACTAAAGTCTTATTTTATTCGGTTAGTTTACATTCATAGGTTAAAAAAATAACGTGGCATTTAAAATTTATTCGGTCAAATTTTTATAATAAATTTGTTATAAACGTTCAATGCTCTCCTATAAATTTCATAATTATTGACTAATAACTGCTGAACATTTATTTCCTTTCAGTTGCGGAATATGCCTATAACGTGGCATTTAAAATTTATTCGGCCAAATTTTTATAATAAATTTGTTATAAACGTTCAATGCTCTCCTATAAATGTCATAATTATTGACTAATAACTGCTGAACATTTATTTCTTTTCAGTTGCGGAATATGCCTATAACTTGGCATTTAAAATTTATTCGGTCAAATTTTTATAATAAATTTCTTATAAACGTCCAATGCTCTCCTATAAATTTCATAATTATAACTTGGCATTTAAAATTTATTCGGTCAAATTTTTATAATAAATTTCTTATAAACGTTCAATGCTCTCCTATAAATGTCATAATTATTGACTAATAACTGCTGAACATTTATTTCCTTTCAGTTGCGGAATATGCCTATAAATTGGCATTTAAAATTTATTCGGTCAAATTTTTATAATAAATTTCTTATAATTCGTCCAATGCTCTCCTATAAATTTCATAATTATAACTTGGCATTTAAAATTTATTCGGTCAAATTTTTATAATAAATTTCTTATAAACGTTCAATGCTCTCCTATAAATGTCATAATTATTGACTAATAACTGCTGAACATTTATTTCCTTTCAGTTGCGGAATATGCCTATAACTTGGCATTTAAAATTTATTCGGTCAAATTTTTATAATAAATTTCTTATAAACGTTCAATGCTCTCCTATAAATGTCATAATTATTGACTAATAACTGCTGAACATTTATTTCCTTTCAGTTGCGGAATATGCCTATAACTTGGCATTTAAAATTTATTCGGTCAAATTTTTATAATAAATTTCTTATAAACGTCCAATGCTCTCCTATAAATTTCATAATTATAACTTGGCATTTAAAATTTATTCGGTCAAATTTTTATAATAAATTTCTTATAAACGTTCAATGCTCTCCTATAAATGTCATAATTATTGACTAATAACTGCTGAACATTTATTTCCTTTCAGTTGCGGAATATGCCTATAAATTGGCATTTAAAATTTATTCAGTCAAATTTTTATAATAAATTTGTTATAAACGTTCAATGCTCTCCTATAAATTTCATAATTATTGACTAATAACTGCTGAACATTTATTTCCTTTCAGTTGCGGAATATGCCTATAACTTGGCATTTAAAATTTATTCGGTCAAATTTTTATAATAAATTTGTTATAAACGTTCAATCTCTCCTATAAATGTCATAATTATTGACTAATAACTGTTGAACATTTATTTCCTTTCAGTAACGTGGCAATTAATATGAAAAAAAAATGAATATGAATATGAAATGAATATGAATATAATGAATATGATATAATAAAATATATAATATATTTTATATATTTTATAATATGATATAATAAAATATATAATAATAATATAATATAATAAAATAATGAATATGCCTATAACTTGACTAATAACAACATTAAATGACGTGGCATTAAATAACGTGGCATTTAAAATTTATTCGGTCAAATTTTTATAATAAATTTGTTATAAACGTTCAATGCTCTCCTATAAATTTCATAATTATTGACTAATAACTGCTGAACATTTATTTCCTTTCAGTTGCGGAATATGCCTATAACGTGGCATTTAAAATTTATTCGGTCAAATTTTTATAATAAATTTGTTATAAACGTTCAATGCTCTCCTATAATTATTGACTAATAACGAGGTACGAGTACGAGGTACGAGGCCAAAAATAAGGGTGGTACGAGGTACGAGTACGAGGCCTAAAATAAGGGTGGTACGAGGTACGAGTACGAGGTACGAGGCCAAAAAAAGAGGTGGAAAATTCGAATCACTGCTTGCCACTACATCTAATTCAAATTATAAAACAACAAAATTATCAAATAAACTGACAAAATTATCTAAAGAATCAACAAAATTTTCCAGCAATTCGATATACTTTTTCAAACGTTTATCCGTCAAGAAACCATATTAGGATGTTATTATAATAATTCATTTAACTCAAACAATCTCCATGAATTATATCAATTAGTCAATCTCCCATTTTTCTTTTGTTGTTCGATGGTTGAGTGGTTAGTGTAACTGACTTCAATCACTTAGTTATTTTGTTAGGGCTGGGTTCGAATCCTAAGGTGGAAATGAGGCTGCAAAATTTTTCTTTTCTGAAATAAATATGGTTTCAAACTTTGGTTTTAAATTTTTTAATTTATTTTTTTATATTTTAAACTTGAAAAGTCATTAAAAATTTTAATTTAGTCATGAATTTTCAAAATTTTCGCCCGCGGCACAAAAAATTATAAAGTCTCTCGGTCGACTCTCTAAAAATTATAAAGTCTCTCGGTCGACTCTCGGTCTCGACTCTCGGGTCGGGACTCGGTCTCGGGTCGATTCCCGGTCTCGGTTTCGACTCCCGACTCTCGGGTTTTTTCAACTCCCGACCATCACTAGTAAATATGTAAATTCTTTTATTTGAAAAATGGGGTGTTTGTTGAAAAATGGAAAATAAATAGCTATCTTAGAAATCAACATAATCATATGTAATATAAAGTATACATATAAATCAACAAAATTATATGTATACTCATAGATGATTAATCAAGCATTGACGTGTAAATCTAAAAGCAGCAAGATTTATATTTTTAATGACTTGACGACAAATTTCAAGGTTGAACTAATTTTATATTGTTAGAATAGATTTTAAATTTGTTTATATATCCTATGAAATAATTAATAATTGAATGATTTAGAGTTAATTTAAGATAATTTAGTATAATTAATCTAAATAATATAATTAAATATAAGGTTTAAAAAATCGATGATGTGCAAATCATTAAGATTTCAATTTGTGTTTATCATTTACAAAATCTAATCGTTTCAAGATGAAAAGAATTAAAAAGTTATTAATATAAATATAAGTATTAGGATCCTGTAAAGGAGTTAATTAAATTAATATAATAAGGAAAATGAAAATAATAAAATTAATCTTATCGCTAGAAGATACAGTTTCAGCACTTTTCTTTTAATACAAAAAACTACAAAATTTAATTCATTCTTTGTTATTTATTAAACAATTTTTAGAAATAAACATTACTAAGTAAAATATTTATATAAATGGTAGTAGTTTGTTAAATAACATCGAAAAAAATTAAACATCTTGATGGAAAACTATTAAAAATTAAAAACTTATCTTTAAAAATAAACATCGCTAAAATAAAGCCTCTAAAAGTTTTAAGTTTAACATTTGAATTAAGTTAAAATTATAATTTAAGTTTAAATATTAATTCTAATAAAATTTTTATTATAATGTTAAATCCTGTTATTGGAATTGCTCTAATTTTGTTTTTGCCCAGTTTTAAAGAAAAATTATAATTCCATAGCTATTAAATGGATCAAATAATTTAAATTGAAAAGAAAATGGAAAAAATTAAGCTAGTGTTTGATGATAAGTTGTCAGATTGCCTAAATCAAAGTAAAAATTGCTATAACGTATAATATAATTAAAATCAGGAAATTATTTAGATACACGATTTTACCATTTCAAAATACATAATAATTTTTAGATAACATCCTGCTTAATAATGTTATTATTAGAAGTTATATTCTATTTATTATAATTTATTATATTAATAAAGGATTTCAATCTTTTAAATGTCATTTAAAAACTTTGCTTAGTGTGTAAGTTAATTAAATAATATAATTGTTATACAGCTTTTTGATAAATCTACAAAAACACATAAAAATGAAGTTGTAAATGATTTATTTTCATGTTAATTAAAAGATTTTTTAAATTTAAATGATAAAGTAAAAAGCAAACTCAACAAAATGTTTAAAATATTATAAATATTATACATTTAATAAAGATGCGATATAAAGCATTGCAGCTAGCTCAATAGTGAATAAATTCATGCTTTAAATTAGAAAAATTATTAAGATATTCATAAATAATTTACATGAATTACGATAGGGTTAAAAAAAGTTTAAATATTTTTAGCATTGTTAAATATAAAAATTTAACTTAAATTTATTTTCATTCAAATTAATTTCAATTTAATTCTGTCTATCCTACATATAATTATTGAAGATTTTTGCTATACCACTGGTAATACATATCCCTCTATTACTATTATTATCGCCATCTATATATATGGAGACTATCATCCGATGCTACCAGTTATGCTCGAGGCATGATAATATACATATGTATAAGATTTGAACTAATTAAGTAAATTAATATATTAATAAAAAAATATATTTTTAAAAAATTTATTTAAATTTTATTTAAAAATCTAAGGTGCGTTTTGATGGCTAATTAGATTACAGACTTATTAATTACAGACATTATTCATTTTATTTATACAATTATTTCTAAAACTTGTGATTTTATTATGTATGTCGTTAAAAACTTAATATAAAAAAATCTGAAAAAATTTAATAAATACATTTAAATAACGAAATATTGAGCAAGAAATAAGAATAATTAAAATGAAGCAATAATATAAATATGCGAAGATTTTAAATAAATAAACATTATTTATAAATATAAAATGAATGTTTAAACAAATATAATTGAACGGAATTTGACAATTTGCCAATATCTAAATTATAATGTTAAATAAAAAATAAAATTAAGATAAAATGATATACAAATTAGAATAAAATGACTATACAATGTAAATTTTTGAAGGATATAGGGTATGAAATCAATCGATTGATAAATAAATGAAAGCATGAAAAATACTAATTATATAAGAAGGAAGAATGATCACTCACGAGAATTACGTTTCAAAGAATATTCTAAAATGATTAGTTTATTAACGTTTCCTATACTTTATTTTATATAATTGAACATTATATATAATTTAAAATAATGAATATATACATATAATGAAAATATACATATATATTATTCCTCCGGGTAACATTATTTATATTACTTGATAGAATGACGAGAGTTTTTAGGTAAGCCAACTTTATTATATTATTTTAGCGAAGACAACATGTAATTTATAGAAGTATTTGAAATACTATTTGAAAAAAATCATTATTTGCACAAAGAACATTAGATCTATCATTTTTTAGAATCCCACACCAACAGCGAAGGAACAACCAACACCCACTTTTGAAGAGTTTTTGTCCAGCAGTAATATTTACCAAGTCCACAATTTTCCAAAGTTACTTACAAGCTCTTTACAGCTTCATGCAGACTATAAATGCTAAACAGTGGCGACATAAATTGTTATTAAATACCCTTTACAATATAAATTAGTTAACGTTGCACAATCGGATACGTTCTTAATGTTCTGAGACTACTAACGGCATGTCTTACTAACGGCACTTCCTATGTTTACCATAATCATTGGAAACTAAATTTTGATATATCAAATAATATACATAATATTATTTGTCTAAAATGATAAATATTATAGAAGTTACTAATAAATGGAGATCGTACCAAACAATGGCTTTATTAATAGAAAATTATCATATAATTTAGATAAACAAATTTTTAATGATCCTACTTTTCCTGTACTGCATAATCAAATTCTTCTAGTAGTCTAATTATATTTGTTTATGATTAGAAAATTTATTGCTGATTAATTCTGATAAAATCTTCATAAGAATCTTCTGTTACTTTTCCTTCCACCTCTTTATTTAATAAAATTGTTGTTTTATAAACTTATAATTTAAATATAATTAATAAACAGAAGTCAAGGTTACTTTGTGGGCGAAACAGATCGTTTCGATGCTGGAGAAAATAAAAAAACAAAGGGAAGGGGTTTAGATTTAATTAATAGAATTAAAAAATAATTTCAAATGGTACATATATAAAAAGGAATAGGAATTAAAATAAATTTAGCAGAAATATATTCAATAATTTAAGCATGTGGCACTGCAGTAGGAAAAAACGGCATTATTAGACCATACTTTTTTCCAATAGAATATGGGTGTATTAAAATTTCTGTAAATGATTAACTTCTCATAATTTGTCTTAATAAAAAACGATAGATAATGAAATGTTCAATCTTATGAAATTATAAAAATAATTACATATTTGCTAAAAATTTGTGCGAAATTATACTTATTTTATCAATTTTATAGTTTGTAATAATGATGGATTGGGTGCCGGAATTTTGGTCACTGGAATTTTGGTCACCAAGATTTTTCGGAACTTTGGTCACCAATTTTTTCGGAATTCTGGTCACCAGCGGAATTTTGGTCACCAAGTCAAAAAACGGAATATTGGACACTGAAAGTTTGGTCACCAATGGGAATTTTTGTCACCAAACGGAAGAAACAATTCTTATCTAAAACTTATATTAAAGTGATAAAAAACTGTAAAGTGATAAAAAACTATTAAAGTGATAAAAAATGGTCTTTCAACCCCCAGTTTATCAATTTCAATGTTGATCACTCTGCCAGTTAATCAATCATCCGGGAGAGTGATCGAGAGTGATCAAACGAGAGAGTGATCAGCCGGGAAAGTGATAACCATTGAATTTGATCAACTGGGGGTTGAAAAATCATTTTTTATCACTTTGATATCAGTTTTAGATAAGATTCTTTTTTTCAGTTTGGTGACCAAAATTCCCATTGGTGACCAAACTTTCAGTGTCCAATATTTCGTTTTTTGACTTGGTGACCAAAATTCCGCTAGTGACCAAAATTCCGAAAAAATTGGTGACCAAAGTTCCGAAAAATCTTGGTGGCCAAAATTCCAGTGACCAAAATTCCGTACACCGATGGATTATGGTAATATTACAAAATATCAGTAAAATTAGTATATTTTTTAATAATATAACTAATAATAATTTTCATATTCAAATTGTAATAGTTGAATAAATTAATTTGTAATAGTTGAATTAATACATAAATTATGAACCTCCAAATCAAAAACAACAACAGAACTAAGACAAAATTTTTAAAATAATAATATCAAAAGCATCCAGTAGATTGCGAAGTAATCTTTGGTGAAGTAGTAGCCCTTCCCTAAAAATATTTTCCATAATATGTTTATTTCCTTTACTTAAGTATTTTAAATATATTTAAATATTTACAAAAAATTTTAATTAAGTGATAAATTATTAATAAGTGATAAATTATTAAATTAAATATTACTTTAATTAATAATTTATCACTTAATAAGTGATAAATTATTAAATTAAATATTACTAATCTCTTTGAGTTGTTTCGAGTGATAGATTAAGTCATTTGCATAAAAAATATGAAAATAAATAAAATAAATATAAAAAATTATTATATTATTTCTGGTTTTATTTAGACATTATAATTGGTGACCAAAGTTCCGAAAAATCTTGGTGACCAAAATTCCAGTTACCAAAATTCCGTACACCTTAATAGTGTTGCGCTCCGAACGCTCAGGGGCGTTTATGTCGGGGTACTCTTTATCAGAAAACATAAACTGTTAGCAATAAAAATATGTCTTTATGCAAATGGAAATTTAATCCCCGTTGTCTAATGCATGAAAAAAATTTCGTGTCAAGAGGTAAAATTACAAAATTAAACGAATCAAAATTGTCATCTTTGTTTAACATCTTGTTTTGCCCTTTAATTTTTCCCATTTTTACTTGTTGACGGTTCATTACCTTCTTTGTTGTATTTTGATATAATATCATGATAACGTTTTATGATCAAATGCGCAGGATTATTATCGGGCACATCTGGGTTAAAGATGGCATATGAAAGATACTTAGCTTCTTCGGTTATTTGCAATTCTTTAACCACCATATTAGCTTGAACAAAGTTTATTTTGAAAGCCAAAAAAAGTTTTTTTAGACGAGCATAGAACAGCACAATTTCTGCGATGTTTATGATCACATTCTTAAATTTATTTTATAAATAATTCCCGAAAATTCAATCCAATTTCTTTCAATTTAATAGGTGTATCCACTTTATGAATTTAATGAAAACAATGGGTGACTGATATCTTATTAATTTATTGACCAACATTAGAGCCCTTTTACGTTTATTACTTTACAGACCTGTATTTTTTCAATCATCATATTTCGTGATTTCTTATCCTGAATTATTAACAATTCCTTTGGAATTTGTAAATTATCCTCTATGTATTGTGCAATATCGAAATAATTTATAGAATTACTCGAATGTTTTTTGCTTGTATACTCCAAAAAATGTTTTGTCAATTCATTAAAGTTTGTCTTTAATACATTTTCTGCTAAACTGAAAGCTTTTATATTATTTACATGCTCTTTTAAATCATCAGGTATTTTTCTTTTAGGATTGTTGAAGTATTTTGTTAAAAAATTATTTTCTTTTTCATTAATCTATAATTTAAAATTTTTTATAATGGTGAAATTATTTTCTGTTAAAATTGCTTATAAAAAATTAAAGCTTAGTTTAATCGCTTTTGATTATCATAAAATATTATATGTTGCATGAGGGATTATAACCAAGGATTGAATGATCATTTTTAATTGTAATTTGCCCAGATATTTGGACCAGCTCTACGAATGCGTATTTAATTTAATAATCAATCATAATAAACTCCAAAAGTTATTTTATAACTGTATTTATAAAAATGACTAGTTGTGCTTTTTATGTAAATAACCATAATTAATTAAATTATGCCATAAATTAATTATAAATAAATATTTACATATAATTTAAAATCACTCAGATCATTTCTCGATGCAATTGAATAAACAGCGTATTTTAAATATCGGAATATCTTTTGGCTAACACGCAACAAGAGTTCAATCGTTTTCCAAAGATGGTAAATCTGATATTGTGATTAGTAAAGCTTTAATAGCAAGTTATTTAAAAATTTTGAACCCTAATTTTATAAGCATTTGGAATAGATTAGTAAGATATTTTGTAAAAATATTTACTCAACCAAAATTATATTCAAGATATATTATATACCTATAATAACATATGTATGTTATAATTAATTAGTTTGATTAATTAATTTAATTTAATTAATATATTGAGCGCTAATGTATTTTGATTTTCCAACGTATCTGCATATAGGCGTGTTTAGAACAGTATAAGGGTGATCAAGTTTTTTCTCCAACCCCAAAACATATAAATTAGTCATTTAAATTTTCTTACATTTCTATCTTTAATTCATTGACTAGATGTTTCATACCATAGCTTCAAGTTCAAGGACTAATATTTAATTGTCATTAATAAAATTAAAAAATGTTTTCGCAATTGTTTTACGCTTATATTAATTTTAAGACGCATATATTTTGAAGGAACGCTTATACTATTTTTGGGACGCTTTCATGGGACGCATAAACCTCCATGGGACGCATAAACTTTCATGGGACGCATAAAAGTTCATGGGACGCATGTCCTAAGATAGAGCCAAAATATTCTCTAATTATAACAAATATCTAAAAATGGACAAATCATTTTATAGAATGGAGACTGAACTTACTGAAGTCATGGACATCGTTAACTAATTTTATTTTATTTTTGTAGAGAATAATTTTAATAAAAATATGTATAATAATAAATTAATTGAACAATTATTTGAAGAAAATTAATTATAAAAAATTGAAATGAAAAATTACAAATATATAATTTGATTACCTTCTTAAATTTCTAAAATTTGAAAATAGAGCAGACTCTTTATTTTAGAGAACATCCGGACAATGTTGAACACTAACAAATTTTGAAAAAAATAGGATAAAGTAAAAGAGATATTGAACTGAAAAAAAATTGAAATGAAAAATGGAAAATTACAAATATATAACTTGATTAAGTTCAGTTATGTAAATTCAATCAGTTATGTAACTATTTATAGTATGATTTGGACCGATCATATTTATAGATCCGTGTTGTGTATGGGCGTCGGCCCTTAGAGTGATTAGTATAAAAGCCCAGCCAATAGTTAGTTCTCTCTCCCAGTTTTAGTTCTTCTACCTACCTTCACCTGCTCTGTATTTCTTTGTGTGCGATAAACCTTTTGTTCTGATCTCTTCGTAAGCGGGGTCATAACAGTGGCGCGGTCGACAGGATGTTGTGTATGGGTGTATGGGTGTGTGGGAAAATATATATATATATATATATTTAAAATATAATAGGAAGTAAAAAAGGAAGTAAAAAAGGAAGTAAAAACATCATTGGATTGCCAGTGTTGCATAAAATCAGTGAAAATGAAGAAGTCAAAAGCTCCAAGAAAAAGAAGTGTAAATTCCGAAAAGGATCAGTACAAAAAGTGAACATATTGCTATATAAAATATCACTATAGTCTTTTAGACTATTATTCAATCTTTAAAGCCAGAGCGTCTGTCTCATTTAGCAAACACTCATTAACAAAATATAAAGATGTGGGATGACAAAAGGGCAAAAAAGGACAAAACAACAAATTAAATTTACAATATAAGAATTTATAGAATCACAGTTTGTCATCTTTTGATCCACATCTTTTTCTTCTTCTTCGGTAGCAGTCATCGTTGTAACAGTGCTTTCGTTGTCGTTCTTCTTGACGTTTTTCAGCAAGTGGTAAAATAGTAATTACTATATTATTATTTTAATATAGTAAATATTATATTATAATAATATTTAAAATTATTAATATATTATATATTAAATATTATATATTATATATTAATATATTATATATTATATATTAATTTATATTATATATTAAATATTACTATATTACTATATTACCCCCATATGTTGTGTATGGGCGTCGGCCCTTAGAGTGATTAGTATAAAAGCCCAGCCAATAGTTAGTTCTCTCTCCCAGTTTTAGTTCTTCTACCTACCTTCACCTGCTCTGTATTTCTTTGTGTGCGATAAACCTTTTGTTCTGATCTCTTCGTAAGCGGGGTCATAACAGTGGCGCGGTCGAGTAAAAAAGAACCTGGTCTCGTCAAACAAGTTCGTCAACTTCAGTGAGGCTCGTCAACGTAAGCTGTGTGCAATTCAGGAAAGAAAATCTGTGTGGACAATTGTAGTGTTGAAAACCGAAAAGGTTAGTGAAATTGTAGTGTTTAGTGTAGTGATAAAAAAAAAGTTTATTTTAGTGAGTGAACATGGAGGCAAAAGTATTGGAGAAATTGCTGAAAGCTCAACAGGAGCAGTTCGAGAAAATGTTAGTGAGGCTGTTGAAGCCGAGTGAGATGAACGACACCGAGCTATACAGTAAATTGGTTGGCATGATCGGTGAGTTTGTTTTCGATTTGACGAGTGGTATGACCTTTGAGTCATGGTTAGGCAGGCATCGTTCCTATTTTGAGGAGGAGGGTAAAACCTTGCCAGAATCCTCTAAAGTGAGATTGTTATTGAGTAAATTGGGGCCAGAAGAGTATGCCCAGATTGAACGGAAAATGCTGCCAACCAAATTGAGTGAGATGAAGTTTGACGAACTCTGTAGTGAATTAGTGAAAGAGTTTAGTGACCATAGGTCTAAATTGTTGAAAAGGTTCGAGGCCTTAAATGTTAAGTGTAGTGCCCTTCAAGATATTGTTGAGTTTGGGAATGTAGTGAATGCTCAATGTGAGCGTGCAGAAATGGCCTTGTCGATTGAAGAATTGAAAATTCTTATTTTTATTTCAGGTTTGCCTAGTGATGCTACCTCAGTGCGACAAGTTGCCATGAAGAGTGTTGAAAGTAAAAGTGAAAGAGGACAGGCAGTGACCTTGAAAGAAATTATTGAAGAGTGTCGGGCATATATGGCAAACAAAAGTGAGGCACTGTACCTGGTAAAAGAAAAAATTAGTGAAGTGAAGAAAGAAGTGCCTGTAGTCAACACAGTGGAAAAAGTGAAGTGTTGGAAAGATAGTGAAAGTGAAAATGGAAGTGAGTGCAAAAAACAGTGGACCAAACCAAACGTCAAGTATCAGCAAAATATCATTCAAAAGAAGTGTAGTCATTGTGGGCGTTTTGGTCACTGGCGAATGCATTGTAAGTTCTTGAATGATAAACAATATCAGCCTAAAAGGCAGTGGAGTAATGATAATAATCATTCAGGTTCTCCATATTGTGCAATTCTGGACATTTTCGATCCAATGCAAAGTATAGAAAAAGAAGAGTGGATTAAACAAAAAGTGAAATTTGGAGAATTGGAGATTGAAATGATTGTCGACACTGCTTCGCAGATAAATGTTGTCACTAAAGAAGTGTGGAAAAGTATTGGACAGCCAACAATTGAAAAAGTGAATTACAGTGGTATAGGGCTGGGTGACAACAAAGTGGAAATTGAAGGAAAGTTCAGAAGCAAAGTGAGAGTGAAAGACAAAGACGTCTTTATGGAGTTCCATTTGGTCCATAGTGAAGTGTGTATCTTGGGCTTGCCTGGATTGAAAGAAGTGTCAGTGCAAAATGAGAAGTCAAAGTACAACAAGTGGAGTAAAAAGAAGGCAAACTTCAAGATACAGAAAAATTCGTTCCCGAACGGGACAAAAGTGAAAGTGAAGAACACCAATAAACGAAGTGGTAAAATTGAGTAGCTCAATGGTGAAATATTGCGCAAGACGGCAAACGCCTGGAAAATTAAAGTGCCAGTGCTAAAAAGTATTGTGACCAGGACGTTTAAAGAAATCCGTCGTGACCAGTGGAACAATAAGAAGAAATTGTTAAATGTGGATATGCAAAACATGAACATGAGTGAAGAAAAAGTGTTGAGTGAAAGTAGTGTGACTTCTTCCAGTGCTAGCAGTGTGGACAGCTCAAAGAGGATCAAATCAAAGATGAAAGAAGCGAATGGGAACAAGTCAAAAATGAAAGATGTTGAAGAAGAAAAGCAAATGGAAATGTAGATGTGTAAAATATATAAAATTGTGATAATATTGTTGTATTTTTGTTTGTAATGTTGTATTTATTTTTTTGTTCCCATTGTCCCCCAAATTTTTGTATGTATTTTTGTTTGTTTGTTTGGCTGGCAAAGTGTTGAGTTATTGTAAAGCTTCGGCTTTAAGTGAAGCCGAACCTTTTTTTCAAGGGGGGAGGTGTTGTGTATGGGCGTCGGCCCTTAGAGTGATTAGTATAAAAGCCCAGCCAATAGTTAGTTCTCTCTCCCAGTTTTAGTTCTTCTACCTACCTTCACCTGCTCTGTATTTCTTTGTGTGCGATAAACCTTTTGTTCTGATCTCTTCGTAAGCGGGGTCATAACAATCCGAACATATTTATAGTAATCATAACGATCATATTCATAGTATGATCGGTATGATTCGACAATTTTAGATTTCTGTATTCTACGAAACACGGATGAATTGTTTAAAGTAATTCCGAAACGGATTTCTGAGAGATATGGGTATGCTATTCACGAAGAATTGAAAAAGAAATTAATTCTGTAAGATAAACTTGAGCCAAGCTTAATATTGATAATAATCATAAAAACAAAGTTCAAGCAAATTTTGTAAAGATATCTAGGTGTATATGAAATTAAATTTAATTCGCCGCTAAAATAGATATATTTTAATAATTAAAAATTAATTTTATATCAAATATTTACATAGATTTATAAAATATAATTAATGTATAATGATGAAGTAAGAACTAGAAATGCAATGAGTATGCAGTTTGGCAATAAACTTTAACCACCAGTAATTTTCAAGTTTGTACAAGTTCCACGTAAGGCTCGGCAATGAAATTTTACACAACTGGATTCTATCGTAAATAAAGATTAATTAACAAAAAAAATTTTTACGGTAAGAACCTTTATTTACGGTAGAAACCAGTTGTGTAAAATTCTATTTCCTATACTTACGTGGAAGTTGGAAAAACTTGAAAATTACAGGTGTTCTTAAAGTTTATTGACACACTGTAGCTAAGAGCCTTAACTGCTGCAAATAGAAAGGAAAATTTCAACTAAATATTATTACAAGTCATTACAATACTAAGTTAGTATATATAAAAATAATGGATTTTATAGATAAAATAAATGAAAAAATTTCGAATAGCTAAACTTCACTTAAAGTAAAATAATATTAAATTGATTATTTGTCAACTAAAAAAGTATTTTTAAACAACTTAAACTTACTAAACATATAAACAAATTATAAATAATAATTCAAACCAAATTTTTTATTGATTTTAATATTTAATAACCAAAAAATTATAATAATACATAAAAATATACTTCACAAATGACAAATTTATCAATTATTAATTTATTTAATTATACAAAAATACTAACTTAAAGCAAACTTAAGACTAAGCCTTATAGCAATAATATGGATTGATGAAACATTTTCTAACAATATATTTTAAATCAATATTAATAAATTGCAAAAAAGAAACAAAAATTAATGATCACCTACTATTAAAATCATTATTTGAACTAAATCAAGGCTTAAAATGTAAATATGGTGAGAATTGTAACAAAACATTCCCATAAAACATTTAAATTTAAAGTAAAAATATATGTTTTATATAATAACTACTGATTTAAATAACTAGTTATTAGCAATTTTTAAGAGCCTATTGAATATTTAACTATGAACTGTTAGTTTAATGAATTAAAAAAATTCCTTGTTATTTTAGTATAAGTGTATTATTTCTTTGGTAAAATGGTAAATATTAAATTGGGGTTTCACTGTATAAAGATAAATTAAATTTCGTTTATAGTCTATAAATACGTTGGTATATAAAAAATATAAAATTTATTAAAATATATATTTGCAATGGATTAAACATAAAGATGTTGCACTCATCAATTTAACTATGGCAAATGAAAAAATAACAGAGCTTGAAAAAACCTAAAATGAAGAAATGAAATCAATGAAAATACAAAATGAAAGGTTAAATAATGATTTTAAGAGAATAAGAGCAAATTCTTATTTAAAAGATACTTTGGACGAAGACGTTTCTAAAAAGGGACAAAAAATTTGCTAAACATAAATCAAATGCATATAATAAAAACAAAAATAAATCTAAATTAAATTCATAATTAACAAAATTAACTCATTTTTATTAAATATAAATATTCTAATAAATATTCTTGCCAAATAAATATTATTAAATCAAATTTATTTTTTTATCAACTTATTTTAACTTATTCAAAAGTTTGTTATTGAATAAATATCAATAAATCATAATATTTTATTACCACAATTAAACTAATACTTTGTTAAATAAATTTCAATTGAATATGAGCATTACTAATAAACGCTAATTTTATTTGGAAGATGGTTTTGCGTCCATTATTTGTTAAGGAATCTGTGGCCATTTTTCGATGTGTGAGGTGTGCGAAAATAAGTCATGTAGATATTCTTTTAAAAATAATTTATACCCCATGAGCATTAATAATAGTTTAATTTGCAGTTTCAAAGCGAATTCAGTTTAATACGGACACCACCCCCTTTTTCATTATTTCTATCAGCACGGATCGAATCATATTCATATTGTTTAATAAAAAATTATCAGTTATAGAGGAATTTAGCCAAGTCTCTGTAACTAAAAGGATTTGATATTTCTATAATAACAAAAATAATAATGCATATATTTAATACTTTCTATTATTTCATAATTAAATTTTTAGTTTTTTCAGTAAAAATTTTAATAAATTTACTTTTAAATTTCTATTAAAATGTAATTTTTTTAAATAAAATATAAATTTCTGATTTTTTATAAAAATTTGATTTTTAAATAATAATGATCTCAGCATTAATGTATATTATGTTTGTTGATACTTCTTTAGTAGACTCATACTTCTGTAGATTTTAATAAAAAACAATATATAATGAAATGGTTAGAATCTTAAAAAATATAATTATTGTTATAAGTTTTTAATATTAAAATTATTATTTTATTAAAAATAAAATCAGTAGATTCAAAAAAACTTTACAAATTCAAAAATCTTTACAAAATAAAAAATATATCAAATATAAAATATTGCTGTATTCCACATATTTGGTACAATAATAAGCAAATTATTAATATTCAATAATATTATCATTTTATTTTACTTTAAATTTTACGTCAAGCTTATTTAGTTTATTTTTTATAAAGCAAACTTATGATTTATGAATTTTAAAAATGCATTGATAAAATTAATAATTTTATATATACTAATTTTATATGCCCTTGTACAACCTGTATTTAGTGTTTCCCAATTAGGATTGAATGTGTCGTCGATGGGTGTTGGTCCATCTTCATCCTCTATAATTTATTCAAATTTATCATAATTTATTCAAATTTTAGTTTTATTAACTCAATCATTAAAGCAATTTTTCACTACATTATTGAAATTGAACTTATTTAATAAGAAAGTAAAGTATTTTTAATAGAAAAAATAAATAATAAATTAAGAATAAAAAGAAAATAAATAATTCAAGCATCTATTAAAAATGCCTGAATTATATTTCTCATAATAATAAAATTCAGTAATACACAGGAGTAAATGCGCTCAGAATTACACCGGAGAGGAAATCCATAAGTTACTGACACATCCAAATCCTGACGAACTTGCCAGTTTTGTTCAACTTAGACATAGCAATTTTATGTGTTACCTACTATCCCAAATATAAAAAAATGGTTTTTTAAATAATTTATTTAATAAGAAATATAAAAACTTATTTTGCAAAACATTAAAAATTAACAATAAAATATTGATATTAATTACTACTTGTGAAATTAGTAAAATTAGCTTTTATGATGAAATAATCTGCCCGTCCTGAGCATATGAATTTAGTTACATAATGTTGCATTCAAAGATTGGAAGGAAGAAACTGCATTTAAACGAAGCAAATAAATAATTCACTCAGACAATCTTGTAGTATCATATAGTAGATCTCAACTTATTAGAACAAAACCGTGTCGTATTATCTAAGAGAGGAAAACATAAACTCATAAAATTATTTTTAAATTAAATTAATTTAAACATTTAGAATCTTCCTTTTATCTCAAAACAAAGAGTTTGATACCAAATATCTTCTCAAATTTGTTATTTCTAAATTAATTAATTATTAAAATTCAGTTAATCTATTTTGTTATGTATTTTTAGTATTCTTAAAATCTTAAATAACGATAGAAAGTGTTGAATAAATACAAAAATTTAATAATAGAAATAAAATAAACAATAGACATCAAAAAATTAATAAAAAATAGTTATTAGAATATGTTAAACGTTTAACAGCTACAAAAATGAATATATCGCTTTCTTGGTGGACCTTTTAAGAAATGTAAACTTTGCTAATGTTAAGCGTGAAGATTTACTCAATGTTAATCAGGGCATTGATTTTGCTTCCGTTGCATTCAACTGGTTTATGCGTTTCATTCAGAAAGTGCCGAATTTATTAAAATGCCCGATACTTGATTTATTTAACAAATCATTATTTTACTTAAATAAATTATACCATAACTTTTATCATATTATGTTTAATTACAGAAAAATGATTTGTAGTAAAAGTTAGGGCAATAAATAATTTAATAGATTAGTCACCTGTTTAATATATATAAAATTATGATAGATACATAATCAATAATAGAAATAAATTTATTCTTGAATTATAGATTTGTCATTCTATTTTGTTAAAATTTTTATTTATAGGCATATTCACATATCATCTATCCATTTAAATTAAATTAATTTTTTAATTAATATTATGTTTGCATTATTGTGAGTTGACCGTTAATCATGGAGCTCCTATTAATGAACAGGGAGGGAATATGCCTCAGCAAGAGCAGCAACAACAACAAAACATTAATGAACAACTGTATAACGTCCGCCAATTTCCGAAAAAATTTAAGATGCGGAAGGAAGATTTATGCGTAGCGTGTATGGAGCTTCCACCAGTAACGCTGCAACTGTGTGGTCACGTCACTTTCTGTTTCTGGTGTACGGAGAAAGCGATCATTGACCATCAGAACAGAATTCTGCATGCTACACCAGGCAATCAATTCAACCGATAATGTGTGCGATCTGCAGAAATCAGAGCTCATTTCGACGAATTACACGTTTTTAATTTTTCTAATTTTTCAATTTTTTAATGCTGCTCTTTTTACTGCTCCTCCTAAATGCTCCTCTTCATTAGCTATTAAGTCATGCACTCCTTAATTTTAATTACAATTGCTCTTTTTAATGCTCCTCTTTTTAATGGTATTTATTTTCCCCTATATTTTAAACCTAAACTCAACACTTATTTTTTAACCATTTATTATTATTTAGTACTATTTTTAACTTTATAATATTTGTCTAATTATTATTTTTGGAAGGATTTAATTAATTTTGAATAATTTAACAATATACAATTTAAATAAATAAAGAAAAAAGAAATTTTTTAGAATATTAAAAACCCTAGTTAAAAATTAATATAAGATATTTTTAGGGGTAGGGTGCATTTACTAGGGTGCATTTAAATTTTAGGTTATTCCACATATAATTACTGTTACATTATCATCTACCTACCTTAATTGCAAAATTAAAACCTTGAAGACTAATACTAAGTTTTATTCTAATTTATTTAATCATTTACAACAAAATTCTAATCATTTTAATTTCATTTTTACATATTTAATAAATTTAAATTATCTAATTAAAATTTTTTATACGTGTTCATATAAAACAATCATTCTCTGAATTGATAGATTTGCTAAATATTTATTAAAGAACCTGCAACTTGCAACAAGCATATAAAATTGGCGATTATTAAATTAAAATTAGTGCGGTAAAATTATAATAATCCCACCATTGAAACTCACGCTTTCCATAATCTCATCATAAATAATTATAGTGATCCCAGGATAGAAATGCTACAAATGTTTCAGACGTTTGGAATAGATCGGAAGTTCGAACAAGAAAAACTTGAAACAGCGATAAACAAAGGACAGTACGTACATTATACCGACAAACCTTCCAGAACCCTCTCCAATATATATTCAAAAACTTTTTTGACTTAAACTTTGAAAAAATCTGGATAAGGGCTGTAGCCGTATACGTCACCTACATCTGGATCATAGAGACACTTATACCATTTCTCTTCAAATACTTTAAAAATACAAGAATAGGGAGGTTAATAACCACAATCGTAAACAAAACATCGACAGAAGTGCTCGTACAGGAAACCGACCAAATAAATAATGAAGAAGTAAGAATGAGAGAACTTCTAAGAAAAATCAAAAAAGAGGAGGAAGAGGATAGAAAACAACGCCTCGCCGCCGCGAGTGTCGTATAAAATACGAAATTATTTAATTAGGTATTTAAAATTCATTTTATTATTAATTTATTTAATTTTTCTCTCGTCAATGACAGAAATCCTTGCAATATCTTTTTCCCATAAAATCCCTTTTCTCGCTCTTTGAACCTATTATTGTAACATTCTCTCTTCTTCTCTTCACTATTCACGTGCATTTCACTAATATCCTCCCCTTAGGAACACTATAAAAGCCAAGCCCTAATGCCAAACAAATACATTCATTTGTTCATTCATCAATTTCCGAACGTCCAATCGTTCATTAATTATTCAAATACTTATTGTAAATTTAATTTTATTTATATAAATATTTTAATATTTAATCTTCTCTAATTCTTTAATTGTTAAGAAGTAAGTCTAAGCTTATCCTTAACAGTTCATTCGTTTAAATAATTCCTTAATTATTAAAAATACTTGAGTTCATATGGTCAGATGAAAATTGTTTAGGTCATTTATTTGTTTAAGTCATATGGTCAGATGAAAAACGACTTGATCTAGACGGACCAGATGGGTTTTTTGGAATTATAAGTATAAAATCAAGTTAAATAAATTCAAAAACAATAAATATATAAAAAATGCGTTGATCATAATAGTTTAAATACATAAAATGTTAAAATTTTGTTAATTACAAAGTTTACTGGTGATCCAATCATAAGAAATCAGAAATAAGAAATCATTATCGTTCAGTGAAACTTATTTGCGGTGAGTCATATAATATTTCGAAATCGTTGGCAATGATAAATTTTTAAGATAAATTTTTTTAATGAAATAAAAGATTTAGAAGTGAAAATCTTTATATACAAAATAATATTATCTTTTGAATAAATTTATAACACTAAAGGAGCATAAACATTTTATAAAAGTCTTAATAAAATTAAAGTAAACATTTAAAAATAACTAAAGAATTTGTTATGAAAAAATATTCCGAGCGATGCGAGAATTTAATTTAAAAATTTGTATAATTCATAAAATTCTAAATATAATCAAATTTTTATTAATTAATTATATATTGTTTATAATGATACATATTATAAATCTAGTAGATTAAAATCAAGTAGATTTTATTCACCTATTCTGATAATGGAACCATTTGTTAATTATCCATTTATTGACGAAAATTCTGAAAATAAAAATAAAATTTCAGTGCGAGGACTTGACGTATGTAAATTTAGATTTAGTTAACTTTAACATAAAAATATTTAATTTTTTACATTTCATCAAAGATTGGGCAAAATTATATATATATATATATCTAAAGTTTGGACAATGTAGCTTATATATAAGCATATAATTAACTTATTTTTTGATTTTAATAAACTTGCTAAGTTAATATCAATAATTAAATTAAAATCATTCAAATAATTACTTATATTTATATATTTCCATTTAAAAATAATATTAATTATATAAATTTGAAAAGATTTATAAGCAAATATCATGAAGCAAGTCACATTATATTACAACTTGAGTAATTAAATACATATAATTAATTGTAGAAGCAAATTAACAAATTAAGTAATAGAAATTTCTCATTGAATGTTTAATAAGTAATTTTATAAACATTGGTACGGGCTTCCAGTTAAAAAATTAATATGCCCAAAAATTTTAACACAGTCAAAAAGAGAGATTGCTTATGAAAAATAAATATTACTATATAAAACACAAAAAACTAATAAAAAGGAAAAAAATTACTGTGAATAATAAAAACACCACCTAAATAAAAAGTAAACTATAGTATTTTTCAACATTAGTATTATATTATTTCAATAATTTTTAAAACTGAAACCTTTTACATAAAAAATTAATAAAATGTTAATAATTATAAAAAAAAGTTTATATTACGTAAGTTAATTTTTAAAATTGTGTATCTAATATTATCACAATTAAATTAGTTGCTAAATAGATTAGATAAATAATTTAATTAAAACTATTGATCTATAACATAATCTTTAAAATTTCAGCGAATTTTTATAAAATTCTTTTAAATATATTCAAAACTATAATATAAAAATTAAAAAAAACTAATACATTATTAGAATTTTATTTAATGTTAATTCATTAAAAATTTTCTATAAAAATTAGTGTTTAGTAGTTAATAATAAGCAAAATAAATTCATGTTAAAATATATAGAAAAATATAAGGTATTTATGTATAAAATTATTTAATAGAATGTATGAGTTAATTTATTACGTCCACATTATCATATTACTTGACATTAGGGTTGCCGTTTTCGATTCGAGCCGACGTTCGGTGCATTTTTTTCGAGCTTGGTTTTTTTCGATTCGGTTCGTTTTCGAGCTTTCGAGTTTGGATTTTTTCGATTCGGTTCGTTTTCGAGTTTTTCGAGCTTGGGTTTTTTTGAGCGAGCTTTTCGAGCTGAGATTTTTTCGAGCGGGTCGAGTTTTTCGAGTCTTTTTTTAAAAATTTTTATTCAATCATCATCAGTATTTGAATGAGGTAATTAACTCTTGGCGCTGATTTAAGTTTATTTAATGATCATTTAATGACTAATAATATCCTCCACATGTGGATATAAAAGGATTATAAGTAAATTTATTTGAAGGTTAACAGGCATTAAATGGATTTGAGAGATATCTAAGGATTATGAAAGATTAAAAAGGATTTTGGAGGAATTGTAGGCGTAGGATTGATACCTGAGGATTTATGGGATCAAGGAGATACCAACGTAGATATAGTTTGGATTAAAAAGGATTTCGCTGGTTAGAGAGAATCGCCACATTCATTGTATTTAAATTTTTTTCTCCGGAAATTTTGTGAAACCTGTTTGCTATTTTCCATAAAAATAAATGAAAAGAAACTAGAGAAAAGAAACTATAGAAAAGAAACTAGAGAAAAGAAACTATAGAAAAGAAACTAGAGAAAAGGGAATATTAGAGAGAGAATATTAGAGAGAGATCAACCTTCACTAGGGTTGATCACTACCTGTTATCAACCGGTACCCCCGGTTTTCGGTTTTGACCGGTTTACGACCCCCGGTTTTTGGTTTCGGTTTATGACTGACCCCCGGTATTCGGTTAACCGATACCGGTTTATGCCTGAATTTTTTATCCAGAATATTCAGTTCTTATTTTAATCAATTAAAATGCAGTAAGGCGGGCTATATCTATTTCTCTCCTTTAGCTAGTGGTTATTCGGCGGCTGGGAGCGAACCAACATCTTCAGTAGACCGGACTGATATGTGTATGTATTTTTTGTTAATATCCATCTCTTTATCCATCTCTTTTTGCGCCGCAGGCGAAAATTTTTTTAATTTTGAAAGAGCATTAGCCTAGAATTCATATATTTAAAAATATTAATTACTTTTTTATAAGAAATAGTTTTTCCGGAGCCTGTCCCCGGCACTGATCATATCCAGCCAAGAGCCAGATTGTATCTTTTTTAGCGCCGCAGGCGAAAATTTTGAGAATTTTGGATGGCCGGATACGAAAAAATTCAGTTTTTGGCACCGAAGTATAAAGGCCAATAAACAGATTTATTCCTATTTAGCAGCGCTTACAAAACTTTTGAGAATGTTTAAAATAAAAGTTAAATCTTAAACGATAAATATTTATTTTTTGAGAAACATAATATCCCTTATACTACTATTCTGGGTTTCGAACCAAACACTAAGACAAAAGCTTAACCAATCAACTTAACCAATCAACCATACATACACATCCTGATATAGGAGAATTAAAGAAATTATATTTATCGAAAACAATTTGAGAAAAATATTTTGGCAAGATGTGTTTTGTTAACTCAAATGACCGAAAAATTTCCAAAAAATTCCATCCTTAGGGGTGTATTTTATAAACCGAAAAACCGGTCGGTTTAGGTCACCGGTTTTCTGTTTTCGCCGGTTTTTGACCCCCGGTTTTCGGTTTCGGTTTATTGGCCAAAAACACCGGTTTTCGGTTTCGGTTCGGTTAACCGACCGTGATCAACCCTTGTTTAAAGTTTTATTAACAAATAAATGATCATCTAAAAGGCTAATTTGTAGAGAAAACTATAACTTATTAAAAATTAAAACGTAGTTAATATTTGCAAATTATATTTTTAACCTTATGATAAAAAATAATATTTAAAATAAATAACAATCAAAAATAATAAAAAATATAAACTGAAATACATTTAGGAATTTACCATAATTTACGACAACATGAAAAATTTTTTTACGTGTATATATAATAATATAAAAATTTGTTTACTAAACTTAATAAAATACTACTAGTATCCGAAACACTAATAAGAAAGTTAGCCAATATATTTTTTGTTAAATCTATATCCTCATAGGTATTTAAAGAAGAATATAATTATAATCTGAATTAAATAATGAAAATCTAGCAGCAAATATTTAAAGTAATAATTTAAATAATTTCAAAAAATAATTTAAACAGCTTACTAACGTAATCATGTTTATAATATTTAAAGAAAAAAATTGTTATAATATTTAAAGAAATTATAATATTTAAATATATATGTTATATATGTTTATAATATTTAAAGAAAAAAATTTAAAAAACAAAAAATATAATAGGAATAAAATAAATAACGAAATTAAAAATTTCATGTTTGCTGGTCCAAAAATTGAAGTAAAACGAACAGCGCGTGGAGACTAAAAAAATAATGTATGAATATTTACGGACACATTCATGTTTTATTCTAATCTATTATTTAACCAAAACTTTGACATGTCAGTGTTATAATAATCAAATATCAAACTAATTAATAAAGACACCATAATAAAGACACCAATAAAGACACCATTTAAAGACAAAAAAATAGATGAATGCAATTTATTTTCATCTACTTTAACGGAGTGAAAAATTAATTAGATTTAAATTGATCAATTTTATTTTATTTATTTTTAATTGAAAAATTAATATAATTTATTCATTTTGTATAATTTACTTAATATAATTTATTTCATTATAAACACTTACAGATCATTAATAAAATTAAATCGAATATTAGAACTTTTTTTTATCAAAATAGTCAACGTAAACCTATGGAGAGTAAGCGAGGCGCTTGTGTAAACCCCGCGTTTTGCGGTACGCATCTCGCGGGGAGTCAACGGTCGCTGGGTTCTGGGCTCGTAACTTAATCCTATTCTTATCATCGATGAAATGGTTATGCCTGGCTTCCCCTGCAGCAGCAAAAACTCCACGGATGCAATAGGTAAGGAGCTAAAATAAACGATCATAACTTTGTCTAACTTGTTAGATCTATTATTTTGATGAAATTGCCCATCGAAAAGATATTAAAATAGACTTAATTATCTTTTCGTCTTTGAAAATCAAATTAAATTTTTAAAAATTTTTTTCCTAAAAACGGTCCGCAAATGTCCTATCCGCAAATGTCGGTCCGCAATCCGCAAATGTCCGTCCGCAAAAGTCGGTCCGTAGATGTCTATCCGCAATCCGCAAATGTCCGTCCGCAAATGTCGGTCCGCAAAAGTCGGTCCGCAAGTGTCGCACTACGATTTCAACTTCGTTAAGTTGCTTTCTATCCAATATAATATTTTCCATAGGCTCAATATAAATCATATTTTCATTTACATATTTTTTATTTTTTTTAGTTTCCAAAGCATTATCGATATATATAACGCATTTATTGATTATCATTTTCCTTGAAACATTAATAGGATTAAATTTTTTTATTTTTAAATTTTAAACTACTGTAGAGTAAAGAGGAGAGAGAGAGAGATTTAAAGGTTGCAATTTGAAGGCTGATTGGGAAATTCAGAATAATTAAAAAAATAAAGGTAATTATCTCAATGTTAATTATTTAAGTGGCTAATAGTTTTAGCATATACGGTATTTGTAAAATAATTTTTAATCATTTACCAATGGTGGAGGTGTTAGATGTAATCTATATTCTACTGTTCTACGAATCCAATATTTTTCTATTATTAACGGTCTAAATAAAAAAATATAGAAAATACGTTAAGATTTATTATATCTTTTGTTGTTCGTGAGTAGTAAAACATATTCATGATAAATTATTATTGGCAATGTGGAAGTGACAATCTTAGATAGATTTCTAGGCTTATAAATAGTTTCATGTTTTAGGTCCAAATTTTAAAAATTCTTGCATTTTGACAAGATTTTAAGGTCTAGATTTTTAATTTTGAGATAATATGTTCAATTTTCATTTTAAATTTACAATTTTTCAATAAATATATTCAATAAATATTCATTTTTTTAAATATAATTTAATAATTAAATTCTATTTATATATATAAAATACCTTCCATATAAGTTTTATTTTATCTCTTTTATCTAAATAAATATATTTTATAATTTGTGAAAGTTTAATTTCAATTTTAAATACCCTGCGTCTGCAAGTTTTGCGGCAAATCCTCGAGGATGTAGATGTAAGTAAATATTTAGATAAATTTCTTAAATTATATTCTAGATTTATTATTCAAAATATTACATTCCTTATAACTTAAATGTAGAGATTGCTGATGAACCTCTCTTTGTCGTTAATACTTTACAAAATTCAATTAAAAATATGTTTAAACAAGAAACTCTTTCTGATTGTGTCATTAAGGTGCGTCTATAATTCTAACAAAACACTATTTTCGGAAAGGATAAAACTAATGCTCATCGTTGTATTTTGGCGCAAAATAGTCAAGTGTTTCTTAGAATGTTTGAACAAAAAGGAATGGTTGAGGCACAAAATGTAATAAAATATTATAGATCGCAAATTTTAAAAAACTTTGACCTGTTTCTTGATTCTAGTTGAGGAGCTTGACAAATTCCTGATCTTGAGTCAAGGAAAAATTAAGATCAAGGAAAAATCGGGGAATAATGAAAGATGCCTGTTCTTGAGTCTTTCGACCCTGGACTTAAGAACCCTGAAGTCTTAACTCGCCTTTCTCTAAAAAGTCGGAAACTTTTAAAATTTTAGGGCGTCGTTAAAATTGTCGATACTTCTCATGAATGTTTTCGTTTAATGCTTGAATATTTTTATAGCGGTGAATTAGACAAATGTACTATTTAAATAAAATTATTTTTAAAATTTTTAAATCTAATCTATTTTTGAAAAACATGTAGAAGATTTATTTGCTCTTGCTCATAAATATGAAGTGACTGAATTAATTGAAAAATGTGATTGTCTTATGGCTATAAAGATTGGTAGGTTGCTTATGAGTTATCTTATTCCCTATTTTAAAATTTCGTGTATCGCGATTATGTCACGCATTGAGAAAAATATATTACCTCTATATTGTATCTCTGCTTGGGATTCGTGTATTTAAGTGATTAATAAGGAAAAAGTTTTCAAAATTCTCTCGGAGCAGGTTGTGTCTAAAAAGTTTGCGTCTCGAGTAACCCGTGACATCCCTGGTATACAGCAGGGCTGGGCGAAATCAAAAAATAAAAAGCGAAATGCGGAATGCGAAACTTTTTTTAAAAAAATAAAAAGCAAAATGCGGAATGCGAAACTTTTCGCGCCAAAAAATGTGAAAAATGCGAAACGCGAAAATGCGAAATTAGTTAAAAAATTTTAGAAAAATTTTAGAATTAGTAACCAATCTTAACCCATAGTCAGGACCGGGCTAGGGGTTGTTATTCCGAAATTCCGATCCCGATTTGGGTCGGGATCCCGATCCCGCTCAACTCTATTTAGAATAGTTAAAATTGCTCGTACTCGGTTTAAAATGCTTGAAATGTTGGCAATTGATTGTTGAAATAATGAAATATATAAATTTAAAATATTTTTTGGGATTTATTTTATTTTAGAGAAGAAAAACGAAAATATTGTTATAAATATACTTTTACTATAAAAATTATTTTTTAAATTTATTTTTTATTTATGAAATAAATTCTTTGAAATACATTTATGCTGTACTTAAGCCGGTGGCCCACTCAGAAACGGGTCAAATCCCAGGAAATCACAAATGCTGGAAACATCGCTCACAAGGATATTAGATTTGTCTGTAAGTCTTCTTTTCGGGGATAAGAGTCAAATCAGCTTACTCTCCCTAAACTTCACACCGATAAAACGTCGATCACTATATCCCAAAGGTTTTTATGTATTTAAAAATAATTCCTGCTTACACTGAACTAAACGACTGAAGCTTAATAATCCCATATTATCCGGCGAATATTAACCGAAACTTGCCTAAAACAAAAATTAAATTAATAAATTAAATTTTCTTATTTAATTTTGCCCTTTATAAAATTAATACCGGGATTTTTAAAGCATTGATCCATTAGTTAGATACATTGAGCCATACGTTTGTGAGCCACGAGTGCGACCACACTGAGCCACAATTATACATATATATTCTCGCACAATGTATATTGACAGTCAAATATCAGATATACTTGTTAAGTCTAAAATTTAATATAAACAAAATTTTAAATTACCCAAGAAAATGCAATTTTCAACTTTTGTTTTATTTAATTTTGTAAATTATTTTCTATTGAAATTAATGGATTGTTTTCCCCTATCAAAACATGTTGAAAAAACTAATGGGCATAGTCATTCTGAAATAGAAGTGGATGATGTTCCCATATATTTTCAAGAATATACTAGACTTATTGAACTACCTGATTATTTTCCAGAAGATCTTCGGCTTAAAATCAAAGAAAATAGCCACAATATAGAAGGAGGATTTCAGAAAAAGTCACTAAATGCAATTGAAAAGAGGGATTTATTTAACTATGATGAGCGTGCTTTAATTACTCGCGAATTATCTGCATTTGATAATCTGGATAAACTCAAAAAACTATTAGGAAGAATAAATGGAGACGTACGTTATTAATTCTATTAAAATAAAATTATGTATAATAGATTGTACAACTAGAAAAAGAACTGGCTAAATTGGAGAATTGGTTTAAATAATTTTATTATAGTAGTTTTATGTCATACTCGGTAATATTAATAGAGTTAAACCAGGAAATTATTATCTTTTCTCATTTTCGTATTTGGGTAATTGTTACGATTGCCGATTTCAGAACATTTAAATATATTTCTGATTAGAAACTTATTTTTTTAAACTTTTTGACAAATTTTAAAGACAAGTTTTTACTTAAAAGCATTCTTGCGACTTGACTTAAGAAATTTCAATTTAAAGTGAAATTTTTTAAAATATCCTGACTAAATGGCTAGTTGTTTATAATAGCGCTCGTTTTTCAATTTTTAATGAACTTGGGTCTACCTGATAGTTTTTCATTATAAAAAGATTAATTTTTATTCACAAATTTTATACTTATTTATATCAGAATTCTGTCAGAAGTCAGATGTGGTAACATTGAATTCAATTTCAGAAGTATCAAAAAGATATAGCGAAAAATTATAGAAAGTTTTCAGTATTCTCAATTTTTATATCTTATTGTTAATCATTTCCTTTCTAACACATTGTTAACAACATGAAAATTTTGAAAATTTCGTTTTAAGTTAGATAAAATATATAAATTAATTGTTAGAATAATAGTTTTCTGCTGCTTGTTTATTTAAATTTTTCTGACTTTCTTTTGATATAAACTATAAACTAAATACCTTTCTAATTTGAGATTTTTTACATTTAAAAGGAAAACATTCATTAAACATAACTTTTTAAATCTAAAATAGCAATAACAATCGAATTAGATTTGTCTGTTCATGTCAGCTGTATTAAAAAGATAAAAATTAAAATCGTAAATTTTTTAGATAACTAGGTTCGAGTGAAATTATTTTTATTAAAAAAAATTAAAATTTAATTAGATTTTCAGCAAGCGCGAAAAATTTGGAGAAACTTTTGAATTTGAGTGGAATTTGCTTATATAGTTTTAAAGTTTTCAAATTAATTGATTTGTGCATTATCAATTTTTTCGACCAAATCATATGATTTATTGCTGAGTCTTAATTTTCTCTTTCGCATAATCCTCAAAAATTATTTTTATTAGATACTGTTTACATATTTTAATTATAAATTATTAAAAATAATTTTATTTTGTATCTTGAGAATCTATCAATTTACCAAACTTGTGCAGATTTTTTTATTTTTTCTGTTGTATTTGTTTTTTTTGTTTGTTTTGTTTTTGCGTTATTGTTTTATTTTTTCTGTTTTTATTCTCACTGTATAACACACCGATATCTACTCCTCTTTCGTATATATTCTTCAGTTTCATAATCATTAAAATGTTCTCCAGAAATAAATGCAAGTTCAGACCATAGCAAAAGATATTTTCGAAGAGCAGGTGATATATTTATAGTATCAATTATAATGAGTGACTTTCAAATAAAAAATTATAAACAATGATTAATTTAATAAATTATTTAACTAGTAAGTTTTTGTATCTAATAAGGTCTGTAAACTGAGTATTATTTGTGAAACAGGCGAAATATTAGTTAAAATATTAATAATAAATTAATAAATCTTACAAGATTATAAAAATGGTAAAATTTTTATGAAATTGCTTCATCTTTTCAAATTTATTATTAGTTCTTATTAAACTCATCATTCTTCCTGTATTATAAAAATAATTTTAATATTTTAATCTTTCCACTTTTTCATTATATTTTCATTTATTTAATAGCTTAAAATCTTTTTTTACTGTTGAAATAACCATATGACAATTTAATCAAACTTTTTTACTTATAATGTAGAGATAGTAAAAGCGCTTTCACGCAAATGGTATACAACAATTTAAAGATGTATCTCTTTGGATTTTATTATTTAATCCCATTTTATTTTAATTTAATTGTTTAACTGGGAGCTGGGTTTCACTTGTTGTTCTGCTTTTAAGAAATAATCATGGATAACTAATAAATTTTGCGCTACGCTGACAAACATATTCTAAATTTTCAAACCAGTTTTTCAAATTTGTTAAATTAAATTCCTATAAAATTTGTTATTTGAAATTTCACTTTTTATGAATATTTTATGTATTTTTATATTTTTAATTTCTTTAAATAATTAATGATAATCAGGGGTGGGCGCAAGAGACAATCGTGAAAAACGCAAAACGCAACGCAAGGCCAAAAATCAACGCAAAACGCAAAAAACTCAAAACGCAATGCGCCCACCCCTGATGATAATCAAGAACGGGATATTTTAACATATATGTTAATTATTTTGTGACTTATAACATATATTTATCTCGAAAACTGAATCAAATAAGTGAGGAAAAGTCGATATACAATCCTGGAGCCAGTTGTAATCTCCTAAAGATTGGAAAACTAAATATTTAATTTAATTATTTAACATAAATTATTTATTTAAAAATTTTTAATTAAATAATTACAATTTTTTGTTTCGCACATTTTTAAACAATCACTTTCCGCAATAAATCTACTTTTTCCGCAGTAATAGCGTAAAAATTGATCTTATTGATTTTTATTTTATGATATTAACTTTACATTTAATTAATTATTCAAATTTTTTTCAAATAATATATTATCTATAATTGTTTTAATAAAAAAAGAAATAGATCCTAATAATAACCTTTGATCTTCTATCTTTAAAAATGACTCAAACCTATTAAAGAATAAAGACAGTCTAATATGGTTTTAAAGTATGACGGCCGAATAATAAAATTTTTATGTACTTTTCCTATTTCTTATCATACTTAAGAATAGACCCCAGTCAGATAAAATACCGTAAATCCTCTAAAATAACCCCCGGGGGTTATTTTTTTCGATCGACCTCTAGAGGGGGGTTATTTTAGAGGGGGGGGGTTATTTTAGAGGGGGGGGGTTATTTTTTTCGATGTCTAAATTTTTTGAAAATTAAAATTTTTTGCAAAATTTTAATAATATTTTTCTAAAATTTAATAGAATTCATCACAAACTAAAAGTCTCCTAATGAAAATCCCAGCCCAAAAACTTCTATCAAGTACTCCTCTTCATCCTAGACTTCGTTTAGGCTCGAAATACCTAATTAAAAATTTATTTTAGAATATTATCCCACTTGTATATATCTCAGTTAAATACCTAAAGCTTAATTATATTAAGAGGGATTGGATTAGGATGCCTATCTTGGCATTTTGAAGTATTAAAGTCAATGTGACCTCCTAATATTTAATATCTCTCTAAATCCTCGAATCCATATTAATCCGCCGCTATCACTTAATCCATCATAATCCACTTATATCCCCTCAAATCCCCGATATCCCCATAATAATTTCTAATCTTATTAAAATAAGGGATTCAACAGTGCTTTGCTTTGAAAAAAAACAATGCCAAGAAAAATTGAAGATTTTAGAAAGGGGGGGCTATTTTAGAGGGGGGGGGGTTATTTTAGAGGGGGGTTATTTTTTTCGATCGACCTCTAGAGGGGGTTATTTTAGAGGGGGGGTTATTTTAGAGGGGGGGGGGTTATTTTAGAGGATTTACGGTATAATAACCTCCAATACCCAATCTCCATTGCGCAATGGAGCCACAAAGCTGCAGCAATTTTGTCTTTCAAATTCACACAACGTGGATTTTATTCCCAGTCAATTTTGAAGGAGTTGACCGATTTGCAACCCTTAAAGATTAAAATTTTCTCAATTCAAATTTATTAAATTACATTCACTTCCAGTAAATGTAGAAGCATCGCCATTGTTTTAGTAGAGATTATTACATATTAAGAAAACTGAGACTCAAAATGGGGGGGGGTGTGATATACCAATAAAGTACCAACCTTTTTTATATTATAAAAAACTCTAATAATTATATAAAATAAATTATTTTTTCCTGAAAGTTGGAAACAAATAGATGGATTTACATATCTTACAAATGTTTATTATCTATTACCCAATTCTTTTTCAAAGAACTTTACCCTTTTTATCATTTCTTTCTTTCAACTATTTATAAAAATGCATTCATATAAAATTTTATTTACAATAATATCAAAATATAAATAGTTTATTATTATCGTGATAATTCAAATTATCTGAAAAATTTATTAAAGATTATCCACCTCTGCTTCTTCCGTAAGAATTAAATACACCTTTATCAAAAAATATATATTAATAAAATCGTCAAAAACTCATAATTCTATTTAAATTTTTTATGAATTTAATAAACGTAATATTTTATACTTATATATAAATTATAACATTATAATAATGTTATATTATCTTATTAATTTGTTGCTGCTTTTTATGTAACAACTCACCAAAGTTTGAGTATTTCAAATTTAACAGAATTAATTGATGCATATTCGATTTTTTGATTTCGTAATATGTGTTTAATTCTTACTTTTGTTCCGTTATTATAATATTTCATATTCTAATAAATTGTTTCATTGTTTGTTATTCCTCTCGAAGCTATATCACTTCAAAAAATTTCTATAATTTGCCTCCCCAAAAAATATTTTTATTTATTATAATTATTTCGCCTAATTATGTTTGAAATCTCAATTGGTAAAATTATTTTTTGCTAATTTTAATTACTTTAAGTCGAATTATTAATTTCAATTACTTTAAGTCGAATTAATTTAAGTTAATTACTTTAAGCCGAATTACTTTAAGCCTACCCACTTTGTTTTGTGACTTTATATTTTTTACCAAGCAAAACTAATATACTTTCTTTTTTTATAAAAAAATTTTGTTTTATATGTAGATTATATTACATGCGTTTGCCCCGTTTATGACATTTGATTAACCCTGTGAAGGAGTTTGGGGTGTACGTCAAGTGGTTGTAAAATTAAATTTAGAATTTTAATTAGATTAATCCTTATTTTTCTGAAAAATTATTGGATTAGCGCGTAAAAATGGTAAACAATGAATTTATAGTATAATTTAATTAATTTCTAAATTAAATTTATAATTGAGTACAATATAAATTAATTAATTTGTTTACAAAAATAAAGAATTTCATTTCGTGTCTGGTGAAAACGGCAGTGGTGAATTGGGCAGTGAGTTAATTGGGCACTGAGTAATTTGGGCAGTGAGTGATATGGGCAGTGAGTGATTTGGGCAGTAAACGTTTTTAAAAAAATAATTTTACACACAAAAACAATTTGAGTAACACTTGAAAAATAATTTCGAGTGATTTGGGCAGTAACTTAAAATTTTTAAAATTATTTACACAAAAATTCAAGGTAACGTGACGAAAAATTGAGAAATAAGTTCCCATTTTAAGTTTTAGGTCTCAAAATTGGTCAAAAATAGCTAAAAAAAGCCAGAATAGTTTATGAGAAATATGTTTTCAAATTTTAGATTTAGTTAAGGTAAATAAAAATTTTCGAAATCCGTGAAAACAAATTTTCGAAAACCGTGAAAACAAAAATATTCCAAGGTAGAGGTTGAAAATATTTTTTGTAATTTTTCAAACAAATAAGAAACATTGAAATTTTCCAGAGTTATAGAGAATTCTTGATTACCAGCGGAAATATTTATTGGAAAAAAAATTTTTAATAATTGTTTTGCTAAATTATATTATAAATTAATTTATTTCAGATATATACCGTATTTTCTCGATTAATTCCCCTCCCTCGAATAATTCCCCCTCTCGATTAATTCCCCATGCTAGAGTTTATTTTTCATTGAAAAATTTTTTAATAAAAAATGATTAATATAAAAAATGATTAATCTCTGAGAGAGCAACACTACATTCTGGACATTTTTAAAATGATTAATATATATTTTTTTAGACTACTAGATCCGCAAATGTCGGATCCGCAAATGTCGGGTCCGCAAATGTTAATCCGCATCTGTCGGTCCGCAAATGTCGGTCCGCAAATGTTAATCCGCAAATGTCGGGTCCGCAAATGTCGTTCCGCATATGTCGGTCCGCAAGTGTCGATCCGCAAATGTCGTTCCGCAAGTGTCGGTACACCTTTCATTTACATATTAAAAAATTTTCATTAATAATCACTTTTACCATAAAATAACTAAAAATAACTTTTGAGTCTAACTTTGAATTTTAACTTTGAGTTTTTTAAATTAAAATACATAAACATTAAATTCTAATATTAGTCTAACATAGGTTAAATTTTTAATTTAATTCATTTAAAGTGAATTTATAATATATAATATATTTATAAGATATACCTAATCTACTTTTGGAATTTCCTTATTTTTTATTCACATGTAATTAAGTTAATTTACATTTTAATATTTAACTTTATGTTGAATTTTAAAAGTCTACTACATTAAATCTTTTCGGAAGCTGCCGGAGGATAAAGTACGTTTAAGATGATATTTTACATGAAGACGAGTCTTTCGTAAAAACCATTTTTCCACGGGGAAAAAGGGGTTCTAAAATTCCATTGAATATAAAAATATCGGGAATTAATTAAAGATTTGTACTTCTGGTATTACTTATAAATTGTATAAATTGATTGAATTGATTATTTTTGATATCCACTCGAAAATCTTCCAATATAATTTTTTAACTTTCAATCGCGCTCAAGCAATTATTTTTTTCTTTTACATTATTGTCAGCTTTCCATTAATAGATTCTAAGCTTAATCATTTATCTCAATTAATAATTTTCATTTACCATTTATTACCTGAATTATAAGATATAATTAATTATAAAATCTTTTATAAAAAATCAGTACTCTTCTAAAAACAAGTCCTTTGGGGTCATAAACGTTCTTTGTTCTTATATGCATATTATAAACATCTATTTTTATAATATGTAATATAACAGGCATTTATATTTTCGTTCGTACATGGTCCCTGCAGGAGTTCAATTTTGATACTGTTTTTCACAAATTTAAGTTGAATTTCGGTGTAAAAATTTTGAAGCCTCTTATTATCGACCTAAATAAAAATTCTTCAGTAATTGACATATCTTATAGCAAATTGTAAAAAACTACATGCGATATCACAAATCTAATACAATTTTCTGAGTTATATGAAAGTTGTTATGAATCTTATATACTATTAATTTATCTATGTAATTATTCACTAATTATAGGTCACATATGCATTTTGAGGGTCCTCTTTTTTTATTAAATTATCTTATTCAAGTATAATTATAATTCACATTTATTAAAAATATTTACGATTTATGGCGTTTTTCACTCTTTTTATTATTTTTCTGTTTTTTCCATCATCATCTACGTTATATTTAACAATGAAGTTCTTATTTTGATTTGTCGATTAAATTTTCATGTTTCGCTATATAATTAATCTATCTTTTTTCAAATCCGTACAAAATTTAATAGTAATTTTATCAACATAATATAATTTTTATTTAATATTCTTATGCATCCTTTATTTATTGTCCCATAAATTTTTTACATATCTCTTTTGGTGCTCGTAAACTCTGTCAAATTACTACAATTGATGTGTAAATTTAGGTGACTATTTAAAATATTTTTAAAATTTATAAAATAATTATTTTTTATATTATTTTTAAAAATTTTTTAATAATAAATTAATATTTATTTTTTTTAAATTTAGAAAATAATGAGATCATTTTAACATCTGCCTCTATTAAATCAGTAACAAAATCATCTAATATTGATATTGGTAATGATGATTTTGCTTTATCCATTATATGGCTTTACCCATCATAGCACCAATGTTTAAATGTATTTGTAAAAACTATTTAATTGACTGAAACTAATAAATAAAAATATGAGAGCTTTAAAAATAATATAATGTTGAAATTAGTATGCTTTATGTATTAATTCGAAATCTATTTTAATTTGGCAAGCATAATGTTATTTTTTCTGGAAGGAAACAATTACAAAATGTAGATATTTTTATTATTCTCATTTAATTAATTCCAAGCGTTTCTATAACCGCTCAGTAATGGTATTAGTAATTGAAAAGAGTGTACTCAATAGAAGAAAGTGCACTCTCTCTTACTCAGTTATCCGGAAATTATTTGCTATATTTTTTTCCAGAATTTTTATTCTGAATTTTAAATTTGTTATTAATTCGAATTAAATAAAGTTAGCTGTAAATTAATTTTGAAATTTTAATAAGAATAGTTAAAATAATAGTTAAAACAATTTCTAAATAGACAATGGAAAATTAAATTATTATTAAAAAGCTGTTATTAAAATAGAACTATCAGTAATATAAACAAAAAGAATGTAACATAAAATAACAATTCGCAAATTTTTCGGAATATTTTAATAGTACGTGTTCCGTGTCCGGTGTTATTATTCTAAGGCCCTTAGTATATAAAAAAAGAAACCTTACAAGTTTAAATTAGACAATACTTACTAATTTTTATAACACAAATATAAATAACGATGATTTTCTTATTTAATATGTTATTTAATATATATTCAAATGAAGAATAGCATTTATTTTCCATTAAAAAATTTACAGCACGCGATAGGATTGTAACAAACACCACTATTTACAGTAAAAACAATTTTATTTAATTTGGACACCTGTAATCGAAGAAAATTTATTGAAAATTAGTTTTGTCAATTAGAAATTTAAGAAAAAATATTTTAAATTAAAATTTTATGCTTTTGAAGACTAGAAGTTCAAACTACGGTAAATATTTGATTATATCTTATACCTTCCATCCAGGAATAAGTTAAATGTAACTTTAAAAAATGGGAAGATGATATTCTTTGCACCACTAAAAATATAAAAACAGAATTGAGAAATGTTCTTTCCCTTTGTGAAAGGAATTAGAGGCTTAATTTGTAATTTATTTTCACCGTGATTTGGCGTTCTATTTTTAGCCTGACATGAAAAGCATGGACTAAAATTTTTAAAAGAAAAAACATTCATTCTTTAAAATTCATAATGTATTATAACCTTGCAATAATTTTCTGAAGCGAGCACAGCAAAATTAATAGAATAAGCAGAAAAACTATATATTATTTTTTTAATGAACGTATCTGGTAATAACATATTTTGATAAATAGTTAAAAAATTATATATTAATGAGATGTAAATTATTAAAATTAGTAATATGTTAATTCTATTGTTAAAAATTAACTCTTATTAATTAATTATATTATTTAAAAATTATTTAAATTAATAAATCAAATTATTTATTGAAAATTTTTAATTAATTAACTTTAAATTAGTATCCAAATTTTCGCATTGATTGGAATGTGAGCTCGTCCGTTGCAAATCTTTATAATGCAGGTCCTTATATCCTTATAATGCTTATAATATATCCTTATATCCTATAATATATCCTTATAATGCAGGTCCTTTAACAAGCAGTTGTTTCCAATCTCTAGGAATGTGCAATGAAAAAAATAATGCAAAAAAACAAAACAACTTTTACTGCAAACAACAACCTGCAAAACAACTTTTACCAATTGAATTAATAATTCTATAAATTTATTTAAACAATTTAATATAAAATTTTATTATTAGTTTAAAATAGAAAAGTAAATTGGCCTTAAAAAATAAATTGGTAAATCAGACGATGAAGATTATTGCAACAACAACTCATTATCCTCATTATCCAAGTAGTTTAACTGAGGAAATTGTTCCGTGGTATTTATTTACTTACAGTAGTGGTATTTTAATTACAACCACCAAGTGGACATATTTGGAAAAAATAAGAGTAGGATGCGTGGTGATTGATTTGTTCATTTGCAAGAAGCACGCAACCTAACCAAACACAAACTTTAGTCTTCTTTTTTATGTCATTTATATTTTAATCTGGTGAATTTTAATATTATGTATGTATATAATAAAAAATATTTATAAAACATAAACATTCCAGTTTGTCTTCTTAAGAGCGAATAGTATATGTATATCAAAATATAGATATAAAAAATATAAAGTATAAAAATTATTTTATATTAAACATAGAAACTGCTGTTAATTTACTAAAAGAAAAATGGAATAACATTGAATGGATAAACTTTATAAAATTTTGTATGAAAATATATATTTCAACGTTATAAGTTTATAAATTAATATGAAATTAAAATTTAAATATTTGTAAATCAAAATATATATCAAGATATGTTTTTATAATTACTTATCATGTTCATAAACATATTATTTTGGAAGAATATTTTTAGAAAAAATAGGGCAAAATTATGAAGAAATAAATATAGCATAAGAACCCGGGGCAGCAGAAATAATGGGCAGATTAAAATATAAAGATTAATTTCAGGATGTATGACCCGGTCATTCAATTAAGGCTTAGGCCATTATAATAAATAAATATATAAAAAAGTCCTTTAGACAAAAAATAAATAAAAAAATAATTATGAATAAAAGTAATTATGAATTTTGGAAGCCCGTATAGCGAAATTTCAAGGCAGTCTAATTTTTAGAACTAAATAAAAATTAAATATTTTTAGAATGAAAACTCCTTAGGGAACAAAATGGATTTTCATAAGTACTTTTATAGGCCCTCAATATACATACCAGGGGTGGCGCTCGTCTCGTATCTCGTGAAATCTCGTGTTTTTTAGAGGTCTCGTATCTCGCGTCTCGTATCTCGTATTTTGATACGAGATATTTTCAATCTATTTTAGAAAAACGGTCAAAAATTTGGGACTATTTTAAGATCCTATAATTAGGAAAAAAAGTAAGAAATCTTGCCCATTGGTCTTCCAAAATTCTCAGATTTTCGCCTGCGGCGCTAAACTGGTGAATTTTTTGTTCTAAAGCCTCTAAAATTCTCAAAATTTTCGCCTGCGGCGCTGGAAACGGAAGAAATCTGGCTTGTTGGCCTTCTAAAATTTTCAAAATTTTCGCCTGCGGCTCTGAAAACGGAAGAGGGATAAAGTTGGTCAGGCGGGAAATATCGGTGTACCTGAAGGGATAGAAGAATATCGGGTGATTTGCTGGGATTAAGGTGAATTTAACAGATATGAGGATTCGGATGGATATCTGGGAATCCATCGATCTCGAGAGATATTAATGGATTGTGATAATTAAGTAGGATATCGAGTGACTAAGAGTATATGATGAATCATGGAGTGGCTCAGAAAAACTTCGCCTCCTTATCGGGTGTCCATATCTACCGATATCCTATACCACTAAAATCAGTTGACTACCTCAATAATCCCATGGTATCCGTTTCTTTAACTCTTCTTGATCCTCTAAATCCCATGATATTCTCCGTAATCCCCGATATCCCAATAAATCCCCTTGATCCTCTAACTCCCCAATATCCTTCATAATCCAGCTGTAATCATTATCCATTTTTTGGCTTTATGATTTGAAAAAATTTAAAATTTGAATTTGAAAAATTGAAAAGCAATAATTTGAAAAGCAATAAATTCTCGTATCTCGTGTCTCGTGAAATCTCGTATTTTTTGAGAGATCTCGTATCTCGTTTTATCTCGTTCTCGTATTTTTTGGAGAATCTCGTATCTCGTGAATCTCGTATTTTGTGGGACTCGCGCCACCCCTGATACATATTTTTAGGACGTTTATTTTATTTTATTGAATTGTAGATAATAAAACATATAACTTATTAATATTAATTTATAAAGACAATATAAAAATAAAATCAAATAAGTAAATAGGAAGAAGTGATGTAATAAAAATTAAATTCACTGTTAAAATGTTTAATTTTTGTTTTTACAATTTTAAAAATAATATATGAGTAAATTATCAACATATTTTAGTATATCATAAATACAGCAAAATGAAACGATCGTATATATTATTTTTTTATTTAGGCCTTTAAATTTAAGTTTTGATATATAATTAAAAAATTACACCTACCTCCCATTATTCCATGGCCGATGTTCTTAGGCCGGTGCTACCAGTAGAGGTGGGACCCCCGGTTTAAGATTTTTATTTCATTTATTTGTTACAATAATATATCTTATTCTTTATTCCAGTGTTTAGTGAGGAGAAATGATCAATTCTTTAAATTAATTATTATTATATAAAAATTTGTATATAATTTTCATTGTTTAATAAGAATTTTAATATTAATATAATTAAGCTTTAAATGGCGATGTGCCTCTCCCGGAGCACCAAGTTGTCAACTAAAAGCTTACTTTGACAAAGAAATTTTTTGGGGAAGCTAGGTCACAAGAGTTATTGAATAAAGTGAATTTAAATAAAATATTTATCTTAAAATTAAATTAAAAATACAATTAAATATATTTATAAAGATTTAATGGAAAGTTAAAAACTGAAGCTGATAGGGAAGATCTGCCTATTGTTTATATAGGGGATTTAATGGAAAATAGGCAGAGAAATGAATAATAATGAATAGGGAAATGATATGAAAAATAGCATTAACGAGGGGTGAAAAGACAATAGTTTCCGGTAGAAGAAGAGAGAAGAAGGGGTCAAAGTGGTATATTATGGGAAAATAATTTATGAAATTGAATGTCGTAGACAGGTGAAATAAATGGAAAAATAGGAAAAAATATTTAAATTTATTAAATAATTATAATTTCGTGTTCCTTACACGACAAAGTTTTCATAGAATATATTTTTTAACAAGATATGACTTCTGTTTATACTATTTATTAATTGCACATATATAATGTTTAGGGACAGTCTTACAGTTTTTTCTTAGAGATTTTCGAAGCAAACCTGAATATTTATTAGGTTTATAGTTCTTTTTTTATTACATTGCTATTATTTCACTCTAATAAATATTATTCTTTATTAGATTCTGAATATATAAAAATTTTTATTTTCATGTCTAGTGAATTAAAGAAAGATTTCGCTATTTTCCTCGATTAATGCAAAAAATTGGAATAAGTTGTATAAAACGTATAAATTAATTTTTCTTTTTAAATATAGGTATATAAAATAATATATTAAAACTTAAATGATGCAATGATTTTATATTAAGGATTAATTTTCTGTTTTTGCATTTATTTAAGCTATTTCCGTTTGGGATGTGTTAAATCTCGAAAAAGAGTGATTGTCACGATCTCTTTCATGTAGTTTTTATTAAAAACATGGGGACGTTCTAGTCGGAAAATGGAATTGTTAGAGAATCTGATCTCAATTTATCGGGTTTTTCTACTCAAATCATTCGGTTAATTTTAATTAGTTAATTAATTTTCATTTTTAAATTAATATTGTCTTATTTTAGATAGTAAGTTTATTACATGATTAGTGAATATATTTGCAATTAGATACTAGTAATTAAATTGAAATATTTTTATAATGCCCTAACCCAAAATTTTTTATTAAAAATTTTACTCATATTTAATTCACTGAGTAGCACGTAAAAATATATAATAATATCTATAATTATAATATTTGGAATATTATTAACTGCTTTCGAAAATTCTTAATTTAAAAAAATTGTTAAAAAATTATTGCCAAAAAAATTATTAAATTCAGTGTAATTTACGTTGTTTGTAATCCACAACAACGGCCTTAAATAAACTTTTTATTAATAAAAGTTGTTATTAAACATCAAAAATATTTTATATAAATAGAATAATATTATTCTATATAAATAGATAATTATTAATTATTATTATTCTATGTATATAAATTATTATTATTATAATATATTATTATTGCATATAATAATTATTATTATAATTATTATTATTGCATATAATAATTATTATCGATAAATAGAATAATATATATTAATACTTTTATTATTAATACTTTTATTTAAATTATTTTTGTTTAAATATAGTATGAGCAGCACTTTGATAAATTGTATAAGAATTATATTATTAAAATATATATTTAATAATTCATCATTAATTAATTAATTATTTTACCTAGTTCCGTACAACCACAATTAAAGGTGAAGGTAAATCCGTTTCACGAACACTGGTTCCTACTCCATTGTAGGATTCTTACTTTATTGTAGGAATCGAAATTTCATCCTTACAAAATGCATAATTTTTTTTATCATTAACACTACGACATTATTATTTTTAAAACATAAATATTTAATTTATTAAACATACTAAAATGTTGAAAAATTTCTCAAATCATGTCTTGTTATGCTTATCTATTGAAATATTTCCACTATTTCTATTAAATTTTATTTATATATCTAATCCAGTTTATTTCATAAAATACCTTAAATTAGAATAACTGAATTATATAAATATATTAGAATAGCTGAATGCTACTGGTTTGTTTACATTTAAATAAAATCAAAGTAATTTTACTTATATATAGACTTTCGGGTGCATCAGCAAATACTGATGTCTCTTCCCATACAAGGTTAGTGAACCCCTTCCATTTTATTAAAACTTCTTTGAGCCTTCCACTTCATCAACTTTTTTCACGATTGGCTGAATTTAAATTAATTTATATGAATATTTTAAATTTATTTTTCAATAATTTCCTATACAATTCACCTTGTGTGTTATCATATCTAATAATCCTCTACATATTTAATAATCCTCATAATCCTCATACATAATAACAAGTGCTTGCAATAAAATAAATATAAATTAATTTTAAAGCAAATTTTAATTTATTAGTTTTATTCAAATTATTTTGATATTTTTAAAATAAATGAATGTAAGATACAGCTTTTAAAATTAATATTCTTTTAATTTCCGAATTTATATTGAATATTATATTATGCTTTATTATTTTGCCATAGCCATTATAAATATCAACATCTGTTGATATTTATACTGCTGTTTATAGTTTTTTAATAAGATGGATGATATCACTCATTTGAAAATTTATGCTTTTGTCTAAAGATAAAAGTGTTAAAAACAAGTTTTATTTAAAAATAGAACAAAATACGCGTTACAAAACACGTAATTTTGAAGAAAATAAAAATGTTACTTAATTAATAAAAATTAATTAAAGGCCCCCAATTCATTAATGGTTGAAAACTTTAGTAATTTGTTCATGCAATGTTTGCTCCATGCCACTCATATACTATCTTGCTTCTACATAGTTTACTTTGTATATTTTATTATGCATAGATTTAAACAAAATAAGTAAGTGATTCATTGAATAATACAAATCCCATGCCAATCTCAGGAGTATCTTTTTGTGTTTATCTATTTGTTGATTTCTTTCATGAAAATTTACAGTTTTGCTAATTCAGTTTATTAACAGTTGCTCATTATTTATATTTTAAATTATTTTTAAATAATTTAATTTATATAAACTGAACATATTATTTTTTAACTGGAATATTTATGAATTAAATTTTTACTATATTAATATTATAATCGTTTGATCATTTTATTTTAATTTATTGACTAGATAAGTATTATATGTGTAATACAAATATTAATTTTTTATTATATAAATTTTAACTATTTAAAAATGTTAGCAATTGATAATTTGAATTATTATTCATATAATATAGATTTCAAATTCTAAAGTATAGTTTCTAAATTTTGCTAAATTTCAATTTTGATATATATTAATCAATATTTCCAGCTTTTCTTACTCATAAATAGAGTAAGTCGAGTTCGAGCGAGTTCGAGTTACTCGACTCGACCGCTCGGGTTTTTTGCGTAATTACTCGACTCGGAACTCGGGATCATGATACTCGGATTACTCGAGCTCGAGATTACTCGAGATATCATCCATCTTATTAAAAAACTATAAACAGCAGTATAAATATCAACAGATGTTGATATTTATAATGGCTATGGCAAAATAATAAAGCATAATATAATATTCAATATAAATTCGGAAATTAAAAGAATATTAATTTTAAAAGCTGTATCTTACATTCATTTATTTTAAAAATATCAAAATAATTTGAATAAAACTAATAAATTAAAATTTGCTTTAAAATTAATTTATATTTATTTTATTGCAAGCACTTGTTATTATGTATGAGGATTATGAGGATTATTAAATATGTAGAGGATTATTAGATATGATAACACACATTATCAAAATTTTATTTAAGATTTTACATTATATCATATATAGAAAAAGATAAAAGTCAAATTAGTATTCAACATTCTAGACAAAGTAAATAAATAATCAAATTATTTAAATAAATCAAAGTTCAAATGAAAAATGAATAAATAGAAAAGTATTTGGTTAAAATGAAAGCCAAAAAATAAATATGGTTTTAAATTTTTTGATTCAATAAAATGAAATTTGAAAAAATTTTAAAAATGTTAAAAAATGTTTTAAAATGATTTCAGAATGTTTAATATGAAAGATAAGGAAAAATTTTTTACAAGAAGTTCCAATCAAAAAATTTCTATAAATTCTATAAATCTAATATGAGAAAGGAAAAATTGCCTTAAACTTGAAATTAAATAAATTAATACTGCATAGTATTTTACATAAATAATAATATATGTTAACAAACCCTCGAAACTGAACTGTAACATTTGCAAGCTTATATTTGCGCATCATAAAATTATATTGTACTTTTATTTATTTTATAGATTTAATATTTAAAATATTTCATTTATATATTTTATTTTTTGTATAATTTCTTTAAATTTTTTTAGTTTCTCGAGTAATAGAATCATCTAAATGAATTAAAAAATGATAAGCTGATATTAAATAATAAAATCTGATAATAATGATAAAATAAAATTTTTAAAAAATTTATTTTTTTTCGTATATAAGATTATTTAAATTTATATTTCAGAAAAAAAGATGAAGGTTTGTTAAAAAAGATTTTATTAAAAATTTCATCATGTAAATCCTACAATAGTATTATGTTCATTTAAATATATATATGAATAAAGTCATCCATTTTGGCAACCCTAATTATAAACGTAAAAAATGTTACAATCAATAAAAGATTTTACTTTAACTAAATTTTCAATTACCCGATGATGAATTTCAACTATGGATCACGAGGTAAATTTATTTTTTCAGTTGTTCATTATTTTTAAATATAAGTACGAATGTAATGTCTTTACACAAAAAGGCATAATGTCATACACCAAATCATTTTATTTAATTCTTTATTTTGTTTAAATTGTCTTCGGAGGCAAAAAAATAATCTTCTCTAACACAAAAATTCTAACACAAATTTTAAAAACTGTATGATTTATATTTACAGGCTACAATGTTATTTATAAATAAAAAACAAAAAATAACATTATTAAATTTTATTAAACGTTTAATACATTTTTAATTTATTGATTTGTATTGCAAAATATAGTTTAAATACTTAAATTTCAATACATAAATTTATAAGTATTTTTATTAATATATGTGATTGATTATTATACATATATAATGTCTATATGAGTTATGAAATTAGTAAGTCTAATTCCATAATCTTATTTGATATAGATTATACATAAATATTTTATTTATATATTTGATGTATGTAAATATTTATTTCTAAATATGACACAACGGGCGTAAATAATAAACTCAACACCTGTGTCATTTCGTTTATTTTTACATTGCTCTGCAGTCAAGATCTTTCTTTAAATTCGCCTTTTTTAATAATATAATTTAAACTAAATCATTTTTTTCTAAAATTTGGCAATTACATTTGAGTTAATATCAAAAAACTTATGCAATTTTTAAAATTTCTATTAAAATAATAACGAAGCTATAATATTAAACATATTTGGTATTAGATAAGTAAAATTATATTAAAATGTAACTATTATGTCTTTCAGGCATTGAATTTGGTATTGAATTTGGAATTTTAATGAGTACAAAATTTTTGATATTTATTAAATACATTTTCTTGTAAATTTTTTCATAATCATACTCTTTCATCATATAATAGATTACATCTTTAACTGTACCACTTTCTATTTCAATATTAAATAAAAGCAACGCATCATTTTCCTTATTGATACGTTCTTGTAATGAATCATCAATTAACTTTGTCTGATGACTATTTGTAAGTTCTTTTTTGACAGCTATCATTGAAGCATATTTTCTAGATAAACCGTACTTTTTTATTATGATTTTTCGGCTTCGTGTACATTCTCTTTGAGTTTCCAGATAATTACATAAAAAGGTGCTTAAATAAAAAATTAATATTTATCTAAAAAATCTTTATGCTATAGCACAGAATTATTAACTAAAGACAAATTTTGGGTTCTTTTAGTATTAAATAATAATGTAAATGTTTCAAGTTGTTTATCATAGCTTCGTTTAAACTGGTTTCAAATTTTATAATTTAATCCTAATCATGCTTTCTTTCTTTTTCTGACGATAAAAGGCTTGAATAAGACTTGCAGATTAATTGCCTTGGCAACCAACAAAAATTATTAAAAACTAAATTCTTTAGAAATATAAAAAGTTTTAAAACAATATCAAATTTTATAATATATGCTAATTTTTTATTTATTTATATTTCATCAAAGTAGCTGGAGAAAAATATGGTCGGCACAATCTGTACCCATCTATTTAAAATGTTTTTTTCCAAATAGTTCCTCTTCTTTTTTGCTGAATACTTTTATATTTTTCTTATATTTCCCAATCTTATTCTCTTCGCAAAAAGAAGCCATCTACTTTATTTTAATTTTTTGCACATCTTTTATTTTAAATATATCTACATTTCTTTTATGAGTTAGCATATCAAAACTTGTATAATGTTTTGATTGTATATACCTATATAATATGTGATAATTGTGAATAAGTAAGTGATTTAATTTATTTTTTTAAATATATTTTGATTGTTACTTCGCCCTTCATGGCAAGTTCTACCTCATTAAACTCTTCAAATTAATTGTTGTATGGATGTATATTTCGTGTTATTTATAAATTTCGAGGGAAAAATTTATATAAAATTATTTTAACTAAAGCTTCGAATTAACACCAAACTTATTTAAATATTTTACATTATTTTTTACAATAAATTGATATTTTTAAATAAACGATATTAATTTTAAATTCTCAACAATCATGTCAGTTAAAAATAGTTTATAATAATATTAGAACTATTTTATTTCAATAAATCTATTTTTTGTTAAGTTTTCTGCCAGCAAAAATTGCTATTAATAAATATGTATTCCAACGCGTGTGTGAATAAGTAAGTGATATTTTATTTAGTAAGTGATATTTTTATTTTACGTTAGACTTACTCCAATCTTAGGAGGATCAACGTCAACAAACAACAGAGGGAAACACTCTTTAACTGTATCCTGAAAATTGTTAAATATTATTTATAAAATAAACAAATTAAATGTTACCCGAATTAGCCCAATATATCTCAATCTACAGTCGACCACCCCTCCTTTTTCGGGGTGGCACTGATCCATATGCAATTGGACCATTTTCTTAATGTGACTCCCCTTAAAATTAAATCTCTATAAGACAACCTTCAAAGTGGATTTTCTCGATGGATACTTCGTCGCACGTCGGGCACTTGTACAGATTCTTACCTTCAAGATGCCCGTAAACGTGCTTGATGTATTGTTTACCAACACGCCCCTCGAACATATGGCAACGGATATGTCTGTTCCGTATTTTTCTTAAATACATCTACCTACCAACGGTACGATCCATTTGAATACGGTATCTATATTCCGCTTTTTGCAAAGCGGACATCCTCTTCCTTTTACCGAACATCTTCATTATTAGATATAGAAACTGAATATTGATAATAAAAAATTCAATATAATAAAAATTTCAATATATTTGTAGGAAAGATAAAAAATATAAAAATTATTTACACTTATGAAAATCTTTATTTATATGAAAATATATATTTTAAATATCTTATATTTTAATATATTGTATACATTTAAATATATTTTATTAAAAACATTCGGGTAGAGTAATAAATGTACTCTTAAAGTAAAAATTAGAGTATTTCGTTTGAGAAAACATAAAAAAGACGTAGAAATAATAAATTTTTTAAAAGAAAGAAATTTATAATGATACAATACTGATGACAAGTTATCTAAGTTACACTTTATGTTATAATTAGACATTTTACTGGTGATCCAGAACAATTAAAAAATGTTAATGAGATCATTTGTAATTCATTTGCAGATGTTTACGATTTTTACCACATTGTAAATTATTCAACAATGGTACGTCGACCAAGCAGCCCGTATTGAATGGGATCGTTTAAATTATATAAAATTGCATCAAAAAAATTTGTAAAGAATCATTTAATTATATTAAAATCTTTTAAAAAAACGAAAGAAAAAGAATGGTACGTCGACCAAGCAGCCTTCAAGTTAAAAACAAATTAATTTGTCTTCAAATTTTACGGGTGGGCCAATAAATTTGCATGAAAGTTTTATGGATGCAATGACAATTTTTAATGCAAATTAAAAAATTCAGTTTGAAAATTTTAATTTCATTTATTTTGTTAAACATTTTAATATTATATAAAAAATTTTTTCTAATAAATATAAAATGAATATACCTATAAGTTTAATTTTCTACAATAATATTTCTAACTCTTAGTTAGCTTAGAAATATATTCCCAATAAACCGATGAGCATGAGACACAGTTAGTAAAGTTTTCTGATGGAGAATAGTAGGAAAATCAAAATTGTATACCATCGATATACCATCGATATCGTTGTGGAAAATTTAATAATAGATCCTGATTATTCTAATTATAATAACAGGGGCCTATACAAATTAAAATCTACATTATACATCTACAGCCTACATCTACAAATTATAAATGCATATGTATAGAATGTAGATTATAGCCGATACAAATTAAACAAAATTTGTAGATATAGATGTCGCCAGAATTATGTAGATTTTCGTCAGAATTATGTAGACAACAAAAGGTTTTAACTATGACAGAACGTGAGATATTCTTTAAATATAATCACGTAACTAATTAAGAATTAAGTAATTATCACATCAAAGCTTATAAAAGGAAACATTTACAAAATAATAAATCTATTGATGACTCGTCCAATTCTGATGCACTTATGTAAATTCTATAGAAAATAATAGAAAATAAAAAAATTATATAAAGTCAATAATGAAGAAAAACGTAAAACTAAGCAAGATTTAATTGAAATAATAGTTATTATAAATAATAAATAGTAAAAATTTAATTATTTTAAATTCCAGCAAAAAATTGACACTGGTCAATGTACATAAATAAATTTATAAGATGTATCCAATAAAGGAAACTGTTGAAATATTAAAAACGAAATCATTTTCAGGACTTAATCAACGAAATCTGTAAATGGAGATTGTGCACTCTCAATAGTTAACATAATAACTATTGAGAGTTACGGTAGTTACATTTTTTCTCTTTGATTGAAATTACAGAAGGATGAAACTGAGCCACCAATCTCTAAATTCCGCTTTAAAGTAAAAAAAGGATAAATTATTGAGTACATGGAAAAAAGTTATGACACCTCTGACTGATTCGACCCGCCTCTGATAAATAGTGTAGCATAAATAAATGATTATATATTAATAATAAATTATAAATATACATAATCGGTCGTACCGATAAATATTATTTATATAAAATAAATTTTTAAATTTAAATAGAAATTTCATTTTAAAGATAAAGTATTGCTCTACAGATCATTTAATTATCAACCTAATTTTATCCGATTTTGAACTAACTTCTTTTCATTTGTAACTATTAGGGTGTAACATAAATAATTAGCCACCCTTAAACCATGTACATTGTAAACTTTATATCTCAAACCACCAAATAGTATTGTTCCCATATAGATAGGTCCAGCAAAGAATCTGGTCTCGTGGCCTCTCTGGGCATTTTCGCGCAGGGGCTATCCTAAAACAGCATAATGTTAGACCCCATTTCGCAAATGCGACCCTATAAAAAATCAGCCAGCTGTTTTCCGGGCGAATTTTTTATATCATTGTATTCATCAGATTCTTCTCTATCAGAATCTATTTAAATTTTCATTCATACTCATCAATTTTGCAGAGAAAAATCAAAAAGAATTTGCCTTGTTTCAAAAAAACAAGTTTTAGTATTTCATCTCTAACTAATGCCAACTTAATCCTAGGATTCTGATTTTTTGCCAGAAAATAGGCAACTATCTTATGATCATAGAAAAATATAAAACGAAGTCTAAAAACTTAGTTAAATCTTAATAAATATTTATTTCACTTTATTCCATTCATTCATTTATACGTATAAAACGTGACATTCAGATAAAAATACAATGAAATGTAATTTAATTTAAATCAAAAGTTTTGTATAAGGTCTGGAGACAATAAAATGGAATTTGACTTTGATAAAATATTGTTTAGGTTAATATTGTTTAGGAGCTTTGGAAACAATTCGATTGACGATTTTTGTAATTCTATTGGAAGTTTTCTGTAAATGTTTGGGATGTCTATAAAAAATGAGTTTTTCCGAATGGTGCTTGAACAAAAGGGTATAAATAAATTATGCGGATTACCTCTTGTAGTGGTGGGGAGAATGCTATATGTATTATCGTGTTTTAGATTAATTTTACCTAAAATAATATTATGGAAAAGGATAAGATTTGATTTTAAGCGTCTATGCGATAGAGATTCAAGTTTGAATAGGTTAAGGAGTTCCTTGTAATTAGGTAATGTTGGACTGTTATTGTGTTTCACAGAACGTAAGTATATTATTTTTAAGAATTTATGTTGAACATTTTCTAAAGCGTTTATGTCTTTATTTAAATAAGGGTTAATTATAGGAGATCCAAATTCAAGGATAGGTAAGACATATATTTTGAATAGAGTAATTAGGAATTGAGTGTTATTAGTTTTAAGAGATCTGATAAGGGTGTAATAAATTCTAGTTGCTTTATTTGTAGTGATTTTAATGTGAGAATCCCATTTTAGGTTGGATGTAAAATAAATGCCAAGATCACGAATAGGTTCGTTGGGTGGAATAATTGGTATATTAATGTTTTGTAGAGTATATTGGTGGAAGGGATTTTTAGTTCCTATGTGGAATGAACTACATTTGCTGACAGCGATTTTAAGGCCATTTATTTCGCAGTATTTTGTGAATGTTTGGATAAATGTTTGGAGTGGAGAGTAATGATTTTTATTTAAGAAGTCAAAGCAGGTATAGGCCTTTAAATCGTCAGCAAATAGTTTGGGTGTAACATTATCTGTTTTACAGATATCTATTATATCAAAAATATATGAGATGAATAAAATTGGGCCAAGGATGGATCCTTGAGGAACTCCGCTTGTTATAGGATATTCATTAGAATTTTTAGATTCGACAAGAACGGTAAAAGTTCGATTTAACAAATAGTCCTCAATCCAATTTAGTAAGGCACCAGTGATACCTAGATGATAGAGTTTTTTCAGAAGGCGATCGTGGGGAACTGTATCAAAAGCTTTTGCCAGGTCAAAGAATATGACGTCAACGCATTTCTTATTTTCTATAGCTAATGTGTAGTCGTTATAGGTTTCTAGGAGTTGAGTTATAACTGAATGGTTTTTACGAAAACCATGTTGACAAGTGGGAAGGTAATTGTTAGTTTCAAGAAATAGAGTTAATTTATTAGAGATAATTCGTTCTAGAATTTTAGAAGTTGAGCATAGAAGAGAGATAGGTCGAAAATCTTTAGGTTCATTAGGGTTACTATTTTAGGAATAGGTCGGATTATTGATTTTTTCTAAATGGTTGGAATTTTACTTGTCATAATTGACATATTAAATATAATTGTTAATGGAGTGGTTAATGAGATTGCTGTATTTTTTTAAAAAATGTTAGGGATTCCGTCCGGGGATATGTTATTAACATTGTCAAGTTGGTTTATGATGCTGTAGATTTCATCTGGATTGATATCAATAAAAGATAAATTATTTTTGTTAAAAGCTTTTATGTCAGAGGAGTCAAAGTTAGAAGAGTTAAAAACAGATTGGAATTGTTTGGCGAGACATTCGGCTTTATCTTTGTCTGAAATGGTAAATTGATCGTTAATGTTGAAGATTGGGATTTTGGTTTTTTTGGATTTAAGGAAGGCCCCTATATACTGAAATCTAGATCTTCGATCATTGAATTTCGAGATTTCTCTGTTTTTAAAGAACCGAGAAATTTCTTTGTCGATTTTTTGTTGTGTGAGAATGTATTTTTCACGGATAGCAGGTTTATTAATATTTTTCCATAAAAGATTTTTATATGAGATCATTTTTTGAATATGCTTTGGGAATTTAGCAAAATCTTTATTGATCTTTTTTAGTGGTATAAAGTTATGGATTATTTGATGAATGATTTTTAAAAATAAGGTGTATTGGGAATCTACATCGGTGCAATTTAAAAATAAAGTATTCCAGTTTAAAGCTATTAGAATATAGCTTTTTTTTTCTGTTCTATTTAGAACAGAAAAAATGCTTAAAGCACTGTTGAGCGCCAGCGGGCTGTTCTCATTAATCTTCTTGGAACAACTCATTCTAATATGGTCCTAATGCGTCTATGCGTAAACGTTCCTTTGGACGAGATGATTTCTTTTTTGAAAAAGTAGGAATAAAGTTTGGAGGGCCAATCTTGGAATAACAAGTCTTATTTATATTTTCGGTATTCATCTGTCCAATTGTTTTGGGACGAATTTCCTTTTGTCTTTTGAATTCAAAACCATTTCCTTTTTGCTGCTCAATATTATTGGCTGCTTTCTCTAACAAATTCTTCAGTCCTGATTTACCCTCATTTACAAGAGATTCTTTAAGGTCTTTCCCTTCCAATACGTTACTCAAGACACGATTGCCTGATTCCAACCCTTGGCGGCCAATGGCTGTGCCAATGTCTTTTCCAATTGGTATCAAATACCTTAACAAACTTCGAAAAACAGATCCTAAACCGCTACCTCTTTGGAAGGGAACACCACGAAAAACGTTATAACCACCCCATTGGTCATGAAATTCGGTCAACGACGACCAATCAACATAGAGAGGATTAAAGTAATAACAAGTGTTGTAATGTAAGTTGTAATGTATTGTAATGTACAAAATTTGCTCTTTCAATTATTAATATTAAAAGCTTTAGTAGCAATAAACTGCGAGACAAATCTATCAGCATTTACTCTGCTTAATATTAAAATAATATTTTCGATAGAAAAACCTGAACAACGCATAAACAAGAAAAATATTGCGTATTTACCACAAGTGTGCCCCCTGGCTGCTGTATTTGAATATTATTATAGGAAACATTAGTAAAATTTGATAAATATTTTTTAATATAAAAGCTAAATGGAGGCCAGAATCCTAGCGAGTCAAAGTAATCAGCACTAGAGGGAGAGGAGCAAAATATAGCTAGCCAATGAGAGCCTGGGAGCATTGAAGGGTCAGTATTAACAACCATACAAAAGGGAAAAGTAGATATTGATAGAGGAATCCTATCAGATGCAAAACAGCCAATATAAAACCTTTTTGTAATAGCATTCCTTCTCAGGATTTTGTCAATTTGTATCGTATTCATTAAAAGTAGGCAGATTTTTTAAAGTGGAGAGTTAAAGTACAAGTTCCTATTGGAATGGTATAAGTACCCCACCGGCCGTGCGTATTTCAATGAGTATTTCGGCAATTTCTTTTACAAGTATTTTATGGTACTGTACAGAAAGAAATTGTTCCTCAATAATTTCATCCTGCTTGCCGCGAATTGTCACAATACGAAGTACAGGAGCTGTAACATCCCCAATCACCATTGGTTCAATTAATCCTGGGGCATAAACATGAAAACTAGAGACACCTCCACTCATATCTGGCATGAATTTTGCAATAGTTGATTCATTCAATACAGTTTTATCAAATCCTAGAATATAAGATAATTGTTCTGTAATCTCAACTTTCTTTACATATTTTCTACCTACAAATAGAGAAAAACGATTTTTATATGAATGAAAATCAAAGGCGCAAGCAATTCCTGGTTTACGATAAACCTGCAGCCATGGTTCAAACCCAGTTTCAGATAATAATTTTTTAGTATTTTCATCAAGACTCGAGTTAAAATCACTTAACAGCCCCTCATAAATTTCATTCTCTGACTTGAGATGCTCGTCTTGTATTTCAGTTGCATTTAATTCTATTCTCTTCTCTTTTTGTCTATTATACACTTCTTTTGATTTTGTTTTAAGTTCCTTTAATTGTTTCTTGTATTCCATTTCAGTAACCCGTAAATTTTCCGCAAATGTTTCACACCCTTCACTTAAAGACCTATCTAAGCTTTCCTTAAGTTGCTGGGGATTAGTCAGATTTCCAGAGGGAACAGCTACTCTAACAACCTCACCACTTTGCCAAGTTACAGTCACAAATTGATCAATACTAGTCCCTATTGAAGGCCATGAGTGGGGGTAGACCATAACAGTCAAGCCAACATACCACTCCGAATTAAATTGTAGTTTACGAGGAAGACGGACTCTAAATGAGTTTGTCCTGTTTCCATCAACATTTGTGTTTGAAGGAAGGATGATATAGAACGAAGTCATTTTAACAGAACGGTTAAGAAATTGAGAGAATATTTATATCATTTCCAGGTTATGGCACTAGCAGGAATCCACCTGTTATGTTCGTCACCGTATCCTTTAAATTTTACAAAAATTTGATCCTCTCTATTATGTCTTCGCTTATTCAAAACTTTTTCCACAATATAGATACTTTCTTTTAATCTTTTTCTGACTAGAACTAAATCATTCCCATAAAACCATCCACGAATTAAAGCTCCTCCCCTATCGCGAATTCTATATGTGGGGGGCTGATGTGGAACCAATCGGACTTTAGCAACAATAAATATTTCATTTGTAAAGTTTGCAAATATCCCTTTTTGAACACTTGCTTATTCTTTTCCACTCTTACAGGGTCGCCTACATTAAAGCTATTCTCTTTCCACCGTGTCGGTCCATGTTGCTCAAGTGCCTTTTCTTTTAAAAATTTTCGCAATAATTCAGCATTCTCATAATTAACATCTACAGGACGCATCCCAATACTTGAATTGAAGGAATTGTTTATAGAATTAACAATATCTTGAATAATATCCACCAGGGTTGCCGCCCGAAACCCGATACCCGAAACCCGAAACCCGGCCTTTTTTTGTACCCGAAACCCGATACCCGAATTGAAAATTTTCCAACCCGAAACCCGAAACCCGTACCCGATATTTTTGCCTACCCGAAACCCGTGACCCGAAATGAAAACGCTCCAACCCGATACCCGAAACCCGTACCCGAAAATTTTTTGTACCCGCGGCAACCCTGATATCCACCCATTTTAATGTTTTATTTTCCGTAAAATAGCGGTATAATCGCTCTTTAATGCTACGATTTGCTCGTTCGGCCATACCTGCATGCCATATAGGAGAAGTAATCATAGAGAAATGTTCCATATTTAATGATTTGAAATATTTCTGTACTGGTGCTGCTAAATTCTAGTCCTTGATCAGTCAAAAGTTTCCAAGGGACAATTTTTACTCTAGCAAATAGCTTCTTAAAGGCATTAATCATATTCCCGCTATGTTTACTTTTGACAGGTTCAGCAAATATTTGACGGCTAAGTGTATCTATACAGACTAAGAGATAGTTAAACCCCCTATTTTGACTGCTTATACGATTAAAAACACTGAGATCAGCCTGCCATTCAGTATGCAACCCCGGAGCAAGTGTTGGCATTCGCTTAAATTTTCTCACAACTCTTCTATGGAGAGTATAGACATTTTGCCCTGCAATTTCGAACTTACCACACGATGAACTACTACAAGCGTTAACCTTAAGTTGTCTTAACAAAGCCGTTAGCTTTAATAAATTATTTAAGATCATAAATTATAGGTAATTATTTAATATTTTGTATTTTGCTCTTCAAATAATTATTTTTATAAAATAATAATGTTATAATTTTATCCGCCAAATCTTACATAGGTAGATTATTTATGTTTCTGTAATTTCCATATAATTTGTCTTTTTATTTCTCAGTCGTACGTTTTTTGTCATTTTTTTTGTCATTTCTTTATGTCGTTGTTTTTTGTCAAAATTTATTTCATCAACCACAGAAAGGATGAAGATAAATAACTGAGGACTGACTAAAAATCGGCTCCTTGTTTACTTCAAAACTTTCTTATAGTTTGTACAAAAATTGTTAAAACAGTTAAATCAAAAGTTTTACTAACAGTTTTGACTAAAATAATCTTAATACAGTAATTTTTGATAATTTTTTAAAGAATAATATTTTTACGTTTAATGTTGACGATTTTTCCGAAAAATTACTTAAATAAAATGTTAATTGTATAACATTATTTTCAATTTCACTCTTTATTAAATTAAAATTTTCAATACTATATTATAAATTTTTATAGGTTAATAAGTCCATAAGTTTCACCCATGGTAATTACTTTAAACTTACTAAATTTTAAACATGTTGTTCGGACTTTGAGATCACATAATTTCTATTGAATAATGAGTGTTTTAATACATAAGTGAGAATTATTTAAGGTATGAATACTGTAAAGGAGAGAAATATTATTAAATAAAAATTACGAACAAAAGTGAATATTCCTTTTTTTATAGGCGACTTTTTTTAAAATTTTTTAATTTTATCATTATTCTTTTTCTTTTTTACTTTACTTAAGTCAAACACATGTTGTTTAATTTTGACGCTGACAATTTCAATCTCACCTTGACAATTTCAATCTCACCTTAGTAATCTTGTCTGTAAAATATAAATACATTCATGATAATAAAATTTAAATCAATGTTTATTTAATTATTTTAAAAATATTTTATATAGTTAGAATTATATTCAATTTAATTCATAAAAACATATTTATTTAATTTAATAATTTGTTATTTTTACGTTTTACCACTGTTTTCTGGTTAATACTGAAGAATTATTTTTATGCAATATTTTAATATATTCTTTATATTAATTCATTTTTTACAAGATTATTTCAATTTTTTGAATATTTTTCTAGTATTTTTTAAATCCGGCTATTATTTAATCGTGTAATTTATTCCATTGAGAGTTGAAGTAAGAAATCAATATTACATATAAAATTAATTACTTGTTATTTCTAGAATTGATTAAATTTAGAATTCTGAGAAAATTGCTTTTAAAGTCTATTAAAAATTCGCACGCATCGATGCATTTATGCTTATTTATTCAAAATAATACATAATGTGGAGTAAGTTGTTATCTTAACATTTATGTCAAACTATTATTTAATTTACATAAACTTTACTTGAAGATAAAGCTAAAAATTTGTTTTTGATTGTTTTTTTGATTTTCTGGATTATTTATTTAATTTTTATTTAATTGTTATTAACTTTTTCAATCGGATATTTATGACAACTAAAGACATGATATTTATTGCAAGGATTCAATGCCTTTTTTAATTATTAAATATTAATAAAACAAATTTCTAAGTGTCGCAACCATAGCCTTTATATAGTTCTCTTGTGACATGTCCGCAAACATGTTGGATATGTTGTTTGCGAACATTGATGTCGAAGCATACGAAGATTAATCTTAATAATAATTTTTAGAATTTAATTTTTAATTATTTTTCAATGATCATGCAACAACTTTAAAAAAATGAAGAAGTTCAACAACAAAAAATGATCATATAACTAATATTAATTTAATTTCTAAAAATGAAATATATTTGTTAAAATAACAAATAAATTTAAAGAACAAAAGATTTCAATTAATTGATAATAAAAAATGTTAAAGAGAAAAAAAAGAAAAATAAGGGCAAGCCCAGTTTAAAAAAAGTTGATATTAAGCACCTTTATTTTTATTTTTAAAAATAATTCCAAATAGATGAGATTTTATTAAGGGTGTAATCTAATATACAGTTTAATATCTAATACACAGTTTATCTAATACTTAAATGTATGCAGAAACTACATTCTAAATTTCAGTTAAAATTTTAATGGAATGTTGAATAAATTTTATGGCATAATTGTTCTATTTAATTTTGTTTTATTATTTGCATTGTTACTATTATTTTATATATATATTTCTGAATGATAAAAATATTTTTAAAAGAAATATTTTAAATAGTTAAATAAAACTTCCAAAATAAAAATTTATTAAAAAATTTAGTAATTCACTTGACATCTCATCACTCTCATAATAAAATCTATCAGAGCTAACAACGACAACAACATTTATAGTTGCAAGTAATCTTCAAATAAATAGGTCCTATCCAATAAAAATAGCAATAATTTATGTTTTTTCTATGTTCTAGAATTACAAAAAATATTTCAACAAAGAGCTGGAGGATAGAGGATATTTTGTAAATACTATATGCAAACAAGCATTGGCAAAGAGAAATTTTTACATTATGCCGGTCTGTTTAATTTTATATAATAAACGATTTACGTGCTGGAATCTTATTAATGATCTGAATTATCAAAAATAAGCATGTCATAAAAGTAAAAGTGAAAATTTTTTAATTAAGAATAAACAACTTGACACAAAATTAAAAAATTTTGTTGCACAAAATTTATTCGTATAATAAAACATCTAGGCGTTGACTACACACCTCGGTATTTTTATTATCTTTTTCAAAATATTTTTTTATTTATTTTTAGGTTTTTCGAAATAATCTTTATTAGAGTTGTACACATTTATTTTTCAGTTCTCAAAATGTGCAAAACGGTGTTTCGTTGGTGCATTCATTTGATGATTCTTCAGTTTTCAGCAGAAAACATATCGTATGTTGTTATAAAATATTAGATACGTCCGATCTCTATAGAGAAATACTTTGTAATTATATTACATAAAATTTGTTGTAAATACAGTTAATACTCTGCAAACACTTGACATTAGTCTACTTGTTTTACAAAAAATGATTAATTATACTTCAAAATTAACTGATTGTTTAAAACTGCATTATCAAAATAAACTATTGAGTTTATATTAATCAATAAAATGAACAAAACAACTACTACGATTAAGAATTTTTAAAATTCAATTAAGGAGACAAAAATTTTCAAAATTCAATTTTTTTCTATTTTTCAATTTTTTTATAAAAATTTACTAAACAACACATCTGAACGTGAATATGCTACAATTACATTTGAAAATTCATTGTTTATTGATCTTTTTTTTCCGGAAAAATGACAGAATTTTCTAGATACATTTACTTAGAAAAAATTAAAGTTTAAAAATTTTATAAACAAAATTAAATTTTTCATGCGAATAATAAATAGAATGAACGAAACAACTACTGAAAACTTCAGAATTCTATGTATGTATTAATTAATAATAGAAATTATACAACTTGAACAAACTCTGTAAATAAGATATCAGTTTAGACTCCATCGGAAGAAAACAATAGATAAGCAAATTTAAAACAATTAAAAATCGATTGTTTAAATCTACATTTAATTTTATTGAAAGATATTTTCTCTTTCATAACGCAAAAAATTATTGATAAATTATATTCAAAAACATCTAACTAGAAATTATATGGTTCCCGTCACGAGATACAGAAAATTTTTAAAAATTATTTGAACCATACAAGGAATTTTTAACTATAAGAATGAAAAATCTGAATAACATAAAAATCTTTGAATTTTTATTATTTTTTAAATAAAATATATTTTATTATAAATTAAGTTATTAAGATAAGATGTGTTATTAAGATAAGATCTTCCCTTACTAATCAATTCCCTTAATATAACAAAATAGAAAAATTCTCTTCAATAAAAGAAAATTACGACGCTAATTACTAATTCAAATTACCCACTCTCTCATTCATAAAGGGCACACTAATCAGCCCAATTAAATAAGGTTTTAAAGATTGCTTATCTGTATTTAATAGAAGCACACATGAAATTGTTGAATTTTCTATTGAATAAACTTGATGTTGTATCAATTAACAATAAACCCAATTAAAAGAAATAATAATCTGATTATACTTGTTTATATACATAAGACATTAAATGTAAAAATATATTCTTCAATTATTTAAATAAAATTTATTTATATTTAATTTAATAAATTAATTAAATTTAGAAATTTATGATGAATATTATTCAACAATTTGTTAACAAGCTATTACGAGAATTTAGTAAATTAATTAGTTTTATTACGAACATTGTTGTATTAACATTAATTTAAAATATTAAAGTAAAAATAATTTAAAATCTATTAATAATTAACATCATGATAATTAAACTATTAATAATTATAAATATATAACAGTTTAGCGAAAAAGAAATTTTGAATATATTGAATGATTCAAGTAAAATGCTGCTATTCGGGTGTATCAGCAGGTATTTGTTGTCCTTCCGGTAAGCCATTATTAACTTCCAATCGCGAAGTTGAAGCTGCTGCTGATTCTTGCTGATGTTCAACAGAAGCACAATTTTAATTTATTTATATTAACGTAATCTTTATAATAATTTAATTAATAAATTATTTATTAATACTTTCAAATTGTATAATTTTAACATTAATTTATAATAAAATCCTAAAGTCTTTTAGTCGCCTTAATATAAACTCCACGTCTTATCTTAATAACTTAATTTATAATAAAATATATTTTATTTAAAAAATAATAAAAATTCAAAGATTTTTATGTTATAACGTTTTCTTGTAATATTGCTTTAATTGCATTGTGTATAGCCAAGTCAAAGTCAACAGAAATGGAATCAATAAATTATATTTTCATAGTTTTACTTATAATGCATTTTCTAATGTGGTTTTCAATACTTTAGAGTTTCGTACTTTATGTATTTAAAGTGCTTGATTCTGACAAATTTAAAATTTTAGAAGCGGATAGATTTTGTTGTTTCTTATTATACAATTATGTATGTGTTCTGGACCTTTATTTTTGAATAGTTTGAATCGATACTATTAATTTATTCATTTTATTGTCTTAATAAATTAATAAAAATGAAATCTTTCGATACTTTAATAATTTATAAAACGACAATAGGAATTATAATAATGTTTTTACTATTATAAGTTATTTATATTGATTTAATATTTCATTATTTTTATTATTTAATATGAAATCTTCTACTTCAAGAAATGTACTCATATTCGATTTTTGCAACATGAAATCAGTTTTTTATAATATTTAATATTTGTTGTGTAGATGTAACAATCTTTCAGATGAAAACACTAAATTTGCTTATCAATTAAAATTAAGATATCTGTAAGGAAATGTGTTGCAGAAATATGTAATTATAATATTTCAAATTTTCATTTTTCTAAATAAAAAATATTTTAAATGTTTGTGAATTCTTATCATTCAGAATTCTTATCATAATATTATTAAGAAATGATTTTTATAATATAATATTGATATTAATAAAAAAAGATTTGAGTACTTTTCGGTTATGAGGTTACACATTTACAAATTTTAAAAAGTTCTCAAAATGGTCAATATAATTAACAAAAAAACTTTGTTGGCTGTTGTGCGAAAAAAGATTGCCGTGGGGTCAACGGTCAATATTTTTCTTTTTGTTTTAATTTTTCATTTATAGATTTTGCGCATTATGATTTCGTCACAGCATGTTTTGAAGATAGAAAATTTCTGAATCAATTTTATTTTTAATTTCTATTCAATCATTTGCTATAAATTGCATTATTTTAATAAAAATTGCATTATTTTACTTGTCACAATTATTTGTTTGTTTTAGATTCGATAAATTTTTTATAATTTTAATCCAATATTTTACATTAGATAATATCAATTATAAAATAATTTGAATTTTTTTGATAAAATTTATGTTTATCAATCCTTTGTATAATAAAAATAAATTAGAATAATTCATATACATATATTAGTAAGTTTTATTCATCATTCATAAATATTATTTAAATTGATAATTAGTTCTTATTTGTTATAAATTTTCATTTTATTTATGAATAGAAATTTTGCTATAATAATAAATATTTCTTCTCTATTATTCTATATGATCCGGCCAATTTTTGTCTAAATTTGTGGTAATTTTCTGGTTAGTTATGAACAATTTGTATTAGACTAAGTCAACAATGTCTAAATTTTGTTATTTGTTGTCATTGTCGTAGAACCTATTCTGTTGGTCATGGGATTTCATAAAGGATTCTTTAACTGATGTTTGGGCCATTTTGTAGCTAATAATTCTTTACTTTAAAATTTATTCGACTTAATTATTTGCATAATATGAACTAAAAAACTGAAAAATTGTTTCAGCTCTGAACATCACTAGTTTTTTCAGTTTTATATGGAAATAACTTAGGGATCGTCTATACATTATTGGGCTTTTAAATGTTTTCAATTTTCTACCTTTCTGTTTTTAAATTTTTAATTTCACTTTTTTAACTACATATAAGTTTTTCAGGCATCGAAGACAATTATAAATTATTTAAATTTTAATAAAGAAGTAGACATTAAAATCCTTAGGATCATTGGAATTTTTTAAGTTTAAGTTGGAAATTTTTGAGATTGTATTGAATTTTGAAGTTTAATTGTATAAACTTTTTTGTTAAATTCCATTCATGTTATACCGCTTGTTTCTCGAAGGAGTGAAGAAGGAAAAATGAACAAAGTCTAAGAGTTAAATCTAACGTTAATATTGATGGGAAAATAAATAGTTAAATATTAAATTGTTAAATATTTTATTTAAAAAATAAGTTTTATTAATTTTTCAAACTAAAAATGTTTGAAATAAAGTATTTCAGTTAAAATACATGTTAATTAAAATTTTATTTGAAGCCCATTCTGAATCAATCTACATATCTATACATGATATGACTTGCAATATCAAAAATGTCTTGTTTACAAATATGTTTAATAGGTGTTTTTAAATAATTGTGTAAAAAAGTTTTTATTAAAAAATCTGTGCAGAAAAAACATAATATTAAATATTATTATAGATTAATTAATTGATTATCGGGAACTACTTATCAATTATCTCTCTTAATAATCAATATAATATATTTATTGTTGTTTAGAGTGAGGCTTTATTTGGTATAATACAAAATAAAAATAATAAATTAGTTAATTGAATCAATTTATACAAAATAAAAACGGCCGGAGTAAGAAGGCCGGAGTAAGAGTAGGAAGCATAAAAATTTAAAAAAAAATTTTTATTTGTTTAAATAGGCTGGCAATCGTGAAAAAATGTTTTAAAATGAATAAAAGAAAATAAATAAATAAAGGATAAAAGAGGCAATCTTTACTCGGCTAAGGAAAAAAAGTAAGAAGGCAATCTGTAATCTGTAATTGGACAATTTATTAAATTAAAATTACATTCTTTTGGCACTCCGCCTCACCAAAAATAGAATGTTTAGATAATTTTCTTTAGATTGATTGTATCGAGATTTAGCCGTCTGTTTGTTGTCTCCTGTAGATTATAATCTAAGTATGTATATAAAAATAATTTGGTTTTAAATAATGTTTTAAGTTAACTAATATCAAACTTTTAAAGCAAAAACCTTCGAGGCCAAAAGTGGTTATCAACCATTTAATTCCTTAAAGCCTTCACGGCCAAAAGAGATTGCAAAGCATTAGTAAAATATTAAATAAAAATTATATAAATCAAATATTCTATAAAAATTTTCTTAAAGCTTGATAAATTTACAATACAATTAACTACTGATCCTTCATTCCGTGAATAAATAATTTTATATCAATAATATAATTTTTTAGCTTTATATGATGAGAAATAAAGTGAAAATTTATAGAGAGAACATTCCTGAAAATTGTTGAAATTTATTAAAAAATTATTAACCTTTCAACTTTTTGTCAAACAAAATGTTTAAATTAATTTATTATGTATTTTGAATATTTTATATCTTATTTAAATATGTTTATTAAAAAATGTGTTTATTACTTTGTCTATATCAATTACTTTGTACTAGATCAATCAACCTTTTGTTATATTGAAAGTTTCTTCTTTGTTTGCTTAACTTTATTAATTAACATACTATTTGTAATGTTTGTTTATATTATAAAGAAATGCATGGCTTAATACACTGTAATCAATATAGAAATGGCTTTTTATTTCGAGAATAAATCATAAAACATTATTTTAAAATCATGAATTAGTAAAAGTATTATTAATTAACAACGACAAAGAATAATAATTACACATTAATGTTTAATTACCCATTTAAAAATATAATATAATAGTATAGAAATACAAGCGTTTAAATTTTTGTTTTAATGAAAAAATGATAAAAAATGATACGCAGTTGGTAAAAAAGAAATATGGGTTTTATTGAGATAAATTTGGTGAATTTTTTATTACAGATTGCCAAAAATATTCAAACGGAAGACTTTCCATGATATTTGAGCCGTAATGCGAATGGAAAGAATTGCATACTTTTTTGCAAGGACTGTGCGTCTGATGTGAATAATTTTTTTATATAATTTTTTATATAACTTTTCAATAAATAAATTATGTACAAAAAATTAATTTTCTAAGGTGTAACAAATTAATTATAAAAATGTTAATATACATGTCTTAATTCAACTCTTAATGAATAAACTACATACAGTATTAGGAAATAGCCGGATATGAAATAATACTAGAAAAATATTGAAAAATTGTAATTATCTTGAAAATACGACTAATATAAGGATATTAAAATAGTTTATAAAAATAATTTTTCACTATTAACCAGAAAACAGTGGTAATACGTAAAAATAACAAATGTATAAAATTGTATAAGAAAAAATATAATTATAGAAAATTATGAAAAATTAGAAGACTTTTCGGTTTAAATAGTAAAAGAGCAGTTACAAAGGACAAAATGCCACAACAATAATTGTAAACAACAAAATGAATATCAAACAGATTTAAATTAAGTTGAGGTCAACGTTTACGAAGGAGGATTCATTAAAATATAACAACATTAATATTATGAAGAAGTGTTATGACTTCGAAATTGTGAAATTAACAAAGTAAATTTAAATTAGGATTAAAACTTGATATGTATATTTTAGAAATAAATATAAAAAATAAATCGTTGATAGGTATTTATAAATTATTTATAAAAAAATTATTAATATTAAATATTAACAATCTACTAAATATATTTATAAAATTAAATAAATGAGTATAAGAAACTCATTTTTTAATTGGATATTTAATACATATTTAAAATCTTACAATATAATTTTAATTTATAATTATTTGACTTTATAAATAATTTTTAAATAAATTGTGGCTTTTCTGTGCAACTAAGTTGGTTTGGGCATATGGATCTTGTGGCTTTGTTTGAGGCAGGGGCCTGTTTAGACGTTGATGACGATGGATAGATAATATTAAATTGTTCAAAAATATCTTAAATATAAATACCCCTTAATTCAACAAATTAAAATTATTAAAATTCGCATAAAATAGTAGCAGCAAGAAAATAAAAATTACATACATATATAAATATACATACTTACTAGGGTTGGACACTACCGGTTATTAACCGGTACCCCCGGTTTTCGGTTTTGACCGGTTTTCGGTTTTGGTTTTTGACTGACCCCCGGTTTTCGGTTAACCGAAACCGGTTTATGGCAAAATTTGCATTTTATTTTTTTTAATGTTAAATATAAATATAATTTTAACAAAATTTTTCTTCATCTATTTCAACGCTAGGCGCAAGCATTGTCTTCTTTAAACTCGCCTTAATAAGCATCAAATTCTCTGCCATTTTTGCTCCAAGTCTACAAATTTAAATTTTATTTAAAATTGAAAACTATCCAACCTATTCCTTAGCTCCTTCTGCAATCAAAGGAAATCACAGCTTGTTTTTTCTCCACCATTCAAACACATTTTCGTTTCGTAAATGTCTCTCAATTCCATGTCGAAGAAGATTAAATTCTGCCTGAAATTATAAAATCATTCCGTTTATTAATTTTAATTCAATGCCTTATAGGCTGCTTTTAATTCTCGTTGGGAATCTGATGATTTTTGTGAAACTGCTGCTGGAGATTTAGTCTTTCTTTCCCAAAGATCTACTTCCATTGAATCTTCATCAATCTGGCTAAAATCATTAAAAACTTGTTCATCAATATCCTCAGTACTAAAACTTTCCAAACTTTCACTTTCATTATCTTAAATTTGAATTTAATATTGATCAATAATTTAAACTATACTTTTGATATATAAATGAATAAATTCTTCTTCAAGAATATAAAAAATTACCATTTTTTATAAAAAATCACCATTTCCATGTCATCATCCTTATAATTTTTAAGGAA